>CM046374.1:17118830-17257075 GCA_025413025.1 Ficus hispida
CATCACTAGTCAAAAATTTCTTCATTTATATTCTCTACATATCACCAAAAACTACACCACATCAACCAAGCCATTCAAAAGGGAGATCTAAATATTCTTAAAATCTAGTTGTGTTGGGACCCCAGCAATCCAATTCCATGACTTTCCTCATCTTCTCCTCCTTTGTCCGATTCATGCTATTAGAAACTGCAGAGACAGAAGAGGAAGAGAGTTTCTTGGCTTGAGAATAAGATCTGATATTGTTCTTGACATGTTGTTGCATCGACCTCAACACGCCGTTCCATCGGCAGACCGATCCTTGGTCCTTCAGCGCCTCGACGGCTCCGATACTCGCCGCCACGATCCAAGCCCTCCAAGGTGCGCTCATTTTTTTTTTTAATTTCAAATTTTTTTTTTGGGGGGTGGTTGAAAAGGAGAGAAGTAGTAGTGAAGATTGTTAAGGAGAAATATGAGAATTTAATTTTGATTGTGATGCTTGGAGAGGGGTTGGAGTGGGTTTATTTCTATATATAGAGAGGAGGGTGTGTGATTTTGATGGAAAGGTGTCAAACAGTGAAGAAATAGAGTCCGCAGAAAGATGTACCGCTGGGTTGGGAGAGAAATTAGTGGTAAAATAGTGGCAAAACCATGTGCTTAACTTGGTACGCAAAAGGGTTAAAAAAATAAAAAAAAAAAAGTGCAGACAAAATTGGGGCGCTTTGGTTTTGGGTATAAACGCGTAGGACCTCGTTTATGGGTGAGGGGCTTTAAAATAAGGGGGAAAAAAAGCGACTAACTTTAGCCCCCAAAAAAAAAAAAAAAAAAACCCACACAAACGTTAAGGATTATTATTATTATTATTATTATTTTTCTGAGGGAACAAACGTTAAGGATTTGAAAAAAGAAACAATAACATAGAAAACGACATCTTACTTATATATATATAAATATTTTTAATTTAAAACTATTCATTTTCAATCAATACATAATTTCAAGACTCAATTCAATTTAATTAAAATAGCTAAAACTCTAACTTAAGTGGATTAACTAAACCACCTCTAAAACAACTGAAAGTGTAAGATTAAACTATGACTAAAAATTAGACGACGATCAAATACGAAAAAAAAAAAAAAACTAAAAAGCGACAAGAAGACATGAAAACGACTACAGAAAGCAACTAAAGAACACATAAAACGATGAGAACAAACAGAACTGACAATGTAAACGACAAAAATTTAAAACTGTATCAACTGGAATTCCCGCATTATCATAATGAGCAGAAATGAGGAAAAGGAATAAAAGAGAATGACGAGAACTAGAAGACGATCAAAACAAGGAAACGACAGGTATTAAAACGAAAAAAAAGGAAAAAGAAAAAAAAAAAAACTAAAAACAATTACCGAACTGTTAACGACAGAGTTGAAACCAAACTTAATAACGACAACGGAAAAGGCACTAGTTTGGAACTTACAACTTCAGAAACGACAAGAAAATAAGAACAATTAATGAACATAGACGACAAATATCTGAGATTAAGAACTGATAAAATGACAATAAATTGACGAAGAAACTAGAATGACGTCAACTGTTTCAACTCTATAATAAAAAATAATTAAAAAAAAAGTGTTAAGACAACACAATTTGTCTTCTGTTTTACCATGTCCTCATAATGTTGACACTCTTCAGCACCCAGAGAGAGAGAGAGAGAGAGAGAGAGAGGGATTAATTAAGGTGGAGGGGAAGAGAGAGAATAGAAAGAAAGTAGACAATATCTACTCTTAATCGGAGAAAATAATCATAAGAAGTCCCGGTTTGCTGGAGATAAGAAACAATGGAATTTTCTTTTCTATAAGCGAAAAATTTATTAAAAAAGAAAAGGAAAAAAATAAACTTTTAAAACTAAAGGCATAGGGGAAAAAAAATCCAAAAAAGGCAAATAAAAACAACCTATTAGGAGAAGATTAAGTTTGTAGGAGAAATTTTCCTTAATCAAGACTTTTATCCAATTTTTTCCTCAAAATATCAAGATCTGCTAATTTCTCCTAAGAACTTGAACCAATAATAATTTCAGTCTCTTTCTGAACAATAATACAAAGGTTGATAGAATTATCCTCGCCAAGATTTCGATCTTCAGAAATTAAAGGCAAAACCAAAAGAAATAATAAAAACAAATAACACTTTGATTGAAATAATAATAATAATAATAATAATAATAATTATTAATCAATTTAATTACATACTCACAACAAATCAAAATTTTCTTCATTTGTATTGATCTCTACATATAACCAGAAACTTACACCAGATCATCCAAGAATTTCAAAAGAGAGATCAATAAATTCTTAAAATCTAGTAGTGTTGGGACCCCAGCAACTCAATTCCATGACTTTCCTCATCTTCTCCTCCTTTGTCCGATTCATTCTATTAGAAACCGCAGAGGCAGAAGAGGAAGAGATTTTCTTGACTTGAGAATAAGATCTGATATTGTTCTTGACATGTTGTTGCATCGACCTCAACACGCCGTTCCATCGGCAGACCGATCCTTGATCCTTCAGCGCCTCGACGGCTCCGATACTCGCCGCCACGATCCAAGCCCTACAGGCTGCGCTCATTTTTTTTTTTGTTTTTTTTTGTTTTTTGTTTTTTTGGGGAGAGAAGTAGTAGAGAAGATTGTAAAGGAGAAAATATTAGACTCTGAAGTTTGATTGTGAAGCTTGGAGAAGGGTTGAAGTGGGTTTATTTCTTTATAGAGAGAGAGAGAGAGAGAGAGAGAGGAAGGTGTGTGTGGTTTTGATTGATGGAAAGCTTTCAAGTGAAGAATTTAGAGTCCACAGAAAGTTGGTGGGTACCAATGGTTTGGGAGAGAATCAGTGGCAAAACCATGTGCTTAATTAACGCGGAGGACCTTGGGGACAAAGTTGGTTGGCCAAATAATACGGAGAAATGCATTTTTATTATTATTATTTTTATTATTATTTAATAAACATATTAAATTTTTTAATTTTTTAATTTTTTTCAATTAGATTATTTATCATTTTTATATCATATATATTTTATATACTGAAATAATATATATAATAATACTTGTATTTTGCTTTTTAATCTAGTTAACAAAAGGGGCCATTTGCGTACGGTGTAGGGAGCTTTTAGTATTCAAAAACAAAAAACAAAAAAAGGAATAAATAGCCGTTTTAAAAAATCTATTTAAGTATATGACCAAAAATTTTTTTTTTAACGACTGTTACTTAATAATTGACTATATTAAATACTGAAAAATACATTAATATTGATTAATCAATGATTAACAAATAGAATTTTGACTATTTTATTAAAAAAAAACTTCATAAAAAAAATCGTAACTTTAAAAAAAATTGGGAATCAAACGATAGATATACCCTCTTTTAGAGAACAAATTTTGCTTTTTCCCGAACTTTTAGGGCTTGTGACAAAATACGCCCGAAATTTTACTTTGTTATATACTATCAAAAGAGGACAAAAATATGAATACTTTAACCACTCAAAAGTTGACAGTAAAACAGAATTGGCTGCAGTAAAAAGATAGAGCAATCTTTTAGCCTGTGGTCAAAATTTCTTGACTGATAACAATAAATGATTCATTTATAAATATCAATATTATATTTTTTAATTTTTAAAATTTTTAAAATTAAGATGGAAAATTCAAATTTTATATTTTAATATAAAATTAGATATAAAATTATCATTAAATTATAATTATAATTATTCATATATTTTTATTTTATGTTTATTTGATCGGCTTTAATCCACTTCTCACATAGGGGGCTTTTTTTTGTTTTTTTCCTCCCAAAGACTTGTGCTTAAGACAAAACCATGAAATTGTTCCTAGGAGTGTATATATATATATATATATATATATATATATATATATTATCAAGGTGATGTAAGCATTATATGTGTGGCTTTTTCCTCGACGGCGATTCGTCATGTCATGTGGTCTTGTGGAGTCCCAAAAACTATTATATTTCTATGAAAAAAAAAAAAACAAACAGACATACAAACAAAAACAACTATTTCTACCGAGGCGAAAAAAAAACAAAAAACTTCCTTATATTATTTCTACCGAGGGGGGGAAAAAAAAGCTACCATATATATTTGTATATATATACACACACACACAATTGTGGAAGTTTAACACACTATCGACCAAAAAAAAAAAAAAAAACTAGAAATCAACATCATGGTGGAGACGCTAATTCCACGCACATAGCAGTATGATAAATAATTTATTGCAAATTACCTCTTTACCTGTGACCTGTTTTTATTTATTTATTTTATTTCAACTCTTGATCTTTTATTGGAAAGCCAATAGATCCACAGAAAAATATAACATGATCTAATTTTCATGTCTGTCAGTATATACACCTCAGGACTCTAAAGAATTTTTATCACTCTCTAAGAAACTCCCTTATTGGAATATATTTTCCTTGTACTTACAAATTAGAGTTTTTGGTGTACCAATATTAGAGGTGAGCAAAACAACCATTTAACTCTAAAAATGTTCCAAACCACACCACCCCCACACGATAAATTTTCTCAAAACTATAAAAAATCAAACCGGCCCAAGATTTTCAATACTGTAATTTATAAATCTTTGTACAGATATCATTTTTTTTTAACTTAAGTTACGAGTATTCGAACTCTTACACTTTTAAGTAGAGTCAGGTATGATCTTAGTTCTAAATTATGACTATAATCACATATATCTTTTACTACTGTATGTATATAAAATTTATTTTTGTGTTTTTAATTTTAGAAAATTGTTCTATACTTTATTGTAAAGATATTCTTAGAAAGAAAAAAAAAGTAAGAAATATGGCTTTCTTTTCGAAATAAATGAGCCATAATTTTTAGATAGTCAAATTTATCAAGGTTTCATGAATTAAACTGCATGTCCACACCGCATACAAGTGATGGAATTTGGTGGCACTATTGGATAAATTATATCACCAGAGTCAACTCTCGTTTAATCACACTTTGTGGTTTGGCAAACATTCCACCATACTCTCCTTTGACATAGATATTTCCCTTTTGGATTCGACACATATACAACCCTTTAATTTGTGTCTGTTTTTATTTCTCCAATAATATTATGTTACATATTACTAACATATTATTTCAATTGATGGTTTAATATGATACTTTACCTGTCATGATATTTTAACTCAAGATGTCCTAATGTTATTATTGGAGGAACAATGAAGAAATATAAATAAAGCGAAGAAGGAGCTAGTCAGATTCAGTTATATATAATAGCTTATGATAATAAACTAATGAAAATGGCTAGTATCTTAGTGCACATTTGGATTATAAGTTGTATTTAAATATTCATTCAAACTGATTAGTGGCATGTGAATGTATAATTTGAATTGTGTATTAAAATTAAATATGGGTTTGTATAATTTTTGTTAAATGTTACATTTAAGGGTAAAAAATTAGTATAGATTTTTAAAAAAGTTAAAATATAAATTTGAATTTTAGTTAAATTGTTGCGAAACAGAGACAACATATAAATGCACTTAAATATTTCACCATCAACCATACACAAAATATTAAAGTTAAATAATATATAGCTATTAGAGATGATAATCCAGACGGATTATATCTACAGTTGTAAATAAACACCGAGTGAGACGAGCACCCTTCCCACAGCACAATGGAACCCAACTCCGTAGATACGCCCCATGCGAGCACGGCCATGGCTCTCAAGAATTTGATAATTAATATAATAGAAACGAAAAGGGACTAAATTTAGTAGTATATTTACTATATAATTGCTTGTAATTAGTGACCTAATTAAACTGACATTCGTAAGCGTATTTTCCAATTTTCTAAACGTCAACTTAATTTTTAGCCGTTTCTTTTCGAGCTATTTATCTTCTTACCCCAAAAAAAAAAAAAGAAAGGTGTTGATTTGTTTTTATTTTTATTTTTGTATCTGGTTATATTGTTTTCTGCAATAACATTTTGATATCCAAATTTTGACTCATCATTTAATTACCGTTCCAGCTTCTTCTCTTCTTCTCTCTGTTTGTTTGTTTGTTTTTTTTTTTTTCAATCAATTCGTTGCATTTACACCATTTAATTCGAGCTTCTTGCAATAGTTTTCCAACTATCATAACTTTTTGATTACATCCAACAGAAATTTATGATATATTTTTCATGGATATCTTTTTGTTGCTCATGACTTCACGTGGAAATATATATATATATATACATATATATATATATATATATCTCAAAGGCATACACATGAAAAAAAAAACCATATATAGAACGGAATCAGCCAGGCATGAACGAAACAATAAGTATGTATTCAATCTCTAAGTGCAGGCAAACCAAACATCAAAACCTTCAAATTAACTAGAAACTTTCCTCCACATCTACCAAACAAACCAATATATATATATATATATATATATTGTAAGAAAAAGTGAATAGTTATATATAGATATATGATAGGTCTGCTTCTCATGTGTTTATTTAGATCGTAATTCCAAAGGCATCGTCATTAAGTCGTTCAATGACCTTCGTCAGTATCATCAGAAAGTTGTGCTCAACCTGCATAAATTTAAGATATTCACGTATCAGTTATCCTTATATTAATGTTAAATAGTTCACAACAAAATATATATATATATATATATATATATATAAATATAGATATATTTGAGAATCACAAAATACAAGTTAATAACTGCAAATATCTCTTAATCCAAAATGAATTTTAAAAAAAAGGGGGAAAAAAAGATAATATTAATGCTAGGATTTTCTAATTCCTAATTTTTTTTTTAATCTGCAAACGTAGTGTACATGTGTGTTATATTGTTTTGTTAGTGGATGTTTATTAAAAGATGATAAATCACTGTCAACGAAAAGGCATACTAATTAAAAATCTCTATCACTAATCAAATAAGAGTATATATATACGTATATAAATAAGAATACTGATATATGAATGAACAATTGCATACCCCAGTTTAAAACTTTGAAACATAGAATCCCACCACTCCAATAGAACCCTAATCTTGCACAGCTTTCGACCCGAAAATCTTGAAAGAATTTGACTCCAACAAATTTGTCAGCGATAGGATCGAACCATGGAACGAGCACCAAGGAGCACGGGTCCGAAGGAGCGGTTTTCAGGTTCATGTCGTAGAACTCGAGCCGATCAAGGCTCCGCAAAGTCACGCATACCATTTGGTCGATGTGAAGACGTTGGACATCAACCTGACTAAGATTGGTAAGGAAGAATGTCTCATCTAATACCCTTTCGGGTATCGTTATGAAATGCGCATCCACTTCATTTCTAGTCATGCTGATCTTAAACTCCCATGGCTCGCGATGCGGGCCATTGCCAATCACGTCATTTGAGCCTTGAGAGCTTTCATTGCTTGATTCGCCATTGTTATTACGATTACTATTTCTACTCATATTGCAATTGCAAGAGAGAGAGAGAGAAAAAAAAAATGTAAACAACTGCAAGATACAAGAAAAGAGAGAGACGGAAAGTAGCCCTAGTTAGAGAGTCGCAAGAAAGTGTTTAGTCATATAATGAAGCAATGGTGTTGGAAATTTAGAGCGAAAATATTGGTTCCTTTTGGAGATATTACAAGATAACTTTCTTCTTCTTCTTCTTCTTTTCTTCCCTTTTTTATTTTTATTTTTAAACTTTCCTCATTTTTGTATTTGAGTTGTATCCTATTTTTGTCCTCTTATAAACTTTCTTTATTTTTTATTTTATCAGTCAACATACCTCAAAAGAATTTGTGATTCTAAGAATATTATTTTACAGAGACGTTATGGAACATCAATAAAAAGGTTGAACATCGCAATTAATTGAGTTTATAAATACCTGTTATAAGATTCATTTCTATTAATAAATTATATTAAATATCATCTATCCTTCAAAAAAAAAAAAAAAAAATATATATATATATATATCATCTATGCTTTTTAGTATTGTTTTTTTTTTCCCGTCACTTTTAAATTTATATAAGAGATTTATTGTAATTAATTTTTTCTATATATACAGATTGGCATTTTTATTTTTTGTGCAACAGTTAATTTTATTTGACATTGCTTATTCATTGCGTGCTTTGTATAGTGTACTAAAATCAAAATTACGAATCTGCCATTGTTGACTCTAAGGGCAAAAGTCATCAAATAATTTGATTGGTTTAAAATTTGGAAAAGAAAATAAACCAAACAACTTCTTCTTCTTCTTTTTTTTTTTTTTTTTTTGAGAAAATAACCAAACTATTTTAGTTGTTAAAAAATATATATATAAAGACACATTATAACTAATTTATGAGTTTATATATATAAAGGGAGCTCTTTTTTTATTTGTAAGAATGTGAGTTGATCGTACAAAATAAAGGAATATTCAGATTATTAACTTGTATACATCTTTTAACTAGTTAGAACGAAGCATAAAAACATTCCAGGAAAAAAAAATGAAATTTAATATATATATATATATATATATATATAATAAAAAGACAACAATTAAGCTTCCATTTATTTGCTGGTTGGAGATTAAACTTTTAAGTTAGAGTTGTTAACTTTTCAAAAACTAGTTATTGATGCTTGAAATTTGACACGGCTCAGGTCCAACCCATATCTTGCAATGTGGAGTAAAAGCGGCATATGGACTCAAATCACGTTTCGGGATCATTGAGTGGATTGTGGTGTGGAAGGTCAAGGAACATAAACGTGTCCATTTATTCAGTCTAATTAGACTCTTGGCCGACTTAGAAACCTTTGAGTCTATAAGAAATTAGAATAATAAAAGTTGTGTATAACCTCTTAAAACTACCATAAAATACTTAGTCTAATTCTCTAAGTCTAAGTAAAGCCTACAAAAGCCCATTAAAACCCATAGAAGCCCAAGGAATATTCCCATAATATTCTTATTCTTTTTTTTCGTTTAGATGGAAGTTTAATAATATTTTGCTGTAGGTATCATATATTCATTATTTAGGCAAAATATTCCTTGTTGAAAATATCTTTCACCTATAGACCACCTAAAAAATGTCCACACGCGAGATAGCAGAACAGCCACCCAACTACTTTCCTATATGTCTCTTACCAAGAAAACCCATTTTGACTAGTAGAAAAAGAATATTAGAGATCACTAATATAACGCCACTTTTTCAAAAGTAACGTCTAAAATGACCATTTGAAATGTTTTTAACGTCACTTTTAATAAAGCGTCGTCAAATGTATTTATCATCATTTTTCTAAAACCGATGTCTTAAAAGTTAGGCTAAATTTAGGTGACGTATACATGTAAATGTAAATAGCTATGTCAATCAATTTTTCTTGTTTTTGTTATAGTGACCACTAGTTCGTATTGTTATCTAACATATATAGAATCATTATTCTTTTTTATTTTTCAATTTTTAGCATCTAGCAATTTGTTTATCTCATTGTCTTTGTTAAGGGAGATGCTTTAATTAAGTTTTTTTTTAAGAATAAAGCATTAGGCATCACTAATTAGACATCACTATTTAAAAACCGATGTCCAATATACTCACTTAAAACTTGAAACTTAAAACGTTACATTTTAAAAACTACGTCCACTTTTAACATCAGTTATGCCAAAACGGACGTTTTAAGTGATTCTTTTTTTTTTTTTTTTTCTCAAATATTAATTTCAGTGCTGATATAGAATTAAATATATTAGAGACGTTACTCTTAATAATTGTAAAATTAAAATCTAATTAATGACGATTTCTTTCAAAAAACAAAAAATCTAGAAGACAGTTCGGTAGCTGTAGAGACAGATTCAATTTGAAAGTCAAAGCATTGAACAACAAAAATTCTATCTTCCATGTCAACCACAAATTCAAAATTTTTTCTTTGGGATAATAAAAAATGGATATTTATCTTCTTAAGAATTTAATCCTACTTTTTAAAAGAAATTAATCCTATCTCAATAAATAGAAAATTATTTTTTTGAATTAAATTATTTTCAAATCTGTTTCAAATATATTTATATCTTCAATTACGCCAAAAAAAAAACCCCAAAAAAATAAATTCTTTTATTTTATTTATTTTATTAGTAGTATAATTTTGTTTTCCAAGACATGGAAGGCATCAAGGCAGGAAGAAGAACACCCATAAATCTTATGATCTTCAAGTGGATTCCAAGGAGTGGAACCGTTTTGCGGATTAGGTGGAGAAGATAAATTCCAAGCTCTTTTATTTTAGTTTTACTATTTTTTTGTAAATTTAAAATTATCTATTCTATACATATTTTTTAATTTTTTAACATTCCTTGTGATCGTCGATTTTAGACCAACGTCTAAAGTACTTAGACATTTAATGTCGGTAGCCTAGATGTCGGTTTTTTTACTGAAGTTAAAAGGTTTTATCGTCACTTTTTAAGCGACGTTAAAAGGCTCTCTTGAGAGCCATGATATTAAAAGGCTTTATCGTCGCTTTTTAAGTGACGTTAAAAGTTATATTTGTACAGCACAATGGAATCTGACTCCGTAGATCCACCCCACGCGAGCACCGTCATGACTCTCAAGAAATTTGATAATTCATATAATAGTAATGAAAATGGACTAAATTTAGTAGTATATATACTATATAATTGCTTGTAATTAGTAATCTAATTAAACTGACATTCATAAGCGTATCTCCAATTTTCTAAACGTCAACTTAATTTATAGTCGTTTCTATTCGAGCTATTGATTTATTTTTCTACCAAAAGAAAAAAAAAAAAGTTGTTGATTTGTTTCTATTTTTATTTTTGTATCTCGTTATCTTATTTTCTGCAAGAACATTTTGTGATCCAAATTTAGACTCATCATTTAATTACCGTCCCGCTTCTTCTCTTCTTTTCTCTGTTTTTTGTTTTTTGTTTTGTTTTTGTTTTTGTTTTTTGTTTTTGTTTTTTGTTTTTTGTTTTTTGTTTTGTTTTTGTTTTTTTTTTTGTTTTTGTTTTTGTTTTTTTCAATCAATTCGTTGCATTTACACCATTTAATTGGAGCTTATTGCAATAGTTGTCCAACTATCATTACTTTGTGATTACGTCCAACAGAAATTTATAGTATATATATTTTTCTTGCTCATGAATTCAGGTGCAAATATGTATATATATATATATATATATATATATATATATATATATAATAGCAAAGTCACACGTGAATAAATAAAAAAAAGCATTCACAAGAAGGGGGGGCAAAAAAAACCATAGAACGGAATCAGCGAGGCATAAAAGAAACATTAATGTATTCAATCTCTAACTGCAGGCAAACCAAACAAGAAAACTTTCAAATTAACTGGATACTATTTCCTCTACATCTTCCACAAAAAAAAAAAAAAATGTTGTAAGAAAATGAGAAATAGTTATATATATATATATATATATATATATATGATACGTCTGCTTCTCATGTGTTTATTTAGATCGTAATTCC
Organism: Ficus hispida; assembly: GCA_025413025.1. Classification (NCBI taxonomy): domain Eukaryota; kingdom Viridiplantae; phylum Streptophyta; class Magnoliopsida; order Rosales; family Moraceae; genus Ficus; species Ficus hispida. Next base: position 17,130,281 of record CM046374.1, read on the forward strand.
AAAGGCATGGTCATTAAGTCATTCAATGACTTTCATCAGTATGGCTCGAAAGTTGTACTTAACCTGCATAAATTTAAGATATACATTCACGTATCAATTATCCTTATAATGTTAAATACTTCAGAACAAAATATAAGTTAATAAGTGCATATATCTCTTAATCCAAAAAGAATAAACAAAAAAAAGGGGAAGAATAATAATAATGCTAGGATTTTCTAATCCTGATTTTTTTTTTCAACAAACATAGTGTGTGTGATTCATTATTTTGTTAGTGGATATTTATTAAAACATAAAATATATATATATATATATATATATATCACATGATTACGACGAAAAGGCATACGTAGTAATTAAAAATCTCTAACACTATTCAAATGAAATTATATATGGAAATAAGAATATTGATATATGAATGAATAATTTCATACCTCAACGACTGGTACAAAAAGTGGATTCCACGATATTTTATCCACACTCGTGGAATCTATAATAGTTTTTTAACCATCATAGAATCCATAAAAATGGCACCAATGTGTTGCTACAAAGGAAGTTTCTACAACGGTTTCCAGTGGAAACTGTCGTATAACTATCGTGGAACATAGACTTTACACGACGGTTTTCAATGAAAACCTCGTATAAAGATGCTCTTCCATGACAATTTCCATCAGAAACATTTTAAAAGTTTAATGGCTTGCTTACTTTTCAGGAAAAAAAAATCGGAATAGGGAATGAGAATCAATTCTATGTTTACTTATCCATTTTATCTTGGAATGGGAGTGAAAAGTGTATGAGGCCCACACTAATTTGGGATTGAATAAGTGGATTGACAATCCCAAACCCTCGCACCGGATTAGCACTTCCACTCCTAATATTAAAATTAATTTACTATTTTGCCCCTAATTTTACTTTCTTATTTGAGGATTGAAAAGGAAAAACATAATAGAAGAGATTAATGCAATGAAATCGGCGTTTTCTTCTTCCGTTCAACAATCATGGAAAGCCAATGTGTTTAGTATTTGATAATGTCTAACATATATTACGTTATCAAAAAATATTGGTAAAATTGTGTTTTCACAATATATTATTAGGGTAAATAATATAAATTGTGATATATATATATATATATATATATATTATTAGATTGCTCTTTTATATATTGTGATAATTAAATTGCTCTTTTATAAATTGTGTTTTCAACAATCATGGAAAGCCATTATTAGAGGAAATAAATAACTTTTTTTATCACAATATATTATTATATTTTTATTTTTATATTTTTTATACTTTATTTAGTTTAATTCATTTTTTTATTCTTTTAAATTTTTTTAAACAAAAAAATACACAATTTAATTTTATTACCTTAATATCATAATGGTGATTTTACTTTTTGATTAATAGTATGATAATAAATAAAAAAAATTAATCAATTTTTTAATTTTTGAAAACATAATAAATAAATGGGTATACAAGTAAATTTACAGCAACTGACTCCGATTCATGTTATAAGTAAACGCATAAATGGGATTAACAGTGATTCCGACTCCGATTCCTAGAACCCAAGTAAATAGTATATTTTGACCTGAATCCTGACTCCGAATCTAGTTCACTCCAAATCTTACCCACTTCGATTCATGATCACTCCGATTACATGTAAGTAAACATACCATAAGAATATTTCAGCTATAAAAAAAAGTTCTCAGACCAAAGTTATATGAGGTTAAAAATTTGGTGACTAAATGAGTCATTTGGCCTAATAATTTATTAATAAAGTTTAGGTGGACCAATAGAACGGATAAAATATCCACAGTCTACAAACATTCTTATACTCATTTTCTTTTCTTATCTATGATATTTTAGTGGGATGGAAATATGATGAATGTGCTAAAAATGTGTCAATCTAATTAGAATGTCTAAATATGTCTACTGATTTCTATTTTCACCATTTGTTAGAGAAAAAAAAAAATATGAAACCAACAAAAAAACTTATTGAATAGTGACAAACAATATGAATATACATTGAAAAAAAAAAGGTTCAATTTTTACAATTGCATATGAATTATTACACCTTTTTTAACAATTGCATATGAAAAAAAATTATTACAGTCAGTTATTAATTCCTACCCAGTCTATTTTCGAAGGTAAAATATTATAATTTTACATGAATTTTCTCAAGTACTGCTCTTGACTGATCAGTGATCTCTGATGATCTCTCATATTCTTGGACAAAGCTACAGAAGAATAGCTGAGAATTTATATTCGCATCATGTCTTTTACTATAAAAAAATAAATTATTTACGTTCTTATTAAAGAAAATATAAATAAAAGGAAAGAAAAGGTTGAAAAATAAACATGTGACATATATAACTTGAAGAACAAAGAAACTTCATCCTTATGTGATTGAGCAAAAATTTAAAGAGCACATCTTCCCTCTAATATATACTTATTATTATTATTATTATTATTATTATGTTGTTGTTGATCTGACAGTATTCCTGTCATTTTCATTTTGAAACTCTACACGGATATAAATTTCTCTGGATTAATATAAGATTTGAATTTCTGATCTTTCACCTTATAAGATTCCTAAAATGGAATTATACGTTAATCCATCCACTCTTACGTGATCTGTAATAAATAAAGAGAAAATAAAATTCAAATATCTGACTTCTTAATTAATGAAATTCTTAAAATTAAATTTCAGGTCAATTCATTCGCCTTATAGGGCTGGGGCCGTAATAAATAGAGGGAGAGAGAGAGAGAGAGAGAGAGAGAGGTGATGTGAAATAACTAGTGGTATTGAATGTTTGTGGTTTGTCTTTTAATGAGACAAACACAGCCAATGGTTTTTGGCAAGTAGTAATGTTCTAAACCGGGTCTATTGCACACAGTTAAGTGAAAGCCAAAGGGGGTGGATTCCATTAGAAATAAAAGGTGAAAGACGTGATTTTGTGGCTTATAAAATATTTAAAAAAAAAAAAGTGGATTTATTTATTATTTCAAAAAATTATGATATTGACAGTACTTCTATCTTTTCTTTTTTTTTTTTTGCAAAAGGACAGTACTTCTATCTTATTGTTTATTAGATTATAGAATAATTACATGTGTCCCATTTGTAAATTTCTAACTTGAAAGTTCATATATTAAATTAATTTTAATGATTAAAAGAACAATATACTATCCAGTAAGATTTAAAAATTACACCTCTTAAAATAAATAAAATTATAAAAAAATACGTACGTTTCCTATCATGATAAATTTTTTTTTTAAAGCTAAAAGGAGTTTGTTGAGATCGATGATGATGATAATAATAATAATAATAATAATAATAATAATTTCTGATCAATTCCTGTTTATAAGGGTCCAAGTTTCTAGCCGGATAGTCCTCTATAAACAATATTAACGGTAATAATAAAACTAAACCCAAGTTTCGATCGAATTTTATAACTTTTTATAATCTTTAAATTTTTTTTTTCTAAGGATCTAATCTTTTGCTATAGAAAAGTGGACGGTAAAATTCACCAATATGTATTTTTCCTTTTTTTCATTAAGGTTATACAGAGAAGTGATTAGATAAATATGATACACAAAATTAATTATCGTTTATAACCTACTAAATTAAAATTTTTAAAAAGAAAAAAAAAAAACTTGAGTTTTAGTCAGTAGCTTCTATTATCTATATACGACATACAAATCTGTTAAACAACATTTGAAGATTCTCTCTCTAAAGTCTAAATCCATAAAGCCTCTGAAAAGTGTTGAGTCCCCATAAAACTTCTCAATTCTATTTCTTAATTAATAAGATTTTTTTTTAATCTTTTTGAAATAATTTTTTTCCCTGAACGATCTCCATTTTTTTTTTTCTTGAAAAGGTTGAAGTGAAATTTAAATTTCCATTTCTTAATTCTGTTATAATTTATTCATTTTCTCTACATAATAATAAAACCTCCAGCAAAATTTGAAAAAAAAAAAAAAAAAAAAAAGGAAAAGAGTAGGCAAGAGACAAAATGTGATAATTATAATATTTTGTATTGGAAATGAGCAACATCTACAAATTACATAATTAAGCTTTAGGGGTCTCACTTTTTTTTTTTTTTTTTTTTTTTTTTTTTTTTAATGAATCATGAAGAACCACCCCAACAGCTCAGGTACATGACTTTCCTCAAAGACTCCTCAGACTGTTTCAAATTAGAATAATCTCTAGACTTGGAAACTGCAGCAACACAAGACAGATTCCTGGCCTGAATATGAGAAAAGTTCCTAATAATATTGGTCTTATTGGCATGTTGTTGAAGAGACCTCAAAACAAAGTTCCATCTACAAACTCCTAATTGGTCTTTCAATGCCTCTACCGCTCCAATGCTTGCCGCCACCACCAAAGCCGATCTACTTGCTGAACCCATTATCCCTTTTTTTTTTTTTTTTGCCCTAGAAATTTGATGAAAAGAAGGTGTTTGGAATTTGGTATTGCTTGCTATTTGCTGAGATGAATTGGTCGGAAGTGATGGGATCTTATATGTATAGATTATATATCTATATAAATACGTATACACATGGATTTAGAATAATGGAATGCCTTAGGGAAATGAAAAGTGAAGCCAATGGTTTTTTGGCAGGAGGTGGTAGTATATGGAATAAAACCTGGTCCATATATTCTATTGGACAGAGAGTGTGAGTTGGTGTTAAAATAAACATAATTGCATGAAGTGTCAAATAGAGAGATTTGAATTGGTAGTTGCGTTGTATTTGGTCCCTTAGGGCCACTTGATACTCGTGTTCCACGTGTTGCTTCGCACGAACCGGTTTTCACTTTTCTAGTGTTGGGTTGGCCTTCGTAACCTTGGAAAGAATGCTCCAATTGTTATATTGTTAAAAAGGATAAAGTTATTGGAGAGTCTCGTTTAGAATCTTTATCGAGTTCATTCTATAAATTGTTAGATGAATTTTAATGGTTTAGATGTTATTTGTATATAATTATTAAAATATATCTTAGTTCATATAATTATATATTATAAAATAAGAAATAAAAAATTAAAAGAACATATATTACAAAATAAGAAATAAAAAATTAAAAAAACACCAGTGACATACCCTGTCGACCCTCCACCCACCCCGCCTGTGCCCAGACCTCAGAGATGGTACCCACCCGCACCATACCCCCCCCCCCCCCCAAAAAAAAAAAAAAAAAACTATGCCTAGACCCCGACGATGATTCCCCAGGACCCAGATCTGAGCGACCCAAGCACCCCGACATCGAGCCTTCGGCCCCTAACCTTGTGCCCAATCCTCGGTGATGACCCCCGGCCCCGCCCCCCCCAACCCCCGACGACAAGCCCTCCCTTCCCGACCCACATCAAGCTAGGACTAGGTTAGTTTCTTTTTTTCTTTTTTCTTTTTTTTCCTTAGTCTATACTATCATGTGACAGATGTATAATAATTATCATACAAAATAAAATTTCAGCCGTTCGATTATATCTGTATAATTTAAAAATAAGCTCTCTCGATATGATATATAAAAAGAGTTTTACCGTAGATTTTCCTATTATTATTAATGTTGTTGTTGTTGTTATTTTCTTTTCTTATGTAGTTATGGGAACATGATAGCTTAATTATCAGTATCTAAGCTAACAAGCAATACATTTTTTTTTTTAAATACTAAATCCGTTTGATTTATAGATTCCAACTCATAAATTAAAATTTTGTTTTACAATACCTTTTCATAAAAATTTGAAATTTTTATTCCAACTTAATGTTACTTATGATCTAAATGGACATATATTAGACCATCTCCAGTAAGAATGTTAAACATATTATTTTATTTTATCCTTTCAATATATAATGGTATTTCTAATGTTATTTATAATTTAATTCGTCATTGTTATTATTATATTTTAGTATTCATATAAATTAAAAATGAAAATATGATAATAATTACATAAAAAAGTCAAGACAACAATTAATAAGAATCAAATGTTATGTTTGATATTGATTATATAGCTTGATAAGTTTACCATAAAGTTTAATATATGATATTAAAAAATACCATTCTATTGGAGAGCATTTTTTCCCATCTAAATATCAAAATTTACTATTAATATATGATTATGAAACATTTATTAGAGATACTTTAGAATAATAAGAATCAAATATTAAGTTTGATATTTGTTATATAGCGTGGTAAATTTATCATAAAGTTTAATGTATGATATATTTAATATTAAAAATATCATTCTATTGGAGAGTTTTTTTTTCCATCAAAATATCAAAATTTACAATTGATATGATTAAAAATGGTCTATTTTATTAAAAAGGTTAAAAATAAAATGGAATAAATTAAGTGAATGAAATTGAACTATATAAATTTTTTTTATCTTAATTATCTTTAAATAATATATCACATATGATGCTTTCTATTAAATTTTACTATTTACTAATAAAATGGATCATTTTGTCCATTTCGATTTTTTTATTTTTTATTTTTTATTTTTTATTTTTTTGATTTTTCTAATCTTAAACGTATTTAATACATAAGTGCTGCTGTCTTGAGTTGCTACGGTAAGATCATATGACCTATATTTAGTGAATAGAGAATTTATTAGATAATTAAATTTATTTACTATACATAAATTTAATATTCACCTAATATTTTGTTATTTATTTCAAATATTTTAAAAATCTTACTACTTTTTTTTTATTTTTTAAATAAGCTTATATTTAATTATAAAAATGTTATATATTGTAATTTCTTAAAAAAATGAACTAACAATTTATTTGTATCATATGTCACATGTAAAAAAAAAAAAAAAAAAAAAAAAAGAAAAGAAAAGAAACGATGTGAGTGTGCAAATGAACTAATAAATGTCATATATCCACCAGATGAACCCAGATATTTACATCTGTGTTCCCAAATACAAGATCAGGGAATAACAACTCAGTGGGACCAAACAAAAAACGAAATAATTTACAAATAAAAAAAAATTAAAGAACTTTTTTAAGTGTACAACGTGGCCACCCACATCTAATGTTTGTTCGAGAAAGATGCAATAACCAACCAAAAAGGCAAACCGATGAAGAGAAAATTAAGCTTCTATACAACGAAAAACAAATGATCGAACAATGAGCTATGAAATTAGCTGAGCGCGGCTTAACTGAGCCTAGCAATGTCAAACCCCTCCTCCGGAAATTTAAATGTGTCTGCTGCACCGAATTTCCTTCTCTCTTCTGAATCTTCTGTGCCGTCTTCTTCAGTGCTGTCCTCTTCATCTTCCGCATAACCTGGCGGTGAAGAGGGATCATGCACGCTTTTGGAACGACATGATTGTGTGGCCAGCATGCTCACTTGACCAAAGTGAGAGATTTCGACGACAACCGTGTCATCATCACTTGGAAGAGGCTGTTTCCATGGCTCGCCGTCTATTCTCATGAATGTATGGCTGGCTGCACCCTTTTGGAACTCGAAACGAACTCTGCTTGCCTGTGTTTGAAATGTCAAATGTTCAGCATTTTTATAGGCTACAGATGAAGGAATATGGATAACCTTCTCATAATGATACTAGAAAAATAACAACATGAATAAACTTTCTTCTAATGATGATTAATGAGAGAATTTGGTAAATATCGTGGTATTAGTACCTGTGCAAGACGAGTGCCATGACCCTTTGGAGAAAGCAAGACGAGTCCATGCCAACCGTTTCTGAAACCAACGATCTCAAGAAGGCCGTCGTCCACGTATGGAGGAGTCAAGCCTCTCTGTTTTAGGCACAAATTGTTCAGAAATAAATCGGGCAAATTCGTGTTATGAAACAACTTGTCAATAAAATAGGGGCTATTTACTATTTTATATCGTTCTTTTGACCACATAAATAATTATCAGCAACTTGTTCATTCTATATGCCTCTTAACTTGTCAACTCATCATTTAAGTAGTTAAAATCAGCATTTGACCGAGAGAGTGTATAAATTTAAAATCAAAAGGAAACTCTGAGGTACAACATGGAGAGCTTTTGAAATAGACTGTGTATATTCTATATAAGCTCAAAATACAGGACATATACAGTAAATAAACCATGAAAGAGATAAGGAGGAGAAGTGCGTGATACTGACATCCTGCTGTTTCTTTCCATGTGGCTGTCCCCATGGATTGAGTCCACCAGAGAAGCTGGGCAAGTTGAGGCAAACTATAGACCTGATGCTGAAAATCAAAATAAAAAGTTTTAAAAAACGATTTTACATGGAACCATAACGAGGAAGCATAGGCGATTGACACTTCAAATCTGACGGTTAAAAATTCATCGAAATATATCGCAGGCTTTGTCTCAGAGCTGTTCAGCAATAACATTGAACTGATTGCAGGCTTTGAAGAATGTTCGAATAGTAGACCCAATGCGAATCAACCATTTACCCTTAAAAGTAAAATAGATTATTCTGTTATTCGTATTACCAGCGAGGTAAGTGGAGCTCCTCCCATTGACCTTGTTTCTTCATGACCATAACTTTTGTGAGCTGTGCTATGTTCCTGTTTTGAGACAATGTCATTGTTAAAACATAACACCAGGCAGAAAGTGCTAATTCAATTTAGAAAAGTATCAAGATGTTGTTTCGATGCATCTCAAGTCCCCCATGGGGAGGCTCTTCTCTTTTAGGATTTAGAACATTGCAAACTGAAGCCATTCATAAGAGTCGATCCTTGATTAATTAACTAATTAATTTCATGAAGAGTTAAAAAAGAAAAGGACCAACTTTGAAGTGGGATGACGTAAAGAGGGGTAAAACCATCCTTGAGTGCATCCAAGCTTCAAATACGTGCTCTGCACCAGTCCAAAAGAGAAGGGGAGAAAATTAGAGATAAGTAGGTCACTTTATTACATATTTCGATGAGTTTCAAGAGATCACAAACTAAGATGGATGAACTTTGTACCATAAAATTTACAGAGGATAAGCATGTACTATAAAAATAAGTAAAGATGTGCTGAGAATAATTAAGTACCTGATTAACAAATTGATTTTTAAACTTTTCTGGATGCAACTTCCTCTCAGTGTGGAAAGCATAAGATACTTGAGCATCCATTCCTGGACAGGACGACATGTATATATGTTAAGAAACTGGGTTAGTGTACTCATATAATGGCAGTAGCTGCATACTAGTAAGCTAGAACTAGTGTTACGTTTGTCAGTTGAAGGTATTACACATCGCAAATACAGGAATCAGAATATAATTGTTGTAATTTCTGTTTTCAAGAAGGAAATGATCTATCGACAAAGATGAAGCAAAACAGCATGTTTCTATATACAGCAACGGTCGATCATTCAATACTTCTTTCTTTCTGTTATCTAATTAGCATCAATATATGAATATTGTTTCTAGGAATCACACAAGTCTTTAAAGAGATTCACGCATTCTTACCCAAGCTAAAATAGTTCCAGAACCCTCCACGATAAGTGTGGTAGCCTTCCTGAAAAAGGACAACAAGACAATTGGCAATGAGGATTCGAAAGAGATTTAGTTCTATGTCCACATTTATCATTTCAATTCCTATCATTTTAAACATCCATCTTGTTTTCTTTTGTCCAACTAACAGAAGTTTTTAAAAGAACTCAGACGGCCTTAGCCTAACCATCTCTCAAATCAGCTACCAGAACATAAGAAGGAAAAGTTGATTGAAATTGGTGATAAATCATCTTACATTATACATACAAAGACAAAAGGAAGAGTGGAACAATAACACATACCATATTCAGATCATCTGTTTGGGAGACGCGATGGAAAGCATGCAAGGAATGAGGCAGTTCAAGAGGTGCTATAGGGTCGCAAGAGCCTTCCTTCGGAGCCTTCATTCTCATGATAATATGCCAGCTGAAACGATGAAAGTACAAACAAATAAATAATAGAACATTCTTTCAATCAACCACAAGCCATTTCTTTCTGCTCCTCCAAAAAAAAAAAAAGAGATTAGCCTAATTGACAAAGGTTAATTTTTTCCCAAGTTCAATTGTTATTTGACTGTCAACGACAAAATGTTTGCAAATTTGTCAAAGAGAAAAGAAGTCTCATCCCTGTCCTTGGCTCTCTAAGCTATCCAATTTGTCAAATACATGACTCGCAGTAATCTCTAAAACCGAATCGATGTTTGTTCGATTATGAGTTTTTCCGTCAAAATAAAAGACTAGATTTGTTACCTGTCAATTTTCATTTCCTTTGCTGCCCTTACATGATTCAAGAAAGTCTCCACAGATTGTTGGTCCGTGCCAGGATTTTTCTTCCCCTGTATATTATTTCAGACAGAACAGATCAATTAGCATGATCACATAACCCAACATCAACTCAATCAGGTTGAACAGTTTTTCATCACTGATAATCACTAGATAATAACTTCTGAGCAAACACATGATTTTCGATACATAACTACTAAATACCAAAGCAACAAGTGCGAAAAATAAGGGCATGCAAAGATTTAGTCCCTAGAGTTATCATTATCATTGTCCAATATACTGAAAACTGGCTTGTGTTCCAAGCAAAAGCGGTAAACGAAAACAGGTATATCAAGTTATGAGAACCACGAATCATGATACCTTAACGATATACTACCCAAAAAAGGTACATTTCTTACCCAACCAAATGAAAACGGAAGGTTGTTTCCAGTTCCTAGTGGCACCGTAGCAATTGGAGGTGGCAGAGGCAGTTTAAGATCGGAAACTACTCCAAGGAGCCAGCCAGCTGTACCATCTCCACCCGCAACCTGGTTAAACCAAATCAAACTCCAAGTGAGATAACAAATCGAAAGTTCGGTCAAGGTCTCACTCTCTAGGCAGTTCAATCTACGAGCGAGTTTTTCCGTAAACAATCATTCAAAAACTCACAATTATTCTTAGTCTCTCCTCAATTTCAGCAGCAAAAGCATCCCCACCGAACTTGAGTTTCTCCAAATTAGCATAAACCTGCTGCAACACCTTATCGGGAGCATTTTCTCCCAAGTCAAAAACCTGAAACATCGGTAAGCTCACGAATCAGTTCCAATCCAAATACAAAAATTGGTCTCAAAATTGCCAATCGAGCACCTGATTCTTATTAAGAAGCGTTCGATACGTAACGAGGAGCTCCCCTCCAAGCTGACCGCCACTTTTCGAGTTTATAAACACAATGACAGGACATTCCGGTACATCTCCAGCATCCCGGTGTTCCAATCCCGGTACAAGAATGTAATCCGGAATGTAGAAGTCCTTCAGCACATTCTCAGATCTCTTATGGCTCATCATTGTTTCCCAACTGCAACATTTTAGTTAAAAAATAGTAAGATTCTTCTCCACCAAACAGAATCTACAAAATTAGGACAAACTTGGAAAGCTAAAATCTTTCGCTTTCTCAACAGAATTCGAATCACTTGTCAGAATCAGAATCAGAATCAGAATCAGAAAAAATATGCGAAAATCAAATGAACAGATCAAAAACCTCTTAGAAAGAAAATTCTGAACGGAAATCCGAAGCTCTCTGGCTACAGTTTGAGAACCTGAGGAAAATTCTCGCAAGCGATTTCCTGAATGAAACAAAGCAATTCTGTCACGAAACGGCATTATTTTTTTTTTCTTCCAGACCAATCACGTTTTAAACCTGTTGGCCTAGCCCGTTAACTTTCGGTCAACTTTCTAGACAACCAATCAGAATTAGATCAACGCGTACAGATTGAGAGAGAAAGATACTTTACCGGAAAGTTCAAGGATGTTTCGGAGGAAGGAGATTCAAAAGGGAAAAAGCTCTGTTTGGTTTTGGTACGAGAAGCGATTCTTGGATTCTGTGTGGGAATCAACATCGGAACGCGTTTAAGGTACGAAAAAGGTGAGAAAGAAATAGGATAGTGCGTTAGTTGGGAACGATATTTTAACTTTTTTTTTTTTTTTTTTTTTTCTGAGTTCTCTTTCTTGTGTTTGGGCTGGAGAAATATTTTACTATTTTCCAGAGTTTTTTTTTTTTTTCTTGTTTTTGTTCTATTTTGGTTTGTCTTCTTTTTGTCTGCGTCTGCCTAATACAAAGTAACGGATAACTTTTTGGATTTTTGAAGAGGAGGAGCCGCGTGGGTGGTTATTGGGTAGGGTCATGTGCACGACTTGACTAGGTATTTTCTTCTTCAATTAAAAAAAAAAATGGAAATTCAATCAAATTTACCTAAGGGTATTCATTGGATAGAGTCCGCCCAATTTTTGTTATATTACATTCGATTCAATCATAGGTCCGTTTTTTAAAATCTTATTCAATCCAATCCGTTAATAATGTAGTATTTAATCCAATCTAATCCATTTAAAGTCAGTTTGGATTAGATTGTATTGATCGGTTCCGTTTAGATTTTTTTATTGAACTTTGTACTGTGTCTTCTTCTTTTCCCATTTTCTTATTTTGCCTGTCTAAAATAGGTAATCTGTTAGGTCTTTTGACATGCATCATATACTAGTTGAATACTAAATTTTAAACGAAAAAAAAAAAAAAAGCAACAATTATAAGAAGCACAAAGGTATAACATAATATGTTAGGAAATTAGAAAATGAGAGCATGGTTTTTCTTATGTTACTATCATAACATGTAAGCTTTGAAGCTTTTATTGTGAAGATGTATGAAAAAATTTTATTAAACCGTAAAATATTTGTTTAACATAAAATATACATAAATATTAGATTGGATTAGATTTATTCTTTTGAAAGTAAAAAGTACATATCATCTGACTTAGGTCGATTTTTAGTAATTGACATCCGATTCAATCCAATGGAGGTTCGTTATCTGTGAAAAATAGATTGGAATAGATTGGATCGATCAGTTTGATCGATTGATTGGATCCAATAAACACTCGTAAATTTATCAAGCATTTTTGGTTTATTTGAGAATGTGTGACGTCTATTTTTAATCTTATTAAATAATACGAGGATATTTTAACTATATATCATCAATTGTTAATTTTAATTAGTGTAAAGACACTCAAGCAAAATCTAAAAAAAATAAAATTAAAGAAAAATTTGATTAAAAAAAATTGAAGGTGTCCGAAGTGTAGATCTTTGGAGCGGATGTATGTGTCTTGAAATTTTATTTATTTATTTTGTTATTTATTTTATTCAAATGTTATAGCTTTTTCAGTAGTCAAAATTAAGTGAGGATTGATTCAAGATGTGAAATTGACACATACTTGTTAGAGCAATTGTCCTAACACCAATCCGTATCTCTAGTCACCTCCATTGTTGGTCTTCGTCTTCAGCCTTGGCGTATGTCGGGTGCAATCATGCTAGCACTAATACACCAGTTCTCAAAAACCTCAAAAAAAGGTTCCTCTAGAACGACTTGGACCCCGTAGGAGGGATGAGGCTGCTTTTCTTTGTTTCTTCAGAGAACCACCATGGAGGCTCATCAACACCCATCGCCTCATAGTGAGAGGGAGGAATACAATGGAGAGAGGCAGAGAAAGTAAAAGAACGTTAACGTGGAGGAAATCGCTCCAACAATACTTAAAATATCCTGAAATATACTTGATGACGTTCTGAATAAACTCAAAACATTATACATAATTATAAAAATATCCCAAAAAATGATGTTAAAAAGTGTTATTTTTCACTTATATTCTTGAACTTAGACTATCCATTTTACCTGCCTATTTTTAAAAACTCCAACACATGAAAGTTTAAATTTCGATTTAGCCTCAACTTAAATTTTCTGTCAAAACAAAGAGGCGATGAGATAAAACCTCAATTTCTCGTTGAGATTCTTCGTTCTACTATTTTTGTTTGTAAAAGGACTTTTATGAAAAAGATTTTAAAATTTAAAGTAGTAAAGTGAAAGTTTTTCAAAATTAGAGGACAAAGTGAAAATAAGTGTAAAGTTAAAAAAAAAAAAAAAAGCAAATGCAAATAATCTATAACTAATATAGAAAGCTAAAAAATCGTTCATGTTCATCTGACTTTCGTCCAAAATGCACGCTTTGATTGAGACGCAGGTTTACCTCTTTTCTTTTTCTTTTTCCTTGGATTTCTCTTGTTTTTTCTCTCTCTTTCTTTCTAGCACGTTTACCTTTTTCGATCACTCTCTCCTCTCTCTCTCTCTCTCTCTCTCATGTACAAACCCCTACTTTTTCCATCACTTTCTCTCTCTTTTCTCCAAAAAAAAAACAAAAAAAACAAAGTTTTCAATCAAGACTATATATCTCTTTTTTTTTTTTCTTGAAGAAATCAAGAAAATATATCTATAATCTATATCTATCATCTATAATATATCTATAACTATATTATAAAAAAAAAGTTATATTTTGACACTGTTTAAAAATTTGGTCTCTCTATTTTGTCTTCTTATACATTTTTTTCTTTCTCTTTTCTTTTCTTTTTTTTTTTTTTTTTTTTTGAGTTGCTTACCTCCTTTTTGTTTTATTTTTTTTGCTTTTACCTTTTCTCCTCAAAAGTTTTACATATTTATAGTAGCTCATTTAAAATACTTTTTATTTTTCTTCCAATTTGTCCCTATGTAAAATAATTTTTTCAAATATGTCTCAACAATTTTTTCTTACATTCTTTAAACTGTTATTAGTTACTTGATTCTGTTAAACTCTTTAAGAGACAATAAATAAATAAATTGAGAAAAAATATTGATTTTTTCAAAAATTTAATATCTATTAATTCTTTTCTAAGAAATTAATATTTGTGTATTCTTTAAAAAAAATAATACATTAAATCCGTGCCAAGAACTTGTCTAAAAACTAGTACAATTAAAAACAATAATTAAAAAGAAAAAAAAAAGTCTTGTTGATTGAGCAAATTGGAACATGCCACGATAGACAAAAAGTAAGCGCCTTGGAGTTTGACCATGTAGACGCTAGTGGCGCGAAGTAAATTTATTGGTCCGTCTCCGAGTGGTGCGTTGTGGGTCCCAATGCAGAACGTTTGCTTTCTTAGACTCCACCCTGGCAGCTAAGAATATTTTAAATGGGCCTACTATTGGACCACATGAATTATTGGGCTGAAAATGATTGCTAGAGCCCAGCTGTTCTCAAGTGGGTCTTGAATTCGGGTCCACGACGAGGAACGTTTAGATTGGTTTAAAAAATGTATAAATTGAAAAAAATTGTGATATAAATATAGTGTAAAAATTTAAAATATATATGAAAAAATATGCAAATGTATATTTTTTTTTTATCTCATCATTGTGAGAATTTTAACACAATAATCACATTTTATTTCGATTTCGAAATAAAAAAATTTGAACTTTCAAAATTTGATATTTGAATAGTGGAAAATAGAAAAATGAGTTTTAGATTTGTGAGTTTTTTGAGTCTATACGGTAAAACACCGTTTGAAGACTCACCCCAAATGGGCTCTCAGTTCTTAATATGCAAGTTCTTTTTTTTTTTTTTTTTTTTGATAAAGTTATGCAAGTTGCTATTAGTAAATCCAAATGTGTTAATGATTATGTATGATATGGTCTTTGTTTTGTTGGGGCACAGAGAATGTCACAGATTCATGTCTGAAGTGAGTTTTGCCATAAAGGGCAACTATAGTAAATAGTTTGTTTTTCTAAAAATGTTTAAAGAAAATAGCATATTTTAAAAATTTTTACGGTAAATAATATATATCGTGTCTAAAGAAAATTTTAAAGATAATTCTAACGTATATATGTTTTGTAAATAAATTAGTATATAATAATATGTACCAAAAAAAAATTATTTATGATTTATTTAGATTGTTTTTTTATCATGATATATGCTATTTATCATCATCCAAAATTTTGTATGCTGTTCATTTTTAATATTACTAGTTTGTAGTCTATTTCTCTACTTCTCCCATAAAAGAAATATTTATTACAAAACTACCATATCACTCGTAATTAAATACTTTTTATTTTTTAAAGTACTCATTATAATATTAAGTTAGCAGTCGATAACTAATCTGTAATCACCGTGATACTAGCTATCTAGTTAGTTATCAAATGACTATCAATAGATAATTAAGCATTGCCGACGACTAGTTACTAAGTGGTTACTGGATAATCACTATATATATTGACTAGTTACAATCGATAACATCTCTGTCAACTAGTAATCGGCTAATGATTGTTTTGTCACCAGTTAGAAACCGTTGAATTTGCCTGATTTTTGTATTTCGTCACTGGAATACTAAAAAAGATGGCAAAAATTCACCCAAATCACAAAAGATACGTAATAAAAAAATTACAAAAATACAGAAGAGAAAAATTTTCCTCATCCATGAAGAAGAAGCATTGAATCCTTGAAGTCGACGAGGTGGGATATGGCAGCATCGACTGAGAAGCTTGGTAACAACGGATCTAGCTCTAGTGCGACCTAGCGACGTCGAATCTCACTCAAAGTTATGGAAGATCTCACTTTGGTAGGTGAGGGTGGAAAGAGAGTGGCAATAAGTGGTGGGTGGCCGGAGTAGGTAATGCGAAGGGCAACCGGCGGATTGATACAATAATCTATATTTTTAGTTTCAATTAATTTACTTCAAACTCTTCATTTAATTAAATGCCGGTCTTATTAGTAGAGACATCAAAAAAAATTTTCCCTAAGGAATATGTCATTTATGCGGTAATTTTGTACCAAATTTCCTAACATATCCTCCTAGTAATTAAACAGATAATTAAAAAAAAAAAACAATTAAAAGCCCCCATAATCATTTTACCTCAAATTCAAAAGTTTCATCCCGGATAGAAAACTTATATATTACAATGACATTCATGTTTTCTGCTGCAAAATTACGCAATAATTAATATAATTAATTTAATTTTTGTCAGTTTGTAAAATGTTTTAAATTTTTTTTGTTATATTTCAACATGACTTATAAGATTTCGTTACATGTCCAACTCACTCTCTTCTTACTTAAAAAAAAAAAAAAAAAAATCTCACTCTCTTCTTTGATATATTAATTCTATAGAATAATTAAATAACTTGACTAGGGTTACTTCTTTTAAGGGGCTAATAGCTAAATCATGGCTACTGAGAGAATTATTATGAGCATGTTTTAATTTTTAGAGGGACTACTATGAAAACTTAATTAAATTTATAAGCTATTTTTTTAATTGATAATCCTGTCTTGAATCCTTCATTAGACTGAATAGTTTAAAAACCCAATTAGGTTCGATTGGATTAAGTTTTTAATCAGTGTAAAATGATATGTAAAATAACTATTTTGATTTTAATTATTTTCTATCTGTTATTTGTATGTGGGTACTACTATAAAATACATAATCAATCTACGGACGGAAAAACTTTCACATAGAATATTTAAAGAGAAAAAAAAAAAAAAAAAAAGCTTTGTGTTGCATCAGCTAGTGAACTTAACAAACACGTATACAACCAATTACTTATTTTGGGGCAGCTCATTTGCATGGAATCTTAATTAGAGTTTAATATTACCTAATTTAGTAATTTTAGCCGGTATGGGTATGTGACATACATAATTTAATTACTGAAAATGGGATCTAGCTGTTGTTTTCATTGACATACCAAACATGAAAACAGGGTTTATTAATTAGTTGGTTATAATTAATTAATGAGAAAGAAAGGCTATTACTTAATGAGAAAGCTAATTAATAAATATATGTTTGGAGTAGAAGATAATGAATATTATAACAAAAATTAAATAATCATTATTACACCCAAAAAGTGTTGAGTCGTCCGCCCCATGTTTGTGGGCTGGACAATATTGGGCCAAAAGCCCAATAGCTTTTGATTTAAAAAAAAAAAGAAAAGAAAAGGGGTTAATGGCATGTTGAACAAGCCTTGCTTGATCGGCAGAAAAAGAAAAAAAGTGGGGTAGTGCGAAAAACAGAGAGCATGAGGGAGAAAGGAGAGAGAGAAGGTGGAGTTTTTGGGTTTGTGCAAAATGATTAAGTGGTGAAACGGAGTTCATTGGTGTTCAAATTTGACATGGTGAATCTTTGTGACGAGTTCTTCTCATTTTCCGGTTTCGATTTTTGAATTGGTGTCTCTAAGTTGCTTTTCTCAAATACACACTTGAGACCGAAAACTAATTTCTTTATATGCTATGTATTGAAATCCATTTTGTTGATGATAAAGCTTATTGTTTAGCCAAGATTGTGTTTTATCTTGATGACTGTGAGCCTCTAGTTGTATCTAAAAAGAACTTTGTAATCCCATTATTATTGATATAGTGGAAGTTGATATCAGACTATGGTCCCGTGGGTTTTTCTTTCGCATTGGAGGGTTTTACGCGTAAAAATCGGTGTCTCTTGTACGGTTGATTATTTTGATTTTTTATTGCTTTGGTTGTTTTGTTGGCTTTGTTGAAATTTACTTTTGCAGAATCCATTTTATCACATAAATAGGGAAAAGTTTAATTGGTGATTTTCCTAACAAAGTGGTATCAGAGCCTTTTGTTGGCTAGAGAAAAATTCTTGTGTGTTGAGATGGATGAACAAAATTCGTTTGGGATGATGAAATTAACCTCGTTGAATTATTCCATTTGGAAGCGGAAAATACAAGAGATGTTATATTGTAGAGATTTGTTTAGGCATGTTCTATGCAAGGAAAAGCTAAAAAAAATGAGTGATGAGGACTGGGAGATATTACATATGAAGGCTGCTTCTACAATAAGGCAATGGGGTGATCACAATATATTCAATCACATTGCTGAGGAAACCAAAGCTGATGTTCTCTGGCAAAAGTTAGCGGCGATATGTGAGAAAAATACTTTTAGAAATAAAGCCACACTCATTAGAAGGCTTGTGAATTTGAAGTACAAAGATGGGAAGAGTATGATTGAACATATAAGCTATTTTCAAGGCTTGGTGAACCAGCTGACAACTATAAAGATGAAACTTGAAGATAAGTTGCAAGCTTTGTTACTCCTCAGCTCATTGCCTGAAAGCTTGGAAACATTAGTGGTGTCACTAAGGACTTCAACACCAGAAGGAAAGCTAATCATGGAGATGGTTAAGGATAGTTTGCTCAATGAAGAAGCCAAAAGAAAGGAAAATGGTGAATCTTCTTCTGAGATACTTGTTTCTGAAAAACATGAAAGGCGTGAAAGAAGCAAAAGCAAGCATCCTTAAGGTCATGGCAAAAAGGATACATCCAAAGGAAAATCCCAAATTAGAAAAAGTTTTAAGTGTTACCACTGCAACAAGCCAGATCACATGAAGAAAGAGTGCAGGCTTTGGAAAAGAGAGCAAGATGAAGGAAAGAAAGATGAGAAAGAGACTAATACAGTAACCATTGAGGGTGATGTTGTCATTGTTTGTGATGATAGTTATGTTAACCCCGTATACCAGGAGAGTGATTGGGTGATTGATTATGGTGTTTCATTTCATGTTATTGCCCATGGTGACTTCTTTACTTCTTACTTTGTCGGTAGTTTTGACAATATCAAGATGGGAAACAGTGATGCCTATAAAATTATGGGTATTGGTGATATTTGCTTGGAAACCAATCTTGGAAGCAAATTAATACTCAAGGATGTCAGACATGTACCGGATATTCGCCTCAACTTGATCTCTATGGGTAGACTTGATGATGAGGGTTTCATTAATTACTTTGGTGAAAGTAAATGGAAGCTCACTAAAGGTTTTCTAGTGATTGCAAAAAGAAAAAGATGAGTACACTCTACGTCGCTAGCAAAGCTCAAGAAAGGAGAGATAAATGCTATCTAAAAGGATGCAAGTATTGATCTTTGGCATAAGAGGCTTGGTCACATTAGCGAGAAAGGACTACAAATTCCTGTTAGAAAGCAATTCCTCCCCAGTTGCAAGGTTTGCCTCTTAAAACTTGTGTTGATTGTTTAGCTAGAGAAAAACATAGAGTTGCATTTCGTTCACACCCTTCATTTAGAAGATTAAATATTCTTGATTTGATTCATACAGATGTCTACTCTATGCAAACTAAAATTCTTGGAGGTACACTTTATTTTGTGACTTTCACTGATGACCACTTAAGAAAAGTTTGGGCTACTGCCTTGAAAACTAAAGACTAGGTGTTTGATGTCTTTAAAGAATTTTGTGCCAAGATTGAAAGAGAAACATGAAAGCAGTTAAAGTCAGTTCGAACAGATAATGGTTGTGAATATAGGGGGCCATTTGAAAACTATTACAAAGCCTATGGAATTAGGCTTGAGAAAACTCCAACAAAGATACCTCAACTAAATGGTGTGGCAGAAAGAATGAACAAAACCATTAAAGAAATGATAAGATGTATGCTTTCTCATGGTAAGCTTCCTACGTCTTTTTAGGGGGAGGCTATAAGGATCGCAGTTGATGTTCCTAATAGAGTTTGGAATAGGAAAGATGTCTCTTATGATTATTTGAGAGTTTTTGGCTACAGGACATTTGTTCATGTTCCTAAAGATGAGAGGTCCAAGCTTGACGATAAGGCAAATCATGTATTTTTTGAGATATGGTCATAAGGAGTTTGGGTATAGATTATGGGATACAGTGAATAGGAAGATTGTCAGAAGTAGAGATGTTGTGTTCGTTGAAGATCAACTTGGTGATGATGTTGATAAAGTTTAAAAGGCCAGTTCCTCTGTTGAGATTCCTATCAGTTTGAATATAGTTCCTACACCTGTAGTGAATATTGATCATGGGAGAGATGTGCAAGAAGATGGTGGAGATATTGTTGATGATGAGGCCTCTCCTACTAATGATGTTCTCCCTCTAGTTAATGATGTTGAGCTAATTGAATGAGTTAAGCAAGTACCGCATTGCCACCAGTTGAGCCTCCATTGAGAAGATCAACTAGAGAGTGCCAACCTCCTTCAAGATACAGTTCAAGTGAGTATGTGATGCTTACAAATGGAGGAGAGCACTCAAGAACAACTTGATGTGAAATCCTTGTATGATAACCACACCTACAACTTGGTGAAGTTACCGAAAGGCAAGAAAGCACTCAAGAACAGATGGGTTTATAGGTTGAAAACTGAAAACAATAGCTCACAACTAAGGTAAAAAGCTCGGTTGGTTGTAAAATGATTTGGTCAATAGAAAGGTGTTCACTTTGAAGAGATATTTTCTCTGGTAGTGAAGATACCATCCATTAGAGTTGTTCTTGGTCTAGCTGCCCACTTGAATTTAGAGATAGAGCAACTTGATGTGAAAACTGTATTTCTTCACGGTGATTTAGAAGAAGAAATTTCTATGTAGCAGCTAAAAGGGTTCAAAGTTAAAGGAAAGGAGAATCTTGTGTGCAAGCTTCTAAAGAGTTTATATGGGCTCAAGTAAGCACCAAGACAGTGGTGCAAGAAGTTTGATTCTTTTATGGTGAGTCATGGGTATTCTAGAACTTCATCTGACTATTGTGTGTTTATAAAGAACAATCCAGTGATGATTTCATTATCTTTTTGCTATTTGTTAATGATATGCTAATTGTTGGCCATGACACTAGTAAGATTGAGAAGCTTAAAAAGGAGTTAAGTAAGTCTTTTGCAATGAAAGACTTGAGATCGGCAAAACAAATACTCGGCATGAAGATTTCCACTGATAGAAAGAATGAGAAACTTTGGCTATCTCAAGAAGGCTACATTGAAAAAATTCTTGAAAGGTTCAATATGAACAAGGCAAAAGCAGCTTGTTCTCCACTTGCAGGCCATATTACGCTTACTTCCAAGCAATGTCCGACAAGTAAGAAAAAAAAGAAGAAATGAGTAAAGTTCCCTATACGTCTGCAGTTGGCAGTTTGATGTATGCCATGGTTTGCACAAGACCAAATATTGCTCATGCTATTGGAATTGTCAGTTATTTCTTTCTTATCCTGGAAAAGAATATTGGGCAGTAGTGAAATGGATATTGAGATATCTGAGAGGTATTTCAAAGGTGTGTTTATGCTTTGGTAGTGGTGAGCCTATTTTAGATGGGTACACAAATTCAAATATGGCGAATGATGTTGATCCTAGAAAATTCACTTTGGGATTCTTGATGACCTTTGCAGGGTGAGCAGTCTCTTGGTAGTCTAAGTTACAGAAATGTGTAGCTTTATCTAGTACAGAAGCTGAGTATATTATAATTACTGAAGCCTGCAAAGAAGCTTTATGGATGAAAAAGTTTCTTGAAGAATTGGGTCTGCAACAAGAGAAGTAAATTGTCTACAGTGACAAGCAGATTGCCATCCACCTCTCTAAGAATTCAACATTTCATTCAAGATCCAAGTATATTGATGTTAGGTATCATTAGATTCATGATGTACTTGAAACAAAGTAAATGTATTTAGAGAAAGTTCATACAAGTGAAAATGAATTGGATATGTTGACAAAATCTTCGCCTAATTAAGGAGAAACTTTAAGTGTGTAGGCAGAGAACGGGCTTGGTCAAGCCCACTACATGAAGCAGAGGGGTGAATTGTTGAGTTGTCCACCCCATGTTTGTGGGCTGACAATAATGGGCCAAAAGCCCAATAGCTTTTGATTAAAAAAAAAAAAACAGGGTTATTGGCTTGTTGAACAAGCCTTGTGTGATCGGCAGAAAAAGAAAAAAAAAGGGGGGGTAGTGCGAAAAACAGAGAGCGTGAGGGAGAAAGGAGAGAGAGAGAAAAGAGGGAGTTTTTGGGTTTGTATAAGACTATTGAGTAGTGAAATAGTGTCCGTTAGTGCTCAAATTTGATGTGGTGAATCCTTGTGATGAGGTATTCTTATTTATTGGTTCCGATTTTCGAATTGGTGTCTCTAATGTGCTTTTCTCAAATACCTACTTGAGACCTAAAACTGATTTTTTTTTATGCTATGCATTGAATTCCATTTTGTTGATGATGAACTTTGTTGTTTAGCCAAGATTGTGTTTTATCTTGATGATTGTGAGCCTCTAGTTGCATCTAGAGAGAACTTTGTAATCCCATCATTGTTGGAATAGTGGAAGTTGATATTGGACTACGGTCCCGTGATTTTTCCCTTCACATTGGAGGATTTTGTACGTAAAAATTGGTGTCTCTTATGCGATTGATAATTTTGATTTTTTATTGCCTTGGTTGTTTTGTTGGCTTTGTTGAAACTTACTTTTGGAGAACCTATTTTATCACACAAAAAGGGAAAAATTTAATCGGTGATTTTCCCAACAAAAAGGATACTTGGGATATAAAAAGTGGGTCGTGGCTTCTTGTTGGTGGAGTTGCTTGGATATGTGTATCTTATTTATTTATTTATTTTTTTTTTGTGTTACACATTTTTAGAAGATATGATTAGCGGCAAATCTGCGTCATATATATTTAAATCACAAAGTTGGGAAGAGATCTATTAAAGAAGTCGTATGTACTTCTCGATGGCTCTATCATGTTATAAACGAGAATACAAACCCACGCATGAATGTTGAAAAATAATTCCACTTTATATTTTTTATTTTTATTTTTTTTTAAGATCTAAATGTAGTCAAGGACATTATTATGTCTCTATAGGGGTGGGTTTGGAGAAAATCTTTTATTTGAATTACTGAAGCAATTACTACTATTTGAAGCAAGGTTAGGTTTAGAAAGAACTTAGATCCATATTTTACAATTATACGACTGGAAAAAATAATGAAACCTCTATACCTTCGGCCATTGCACCACTCCGGTGCCCACTGCGGCTCCGGTCCCGACATAGGTTCACACAAATTTTGAGTCCTCATCCTTCCAAAACAGCCAGCCTATCCGGTACTAAGAGTTCATTTACTAAACTATAAATGAATCATGTAATGTAAAAGGTAATGAGATTGAAAAATAAAATAAAAGGAATAGAAAAGAGGATCATCGATTTCCTTTTTAATGTTTTCTTGCTTAGTAGATAGTGTAAAAAGGAAATAATCTCTTTTTTTTTTTTTTTTACAGTGTTTACTAATCTTAGTAATGCTTATATTATTAATGTAATTACTAAAATATCTCTTTACACAATAAATAAACATTAAGCATCTGCATAGAAACTTATTAAGGGTATATAAGTAAATTTGATATTTATTTTCTTTGACAAAAAATCAATATCAAGAGGATGTAAGGATTGACATTCACCTTTTTTATTTTATATATTGTGTAAACCTACAAAATCTAATTACTCATTTTGTAAGTAAATACATACATATCCAAATGGAAAAAATCGTGACTACTCACTTTTCTTTTCCCTTTGATGCAAAGGAAACATGCCCTAAAAGTAAGAACAACTCCGAGCACGGAACCAAATTCCTTGCCCTCGCATTGATCATATAAACAACAGCCTTCGAAGGACTCCTAACTCGCCCTCCGTTAGCAAAGTTTCTGTATGTTTGTGACAATCTACACCAAACCGTGAGTGCTCATGCCCATGCATGCCCAAATATTCCATTGTATCAATGCGGAGTTTTCAGTTTTTTTTCACCCAGATGTTTTGCAGGAAAGAAACAAGACTACTGTTCCGTTTAGTGAAATATCTTAAACTCAAATATTTCATCTCAATTTTTATATTTTTCTGAAAAGTCAATAAAAATTATAACTAGTTTTTAAATAATCAACCAACTCAAACTTAAATATTTCAACTCAAACCATTTCAACTCAAACCGTTTCACCAAAAGGACTCATAACATCTTAAACGGATTTTAATGGATGAAGACTTCTAAAAGAATTGAACAAAGTTACAAAAAAAATTGAAGCCTTGATTTCGACAATGCTCTAGAAATCAACAATAATATGCACTACAACAAAGTGGCTCTTTAATTGCAGTTAGCAATAGCGGTTTTAAAAAAGTGTGGGTATAGGTGTACATATATGAGCTCATTGTGTGAGAACTGAAAAGTTGATTAGACTAAACAAAATAAAATATTAGTGTTTTTAAAAAGCGACACTGCCGTTTCAACTTTCTAAATATTAATACCAGATTTTATATTATTTTATTTGCTTTTGTTTTTGTTTTTGTTTTTGTTTTTGTTTTTTTTTTTTGTTGAAAAGTCAAGTGCCCGCTAAAAAAAGGACGCAAAAAGCTTTGTAAAATTTTAAGAACCCGTAAAAACTTGTCGCTAAACCTTTTCAACTTTTCCGTTAATGTATTATTCTTAACAACTTATTTATTTATCTTCACTCCCAAAACAAATCCCAAAGAGACAAAAAGCTAGTTAGAAAGAGTTTCTCAAAACCCATAAACCAGAATAATAGAAATACCCTGCCTAATACAAATCACCACTATTTTTCTTTCTCCATTGCACGTATTGCTTCTAGGTAAGGTCATTACTGGTTTCTTAGAAAATGAAGTAAATTTTGTTTGAGTTTTGTGCAAATTCGTAATGTTTGGATTCTCTGCTTGTTTCATTTCTACTCAGAAATTTAAAGAATTTTGGCGTTTGAGGTAAGTTCCCCTTTTCTTACCTACTCAATTTGCAGGTTAACTGTAAGCCATGGATTTCGTTGATGTATTATCATTTTTTGTGGATCTTCTAATTTGTCATCCATTTTTTAATCTTATTTTATCAATGTTTTTACTTAAATATAAATGTAGGAAATAAAATAGAAAATGGAAGACCCAAACTTGAATAACCAAAAAGTTTTTGCCGACAGAATAAAATATTTGACAAGATTTTGTTAATTGTGAAGCCTCTGAGAGACATTTCCTATGGTTAGTATTTAAGAGTTTATGAATGGAAAGAGAAATAGTGAAAAAGGATAATGATGAGATTTGTACGAGGACAAATACTTTATGATATATTACTTAGATTAGATTTCTTTTTAATCTTGTGGTTTGTCTTTTTCTTTTGACTTCAGAAAAATATTTAATAGTTTATATATATAGAGTATATTTCATAGTATATAAATGATTATGAATCTTTTATAGTTGGTCCTTTAAGTGGAATGAAAACGAAGAAATAATTAATTCTATACAAGTCAAATTTATTGACTCCTACAATATTGTTTATTTTTTCTGTCTGTATCTCTGTTGTTATAGTTAATATTTTACATCTTTGTATGTTTCCTTGTTACTGAAATTAAGAAATCTTACATCGCGAAAAAAAAAAAGAAGGTAAAAGTAATTGGAAAAATCCACTTTTTAGTGGGTGTTGTTGTATTTCTTTCTATAACGTTATAATGTGAAAATAATCTATCGGTATCGTGTTTGTAAAACAGTTAATATTGAGTAGTAACCATTTGAATGATAAAATTATGAAGCTTTTATTATTTTTTTAATATGCTGGTTCGATTAAGATGGCCGATCAAAAGAAGAGAAAGCTTTGCAAATTAGGAGGACAAGCAAAATCACACGAAGTAAACCCTGTAAATGCACAAACGTTTACAGCACCATTACAACTACAACGAATGCTTGAGAAAAAGAGGCCAGAACTTCTGTTGATGCTTGGACCGAAATGCGATTCTTTTTCAATTGAAGGTCACTCTGCACCTCATAAAAAGAATTCACTTCATAAGCTAGCAGCACCTGTTCAAAAAGATCCAGATTCACCTGCGAAAAAAACTAAAAGGCCCATTCGTAAGATGATTGTGAGAGAGGAATCTCCTGAAGCTGAACCTTTTCCAACACTAGCACAAGTTTCAAAAAAGACACAAGAAACGCATCCACTCCGAGATTCCCTTGCCACCCCTACCAAGAGAGCTCTCCATAGAGGAAAGTCCTGAAGCTAACCTTCCACCAACTCAGACTAACCAACCACCATGGAATAACTTGGATGAAAGCACCCAGGTTATTGAAGATGGAAGTGCTAATGTCTCTATGGAAGATCCTAAAGAATTTAAACAAAAGCGCGGTCTAATGAAAATGAAAAGCCTTTGCATGGATGCTAATGGTCGCATTGAGATCAAGTTCAATTCGAAAGGTCAACCCATCAGTACTGGATCTGTTAGTTTGTCTTCTTTTTTAGGGCCACTCGTTAGAGAAATTGTACTGTAACAATTGTTGATTGGAGGAGGGTAACTAAAGGGATGAAAGAAGTTTTGTGGAAGTCTGTCGAGGTATAACTTCATTTAGACAAGTCTTTAATTACCGATTAGGTATAGGGATATGCTCGACTTATTGATGATATGGTACATTGATGCTTACAATAGTTTTGCTTATTTCAATCATATCTGTGTTTTTTTTTTTTATATAATTATAATCTATTTCTTTTACTTAGCAAAGAAAATGCAGGCAAGGCAGTATATCTAGAGTTGATGCTAAGAGTAGGGCTCACAAGAAAAAGAATGGTGAACCTGTAAATGCACTAGCTGCTTAAGATATTGTAAGACAATGCCAACAAATTCTTTATCTTTCTTATTTATAACTAGCTATATGTTATTCAGTTTAGATAGTTTTCTGTCATGGTACTATGAAATTTGAATCTTTTAGGAAAAGTTGGAAGAAGTTGAACATGCTACACCATTTCCTTCTACCAGTGTAAAAGAAGATGCCCTTTCTATAGTTCTTGGTCCTGAAAAGCACGGGCGATTGAGCGGCCTTGGAAAAGGAGTTAGTCTCTCAAAACTGTCTTTCATGTTAGAGAGGGATGATCATCTGAACTCTTTAAAGAAAAATATGGAAAGATTCTTGAGCAGCTGATACATATGAATGGCTTAGTTGAATTTCTCATGAAAAATCAGGTAAGCAATTCTTGAAATGTAAGGGTCTTGTATATATATATACACTTTATACCATATAAATTTAATAACGTTTCAACTGATAAAAGTGGTAGCGAAGCTAATGCGCATGCACCTGTTCCAATGGTAATAATATTAGGTTCTAACTGAATTTAACATTCCAAAATATTCTTTTCGTTCACTTACTATTTTTTCTTATTTTGTTTCTTTTTTTTTTTATTTGTTATATATTATTGATTTCTTTTAAAGAAAGTGAATATTGAGTCATCTAAAAACAAGAAATACATAGAATGGTTTGGATCGGGAGAAGTTATTGCTAAAGAGCATTGGTCCTCAAGTGATCCCAAAGACTTAGTTCATCATGTTCCTCTTGGACCTAATGCCATTAAAGTTTGGATAGATGTACCAATAAAGCCTGATGCTTTTTTTTGAGGCCTAATTCTGAGATGGTTTACATTGAAGATGCGGTTGGAAGTATAGTTGCATAGCCTATTGACAAAGTTGTTATGTAGGGTGAGTAGACCATAACTGACATACTTCGCAACTTGTTTCTATGTTTTTATGTCTGAATATTAATATCTACTCCATGGGGTTGTTTTTCAGGTGCTTAAAAGAAATGTCTTGGAAGGAATATTCTATTGAACAATTGAGCTAAAATGTATTGGATTCTTTGGAGACTAGTTTTCTGTTATGGTACTATTCTGTTGAACAATTGGTTCAAAGACTTGTGATCAGGAAACAATATATGAGACTACTTATTCTAGCAATTCTGAACTCATGAGAAGATATCATGTCAAATACTTTTGAAGTACTATGGACTGTGAAATTATTGCTCGAATCCACTGTATTACCTATTCTAATAATTCTAAAAGTTTCAAGTGGATCGAAATTCTAGTATAATTAATAATTAACTATCAAACATATTCCAAAAAGGAAAGAAAAAATACTTATAGTTTGATTGCAAATTTTGAACCAGATAAAAATAATATGTAGTGTTTTAAAAATGCTATTATATTAATATAAAATAAATAAAGGCCTTTTCATTACACAATTAAAATGCTTTTAAAAACCTAGAATAGCACCAAATAAATTCTATTAAACAATTTATTTTAGCGATTTAATAGTATCAGAAAAACGTTATGACATAGCAGACCTTTTATAGTGTGGCCTGTTATAGCGTTTATCGATCCGGTATAATTAATCATAACATTTTTCCCCTGTTATAGATGACAGTTTTTGTAGTAGTGATGATTACTAAGAAAGGGATGAAAATTGATACTTCAAGTTGTTGGGATAAATTAACGATTTAGTATATTTTTTGAGTAGAAAAAAAAATTGAACTAACAACCGAAGAAGAAAAGATCATCATATCAAATATGATCAGAGATTGTAGTGGCTAGGCAACAAGATTTTAATAAAATTGCTAGAGTTTGGTAACCCAAATTCAGTTTGACCTCGCTCTATCGTAGTGCGACATATGTAGTTAAGTTTTTTTTTTTTTTTAGGAGAATTATTTAGGGTTTTATGGTGGTAGCGATGTAACGACCTGATTTTTTGGATTGTTAACTAACTTACTTATTCTTAATTCATTTAGTTTTAATACTTATTTATGTTAGGTTCCAAAAATACAGATTTTTTTTTATGTAATGATTATACTTGTACTTGAAGAGTTTAATAAATAAAAATTTTTTAACTGAGGAAATTGAAATCTATAGATAATAAATATCCTATTTCAATTTGTACTTACATAATATTTAAAAAATTATAATGTCTTGTGAGTTAAAAGGAAATAACCTAAAGTCTTTTTCTCGTAAAATTCTCCTACTAGTTCAGTAGTACCAAAATATTAAAAACATAGTTATAAATATAGTTGATACAAATAATTTAAGAAGTCTAAAAGCAGCAATTATAATTCATGGTGG
The DNA here is from genome assembly GCA_025413025.1 of Ficus hispida. NCBI lineage: Eukaryota > Viridiplantae > Streptophyta > Magnoliopsida > Rosales > Moraceae > Ficus > Ficus hispida. The sequence goes on from CM046374.1 coordinate 17,159,690, forward strand.
TATCCTACTCCCTTCATTCGTCGCCTCCGCAGAGCTTTATCAGTTCAGAAAACATCTAAATGGCGTACTGCTTACCCGTGTTACCTACAACACGAACACACACGTGATCAGCAAGTATAAATAATATCTCACAAAACATTTTCATAAAGTCATATCATCACATGTAACATTATTAATGTTAAAAAATGCATATGATCTATGTGTGTTCAATTATGCTTCATTATATACACGTCTTGTCTACTTAAGAGCTCCTATGTTGTACCCATATACACAACCAATGGAAAATTGGGGGATAGACCTTCCAACAACTTCTAAGGTCATAATTTATAACATTTCATTCTTATCATATCTTCTTACTAATTAGATGTTGGTACAATACTTAATCTTATATTTCGTTAGCCTCATTCTTATTAATTATGACAATGTGTAGATTTGCATATCACTATATATCTATCATTATGACATAAATATTTGTGAGGTATGTCGATCACGTCAGTGCAAGAGAAATTATGCACTTCAAATGCTTAATCAAAGCAATACATGTAACTCATATAACTCATATACTCATCACATCATCAAGGCAAATCATAACAAACATAGAATATCAACAAAGAAAAATATTTTATTCCATGCTATAGGTGAGGTTTGTAATTACTTGTCTTATATGCTTAAACTTTCGGAGTTGTACCTCCTACTACGCAAGTTTGAGAAATTGTCATGATTTAATAATATATCATTATTAGATATAATCATAAGTATATAACTTTATTCATTTATTTATTTATTTTATAAATTAATAATCTTTACAATTAATTCATATTAATTATTAAGTGTTAAATAAATTTCTACTAATTATTATTTAATTAATTTAATTTTGCGTAATTAAATTAAATTAAATTTTACGTAATTAAATTAAATTAAATTTTACTTAATTAAATTTTATTAAATTTAATTGATTAATTAATCAATTGATTAATTTATTTATTAACTAATAAATTAGCTAGTAATTAATTATTACTTTATTAATTGAGTAATTATAATTAAATTACATAATTTTAATTGACTAATTAATAATTATATCATTAATAATTTAATCATGTTACTTAAATATTCTTTCCCATATAATAATTATCAATTATTAATTTCCATATTAATAGTTAATAATTAGATTATTCTAATAATTAACGTTTGATTAATCTCTAATAAATCATCCATACTTATATTAGCAATTATATCAATGATTAATGATCAATTAATCTCTAATTAATCATATATTATAATTATATAGTTACTCAACATAGTAATCTTACTTACGCAATTAATTATCACTTATTAACCATTATAATTAATATATTATTAATTAATTAATTAATTAATTAATTACTAATTAACTTTCTTAGCATAATTACATTTTGTTATGTATTTATTAGTTTATTTATTTGTTTATTCCTTAATTAATTAATCAATCAAGATAACAAGAAGTCACCAAAGTATATACCTTCCATCTAATATTGGGCTTGAAAGGACTAATCCCATTAGTTATGATCATTTAGTTGTGCTAAGATAGTCTCTTGGTATATACCCAAAAATCCTTTAGTGTACTTTATCTTAGTCCATTAAAAACTTATGATTCAACTTATAAAGTTAGGGTTTTTCATATTATTTGATCATACACTTAATACCAACTCATTTCATAAATAAATATATTCATATGTTATGACTTACTCTTATGTCACATTTTAATGTTTAATCGTTTTATCGGTATGGGATTTTAATTTGTAATATTTATTTAAATTTGAGTATAATCTTGTTTTGTACACTTGATAACTCGCTGGAAATCTTGAAATATATAGTTTCTGTCTTTATAATTTGTTTTCTAATATTTCAAGAATTTCAAACATTAATGTGGATATTTTCCAAAGTATCTTATGGTAAAATCTCAGTACCAGATTAGAATACATTATTATGTAATTATTAAAATTTATATACATATCTATTTTAAATGCATGATTTCGAAGCTTGAGATGTCTACTTCATAAAGTTATTTCCTTTAGTGTTTGGATGTTTCATATCGTAAACTTAGGTTTTGTTACTGTTGGTCCCACGTATGTATCATATATCCTGATTTATAGGTAAATTTAGAAAAATCATAATAATTTACTTATAAGTCCAAATAAGGCAAAAGATATATCATTGGAAAGTTACGGTATCTAGTTCTTATACTAAGAACTGTATTATAAAACATTATGGTTTACTAACTCAAAATATACAAAACCCGTGGCTGGTATAGGGTTCCAGTAAAAACTCTCGGTTCATAATCCAAATTTGTAAAATTCACCAAAAACTGTACATTTATCCATTTGAGGCATATGGTACCTTAATGGAAAGATTAAAGAATGTAGTTTTTAGATATATAACATGTAATCCAAAATTTTGAGACTAAAGGGTTCGGAGTATATAAAACCTGTGACTAGACTGTACCCTAGATGTTCTTTTTCTCTCTAGTTTTGTGTCACAATTTTAAATGCACATAATTTTAGACATACAATAGCAAACTAAGTGATTCTAAAGCCTAAAATGGAGCTTATCCTTTGTAGAATCTTATCATATAATTTTATTTTTCATACCAAAGTCTCTGATGCATTCCATATTACCACAACATCCATAAGCTCTAACAAAATTCATAAGTCTTACCAAAATACTCCGTAGATCCGTTAAGATCTCGGACTACCAAAGTTCTTCTCAAAATCTTTTCCTAAGTAAGAAAAGTCTAACATTAAGATTCTTAAGATTCTAACTAAATATCATGCTTTATATCTTCAAAAATGACTAAAACACAAATAATACCACTATGTTACCTCTAGTAACACGCCATCTAACTCCACTTCACACTTCTTCGAGCTTGGTAATGGGGTTACTTGGAGCTTGAAAATGGAGGGAAGAGCGTACTAGAGGGGTGTTGGGAGATGGAGAATAGTGCTGGTGGCGGCTAGAGAAGCTAGGTTTTTTTTTTAGCTTAACTTGTGTGAGAATAAAATGAGATGTTGGGGGCTTGTTTTTAGTAAACATTTGCTTCAAAGGAGCTGTATTTTGAGGAGGCAAAATGGAAAATTTTTATCTGATTCTCCCCTTGTATTGCCACCACTAAGGGAGGGAGTTGGGTTGAAAATTTTGTTCAACAAAGTTGAGATAAGGGGTCACTTTCACTTGTCTCTTCTTTGTGACATATTGCCAAAACAAGCCTTGTCATCTTTTATATGAGGTTGCATCCATGAACGACTTTCTTGTTTTTCTCATTTATTCAAATTTTCTTCTTGCTTTTGACCACAAAATCCGGATCTACCCTTTGGTTTTCTCATTTTTATCTTGTTTTTCTTTCTTCCAATTTTTCCACCATCGATCAAATGTTGTAATCTTTATTCTCATCAATTGGATCTTCTATCACACTGATCATTATCTTAAGTTCTCATTAGTCACTTATCATCTAAAGCTTGGCCATTGATTTGCCTAGGATCTTTTAACATAAAATCTAGACCACTGATTTCAAACCTAAGCATAATTCTTTATCAATCTTCCACTTTTGGATATTCTAAGAATAAATTATAATTATTCATCTTCTATCGATGTGACAAATTAATTTTCCCAATCATTCTCTCAAAACTTAAATATTGATATGACCAAATTAAATACTAAGGTCATCAAATTGACCTACTAATAAAAATCAGGGTTCTTTCCCAAAACTTAACATTTGTCCCTTTAATACGACATAATAAATTTTTCGTTATCGATATCATCATACTGATGATAAATATATAATCATTTATGATCTTCAAATTTGATATTCATCAAAATAATTCATTAGAAGTATATTAATGAAGGAAATCCATGATAATATTTCATGAATCAAGTCTATGAATTTCTAGGGTGTTACAAGCGAAGAGCCTCGATCCCATAGCCCACCACTGAGCCTATTGGGGGTGCGGGCGTGGAGCCCTCTGGTCTGTGCTTTTAGGTATATATATGATGCAATTTTAGAGTTTTATTATTATGCTCTTTTTGCTATTCTTATACTAATTTTTGACTTAGTGGATTGTCTTCTCCTCTACACGTGGTTTTTTTTCCATCTAGGATTTGCCATGTAAATCTATGTGTTCTTATTTTTTCGATTTTCTTATTACCTATTCGTTCCTAATTTTGTAACAAGAATCTTAAGATCTTTCTCTTAGGTATATAATTTTAGTTTTAATTATTAAGAATTTGGTAATTATGTGTCTTTTTTAGTTTGAGTTTGAGTTTCATTTTCTTTTCATGATACTCTTATCCAATTTCTTTTCTTTTACTGAAATTCGAGTAGTGAAATTTGGAACTTTGTGTGCTGATTTAATTGAAATGTATTAAAATATCTCGATATACTTTTATTTACTCTCTTGAATCCATCTTCACATACAAAAGTGGCGAGCAAGACAAACAACTGACTTTATTAACATAGAAGGTAAATAATGTTATCGATACGCAAGGCCTATATGTAACTCCACTTATAGAATTCAAATCTTTCACTCCCTATAACAACAACAACAACGTTAACATTGTATCTGTTTGTATTTTCCCCCAAAAAGGGCAGAAAAAACATGATTAAGACAGAGATCACGAGATTAATTTCTTCACGTTACCTTCAGCACCAACAAAAAAAAAAAAAAAAAACCCACCCTTTGACGTTATATGTTTTGGTTAACAAACCCAATGTTTTGGCCTGACGGGAAAGGGATTTCTTCCCATTAATTTAATATAATTAAAGTGTAATCTTAAAGACCTTAATATAATTACTTAATTGGAACTTAATTTAGAAAGTTCTCGAAATTGAATTGGTAGAGTTTAGGTCTCTTTCTCTCTGCGATGCATCTGAATAATATTTGATTTACAAGCAGTTTGCATACGCGTGCTATTTCTTCTTGGAAAATTAATTTGTAAAGTAATGGAAAAGCACAAATATACACTAATTAAATAACGTTGAAATTAAGTTTTAGAGACTGAGTGTGTGTTTTTTTTTTTTTTTTTTACATTTCGTAATTAATTTCTTCAGTTTTCATGTTTTAAGTAAGCATATTTGGTAGATCTTATGTTGTTTGTTAAATCAATTCGAAGCCATCATGAAATCCTACGGCTACTAATTTCTTTTTCGTTTTTACATTGGCTGTTTTTATCTCTTTTTTAGTTATTTCTTACTATTTTGTATACTTTTTTTATTATTTTATTTCATAATATATGAGATAAGTAAATAATGAGGGTGCTGGGCATGTAGATCGAGAGTTAGACATCTTGTACATTCTGTTGATTCCTACCACCAACATCTATTTTTTTTTTATAAAAAAAATTATCAAAAATTAAAGACTGTTTTTTGAATTATTAAAAATCGTAGTTACTTATAATTACCCTATGTATAACTCTATATAAAATTAACCAACAAAACTAATAATTATATATAGTCAGTTTTGATGGGATAGAGAGGCGTTTGAAGGAGGCATCAATATATATATATATGCTATATATATAGATATATATACATGGAGATTCCATAAAACGATCATGTCCACATAAAATTTTCTCTTCTATATGCATAATTAATTAATACTAAAGTTCATTTATTTAAGTTCACTTTTTAGCAATTTTTAATAGAACCATATACATGCATGTAAACTCCTTGATAAATGATGTCTTGGCAATACCTACTTCTTCTGCCACACAATTATAATGTTGACAATTCCTTAGTCCACAAACTAATTAACATCTCTTGCGTGCATATGATCTACTATATTGAACAAAAATAATGTCCCAAACCGATTCTAATATCAATTTAAATGTCAAATCATTAAATTAATGTAGTATAAATAATGACAGACATAATATTGTAAGGATAAATTTAAATTTTTTTACCTCAAATTTTAGATCTTGCCATAAAATATCTCTCGAACTTTAATTTATAATATTCTTTTCCCCCAAAATTTGAAACAGTTATAGATTACCCTTAATTAAATTTTTTTATGGAAAAACACACTTGACAATAATATTAAATATAAATTTACGAAGTGACACTCATTGACAGCACACGTGGCATTCGCTGCTTTTATAAATTAAAATTACAAAGTTAAACATAAAGAGCGGTATCAGAAAAAATGACAATCAGTTGGTCCTTCATATTTACTCTTTTGACCTAATTATAATGTCAACTTTGTAATTTCATACTTAATATCCCCCAACTCAAGCTGTCAATAAGATATTTCACATATAATTTTCCAACAAAAATTCAACTGAGGAGGGAAATTTGTAAATATTTCAAAATTTGAGGGGAGTAAATATTATAAATTGAAGTTCAGGGGTATTTTATGATAAAACCTAAAATTCGGGAGAAAAAATGAAATTTGATATTAAAAAAGAATAAAAACTAATATATTACATAAATTGATACTCAAAAATTGAGATTAATGACGTCCTTTAACATTCCTCTTATGCAAAAGCCCCGGGACACACAAGACCATGCACGTATGCCCACATGCATTATAAAAAGGACCAGACAATCAAGTTTAGTTGAGGCTAAATGCACACACCACATATAACAGAATTTGATATATTTGTTTATTTGGTAGTTGAAGAACCTAAGATATTAGTATGTTGGTGAGTCAAGCTTTACACAGATACAATAATATTAGAGATTGTTAGAAATAAATATTTATTATTTCTGCCCCACAAGCGGTTTTAGATTTATGCCAAGTGCTTACCATAATATGCATATGATGTAAACCAATCTATGATTTAAAAATATTCTAAGACTTAATTAGGAATCCGTACATGCCCTAGTGAGACATTAATAATATTAATGTTAGAGTGTGTAATTATACTTATGTACCATACTTATTAAATCTATAAGATCTTTTCCCACCAAATTACATAAGAACATGATTGTGAAATTATGCCTTGAGTGCTAACAAATTAATGAGACGAAAAACAAGTCTCATGCATGCAATTTAATATTCAATGGAAGTTCTAGGAATTTCCTACACCGATGAGAAGGAAAGGCCAACAAGCAAAATAAGATTTTAAGTCAAATTTTGTCCCCTCCATAAAGGTCTATTAATAATTATTAATGTATTTAATTTTTTTCAAGTTATAATAATTGAAAAGCATGCATCATTGATCTGCCAGATGTCATTACACTAGTAAGTGAAAGACCCTTTTCTTTATTAAAAAAGAAAAAAGAAAAAGAAAAAATAAATGGACTTTCTTTTCATGGAAATTAATGCCCAAGGTTTAATCTTTGGAACTATGAGGTGGTGGTTTCCTATTGGTTGGCAACTAGATTCGTTAATAAATTTAAGATTTTGCAAAATCAATAAAGATTGGTGTATATCTCAGTTGCTATATATATATATATATATATAATATATATTTATATAAATAAAAAAGGTAATAGTTGACTATTGTTTTGTCGCGTTTTATCGTGGTGATCCACTTTGTGAGTATTAAAGACCAAAAAAAGGACGGTTTTTCTTTTTCTATTATATTTGCCTATTGATTAATACAGTTTCATTTAAAATTTTTAATTATAAAAAATAATTATATGTTTTAAGATCTCGAGTGTTATTTTTCATAGGTGTGTATGTATATATATATATATATATATATATAGACACACACACACATTTTAATATGTATATTCTTTTGGGTTCGGTTCGTCTTGTATTTTTTAATTCTGCTAATCTAAATAACCTCTTAATATTTTCTTCAACAAAACAAAAAGTCTTTGCCCTCTTTTTGTATTGTTGAGTTACAAATTTTGGTAATTAGTATTATTATTATTTATTTAAAAAAACATGATTAATTAGATTTGGCATAGATAGGTAAAGTTACACGTCACCGGCCATCTCGCACGTTGTTAAGGAATAAGAAAGTTGTATTGCAAGCCAAAGCCAAGAATTTGTAGCCGCTGAGCCGAAGCTAGCTTTTGTAGAAATCCTGCCAATATTTTTTGCAAAATGTGACAGTATGGTGAGAAAATTCTAATATATATCAACGTCATTTTCCCAATGGGTAAATTTAAATTTTCTCTCAACCAAACCTAAATTCTCTAAAAGTACAATACAATAATGATAATCTAGAGCATATAATAAACAAACACACACACACACAAAGAGTACATATTAGAATAATTTGTGCTTATACATATAAGAAGTTTGCCGTAATTATGATTTCACAAAGTGAAATTAACAAAATGACATCTTCTTTTAATTTTATCCTAGGCGACTCATATGATCGCGCTGTAAAATAGATAATATTGAATCTTTCTCATGAATTCATATTTTGCTAATTAAAATTTTTAAAAAATTATTTTATTGATATTAAGCTATTTTCATAAAACACTCTACACATATCTGTTGTCTTTATTTATTTTTTCTTAGTTCCCAATGATCTCCAATCTTTGTCTTGCTTTTCTACCCCAATTGAGACGTTAATTAAAGTGAACTCCTTTTGTATTTGAAAGAGATAATGGCAATTACATTATTAATGTAACGCAAGCTAAGCTGTTAGCTAGATATAGCTCATATGTTCAAGATTATGGTTCACTTTCAAATGTTTGAAAATTGGTGAGAGCAACGATTTTCGTGATCGTGATTAAATGCATTAAAAAGATATTTCAGTATCTCCATGTTGTTCTTCTTTTTGTGGTCATTCCAATGATTCAAACCTCTCCCAAACTTTGACAAGAAAAAAACTTGCCAAAACAGTACTGAAAGCATTACACAAATTTGATGGTATATGAATTGGGTGGGACCCAACAAGCTATATTTCAAGCTATAGGGAAGTAGAAAGATCATTAATTATAGTAGCATATAGATAATCCTAGAGTTGATATTTATGACAGCATGAATTATGAACATTTATAATTGATTTTACACAAACTAGGGCATCAAAAGATTCTATCAAATATTTGATAGAAGAAAAAAATGAACTAACTCAATTGGACTACTACTTCTATAGGGTTGAATCCAAGATAAATAATTTCTTGGTGCATTAATTTACAAAGCCAACCACTACATTATATGTTCATATACATGATAAGGAGAGGAAAACATTTTACCAAAAAAGGTATAAAAAAAAAAAAAAAACTCAATGATGATAATTATCATGAGCCATTAATCTTATCAAAATTTATTTATAACCTTTTTTTTTTTCTAATTGTAGTAATACGTGTCGGTGTAAGAGATGGGAGGGGAGCTCGGTTGGGTGGACTTAAGTGAGGTTACGGGTTTGTTCTTGCACTTATAGTGAAAACTCAATATAAAATATGTAGCTCGAGAGCTCCTTATCAAGAAAATCTATAAGTCTATTTAGTTAGTAGGTTTCGTTTTGAGATGACAATCACTCTTGTTCTAAAATGATTATAAGTCATTTAATTTGGGTTTTTTTTTAAATGATGGTCAGATGTGTCTTTCTAAAGAATGAAATGATTTCTGAAATTGAGTTTTAACCGACATAAAAATAATCATGAGAAAAAAAAAAAAAAAAAACAAACCGAGGAACCAAACATTTGCCTTATACCTTATTTTCACTAGTTAAAAAATTTTTTTTTCTGTATTTAATTGTAAATTTATGGGTATAGTAGCTTTGGTGTATATTGTGCGGCATATGCATTATTGGTCAACAATGAACCTGAAAGAGATGACATGAACTGAATGATCACATATAATGAATGTTGTACACAAACACAAGATGGCTGGTTCTATTATATTATAGTCATTGGTCAAGGTTTTGGAAGTCGTCTCTCGAAGGCATCTTTGTTGTCTTATCACCTGTCCATCAAGAGCCTCTTGATTGGCACATGATCTAGTGGTGAGGGACAACTCTCAAATCAATCACATTATATAGTGAAAGCTACATGGATTACACTATTAAGCGATAATTCCACGTAAGATTGTGAAAAAAGGGCAATTTTTACAATTGACCCGTACTTTAAAAAATCTTATTCATTGGGTTCTTTTGCTGGGCTGTTAAAATATATACAAAACTATCAGTTTATATATATTTTATTTTGATATGATTTTGATTAGATATAATATTAAAAAAATATATATTATTACTAGGTTATCGTATTATAAAAGAAAAAAAAATATTGATAATGTGTTACTAGATTTTGTCAATAATTTAATTTTATTTTTTGTTCTTAAATTATTCCAATACCAATACTCAAATTATTCAGTCCTTTGTTCCAAAATAAAAACAAAAATATTACACAGAGATTGTAGTTATTATGTGAAGATTAAAATTGCATTTTAATCGGAGTTGATTTTTTTCATTTTTGCATCAAATTTGGATTTTAATTTATCATATAGTAAATTCTCAAAGCACACGTGATCTTCATATGATAACTATACTATCTTTATTTGAGTAATACAAGAGATATCAACTTTTATCGTAACTTTTAAGTGTCAATTTATGTGATAATCAGTTGTCATCTTTTTATTAGTTAATATAATCAATTAATGTGATAATTTTTTAATTCAAAACTTGATTTAGAATTTGTGTTGTTGGCATTTTTTCTTTTTCGCTTGACTACGGACCAGGATATGTACCTTATGATAAAACGTTTCATACTATTATGATCTGTTTTTGAAAGAAGTATAATTATTTAAGGATACAGCTGCATATGATCGAGCACAGACCCTTTAGTCTGCAGAGACAATAGAAAGTGGTCAAATTTTCTGTTCAAACAAATCCCAGTTTTGTCAGAAAATTACATTTTACACATATACACTTGTTATTAAAAGAAGCGTGGAAATTGGCTTTAATAATCACGTGGTGAGCGGTGTGGTTTTGACCTTGTATATGATTTTTCCCCTAATTTCTTAAATGTGTTATTTATTTTTCCACTTAAATATTAGCTGTAGCCTCTAGTGTATGCATGTACCAGAAAATCGATCAAATCTGATCTTACTAAATTTATTCTTTCTTTGCTTTTTTTTTTTTTTTTTTTTTTGGAGTGCTACTTTCTTGTCATAGGTTTTACCATGGGATAAGATTTTCTTTGATGTGTCTTTTCCTTAAAATAGGGGCCAAAAGGAAAGAAAATAAAGAGCTCATCCATCTTTAAGATTAGATGCATGTATGTATACACCTATATCTTGCAAACACTTGGATGCATATCTTTATGATTGAATCCAAGTTAACGTACATGAATCAAGATTAGACTGAGACCAAACAATCACTTTCCGAGTAACATATAAAAGATAGCTATATATAGCTAGAGAAAATTAGATTTTCAAAACACGTGGTATAAAACTTACCATTGATTATTATAATATATATATATATATATATATATGAGTAATTGGCCTAAGTATTCCTTAAATTATTGAAAAGATGATAATTTGGTCCTTGTTTTTTTAATTTTAACCAAGAGAATCCTAACTCTCTAAATGGTGGCAATTTAGTCATTTATGTTCAATTGTATTAAATTTCTAATGGAAAAGGTCACGTGACTCATCACATGAGTTTGATTAATTATTAAAAGATGAAAATATCCTTATTTTTTAAAAAAATCAATACCCAATATACATTCAAGAAAAAAAAAGGAGAAAGTGCGGACTCAAACTCAAACACACACACATAATACCACCCCCTCCCCCCCCCCCCCCCCACGTCGTTTCTTCCATCGCTGGAACTCCCCCAGGAGCTATTTTCTTCGTCACCAAGCCCCCCTTTCCAGGCGCTGTCTTCACTGTCACCAAGCCCCTTGCCCTCATGTTCTCCTCCAGGCTGAGCTCCAACCCCCCACCGGCAAGCTCTGACCCCCGCCAGCTAGCTTAGGGACAAGAGCAAATACCCCCTCTAAAAAAACACTGAGCTTGCCCGCCCTCCAAGCTAGATCTGGATCTCGCCAAGCTCACCCCCTAAAAGATCTGGGCTTCTGGGTAAGAACGACCCCCCCACCCTACGTCGATATTCACCCACCCCCCCCCCCCCCCCCCCAACCCACACACACACAAAAGATCTGGACTTCTGTTACTTTGATTCGATTGGAGGCGAGAGAAAAAGAGGGAGAGGGGAAAGGTGAATTTTTTTTTTTAATTTTTGTTAAATTATTTATTATTAGATTACTAAAATATCCTCCCAAATTAGATCACATGCATTGCACATGATTCATTCCGTTAGAAATTTAATGTACTTGGACGGAAAGGATTATAATTGCCAACATTTAGAGAGTTTAAGGTTATTTCAGCCAAAATTAAAAAAAAAGGGACCGAATCATCACCTCATTAATAGTTTAGGGACCATTTAGGCCAATTACTCTATTCACAAAAATGTACAATTTGGTTTATGGCATTCACATGTCGGAAAAGTGAAACTAGTGACCAACCCGGGTAACCATTATGTAAAATGCACATCTAGAGATTAGGGTATGTTTGGTTGCAAGAAGAAACTGCGAGGGATGGAGGACTGGAGGGAGAGATGTGGAGTACTGAGATGACAAATCCCTTATTTGGTTGGAAGGTGAAGTGGGGGAAGAGGAGAGACGAAGAGAGAGGCTTTCTTTTTGAGCCCACCAATTTCGATCCTTCTACTTGCTAGATAATTTGGCTTTACACAATTGGTCATAGAGAAAACCTCAGAAATGTAATAATTTGATTTAAAAGAGACACGTTAATTTGACAAAAAATCATTATATTAGTAGTAATTTAATGACTTAACGTTATTGATATGTCACATCCATAAATTGGCCACAACAGTGTATATTTCGGAAGTCCTCTCAAATTTGAACTTGCTTCAATTAACAGTTAATTTTCCATTTGTCGTTGCTAAGTGGGAAATCAGCGGGAAATATATAATTATTAAAGTAGTACTTGATCCTAGTCATCAACTTAGCGGCTAGAATATGATCAGATCAGCTAGCTAATAGTTATATATATATTTAAGCATTATATCTATATATGTGTGTGTGTGTGTCTGTGTATGCATGCATGTGGATATATGGACACAGCAATGCAACTATTTTGAGGTCTACGGAAGCGTCATTTGGTCACATACGTGGAGGCATTTTGTTGGTGACAGCTTATATGGACGTTGCCAAAAATGAAAGATAAGCCTCCTATATATATACAGTGACAATGATTTGCAAATTCTACTTTGACATGTTACCTTGTGTATAGAATTCAGAGACAGATTTTCTTGCTGAAAAGAATTGAGAGACATACAAATATAGAGATAGGTATCCCAGTAGAATAATCTTCTTATATATTATTTAATTGCCCATTAACTTTAATCAAACGTGTCTTTTTTACATAGAGCAAAAATATTTATGTAAGTTACCAAATTCATGATTTACATTCTTATAGATATAGTCTAATGATAATGTGGTGGTCTAATAGTAACAAATTACCGTGCGGAGTCAATAATTAAAAGTTTGAAGGCTGGATAACACTTGTTTCCTAGCTACCAACCTAGTACTTGATAAAGAGTTTATGTGACTATGCCCTCACATATCCTTATCGTTAGTGATAAAGGCAAAACTAATTATGGGGGGGATGGGGGGGACTATATGTAAATTTGTACAAAAATATCTATGATAAAAAAAAAAAGTTTTAAGGGAGCCTGCAGGGGGCTACATGTAAATCTATAGAACCATATATAGGTCATAAAAAAGAGAGAGAAAGTTGAATGGCAGCTTAAGCCCTCCTTAGGCCTTCATGGTTTCGTCCCTGATGACAATTAGCATATGCAGTGGGTTAGGGGCTGGGATGATGCACTCCTCGTCAAGGGATAGTGTCTATTCGTAACGCTTTCATCGAATGTTTTTGTCAATGTTAGGGGAGCCCTTTTGATAATGCTTAAGAGGAATATGCTAGTGATTGCCTCCTTTTCAAACCTTTTCCTTTGACAAACAAACAATCTAATTATAATTTCATGCATAATGATCAATTCTACAAGATATAGAGTTTAAGCATCCGTTTGGTTCGACACTTAGAATTGAAAATTTTAGTTGGAGTTAGTTGACTTTTTAAAACTAATTATAATTTTTTTATTGAGTTTTCAGAAAAAGACAAAAACTGAGATGAAAAATTTGAGTTGGAACTAAGATATCAAACAAAGGTCAAAGCTTCCTATCGTTAAATAAAAATGCAAATTCTTTTTGGGAAAAAGGAGTTTAATATAAATGCATGTGTTAACAAAGTCTTACAGAAAGTGTCATGAATACACTTGGTAAAATTCTATCCGTTTGATTAATATTAAGTTTAATTAATTAATGATGAAAAAGGCCAAATGGGGGGAGTCAAAGAGAGCCGAAAACAAATATTTGACCTATCGTTTTTTGCACTAAATATTAACCAATCAGCACTCACCACGACGAAGTAACTCCCAAAAGTCAATTACAAACTAAATTAGCCGAAAGCGATTGAAATTACCAAAATGACCATTAGGGTTTCACTTTGCTGACGTAATATTATCTTTTGCACGAGCATATATGTGATCTCACAGCTGATAATGAGAGGCGAGTAATGAGTCATGGTGAAGAAATGTTTGATGTTTCACACTCACAATCTAGAGAGAGAGAGAGAGAGAGAGAGAGAGAGATTAAAGTCATAAATTATGTGAAACATATAATACCATAATTTTACTTATAATTTTTTTTTTCCTGATAAGAAGACACGTCTCTTGTGGGGTGAACAAAGGGCGGTACCAAATTCCATTGACAAACAGTGCTTCATTTTCTTGCCTCCCTTCTCTGCTATTTATACACCATACACTCTCACAATTATCCTTAAAGCCATACTTCTTTTGTTTCTCTTAGCTCTAACGGAAACATTTCTTTTTCCATAAACCCTAGAAAATTTCATTTCCACAACTTTTTTCTTCTTCCTCTCTTAATTAATTTGTTATATATATACACATATATATATTTTATATACACACATATATTCACATATGGCGAAACGTCCTTGCAGTGAAAAGGATGGACTGAAAAAGGGTCCATGGACACCGGAGGAAGATCAGAAACTCATTGATTATATTAAAAGACATGGGTATGGGAGATGGCGAACACTTCCCAAGAATGCAGGTAAATGCTTGCAAATAATACAATTTCTCTCCACTAATTTGAAATTTAATAGATTTCGGCTTCCTTATTTGGAACTTCTTCGTTTTCTTTCTCGATTTTTTCTAGCTAGATAGAAACATATTTTTATTTTTTTTTTCCCGAAAACACTTGAATTTGATAGAGGATAAGATTCTAATTAAGATATGTATTATCACAACTTTTTGACATCAGTTATTTCTTTCTTAGTTTATATAACATAAAGGATATTTTTTTAATTAATATAGAAAAAAGCTCCATAAAGGATATACAAATGGAGAGTATTGAAAAAATATTCCCAAAAAAGTTTTAGGATATATGATTGTTTGTGAAGAAGTTCAATTTTTTTTCTATATTATATTATTTTTCTTGCTTTTCATGAGGATTGAATTATTAATATTTACATATACTTCCATGTTAAATGTGTACACACACACACACAGAGACACACACACACACTCACACATGAAAGTAATAATTCATATCATAGAAGTAACTTTTGTTTTTATTGTTGATAGGACTGAAAAGATGTGGCAAAAGTTGTCGGCTTCGCTGGACTAACTATTTGAGACCTGACATTAAACGAGGAAGGTTCTCTTTTGAAGAAGAGGAGACCATAATTCAATTACACAGCGTCTTGGGGAATAAGTGAGTACACTTTTTCTCCCACTTTGATAATCACCATGCACTTCTATATATCCAACTACACACACACACACACACACACACACACACATATATATATATATATATATATTTATATTGCTTTTCAATTTTCTTTGGCTTATAATTTCCATGATATTGTTTGTGTACTTGTACAAAGACTACCTAGCTACTCCATAGACTTTGCCTTAGATTAAGGACATAATTTGCAAGTCAATGGTTATTAGTCGTCTCATGAACTATTTTTTAAGCCCTGTGATTGAAAAATATTAGTTCCATTGAAAGAAGTACGAATATTCTTGTAAAAAATTTGAATTTGTGTATATTATATATAGATATATATCTAACTAAATAATCCTAATTTGTTGGTAGGTGGTCCGCAATTGCAGCTCGTTTGCCAGGAAGAACAGATAATGAAATCAAGAATTATTGGAACACCCACATAAGGAAAAGGCTATTGAAAATGGGAATTGATCCTGTGACTCACAGCCCGCGTCTTGATCTTCTCGAACTCTCGTCGCTTCTCAGCTCGACTCTTTACAACCCTCAATCTTCTCAAAATCAGCTTCATTTGCAAAATCTTCTCGGAAATATGGGACCTCTGATGAATCAAAACCTCCTCAATTTGGTCACAACACTCTTATCTTACCAACCGAAAAGTACTAGTGCGAATAGTACTAGTACCGGTTTTGTTTCGCAAAATGTTCAAGAAATTAGCCCTCTAAATCATGTCCCTCAAAGCCAATTCCAATCTTTCCAAACATCAAGCACTTCCAATACTAGTACTGTCCCGTATAGTATGAGCGAGAAGCAGTTCATTCAAGCGAAAATGGATCCGTTTTCTCAAAGCCTTACTCATGGTACTAGTTGCCCTAATAATTTTGAAAGCAATATGTGGCAAAACAGTGTTGGAGATGAAGCTCTATTCAGTCCCTGCCCGGAGGGCTTTGTTGCCAATATGGCGAGTACCAATGGCTATCCGGATTGTGTAACTCAATCGTCATCGATCTTCAATTCTACGTCGGAAAACCAGGCTTTTGTTTCATGTAATGTTCAGAATAGCATGACGAATATGAGCTTCACTTCACTTCTATCGACACCTTCATGTAGCCCGAATACGTTGAATTCGTCATTGAAAACTTATGTAAATAGCAACAGTAGTCCTGAAGATAATCAGAGGGATAGTTTCTGCAGCAACATGTTTATGTATGATATAGCAAATTATGGCTTGAACGGCAATGAGTTTCTGTAACCAAACAATATAATAGTACTACTCTCTCTCTTTTTTTTTTGTTCTTCTTCCTCTTCTTTATTTATTTATTTATTTTTTTCTGTTTGATTACAATGAAGATCAAACTCTGTTGTTCCATACTATACTTAAGGTAGATGAATCTCTTGTTTGTCTTTTTACTCGGAAAAATTGTGACAATAATATATATATATATATATATATATATATGCAATGATTAATTATCTCATGCATACATTATAAGTATTTGCTTGAGTTATTTTTTTTTAGTAGGATCATTTATTTACTAATCTATCAACATAAGATATGAAAATTGTTAACCACTACTACAAAATGTGAATTTCACATTGGAGCTTTTACAACCATTTTTAAAAAATGGTCATCGAAAGTACAGTAAAAACACTGCGCAAAACTGCATTTCTGAAAACGTCGTGGAAGCTTTGGATTCCACGATCGTTTTCATAAATGGTTCGCCTTCCTTGATGATTTTTAAAAACTATCATAGAAACATGAATTTTCAAATTTGAAATTAATTTTTTTTATAGATTTTCGGCCATAGGTTTTAGAGCATGAAATAAATAAAAAAAAACCCCTCATTCCCTCCCGAAATCCATTCTTTCTCACGCCTATTTCACTCTCGCCTCCAATCTCTCCCTTGAAATCTATTTCATCTTCCGTGACTCCACCTTCCATTATCTCTCGCATCTCTCCCTTTCTACCACATGTCCAATCTCTACCGCCCTCCCTTCATTCTCTCTCCCCCTCACCCTCTATCTCTCGCCTTCAATCTCTGCCGGTCGCGACTCCACCATTCATTCTTTCTCGTGCCTCTCCCTCTCTCTCTCACCTCAAATCTATGCCGCGACTCGACCCTCCAATATCTTTCTCGAAACCCATCCTCTATCTTCTACCCCGCTACTGCGCTGCCCACACCCACGCCTATGGAATTGGAAAGTCTCTCTCTCTCTGACTCTCTCTTGCGCCGCACATATTATGATTTTGAAGACCATTTAATTAGTTGATTGTGTTTGTGATTTTGGGTGATTGTTAATTGTGTTTGTGATTTTAGGTGATTGTTAATTATGTTTGTGATTTTGGGTGCTTGTTTTCTGGAAAATTTTTTTTAATAACTTGATTATATTTTTACATATTATATGTTCGACAAAATGCCCGATTGTATGATATTTACATGTTTGGGTGAGAATTAGTTTTAGATTGATTTAAAATGTTTGGGTTAGGATTTGGTTTAGATTGTTTTCTAGAAAAAAAATTGTTGATTTTATAATTTATGCTTTTGCATATTACATGTTTGACCTAATTAAGTTGTAAGTATATTTCTATATTCCAAATTGTGATTTGACGTTACATTATTATTGTTTTTATTGTTTTAAACTTTGTTAAATTGTTAGGGTACTTAGTGACTAGAAGATAAATATTGATTGATACTGTTCGATATCCTTTACAAGAAGTTTATGTTGAATACAGACATTTTGTTTTAGTCTTTACGTGAGAAATAACCTTGACTCTCAATGGATTATCCTTACTTCAGATTAACGATTTTCATACAGACGTTGAGATGAGTTTGGTAAGGCATGAGTAGGCTAATTCTGTAATGTGGTTCATCCAATATAGTTAGAAGACAATCTATAAATTTTGTAATGTAGTGTATGTTTTTGTAATCATTATTGTATATTGTGACATGAAATTAATTGAAGATTAGTTATTATTTTAATATGGGTTGTGCAATGGATAACACATGGGATTTGCCACCTGTAGGAAATAACATGAATTGTGAAATTTTTTTTCATTGTAATCTTTCCACCAAAGTAAGATTCCAAAATGGTCATGGAAAGTAAGATTCCACGACCGTTTTTGCTAGAAACAATTGTGGAATCTTCCTGCGAAGAACTTTCCATGACCGTTTTTGCTAAAAACGGCATTGAATCTTCCAAGTGAAGAACTTTCCATGACTATTTTTGCTAAAAACAGTCGTGGTATATGACTATTCCATGATAGTTTTTACTGAAAACCATTGTCGAATAGCCCTTTCTACCATGTATTTAGTGCCAGTTTTGTCTATTTCACGATGGTTAAAAACCGTTATAGAATCCAAATAGATTCCATGACCCTGGATACCACGACGGTTAAAAATCCATCGTGGAAAGATACCACGATGGTTAAAAACCGTCGTGGTATCCTCTTTTTGTACTTGTGAACATGCATGTTTGGTTTGGGCATTTAACAATGAGAATAGAATTTAATGCAAAAGAGAACATGCATGAAAGGTTACTAGCAAAGGAGATATGCAATTGAGGGAGGCGTGTTGGCTAATTTACATTCAACATGCATTTGGCACACCAAGTTAAATTATAACTCTAGTTATTTTTTATTTTTAGAATCAACTCAGTTTAACTATTCAAAACTTTAACTTTAATTTAAAAAATTCAAATTTTAAAAGTCCATAAATTTACTATTTGAAGTCCAAAGGACCTGATTTTTTTAACAAAAGATATTGTATAGAATTTAGAAACGGATAAAACAAGATCTATACTGATACTCCTTTTATATTTCCAGTTTTTAAACTTTTAACTATAACCAATCAAATACATAATTTCAAAACTCAATTCAATTCTAATCAAAATAGCATAAACTTTCTAACTCAAGCTCTCCAATCAAACACATGATCAATATTCCTATACATTTTTCTAATAAATGATAGAGACAAGAATCAATATTGATACATTTGGACATCTCAATTTTAAGTCGGCATCTCTTTATAACACCCTATTCATTTAGCCATCCTATATTCAGCATTCGGCATCCATACATATATATACACACAAAATGAATGTATATAATATGAGATAATTAATTGGAAAAGGATGTAGGACTTGGTCTTCTTTTTATTTTTTCAATTTAGAGTATGATAAACTGAAAAGGATCCAAGGAAATTGAACAGAAAAATTATCCAAATAGTACAGTGGTCCCGAAAGCGAACCAAAAGTGAAAAACTTACAAATCATCAAAAGGAATAGAAGAAGCAAATTTAATGAATATATGGATTTGCTTTTTTGTTTTTATTTTTTATTTTTATTTTTTACTGAAAACGAATTATTGGAGTTACGTCCACGTTTTAACCTCTATAGATCTTGTCGTTCAAACATTTGACTTTAAATTCGTTGGAGAGAGAGAGAGAGAGAGAGAGAGCAGACAACTGAATTGTTTAATTTAGCCAAACTCTAAAAATTCCAGAATCCCGAGCACATTGATCGTCTCTCAGCTTGCCACAAAGATGTTTCACGTGTAAATTTCTTTTCTTTTCTTTTCATTCTTTTTCTTTTACACCACCAACCACCCCCCCCCCCCCCCCCCCCCCCCCCCCCTCTTTTGACATTATCGTTTCGATTTTTCTGAATCACTTTGAGGAATAGAAATGCCAATGGTTTTTTTTTTAGGTGACGAAATATGACAATTTCCGTATTTTGTTTTGAGATTTGTAAATTTTTGAATATTGGATTTATATTAATTCCAAGAAATTTTAAAATTTTTAAATGAAAATGTGATATAATTGCAAAAATTAGAAATTATGAGAAATTTGTAGACGACATCAACACCGTAACAGCACCATAAAAGAACCCAACGTTGCTAATATTAAGATATGCTTGTATTTTATTGGTGTTGGAAGTGGGACCACGGTTTAAATATTTTTCTTTGCTTTTTATTTGCCTAGAACAATATTTTCTTCGCTAAATATGCCAAACAAATAGGAACCTTTGAGAATAGTAAAAAAAGGAACCATTAAATATTTCTACAAATGGTATTGGTAGGTAAAAACGCATTTAATTACCTCTACTCTTGTTAAGATGTGTAAAGGATTTCAAATTTTTCAATAGTACTCTATAGAGACATATATAGACAAAATAACGAAGGAGATGTAATGGTAAATTGTTTGCCAACTTAAAAAATAATAATAATAGGGGGGGGGGGGGGGGGGGAGTAATTCTATGTGTGAAGTTTTGAAATGTTTTTAAAAAATAGATTAAACATTGAATAATTAGCTAGGTTTTCTATATATTCATGTTGCATGTGAAAAGTAGGATTGTTATGCAATTCATGTGATGCGTTATATGAGCGAAAATAATAATAATAATTTAATGTGGTGCTAGGTTTCTATGCATATGTATATAACGACAAAATCCACAGTAAAATTTGTGGTTGTCATTTTTTCTTCGACTTACAAAGCAAGAAATGAAATCATAAGAAAATCTAGTATTTAAGTTCGTCTTCCTGGTTTTCATATGTAAAACCGTGGTTTTTTAAAAAACGTAATACCGACGTTGTCTTCTAATTAAAGTTATTGATGTAGTGAATTAAACTATACTAGCTAAGAATTAGTAGATCAAAATTAATTCACATAACAATAAGACCTCTCTAATTTCATCCTTTTTTTATTGTTTGTATTGTTTTTGTTTTTGCAAAAGCTATATGTATAAATCATAATTTGTATTAGCTTGTAATGCTTTGTTTGGATAAACTATTATAACAACTATTATTTTACTCATGAAATGCAATAGGCATTTTGGTTGGCCAACGATGGAACTGAATGCATTTGAATGTGTCATTTATTTCACAAAACTCTAATTCAAATCTAAAATTTCACTTTCTAGAACTCGTTACCACACTTATTTTTCTACATTTATACCATTCACGTTTACAAAAACTATCCAAAAACATATTTAACTTGTATATACAATTCAAATTTTATATCTGAATGCAATTATTCACTTTGAATGAATAGTCAAATGCAATTTATAATCCAAAAGGTCATAACACTCATTTAATCTATTGCTCCCATTATAGTGTGGTTATAAGAAGTTGATCTTCCAATTCATTGTAATTGAAACAGATGCTCTGAAGTTAGTGCATGCTATCTCCTAATTTGAAGGGGAATTCAATGATTGATATATATATATATATATATATACGCATATATAGTTTTCAAGTTATTTGATTAACCATGTTTTTAGAACTGCTTATTATGTAACGGATGGTTTAGGACAACAAGAAGACATATATAGCGTACTTGGAAATATTCGATCATTAATTGTATATTTTGCCAACATATCATACTTTCATTCATTTCTGAAAAAAAAAAAAAAAAAAAACAAAGAAAATGTATAGAAACTATAATTTTACTTTATCAATAGAGATTATTATCTAAATCGTTAAATTAATTTTTCAACTATCTAATTTTTATTTTTACATCATGCACTATAAAATTTTAATATGAATATTCTAATATTAATTTAATAACTAAAATCACAGTATTTATTAATAAAATAAAAGTAACGTTCTCATCTGTAACTTATGGATGCTATAATTATTTTTCGTGTTCTTTCTTTTAACTCCCATTGGAACTTACTTATGATAAGGCTTTCCGTCAAATGATTGGACATTTTATTTTTATGATAAGGCTTTAAGTCAAATGATTGGACATTTTATTTTTTTTTTAGACTATCTTTAGCAGGTACATGTTCCATCTTGGGAATATTTGGATTTTACAGTCTCCGCTTCTTTTTGGTTTGGTTAATGTACACATCCAAATGATATGCCACTCACTATAGCTTACCCTCTAGGCCTTATATATATATATATATATATATATATATATAGATATGGACACACACACATATGGATGTATATGTTTACATATATAGGTCCATTTGGACCATTATTGCCTATGCCTAGGTTTTGTTTGGCACCCATTCTTGCTTATTAGCACACGTGGATGGCTCAAACGACAAAGAAACATGTACAAAACGTTAAAACTTATCTAATGACATACGGTTGATCCATTAACAGTAAGAACTTTTGGTCGTTTCTTATCTAGCGACGAAGAATAGACAACTCACACTTTTACCTTCTAATTTTAGAGTGAACTTTGATAAGTTTCATGAGACAAAAGGGATGATCTGTGGTGTTTGGAGCTCAAATCTAGAAGCTGATAGAAGCGCAGATGTTAAATAAAACTTCCTTATGACCGTACAATTTTTTTTTGGGTAAGTAATTAACACGAAATTTTGAATTTACTAACACAACAAACTTATTATATTAATATAAAACATAAAAGTAACAACTAGAAATATCAAATATCCATAATGATTAAGATAAACATATTTTAAAATAAAATGTAAGTCTAAGTTGTAGTTGGTGTCCATATGCAAATCACCATCTAAACAAGTTTTAACTTGTCACATAATCAAGATCCAAAATACTAAGAGAAACATCAAAGACAATAAAATATTAAAGCAAAAGGAAATGCTTTCTTGCTTGAGAATGATAGCATCTTAAGTTTCAACTTCATAAATCTTCAAAAGTTCCCAAGTAATTCAACCTATTCAAGAAATTTATGAGAATGGAATTAAAATATATTTAAAAATTATCTAAAGATTATATTAAAAAAAAAAGTCACTATGTCTAAATTACCTTCCATTAGGACCACTGCATTTGAGGAGCTGGGGTTGTGGAAACTTTGAGCAGATATAAAGCTAGACTCATTGAGTTCCAAACTGAACACATCTTCAATGATTTCGTCCACAATCATGCGAATTGATTTATTGTTGTCTGCACATAAATTTGATAAATGGTCAACATAATATAATCTTATGCAATCAATAAGGAATGAATACACTCTCTCTCCATTCAACTTGAAAACATCTAGAATATTTAAAAGAAAAATTCACAGGTTAATACCAGCAAGGGCACCAGGAAATTAATTTTCTGATCATTCCAACTTAGTGTGTGTCCGTGTATGTGTATATACACGCTTAATAAAGTCACAAGAAGTAAGTTACTTAAGCTAGTAAGACCAAGTACTCTTAACTCGCATAATTATGTGTACTGGGAGAAACGCAGACTGATTTGGTCATGTTAAAAACTGAATACTACATAATTTCATACCTATTATCATATTTCAAACAAAAGAATCCACCAGCTTACTTCTAATACAGTGAATAGCTATAAACCAAAGTAATAACTTCCATATATATATATATATATTATATCACGTGTAATGTTATTACTACATATCAAAGACTCAAAGGTAGAATATACCTTTATCTCCTAATAGCCAATCCCTAGTGCAAACCAATGACTCAACTATGTCAAATTTAAGTGAGCTCCTGTATTAATATAATACTCGTTCCCCAACACTAAAAGCAAATTTGGATGCAACAGTAGTTATTGGTATGCTTAAGATATCACGAGCCAACTTAAAAAGCTCCAGATAGGGAAACTGGTTTCCATTCCAAAACTCAAAAAAATCAAATTCCACTGTTGGTTGTATTCTTGGCTCATCCAAATAAACCTCTAACTCTAATTTTTACATAACAGCTCGCTCTTAACTTTCAAAACCATTGAACTCCTTAAACCACTGAACTCTTAAACCACAAAGATATAAAAAAAGATTAACAAGAAAAAATATAAAACAACAATTATAATAAATGCTAAATTAGAAAGCTGTACGCATTTTTTTACCTTCATTATTTTGTTTTGCCTCAATATTTTACCTTCATTATTTTGTTTTGCCTCAATATTTTACCTTCATTATTTTGTTTTGCCTCAATATAAGAACTTTTCTGTTGGGTTCTTTCCAACATGAGTAGGAACTACCTTGACAAATGTGGCTTTAGTGTTGTTGCAGCAGCCAGCATGTTCATCAATGATTTTAGTGTCAAATAGCATGTGTACACAATAGGAAAGTACAAGTTGGCCATGGGGTTTTGAACTCTGGGGAAAACACAAGTCATATTATAAAATGGTTCTAAAAATTTATTAATCTTCTTCGCCTTTTCCCACTCTTCAGAAGTAGGACAATTCTTGTAATTTGAGTCACTCAATTATAAATGATAAATGCATGCTGATAATACAAGACACTATCAAGCATGAAAAATGTAGAGTTGTATCTAGTTGGCACATCTTTCCTTAAACCCCTCTTGGCATCAAGACCCACAAGATTAATACACTGTAGAAACTTCTTCCTAATTTGTGGCCCTCTCACATATTTCACACTTTCACGGGCCTTTTCACCACCTCATCATCAATATCTTTCAGATTCTTCTGCACTACTAGGTTAAAAATATGGGCACAACAATGAATATGGAAAAAAAAACATCATTAGAAATAAGTGCTTTCTTTCCATTCAATTCATTTCTCAACAAATCCATAGACATATCATTAGCAGAAGCATTATCCAAAGT
The DNA here is from genome assembly GCA_025413025.1 of Ficus hispida. Taxonomy (NCBI): domain Eukaryota; kingdom Viridiplantae; phylum Streptophyta; class Magnoliopsida; order Rosales; family Moraceae; genus Ficus; species Ficus hispida. The sequence goes on from CM046374.1 coordinate 17,184,978, forward strand.
AAGAGAGAACACCTTATTTTCAATTCCCCAATCACATTGCAATGTAAAAACTTTATCAGACAATGCAATTCTAGTTTGTGGAGGTGGCATGAAACAAAAATTCAAAATCCTCTTTTGCAACACCCGATCTTTGTACCACAATTTAGGTGGAAAAGTTTAATTGTATTGCCGTGTATTTGATCAGTTTACAATGTACAAATAAATAGGAATAGAAAAGAGTTATTCTAGGAAACTAACAACCATACAGAATCAATCTTCTCTATTTACACCAAATATTTAGTTTAATTACTGAATATCTTCCAACACTCCCCTCAAGCTGGCTTGTAGATGTCTTCCATAGCTAGCTTGCTAACTAGAAACTCAAACCGTCCTTTGTGTAGTCCTTTGGTGAGTAAATCAGCCGTTTGTTGAGTGACTGGCACGTAGGTAATGCAGATTAGGCCATTCTCAATCTTCTCTTTGATGCAATGCTTGTCAACTTCGATACGCTTTGTTCTATCGTGTAGAACCAGATTATGAGCAATCAAAATGGCAGACTTGTTGTCATAGTAGACCTTCATAGGAAGTGAGACCGAGATATTCAAGTCTTGCAATAACCTCTTTATCCACATTGCCTCAAAAATTCCATGTGCAAGAGCTCTAAACTTTGCCTCATCACTACTTCGAGCTACAACACTTTGTTTCTTACTTCACCATGTCACAAGATTGTCTCCAACAAAGGTATAGTAGACTAAAGTCGAATATCTGTCAGTAGTACTGCCTACCCAATAAGCATCAGTATAGACTTCAATTTGTAGGTTGTCACATTTTCTGATCATTAGGCCCCTTCCAGACGGGTTCCCTTTAGGTATCCTAATATTCTATAGGCAGCATCAAAGTGGTCATGTCCCGGTGAGTGCATAAACTGGCTCATCATGCTTACGCGATCGGTAGGACGAGTATGTGATAAGTAGATTAATCTTCCCACTAGTCACCGAAACTTTTCTCTTTCAATTACATCTTCAGGTTTAGTGGGATTAAGCTTTAGATTAGCTTCAATACGGGTCTCGATAGCCTTGCACCCTAGAAGTCCTATCTCCGCGAGCAGATCAAGGATGTATTTTCTTTGGTTCACAAAGAAACCTTCTCTAGACCTTGTAAATTCCGTGCCTAGGAAGTACTTCAACGATCCTAGGTCTTTGATCTCAAAGTCTTCTGTCATTGTTTTCTTCAAATTTGATAGTTCTTTAAGATCATCACCTATTTGGATTATATAATCCACATAGACAATTAGGATTGTAATTTTACCTCTCTCGGAATGTTTGTAAAACATAGTGTGACAGCTTGACTCTGATGATAACCATAGCCTTCCCAAAGTGCTCAAACCATACTCTTGGAGATTGTTTAAGGCCATATAGAGACTTCTTGAGCTTGCAGACCTTATCTTGACCAAAAAACTCTTCAAATCCTAGTGGCAGGCTCATGAAAACTTATTATTCTAAATCTCCATTGAGAAGGGTGTTCTTGACATCTAACTGGTGTAAGGGCCAGTTGAAATTAGCTATAAGAGACAATAGTACACGAATGGAGTTCATCTTGGCAACTGAAGCAAAGCTCTCTTGGTAGTCAACCCTTTATGTCTGAGTAAACCCCTTAGCCACAAGTTTTGCTTTTTATCTCTCAATACTTCCATCTGCCTTACATTTTAGTATAAACACCTATTGCATCCAACTGTCTTTTTATCTCTGGGTAAATAAATAATCCCTCATGTCCCACTTTTTCTCAGAGCATTCATCTCTTCCATCACTGCTGATTTCCAATCTGGATCATCAAGTGCTTCCTGAATGTTTTTTGGATGTAAAGGCTCTATGTTTTCTAAGAGTTTATCATAGAATAGGTATTTGGAAATGGGCTGATTAGTGCAAGAGTGGGTTCCTTTCCTAATTGCTATGGGAAGATCAAGATCCTTTTGTACAAGTAACTCATCAGGAATAGAAGCAACAATAGGTAAGGGAGAATTTGAAGGACAATCTAAAGTACATGAAGTGTTTACAGGTTCATTACCCGGGGCATCAGATTGAATTTGTGCTGAAGGGACAATAGGCTCTATACTCTTTTGATGATTCACTCTCTTCATATAAAGACGAAGCTTAGAATTGCATCCCTTAGGAACCGTAGGTAGCATTGCCCTATCAAAGATTCAACAATGCTTGGTAAAATAGTATTAGGGAGAAAAGTGTCCCTTTTATTTAAAACACTTAAATCCATTTTTGAAGACGTGGGATAAAATATAAGGTTTTCGTTTTCACAATCCACAGTTTTAGGTAGAGGAGAAGTGGAAATAATATCCAAAAATTTTGTTCTTCTTTTTGTTTCTCCCCTTGATGAAAATTCTTTTGAAAGTATGGTTGATGTTCAAGATAAGTAATATCTATAGAAACAATAATTTTTCTAGTGTTAGGATTAAAACATTTATAACCATTCTTATTTGGTGCATAACCAATAAAAACAAATTTTTTGGCCCTTGAGTCTAACTTTGATCTCCCCTTACTAGATAAGTGAATATAAGCAGTACACACTAGTAAAAATTGTGGATTACACGACGGTTTTTTACCGTCGTGTAAAGTTTACACGACGGTTTACCAACCGTCGTGTAATCCAGCGTCGTGGTAGATAACACGACGGTCCCGTTACCGTCGTCGTATCTCAATATTACACCACGATGTGCTGGCATCAAAATCACATTACACGACGGTTCTTGGCCGAACCGTCGTGTAATGTGCACATTACATGACGGTTCTTGGCCGAACCGTCGTGTAATGTCAACATTACACGACGGTTCTTGGCCGAACCGTCGTGTAATGTGCACATTACACGACAGTTCTTGACCGAACCGTCGTGTAATGTGTATACATTACACGACGGTTCTCTCCGAACCGTCGTGTAATGTCTGACATTAAACGACGGTTCAAGATCCGTCGTGTAATATTTTGTTTAAAAAATATATTTTGGTTTTTTTGGTGATTTCCCGTGCTAGCCTAACCTGCATGTTATCCAATACACGATCCAAGATAGTAACTTCAATTATCAAATTAAAAATACATACCAATTTTTACATTACAAGTTCACATATCATAATTAATGAATTGCATTACATGGCTATCCCATTCTCCCCTAATCAAATCCAAATCTACATAAGTATAAAATTCTTTACTTTCTAGTACGTCAATTCCATTCAACACTATGTCCCTCATAAAACCTAAAATAAAATAACCACATTCAACACTTCCCTCTTGGAGAGGACAAGGACGGTCCGAGATTATGGTTTTATAGTCTTGTCTCCTTCTAATCCCTTGACCGGCTATAATCTTCCAATCCGATAGGGCCCTAGCAAATTGGTAAAATTGAAACTAATTAATTAAGATACATATAATAATTAAGATTAAAAAAAATTAACATATTAGAATTGACTTACATGTTCATTAGCTCCGTAAAATCATCTCGTTTATTCTCTCGAAGAGGATCAAAATAAAGGACGAAGTCCTCCCATGGGTCAATGACTCCCAAAACCCAATGTCTCCCTCTGTTATGTGGCACAAGATAAATCTGGCCTTTTAGTCCGTCACGCGGTTTCGATGGTCATAGGCCGTTTTGAGCCATTATTTTTGTATTTTCATGCTAGAAGACTTCATGTAATCTTGCTATAGTTATGCTTTGAATATTGATCAAACTCTATTATCTTTTTCGAAAAGGAAAACTCATTGTGGCATTCCGTCGAGCATGTTGTGTGCGTAAAAAAAGCATGTTCATAAATGTGTGTAAAATGTCAAAATTAACGATCCACAATCATTTTTCTCCTCTACAAAGAGAAATATTAAAACAAACACACTAATTTACAACAATAGATCTTTAGTGACAAACAACAATACAAACAAGTAAATGTGGTTTAGTTTATATATGAAGTCACCTTACTTTCCTTTGACAAAGAATAGTCACGGCCAAAGCAAGAAGGAGGCGGCGGCGGCAACGACGGCAACGGTGGATTGACCGGAAATTAAAAGCGAGGTGTCGGCGGGTTGGTGAAGTATGTGTGGGTACTCGAGAAAAGTAGAGAGTGTGAAGAGAAATAAGGATATGCGAGCAAATATGAAGAGAAAATTGTATTTAAGTAATTAGTTTTCGCGCGGAATTCGAAAAATGAAAATTTAAAATTTTTAAATTTTTTGAGCATTACACGACGGTTAGGAAAAAAACTGTCGTCTAATCTTGTGATTAGACGACGGTCATTCCGGGACCGTCGTAAAAGCCGCCCTCATTTGGGGTGGATTACACGACGGTCGACCGGGGACCGTCGTGTAAGCTTCCTGTGTTTGGAGCTTACACGACGGTCCCCTGGGGTGACCGTCGTGTAAGCCACGCCAGCGCGACCCAGGCGCGCGCCCGCGCGACCCAGGCGCGCGCCCGCGCGACCCAGGCGCGCGCCCGCGCGACCCAGGCACGCGCCCGCGTGCTCAATCAGGCCGAATCTGGGGCGCGCCCGCGCGACTCCAGGCGCGCGCCCGCGCGCTTCCCCAGCCAAGGAGTGCAGCGCGTTTCCCCAGCCAAGAGCCCTTTACACGACGGTTTCTTAGAACCGTCGTGTAAAGTGGGTGCGAAGACCACTTTACACGACGGTTTCTTAGAACCGTCGTGTAAAGTACATACTTTACACGACGGTTCCTTGAAACCGTCGTGTAAAGTGGGTGCGAAGACCACTTTACACGACGGTTTCAATGAACCGTCATGTAAAGTCCATACTTTACACGACGGTTTCAAGAAACCGTCGTGTAAAGTGGGTGCGAAGACCACTTTACACGACGGTTTCAATGAACCGTCGTGTAAAGTGGGTGCGAAGACCACTTTACACGACGGTTTCTTAGAACCGTCGTGTAAAGTATGGACTTTACACGACGGTTCCTTGAAACCGTCGTGTAAAGTGGGTGCGAAGACCACTTTACACGACGGTTTCAATGAACCGTCGTGTAAACCTCACTTTACACGACGGTTTCAAGAAACCGTCGTGTAATCTCCGTCGTGTAATATATGTTTTGTAGTAGTGACAGCCAAAAATTTTACGAGGAAGGTTGGACTGAATACGTGTGCAGAAAATTTTTTTTTTTAGGACTTTCAAGGGGAGTACTATAATTGAGAACACAAGTAGAAATCCTGTTGATTAAATAGGAGGCTGTGAAAACGGTTTCACCCCAAAGATATTTAGGAACATTCAGGAAAAACATGATGGCACATGAAACTTCCAAGTGTTATTTTTACACTCAGCAATACCATTTTACAGAGGTGTGTCAACACAAGTAGATTGATGACGAATGCCTTTTTCTCTCGAAAAACTTCCACGAACTTCTTTAAAATACTCAGTGCCATTGTTAGTGTGAAGAATTCCAATTTTTGTTTGAAATTGAGTTTCAACCATCAAATAAAAACTTTTAAATAAGCTTTCAACTTCAGATTTTTCACTAATTAAATAAACTCAACATATATGAGTATGATCATCAATAAAGGTCAAAAACCATCTTATTCCAAAAAAAGTATTGATTCTCGAGGGACCCCAAACATCGCTATGGATTAAGTAAAAAGGTCTTGAGACTTGATAAGGCCTCGAAGGATAAATAATTTTATGACTTTTTGATAAAATGCAGTTTTAACAATGAAACTTAGAGTAATCCAAACCAAGAAATAAAACTTCGAAATACTTTGTTAAGATAAGGAAAACTAGGACCTAGCCTATAATGCCAAAGCATAATTTGATCCTTAATAAAGAGAGAACTGATACTACTTAAGCCTTGAGCTTTTTTATTCTTAGTGTCTTCATCTTCAAAATAGTAGACAACATCTATCATTCTAGTACTGTCATTCATCTTCCCCGAGCTCTGGTCCTGGAAAACACAATGATATTCAATAAAGATGACATGACAGTTAGAATCTCTAGATAGTATACTAACTGTTAAGAGATTACAAGAAAGTTTAGGAAGTTGGAGAACAAACTTAAGAGAGATGGTTTCAAAAAAATTAACAAAACTTTTACACGGCTATAGGAGAATAGGAATCATCTGCTATACGGATTTTTCAATGACCAGAACAAGGGTTATAAGTATAAAACAAGTGTGAAAGGCTTGTAATATTATCAGAGGCTCCTAAATTAATGATCCAAGGAGTAGAATGAGAAGGAAAATGACAAGATAGGGCATTTGGTTCACTATCAGTTTGAGCAAGAGAAACATTAGGAGTACCCGATAAACCAGAGTTAGATTTCAGCAGTTTTAGAAGATGATCCATCTGCTCTTTGCTAAAGGGAACAGATTCGGCCTCATGTGCAGTGGGATAATGATTTAACTGGCCTTCATGCGCGTCCTTCCAATTTGATGGTTTTCCATGAATCTTCCAGCAAGTATCACGTCTATGGCGAAGTTTATTGCAAAAATTGCACCAAACTCGGGGCTTTTCATCTGACCTTTTCGGATTTCCACACGAGGAGTGTTTCGGCCAACATTAATACCAACAGTAAGGACATAATTCTCAATAATGCTGCCAAACTTCTTCTTGCCAAGCATGACGAAGCGGCGGCTCTCTTCAAGTCAAACTTCATAAAACACTTCCCCAATAGATGGGAGGGACAGCATGCCAATTATCCTCCCTCGAACCTCATCAAACTCAACGTTAAGGCTAATAAGAAATTTAAAAATATGGGTATCCTCCACCGCCTTCCTACAGTGGTTATAGTCCACAGATTTCCATTCATAATCATCATTAAAAAAATCTAAATCTTTCCAAAGGTGTTTCAAGGAATTAAAGTACTTAGTAACACTATCCTCACCTTGGCAGATTTCACCAAGCTTTAGCGTCAATTCAAACACTTGGGACTGATTTTCCAAAACAGCGTACATTTGGTTGACATTGTCTCAAAGCTCCTTAGCTGTGTGATAGCACATATAGTTGGAGCTGATATCTACCTCCATTAAATTCACTAACCAAGTCACCTAGGTTGATAAATCGGATCCTCGGGTCTTGGTTCCTTCTTTTCCCCTGTCAAATAGTCAATTATGCCCCTACCACGGATGTACATATGTACGGACTGGGACCAGCGTAGGAAATTTTCTCCATTCAATCTTATGGTAGTAATTTGGACATAATGGGATTCCAAAGTGGGGATCTGGGTTTCAGTAGCTTTCGGTAAGTTCACAGGGGTGTTTACAGGGGTCTTTGTGGACTCGGAAACTACGTCAAACATGGTGGGTAGTGGCTAAGTTTAGGCAGAAGCAGAATTAAGAAATGACTATGGTTTTTTTTTTTTTTTTTTTTTTCACTCAAGAGAAACAGTTAGGGTTCTCTCTCTCTCTCTCTCTTTTTTCCTCGCTCAAGAGGATAGGATTCGCTTTGATATCATACCACAATTTAGGAGAAAAAGTTTAATTGTATTGCCGTGTATTTGATCAGTATACAATGTAAAAATAAACAAGAATATAAAATAGCTATTCTCGGAAACTAATAACTGTACATAATTAATCACCCTAACTATTTCCCTTAATTCTAGCGTTGACACAATTTTAGCCAAAATATTCAGTTTTATTATGAATATCTTCTGACACTTTGTCAATAAAATAAGCAGTCAATATCAAATAACCATTTGTGACTATAGAAGTCCACAAATCAGATGTCAAACAAATTCTACTAGGGGTCGCATCCAATGTAGATTTAATTATTGCTCATTCCATCGAAAACATTTTAAGTACATCTACCTTCAAAGTATTTCTTGAAACGAAATTAATATCGGGATGTAAATATTGATAAGTGGCCCTAATAGTTTCATATTCAACAAAAGAGAAGGGAAGATCATGCAAAAGGATGGCTATTGTTATCAATTCACGAAAGTGTTTAGGATCAAACCTCTTTGCACTTAATACTAAAGAGCTTTTTCCTGTGATATCAAAAGTTGGCCGATATCACCTACATCTTTATGTTGGCAAACTACCAGGTGACGCCGCATGCTTCCAATCCAATTCTTAATTACTATCAGCTTTGCATTTTGCCCTTAACCTCTTGTCTTCACTCAACGGAAGCTTATCAAAATATGACCCGACAATAGAAGTAGTCCTTCTTTTGCATTTGGCTTTGCCAATTGGATCTTCAGAAATAGCTTCAAGCTCCTCTTCCTCAACTTCATCAATAGGGACATCTGTATCGGTAGAAGTAGTAGCACTACCAGACTCAAGATTCACTTCAAGTCCTTCTATACCATCCATCTACCAAAAAAGAAGAAGAAGAAGTAAGGGGAAAACAAGAATCAAGTTAGAAATTGAATAATAGTAATGAATAGATCCCAAATACTTGAAATACAGAGAGAAATCAAACATAGAGAGCAATCAAATAGAGAGAGAGAGAGAAAGAAATCAAACACCACGAGCACTGCAAACATAGAGAGAGAAATCAAAGAGCAAAAGATTAAGAAGAAGAAGACTACCTGAGGTCTGAGAGAAAATTGTCGTGAACTCACGGCGGCCAGAGATGGTGAGGGAAAGAGACGATGAGAGCAGAGGGAGGCGGCGAGGGTGAGAGAAGAGTAAGACGGTAAGCTGACTTGTTTTTCTGAGGGAGCTGGGAAAAGGGTGCGGTGTGGCTGATATGAAGAAGAGAGGAGAAAAGAATTACTATTAGGCTTTTATAAGCTGTTATTTTTAAGGTTTTGTTTTATAAAAAATATATTGAGAAATTATATATATATGAGCTCAAAACGGGTTGAGTCCTGGTGGATTAAACGGATTAATCGGGTTAGTTTATTTTCGTGTTAAATGTGTCGATCTCAATTTCGATCCAATTATTAAACGTGCAGTTCAAACTCATTTATTTCGTATCGTTCTCGTATCATGTCTGAAATTGTCGACCCTAACATTATGTATGCCGCAACGTCAAAAAGAATATGGACCCGTTTATATTGTAACTTCAAAGCGACAATTCAGATAATAAATTTATATTTATATAAGAGAAAGCACTATTAAAATATTTAAAAAATATGTTAAAATGAAATGTCAATATGTTTTCGGAGACCTCTTAACCATGACATGTCGTTTGAAATCTAAATTGGAACTGTACGACATGTAATTCCGTTTAGAGCTTCAGAATCCGTCCACAATTGTTTTAGCCTAACATCATGTCGTTTTCTAATCAAAAAGCTGTTCTCATCTAGAGAGAAACGACAGGTTTAAAATTGTTGTCTGTTATCGTTTATGTAAAGATCACCGGAAAAAGTTTTTTGTCGTTTAGTGTCACTTAGCTCAAGACGGCATATATTTGTGGATAAAGTTTTTGTTATCTGGTGGAAATTAGCTCAAAACCATATATATATATTTTGTCGTTTTTAGTTAGTTGTCGTTTACGCAAAGGAAACGAATTATCCCACTTTAAAATTGGCTGCTTTGATATAACGACCGAGCTGTTGTTCAGTCATAGCTAGTATTCCTACAAGGATTATTTGTACTATCATATCAGTCCTTAACATTATACCCATATTTTAATTTTGGTCCATATGCTTATTTTTGTTGCATCTAAGTCCTCAACTTTACTACTTTGTAGCTTTTATCATATGCTGGAATGGCATTTATTATTAATTCTTTCTAATCACGGAAATAAGCAATTGGAAAATCCTATATAAAGACATTGCTTTTCTTTGTCTCTTATTATTTATTTATTTATTTATTATTATTATTATTAGTATTTTTTTTTTTTTTTTTTGCGTTTGGGAGAGGGATTCAGATTCAATTGAAAAACATTTTGGGTATTATTTGAATTTTTTACAGTATTTTCCGTAATAAAATTTGAATTTATCATTTTCAATCCAACCATGCATCTTAATTGTAATAATTGAATTTTTGAACGGACTCATGATTCCATATAGGAATTTAAGTCCGCATTATGTGTTTATGTAATGTTTCATGAAAATTATGAATATCAATATAAAATTCATAATTTATTATCAGTATATGTTTGAGTTCTCGTTTAATTAGTTATGAGACTCAATAATAGTTTGTTTAGTCAAGCATGAGGCCTTTTGAGAAAAAGGGCAGAATAGGAATTTATGCTCTTATTTTGGTCAAAATTTGACCAGGTTGACTTTAAGTTTGACTGAGATGGTACTACAGTGTAATCAACAGTATGGAAATTATACTACGAAAAACCATCATCACGGATGAAACAGTATGAATAAGGTTCAAGATCACCCTAGAAAAATCAAGCATAATATTTAGGGCAATATGGACTAAATAGTTTCAAGTCCTAAGAAAATCCGATAAGCAGTCCAATTTTATGCAGATGAATTCTAGACTGTAGTCAACTATGACAATACTGTTTTTGGTGAAAAACAGTATTGATATTATTTAAGTTAGTAAGGAAATGGACTGCATGATTATATTAAGGGATTTTTGGAATCAAGTGGATAATTATGCAAGAATTGGAAGTCAAGTGGCTCCACCATAGTCGGCCACCTTCAGGGACTAAATTGCAAATATTTTGTCCGTAGGGGTCAAAGTACAACTTTTAGAAAAGTAAGCATGATGTAAGCATGATGATGTAAGCAAATAACTTGGCCTCCAAGTTTCTCCAAATGGCCGGCCACCTATTAGGGATCATTGAGCAAATATTTTTGCTTCAAGGCTTCATATGCAATTTAGATAATAAAAATAAATCCAAAAAGAAAATAAAATTCACCTATAAATAGGTGGAGGGGGGTGACATTTGGTCCATTTTATTGAAAATTACCACAAAACTTTGGCCATTTTTCCTCTCACTCTCTCTCCCTTGGCCGAACCCTATAGGAAGAAAAACCAAGCTAGTAGTGGTCGGATTTTTTAGAAGGAAAGCTAGAAAAAAATTTTCGGAATCCAAACTTGAGATTCATCTCCAAGATCTAGAGGTAACCTCTCAAAACCCGAAGCTTTTTAGTGAGTTTTGAGCAAAGTTTATGTGTATTTCAAGCATTGGATGTAAGAGCTTAAGCTCACAATTTATGTTTATATTCTAAATAGTTTGCTTAGAATGTGCTTGATTTAGGTTTTGTGATCTTGATTTGTGATTATGACGTATGTTTATGATGTTATGTGCTAAGTATATAAGGTATTTAGAAATGCCTTGTACATGTTTGTTGTATGTCCCCACACACTTAAGAGGTTGTATGGTGTGATTGATTAAGTGATTTTGATGAATGATGCAAGTAGGGTTAGTAGAAAAACCCTAAAAACCCTAGTTTAGTGAAAATCATCAAACGGGTTTACGAGAATGATGGAATGATTGAATGTTTATGAATGAATGTATGATCATGAAAACGTTAGATAATACGCTGCATGCTTGACGTAGGCTCACGGTTATGACCGTTTGAGGCAGTGTGTGCGTAATTTTACGTAAGAACCAACCAAAAACCGAAACTGCCAGTTCGGGTAAAAACTGGGCAGTGTTCTGGAAATAGAATTTTGAGATCTTTAGAGGCCGAATTTGAGAAAAGTTAAAACTACAAAATTGTAGAGAATTGAAAATTCTAGAGGTTAGCATGGACAATTTTTAAAAATAAGACTCTAAAGGCCTTTGTTTTTACAAAAACCCGAGCCTAGACCACCCAGACCTATATGCACGGCCAGGCACATTCAACAAGGAAAAAGTATAAGTTAATTGCAGAACTGGATATTGAGCAAAACATGAAAGTTGTAGGGCTTTTCAAGATCTAAAACTTTCATGAAGAAAAGTTTTTTAAAATCTAAACATATTTTAAAATGAAATTGAATCTTAAAAACTGGGTAGGAAATAAGAAATTCCTGTACAGGAATTTCAAAACAATGCATGTACAGGCAATTCCTGCACAAACACTAATAACTGAAATTATGAGACTATTTTCAACAAACACTTTCAAACTTAGACAGTTTTACTCAAAATAGTTTTTATTGGTTACTCAAACCCAGTTTAATAAGAATAGAAATTAATAAGGCAAAGAGTAATTGGAAAGATTACTAAAAATTAAGTGGACCAAGTTATAGTAACCCAATGGGTTACGAACTTTATATAAGACTTTGGATCTAAGGTTACTTATGATAATCAAATAGGATACCACTTTAATCATTGGGCCTCAGTAGCCCAATGGGCTTTTTAAGTTAAACATAACTTGAGCTTATACCTAGGGTTACTAATAGTAACCCCATAGGATGCCAAGTACCATTGGGCCTTGAGCCCAAAGTTCATTAAGAAATCAAACAGGATACTATTTGATTATTATTGGGACATGTGCCCTAGGGTTACACTTAGTAACCAAACAGGATATCATTAGAGTGTGTGAGGGGGGACATACAATTAGGGATTTCTGATGGATGCTGGTTAGGATACCAACATCTAATGTTACAGTTAAGAGTAAGATAGGATGATTCTTATTTTACGTTGTTATTGATAATATATATTAACCTGTTATTGCGATCAGTAGGAGCAATAAACTCAGGACGTACATAAGAGGTAAATACAAACCTCAACTATAGTATAAAAAATAGTTAATACTATTTTCAAGTATGATATGTTTTCATGTATGCTATGTTTAAGTATATGTCATGTTTTACTATGATGTAATAGGTTATGTGATATGACATGTTTTCATTATTTATATGTTATGCTATGTTAAGCCATGTTATATCATGTTATGCTAAGATATGTCATGTTATGTCAAGATACGCCATGTTATACCATGATATGCCAAGTTATGTCATGATTTATGGTAATGTCATGTTTATGTCTCATGTGTATCATGACTAATAAGATCACATGTAAATATCCTTAGTCTTGGAAATATAACAATACTAAGACTAAATTAAGACAAGTAAAGTGTCGTACCAACCTCCTGTTGATGCAGGAGGATCATGTATGTTCAAGAAAATTCTCAGACCTTCTGTTGATATAGAAGGGTTATGTTTCATGATTCCCAGAATTGTTAGGGACCTTGCAAACCTTAACTTTTTGTAGAATGCGAGCAATCGGTACGTACACAAGGGGCCCACATATTAAGCAAGATAATAAGTTTAAGTTCATAATTGATCATAAAAGATACATAATTGATCATAATTTGTTCATGCATGATTGCACGATATTTGTTATGTTTTTGTGAGATTATGTTTGTACTTGATGGGCGAAAGCTCATTAGTATATTTCATACTGTAGGTAAGATGCCCGCAGCTTTAGTTGGTGGGCCATGGAGACGATGCAGCAAGTGAAGGGCGGTGTGAGATATCACTACACAGATTTTCCACAAACTCTTTAAATTATGAACTAGTACATGTATGATGTATGATTAAGTAATACGTACCATGTTAAGTATGAGATGTTCAAAGCCCCGGTTTAAAAGGTTTAGGTGTGACCTTCTAATCGGTTTAACAAGTAATAGGTAGGCATGGTAAAGTTTACCCATATGAATAAGTTTAATTAACTTATGAAGAAAAAAAAATTATTCTGAAATTTTTTGATAGTTCAAGTATTAGAAACTAAAAAGTAAGTTAAGTAAGTAAAGTAACAGCCCACGTTTACGTAGTCGGCTCTACGCAGATGGCTGGGGCATTACAGAGGTGGTATCAGAGCGGTATCCTACTAGCCTACTTCACTCTGCTTCGCATCGTTTCTGCAAATGCCCAAGTAAGTTAAAATTTTTTTTAGAAGTAATTAAGATATTGCTAATGATAAGTTATGATATTTCTATTATATGATACGAGAAGATATGAATGAAGGAAAGAATGGGTATTAGAAATATGAGGAATTAGGAATTAGAATTAAAAGATAGTTCGCCGTGCGTACGAACGAACCAAATTTTTACAAGAGCCTAATCTTGCAACTATAGTAGATAAGTTATAATGATAATTGCTAGAGTAGCAATAAGGAAATGAATAGGCTTCGAGATCAGATAGCCTATTATCTCACCTTAGTATGGTGATATCCAGGAATTTTTCCTTGTAAGGAATATGATTAATACTAGGGAATTTAAGTTTAATGATTGTGAAACTTTTACTTCAATAAGCTGAGGGGATTTTTATGAATGTTTTAAATAAGACTTTGGGTATGTTGGATATTGCCAATAATGATTTAATAGACTATAATGATGGCTATGAGTTTGACAATAGAAGTGAGGATATGATCTCTAAGTAATAGAAAATATATCATAATGGGAAGTTTAGATATTCCTAAGAGTTATGATTATGCACTCATGTTATGAAGAAAATGTTAGAAGCAATGAGAGAAGCTTCAACTAGCTAACAAGTAGCTAGTTGATATAATGATATCTTTCACTGCATCGCTCGAACAGTAATATGTTTTCAATAATACTATTTATTAGTTTTCCATGATTAACTTGGAAAAGATTTAAAGAAAACTATTTTTAAGTATGATGCTTAATTTTATGCTTATTAGAACCAACTCATATTATGTAAGGACCATCATGTTATGGTAATCATGTTATGTAAGGGTCATCATGTTATGTAAAGGGTCGAATCCTTGAGAAACAAAGTTCCAAGAAAGGGGCCATTATGAAAGTAAAGGGTTCTAATAATAGCACAAGATTAATATTGCACTAGAGGGTCCTCAACTTCAGTTAAAGTTAAAGAAAAATATTTTAAATATGATATATTCACTGAGCCCTCAATTAAAGTTAAAGAGAAATATTATATGATATGCTTTTCAAATATGCAAGTTATATGATATACTTACTAAGTTTTTATGTAGATAGTTCTTGTGATGCAGTATGAAAGTATAAAATTATGAAAGTATGTAAGCATGAAAGTATGACAGTATGAAAGTATGATAGTACAAAAGTTATGGAAGTATGAAAGTATAAGGATATGATAGAATATGAAAGAAGATTATAGTTCTATATAAGAGACCTGATCCCATTAAAGTATTAAATGGGAACATGAATAAACTATTATGGATTGGTAGTGGATTTAAGAAAAGCCATTTAGAATTATTCTAATTTTCGAGGATGAAAATTCTGTAAGAAGGGTGGATTGTAATAATCAAATTTTTGAACGGACTCATGATTCCATATATGAATTTAAGTCTGTATTATGTGTTTATATAATGTTTCATGAAAATTATGAATATCAATAAGAAATTCATAATTTATTATCAATGTATGTTTGAGTTCTCGTTTAATTAGTTACGAGACTCAATAATAGTTTGTTTAGTCAAGCATGAGGCCTTTTGAGAAAAAGTGCAGAATAGGAATTTATGCTTTTATTTTGATCAAAGTTTGACCAGGTTGATTTTAAGTTTGACTGAGATGGTACTGTAGTGTAATCAACAGTATGAAAATTATACTGCGAAAAATCGTCATCACGGATGAAATAGTAAGAATAAGGTTCAAGATCACCCAAAAAAAATCAAGCACAATATTTAGGGCAATATGGACTAAATAGTTTCAAATCCTAAGAAAATCCGATAAGCAGTCCAATTTTATGCAGATGAATTCTGGACTGCAGTCAAGCATGACAATACTGTTTTTGGTGAAAAACAATATTGATATTATTTAAGTTAGTAAGGAAATGGACTGCATGATTATATTAAGGGATTTTTGGAATCAAGTGGATAATTATGCAAGAATTGAAAGCCAAGTGGCTCCACCATAGTCGGCCACCTTCAGGGACTAAATTGTAAATATTTTATTTGTAGGGGTCAAAGTATAATTTTTAGAAAAGTAAGCATGATGATGTAAGCATGATTTAAGCAAATAACTTGGCCTCCAAGTTTCTCCAAATGGCCGACCACCAATTAGGTATCATTGAGCAAATATTTTTGCTTCAAGGCTTCATATGCAATTTAGAGAATAAAAATAAATCCAAAAAGAAAATAAAATTCACCCATAAATAGGTGAAGGGGGGGTGACATTTGGTCCATTTTATTGAAAATTACCCCAAAACTTTGGCTATTTTTCCTCTCACTCTCTCTCCCTTGGCCGAACCCCATAGGAAGAAAAACTAAGCTAGTAGTGGTCGGATTTTTTAGAAGGAAGGCTAGAAAAAAGTTTTCATAATCCAAACTTGAGATTCATCTCCAAGATCTAGAGGTAACCCTCTCAAAACCCTAAGCTTTTTAGTGAGTTTTGAGCAAAGTTTATGTGTATTTCAAGCATTGGATGTAAGAGCTTAAGCTCACAATTTATGTTTATGTTCTAGATAGTTTGCTTAGAATGTGCTTGATTTAGGTTTTGTGATCTTGATTTGTGATTATGATGTATGTTTATGATGTTATGTGTTAAGTATGTAAGGTATGTAAAAACGCCTTGTACATGTTTGTTGTATGTCCCCACACATTTAAGAGGTTGTATGGTGTGATTGATTATGTGATTTTGATGAATGATGCAAGTAGGGTTAGTAGAAAAACCCTAGTTTGGTGAAAATCACAAAACGGGTTTACCAGAATGATGGAATGATTAAATGTTTATGAATGAATGTATGATCATGGAAACGTTAGATAATACGCTGCATGCTTGACTTAGGCTCACGGTTGTGACCATTTGAGACAGTGTGTGCGTAATTTTACGTAAGAACCAACAAAAAACTGAAAACTGCCAGTTCGGGTAAAAACTGGGTAGTGTTCTGGAAACAGAATTTTGAGGCCTTTAAAGGCTGAATTTGAGAAAAATTAAAACTACAAAGTTGTAGAGAATTGAAAATCCTAGGGGGTAGCATGGACAGTTTTTAAAAATAAAGCTCAAAAGTCCTTCGTTTTTACAAAATCTGGACCACCCAGACCTATATGCACGGCCAGGCACATTCAACAAGAAAAAAGTATAAGTTAAGAGCAGAACTGAGTTTTGAGTGAAATATGAAAGTTGTAGGATTTTCAAGATCTAAAACTTTCGTGAAGAAAATTTTTTCAAAATCCAAACAGATTTTAGAATGAAACTGAATCTTAAAAAATGGATAGGAAATAGGAAATTCCTGTACAGGATTTTCAAAACAGTGTATGCACAGGCAATTCCTGCACAAGCACTAATAAATTAAATTATGGGACTGTTTTTAACAAACACTTCCAAATCTAGACAGTTTTACTCAAAATAGTTTTACTCAAAATAGTTTTTATTGATTACTCAAACCCAATTTAGTAAGAATAGAAATTAATAAGGCAAAGAGTAATCGGAAATATTACTAAAAATTTAGTAGACCAAGTTATAGTAACCCAGTGGGTTACGAACTTTATATAAGACTTTGGATCCAAGGTTACTTATGATAACCAAATAGGATACCACTTTAATCATTGGGCCTCAGTAGCCCAATGGGCTTTTTAAGTTAAACATAACTTAGGCTTATACTTAGGGTTACTAATAGTAACCCCATAGGATGCTAAGTACCATTGGGCCTTGAGCCCAAAGTTCATTAAGAAATCAAACAGGATACTATTTGATTATTATTGAGACATGTGCCCTAGGGTTACACTTAGTAACCAAACAGGATATCATTAGAGTGTGTGAGGGTGGACATATAATTAGGGATTTCTGATGGATGCTGGTTAGGATACCAACATCTAATGTTACAGTTAAGAGTAAGATAGGATGATTCTTATTTTACGTCGTTATTGATAATATATATTAACCTGTTATTGCGATCAGTAGGAGCAATAAACTCAGGACGTACATAAGAGGTAAATACAAACCTCACCTATAGTATGGAAAATAGTAAATACTATTTTCAAGTATGATATGTTTTCATGTATGCTATGTTTAAGTATATGTCATGTTTTACTATGATGTAATAGGTTATGTGATATGACATGTTTTCATGATTTATATATTATGCTATGTTAAGCCATGTTATGTCAAGATACGCCCTATTATACCATGATATGCCAAGTTATACCATGATTTATGGTAATGCCATGTTTATGTCTTATGTGCATCATGACTAATAAGATCACACGTAAAGATTCTTAGTCTTGGAAATGTAACAAGACGAAGACTAAATTAAAATAAGTAAAGTGTCGTACTAACCTCCTGTTGATACGGGAGGATCATGTATGTTCAAGAAAATTCTCAGACCTTCTGTTGATACAGAAGGGTTATGTTTTATGATTCCCAGAATTGTTAGGGACCTTGCAAACCTTTACTTTGTGTGGAATGTGCGCAATCGGTACGTACGTAAGGGGCCCACATGTTAAGCAAGATAATAAGTTCAAGTTCATAATTGATCATAAAAGATACATAATTGATCATAATTGGTTCATGCATGATTGCACGATATTTGATATGTTTTTGTGAGACTATGTTTGTACTTGCTGGGCGAAAGTTCATCAATATATTTCATACTGTTGGTAAGATGCCTGCAGCTTTACTTGGTGGGCCATGGAGACGATGCAGCAAGTGAAGGGCGGTGTGGGATATCACTACGCAGATTTTCCATAAACTCTTTAAATTATGAACTAGTACATGTATGTATGATTAAGTAATACGTACCATGTTAAGTACGAGATATTTCAAAACCCCGGTTTAAAAGGTTTATGTGTGACCTTTTAATCGGTTTAACAAGTAATAGGTATGCATGATAAAGTTTACCCATATGGATAAGTTTAATCAAGTTACGAAGAAAAGAAAATTTATTCTGAAATTTTCTGATAGTTCCAGTATTAGAAACTAAAAAGTAAGTTAAGTAAGTAAAGTAACAGCCCACGTTTACATAATTGGCTCTACGTAGACGGCCGGGGCGTTACATTAATATTAAATTAGATGCGAATATTTTACTTGCAAGTAAAACTCAAAAGCGGACAATTCTATGGTTTCTAATTTGGTTTTTGATAAATATCGCCAACCTCAAAATTGTAGCCTTTATTTCTGTTAAAATTGTGATTGTGAGATTTTTCTATTATTTTTTTAGGATTTTAATTTTAATAATATCGTCTTTATTTTCACTTTTTAGATTTAATGCTTTGGTTTATTTATTTATTTTTATTTTTTATGTTATAATTTATAATAACGGTGGTGGTTTATTTATTTATTTTTATTTTTTATGTTATAATTTATAATAATGGTGGTGGTTTCCTTACTTTCCGAATTGGTTTGTTACATGCTATATGTGAGTCTGTGTGTATTTTAGTTTCGTTAGATATGAATGCAGACGAATTTAATAGTGACCTGTATGTTGTAGTTGGTAGCCTCTCAATCAATCCGGAGTTCTATCGATTGTAATAAATTATCAAAAAAAGCCTTATCTCAATAGTGATATATCGAGGTGTTATTGCATTTTCAGATTTCAGACATCTGCCTTTCCTTTGGGGCGTCAAATGAGTATACCGATTATATTGATTTTCGTTGAGGATTTATCTCTATAGTATAAGGTTAGTCGCATCCATGAAATTTCTTAGGGAAAAAAAACCAAGGAAGAAAAAAAAAAAGAAGAAAGATTCGAGGGGTTCCCAAAAACGACATGTCGTTTTCTGATGTAATGGTGAGAAGCCGAACCAAAAGAACGGCATGTTTGGTAGACAAGAGGTAAACGTTGGGGTTTCCGCTCGCCGCCAGTTCACAGAGATCTCCACCGACCACCATCTCGGACTTCCTCACCACTACAAACCTTTCCAAAGCACCGCCAACCTCGGCGGAGCCGGCGACTTTCGACGCCGTTTTTCAGAGCGCCGACGATGGTCTCTCTATCTCTCCGGCAAGGAAAACGCGAGCGAGTGTAATGCACCACCTGGGATTTCACAGAACCTCGATTCTTAATCCCAATCTCCATGTCGAGGTCACTTTCCTTTACAACTCTCTTGTTTGTTTTCTGGGTTTTTTATTTTTATTTTTATTTTTATTTTTATCGTTTTGTATTTATTTTCACTATGTTGATAATTTCTTTACAGAGAGTGCCCGGTTTGAACCGTTATTTTTGTGTTTTGTTGAGGCAAATAGAAGTTATTTTGATTCTTGGATATTGGAAATCGGAGATAAACTGGGAAATATCGGTTGGTTTGTTATTTGTTTCTGTCAGTCCAAACGATGTTGCACTACTAGAGCATTCGATTTTCTCAGCTAGCAAACAGAGGAGTTTATCGAGCTGTGTTTTTTTTTTTAATGAAATAATTTTTTACTTTAGTTTTGAGCCGTATAAGATTTCATAGGTTGAGTGGAGCAAGGCAATTTGTAGAAGGTAACTTTTTTTAGGTGGTCTTAGAAAAATGGAGAATTCTCTAGTATAGTATGAAGAAAAAAAAAAAAAAAAAAAAGCCACTTGTAAGACATAATTGTGAACCATCAGATTATCTCGGAATTACATTAGACTAAGGAACTTATGAAAGTGTAATGGAACATTCATGAAATTGTATTGTTTTCGATTTGTGTTTTCCAGTAAGAATATTCTAAGGAAAATTTGAAACAAGACTTTGAAATTTACTGTCTTGAAGAAAGTGTTATGATAATGAGATGCTAATCGCTTTCACATTCTTTCTCATTTCAAACGTTGGGATGATGAAATCTGCATGATTTTCATTACACAATATTTAAAATTCTAATGTTTATGTTTATGTATCTCTGTTGGCTCCAAAATGGTTTTTAAAGAGAAATGTTTTTTCTCTTACATTTCAGGTTAATGGGCAGCGGGAATGTCAGGAGGGTTGCACTATCCCTTCTTCGAAGTCGCAATTCCAGCTGCTTAGAAGTAAATAGTAAAATGGTATATGATAGAGCTGGTGCCACTAAATGTCTTTGCAGATTGTTTTTGCACTCCAAACCTTCCTTGAGAGAATATTCTCTATATAAAGAAAACAGTAACTTGTTAAAGAGTATCAGATTTCGGAATTTTCATGGCCTAGCAGCAAGTAAAACAATTTATCGCCATGCACAAATCACATGGAAGAGGCTTTCTCAACTATGTTATTATGGTGGTCCAGCTTTGCCACCGATAGGTAGGATTGCTTGTGCGGTGAGCTTGGCTTTGACTCGATCAAATCTTGTCCCACCTGGCATTCTTGCCTTCATAATTGGAGAGTTTGCTTGGATGCAACGAACATGGGCAGAAGCAGAACGAATTCCTTCTAGGGGTACTCTTTATCTCCATGCACAAGATGGACATGTATATTTAACCTCATTTTTGTTTTCACTTCTGGAATTTTTTATCTTGTTTCTCAGAGGGATTTATCTAGCGGTTTTGTTCTTGCCCTGCATTGCTATGGCACCTTTCGTCGAGTTCCTTGGAATTCAGTACAGGAAAACATGGCTTTCTCTTGTACATCATACACTGGAAAAGGCAGGCCCTGCGTTCATTAAATGGGGTCAGTGGGCTGCAACAAGACCAGATCTCTTCCCTAGAGATTTGTGCACTGAGCTTGCTAAGCTTCATACGAAAGCACCTGCTCATAGTTTCTTGTTCTCCAAGAAAAGTATCGAAAGCGCATTTGGTCGCAAGCTACCTGAAATTTTCGAAACCTTTGAAGAGGAGCCTGTAGCATCAGGAAGTGTTGCACAAGTTCATCAAGCGACATTGAAATACAGGTATCCAGGTAAAGAGATCAAGCCCGTCGTAGTTGCTGTAAAGGTTCGACACCCAGGCGTTGGTGAAGCAATTAGAAGGGACTTTGCAATTATTAATTGCGTGGCCAAAATCTCAAGGTTTATCCCTGCTTTGAATTGGTTGAGATTAGATGAAAGTATACAACAATTTGCTGTTTTCATGATGTCTCAAGTTGATCTGTCAAGGGAAGCTGCCCATTTAAGTCGTTTTATCTATAACTTCCGTACATGGAAGGATGTTTCATTCCCCAAGCCTTTGTATCCCCTGGTTCATCCATCTGTTTTAGTGGAAACTTATGAACAAGGTAAAAGTGTTATGCACTATGTTGACGAGCTTGAAGGACATGAGCAGATTAAAACTGCCCTTGCTCATATTGGAAGCCATGCACTTTTAAAGATGCTCTTGGTAAATGTCCTTTTCAATTTGTGTGATAGTTGTTTACATTCGTAAAATTTCTCTAGTTTTCTTTTTATGTTGTCTGTATGTGTGTAGACGTTTATCGTATTCTCTGCCTATGCACCTGTAGAACCTATTATAGGGGTTCGTAATTTTTGAATTAGTTATGCAGGTAATTGAATAAATAGATTCCTGGACTCGGGGGCTGGATTAATCTATTCTCGATTGTTCATGGTTGGATGTTGCATTAATGGTTGTTACTTGATAAAATTTTGAGTTCTCTGTTATCATCTAGCCTGTTAGAATCATATTACAATGGATATTTATATACATTTATTTCATTGAAGTAGTTGAGTGCAATTATCTGAGAGAGAAATCTGCTTTTTCAGGTAGATAATTTCGTTCATGCAGACATGCATCCTGGAAATATTCTTGTCCGAGTAATAAATGGAAAATCATCACCTGAGAGGCTCTTCAAATCTAGACCTCATGTCATTTTCCTTGACGTAGGCATGACTGCTGAGCTTTCAAAGAGAGATCGAGCGAATTTACTAGAATTCTTTAAGGCTGTTGCTCTTCAAGATGGTCGAACTGCAGCTGAGTGCACACTTAGATTGTCTAAAAGGCAGAATTGCCCAAATCCAAAGGCTTTCGTTGAGGTAATGCATTTGAAACCTAGCTTTTGTAGAAGCAGTAATATTTTAGCCCTTGATAATTGCTGTGAAATACTCAAATGCTACCACATATAACTTTTGTCACAGATTCACTGCCGTGATATTTGTTACGAATTTCTTTATGCATAAATGCATAAATGCATAAATGCCTTACATTTAGTGTTAGATGATACCATTGTTAATAGGGTTATTGACGTATCTTCTGGATGTCCGAGTCCTCAAAATATGACCTTAACCTTGAGTGTTAGTTTGGTTGTGGCCAATAATCAAAGCTTAAACATGTTGTTGCTGCATCCAATCTTTGATTTTGTGGTAAGGTCAACTGGTGGGTATCAGTAGCCGTCTATAGAAGGGTGGTTTAGGGGCACTGGAAGACAGAAAGACTAAAAGAGGTATTTTAAGAGTGGATAGTATCTACTATCTTGTGCTTCTTCCTCTTATTATAGTGTTATTTTGCAGTAGCCAATTTATGTAGCTCTCACCTTGAGAGTGAACCACTATAAATCCTGTATGTGTGCTCTCTTTATTTTCACTATTTTTTCTCGTTTTCTTAATTAATTAAACTGTTTCTGTGTAATTCTTTTGCTGCAGGAAGTGGAAAAGTCCTTCAAGTATTGGGACTCCCCACAAGGTGAAGTTGTCAGCCCAGCTGACCGCATGAAGCAATTGCTTGAGCATGTTAGACGACATAAAGTCAACATTGATGGCAATGTTTGCACCGTGATGGTAACCACTTTGGTTCTCGAGGTAAACACCTGTTTTTCTCTGTAGTCCTTCAATTGGTCAAGCAATTTTCATGTCCTCAGGACCTCATATTGGTTCAATGTTAAATTGATCCCACAATTGGAATGAATACATATAGACAAAGAAGAGACCTGCCTCATTCTGCTTTGAACTTTTTTTTCACATGTCACTAGTTCTTTATTTCTTAGCTTTTATGTATCATCGGTGTCATTTTCTTGCAATCAGTCTCTGTTTTGAATTCAAAGAATGAGGCATCTGCACAAAGTTATTGGGAAGACAACCCCCCCCCCCCCCCCCCCCCCCCCCCGGTTGGTCTGTTTTGGGGAAGCATCCGAATGGAAACATTTGGGAAGAAAAATTTTGAATGGAAAATTTAAATAGAAACATTTGAACTATTATCCGAACTGGCGTTTTGATGTTAACATTCCGAACACAACATTTGAATAGAAACACTTAAAGATGCGTTTGGAAGTAGCTATTTGAAAAGACATAGAGAGAGGTTGGAAAATGACATCTGAAATGGTTTTTAAAATTTTTTTTAATCACTGTAGAATATTGATAAGCCCCCAATCTGGTTCACATATGCCAGGCATGCCAAGTGTGTGACCTAAGGCTGAGGTGGCAATTGCGAGTGTGTGGAGGGAGAATTTGGCGGGAGAAGGAGATTCTAGAAGCTAAGAGTTAGTTAGTCATTGGGATCCGAGTTTGTTAGTTAGTAGCTATAAGTAAATAAAAAGATAGGGAAAGTGTAGTGGAGAGTCAGTCGATTGGTTAGGCAATTTGGACTCAGGAGAGAATTTGGGCCTCTCGAAAGCTTAACCTTGTGTATCGTTGTTTTCGTTAATGGAATCTAATATCATTCTCTCTCTTTTCTCTGGTTTAGCCCTGTTCATTTCCTTTTCGTTGTTCTGTTTCCCTTTTCACTGGTTTGGTACCTATCAAATATATATATATATATATATATATATATATATATTTTGGTTTGGGGAGAGGGGGGGGGGGGTGTGACTTTTCGTCATTTAAGAACAAAAGCCCAAATTATATTTGGATGCCCCATTTCCAATTATTTCTAACAAACGCATGTTTGGAATGACCATTCAAATGGAATTCCCCAAATGTTCATGAATGGTTGTGCCAACTGGTTTCTCTTATGGACTTCTGTTTTATGTTCTGTTTTTTATTTTGTCTTTCCTTTATATGCTGACCATATGATTTCTGGAACTCATTATTTTCCTTTGAAAGTAATCATCTGAAACATGGAGAGACTTATCTGAATTTCGTTGCTTTTTTCTAATAAGTTTTTCAAACAATCGATGCACAAATATGGTAAAATTATTAGAATAAAAATAAAGTTTATTAGTATTTCTGTTGAGCACATATATGCTGGTCTCATCGTTATTATAGTTTTCCTTAGTTGAATCTTGTTCCACGCATATTAGACCTATTCAGGTTTTGCTGAGTTTGTCGATCTTGTTCTTTCTTAGGGGTGGCAGCAGAAACTTGATCCAGAATATGATGTGATGCACACTTTGAGAACATTGCTATTTAAGGTCGATTGGGCAGAATCTTTCTCTTACACCATTGAAGGACTCATGGCGCCATAAAAGGTGCCGTGATCTCTCTCTCTTTCTCTGTCTCTCTCTGTGTACACAGTTGCGATAGTTACAGACAGATGATATGGTAATAAAGAGAAGGAAACATACTATAATCATGGTCCATGGATAACGAGGTTAGCTTGCTTTGGTCTTTCTTACAAATAAATTTTGCTATTTCCTTTGTCAGATCAATCAAACTTCTCAATTTTAATGAGAATTTGTTTATTGATGTTATTTTACAAATATTTTACTATAGATTGTTCCTAAGCAATGTGTAGTAGAGATTCAAGCTGAAGGAAAAAAAAATTTCAAATTGGAATTTTCATCTAGTGTTCATTTGGTTTTATTAACTTATTTTGATCTAGATAATACACAATTCCATTAGCAACCCCAGAAATTTATGTTCTTGTTGTCTGGCATCACTGATTTGGGAAAATGATCCAGCTTGATTTTAAATTCTCGCGGTATTCGGAATTGAAAAAGGAATAGGCTATTTCTCTATCAAGCGTTCTATATCTTGAAGGAAAACACATTTCCCGTCAGATAGATAATGTTATACCTCAAACAGGGAGCTTATTATCGGGAAATTCACTACTGTAAGCACAATATTTATCTCAGATGCAATGTCAGAGACAGACATGTCTCTACTGGTGCTTGAAGGGAAATATAAATTGAAACGAAGATGCCAGCTTCTTTGAGTAAAAAAAAAAAAAAGGAAAAGAAAATAAAAAAAAGCAAGAAGCTCGAGAACTTTGAAGTGCAGGGCATTCTTAAAGCGGAACTCAACCTTGCAGGCGTTTGATTAAGTCTAATTCACCAAGCTTGTAGATATCATAAAGCTCCCCCCAGAAACGGACCGAGGGAACATGCTGAACTTTCCAGTAATTTTGGCCTCCTGGTTGCATACTTAGCACAAATTCCCTGGGCATGTCAGAAAACTCGAGAATGTTGAGGTGCTCTAGGTGCTGAACATTGAACGATGCCTCCGTTAGAAGTGAGCTAGGACCAAAGAATAGCTGTTCAAGAACAGGCAATGCTACATTGTCTACTTTCACCGCTCTTCGTCCACCCAAATTTCTTAGTTCAAGCAGCTTTAGTCTTTGAAAGACGCCTTCCTCAAAGTGCAGTTGCTCGCCCTTGTACGCTTGGTAGAGCCGCAGGGATGCTAAATTAGGCAAATTGTGGAGGCTTTCAATGGATCATCAACCAATCTTGAGAAACTCAATGTTAAGACTTTTAGATTCTGAAGCTTCGGAAGCCAATTTGGCAACTTCTGTAATCGCCCCGTCAAGACTAAGTGCTGTAGGAATGAGGCAGGAGATGAAATGGATTGTAAATCAAGAGTTTCATCATCACTTGTTCAGTACGATCTTAAGTGCTCAAGGTGTTTCATCTTCTCGACAGCGGCACCAATATCGTTCCCCATCTCTGTAGTCAATTTTGAAATGGTGAAAGACCGGAACAAGTTCAACTTCCCTAGCTCTTTGATGAGACCAATTCCATTTGCTTGCACATTTGTGAGAGTTTGTAAGTTCTCTAAAGATCCAATCCCATCCTTTGTCCTTACTCCATGGGTTGAATCCAAACTATATTCAACAATGCCATATCGATAATAGGCCATGAGATGTCCGAGATTTGGAAACATTTTAATCTCCTTCGGTAGCTTACACACCAAGGTATCCCTTGAGTAGCTTAAATTCAAGGACTTCAGTGGAACAAATTTCCGACTTCTTTCGGCAGATAATCAACATGAACGTTTGTGTAACCCTTGAACTTTTTTTGAAAAGATACTCGAGAAAGATTTGGTCAATCCATTGACCCTGAAAAGAAAAAGAGAATGAATCCCTGCATCCTCAATCGCCTCGAGAATATTTTTTGTACCACCGTAAATTGATATACAATGAATTTTTCCTCCATCCTTGTATTCCTACTATTCAGGAATTTGGAAGAAACGGAAATCGTCAGCTCTTGATAGGATTATCTCGTGCATCAAATCATGGACTCGACAATAATTATACCCCTCGATCCCTTCTGAAGTTTGAGCCATGTTTCTCTGCATCCGTTCATCTAAACCTTCAGCAATCCACAGGGAAAACAAGTCTTCCATAAATGATTGAATAATCTTCTGGAAAGATGCCGAAACTGTCAGAGCAGTCTTTGTCATTCCAAGGGAACCTTCTCTTTAGTTGTCAACAAGCCACTTACAGCGGAAATTACAAGTGACAACACCCTTCAAACTCAGCGGAATGCCTTCATGCAGAACAATTCCCAGGAAACTTCTTCCAAAAATGGTTGTATTTTTTTTTCAAAAGATCACAATGAGATTTCTTTACAAGAAGCAGCAAAACTGCATCGCTACGTGCGTTTTGACGATATCAATTCTAGATGGAACAAACTAATAGTAATTCCTATCATTAAGCTGCTCATCAATTTTGATGCTTAATCCTTCTAGTAACGCAACCATCTCATCTAATCTCATCATATATTAGCTCCGACGGGTTTACTTCCTCCTTTCGCTCAATCTTACCGTCGTTGCCTTGATTCAGTAGAATTGTCTTGCTAATTGAGTTTATCAGTGACAAAATTACGCACCCAAGTAGAAGAGTTCATGGAAGTTAAATCCAATGCACCCAACATTATCATGTATTGTGATGTGTGTGAGGAGGTCCTCACGGGTTCTGGCGAGAGATTTCCAACGACGGTGGCGGTAAAACACGTTAAAAGTTTCCATAGCACCATATCGAAGGAACTGGCAAGATGTTATCCTCAATGGTAGACAACTGACTAACCGAATTAAATAATGGGATTCTTCAAGATTGTTATTCAGTCTCTAGAGCCCTAAATTGAACGTGAAAAGTTTAGTACAGTACTAACAGCTTTCAAAAAATTTATTTTGCAAAATGACTTGTGCACATTTTATGATTTTACACTGCACGTCTTATCTAGGAGCTTAGTGCAAGAATAATAATAATAATAATAATAATGATAACAGTGATTATGCTAATTTCACTTTATAATGTTCATGACAATTCGCACATTGACACGTACAAATTAATGAACAAATGCTTGGAACACCACAAGTACTTGAATAAAGCAGAGCATAGGCAGGGTCAAACGTTATAATGCAAACCACAAACAAATTTTACACACTTATTTGCCTTCGGTAATAATCAAATAGTGCCGGAGATGGCGAAGATAGATGAAGGCAAGCACGTGGATTATGATATTCAACGAACGAAAAATACATTTATTGAAATGGAAGGAAAAACATGATTTCTGAGCAAGAACATCATTCCACAAAACCTCCTCGCGCCAAAGCAAACAAATTAAACGAAAATAGGAGTAATTTGAGATGATGACTCTTATTTGAATCGTTGTCCTCGAATCATTGCCGTTTTCTCCTAAAACAAGAAAATTTTGAGTGAGTATATGTACAAAGGGTACATGTAAAAATCACACAGAGTGGCGAATTAGTTTATAGCAGAGCGACTAGCTGCAAAATAACGAACTTTGAAGTGGAAGTATTTAAAGAAAAATCAGAATGTTATGAGCCTACTAAGACCAATAAAAGGATACCTGAATATATGTACATCACATTTTACTGAGAGTGAAAAACAAGATGAAGATTTTAGGAATATATAGCATGTTATGAGCCTACTAAGACCAAGACTATGCTTGGTAGGAGGAAGAAAAATTAGGATGGAAAGGGAAAAAGATAAGGGATAGAAAATAAGAATGATAAAAAGAAAATATTTTGTTTTGTTTTGTTTTTTTGTTTTTTGTTTTTGGCTATAGAAGGAGGGAAAGAAATTGAATTAGTTTGTTAATTACCATTTCACTATTTATTTATGATATCTAATTTCAAAATAAGGTCAAAAAGGTCTATTTATCTTGTTGTTAGTGTAAAAACTTATCCCTCCTAAAATGTAAAATGTCACCATTTGTGGAAAGATTAAAAATAATGCACTTGTACTATTTTTCCTAATAATTTCTGATCCTTCCTCTTTTCTGTCCTACCAAACTACTCTTCTATTTTCTCCCCTAAAATCCCTTCATCTTCTTCCTTTTTTACGCGTAAATTTCATCCCTACCCAAGTAACCGAACATAAAATTCAGTTACCGTTCTTTCTTCCCTTTTTTCTTCTAATAATTGATTAATTCAATAAAAATTTTGACTTGGTAAATGCAGTGAAAACAGTAGCTTATGAAGGTTTCTGTTAGAAGGCTTTGCATAGTGGGGTTTTTTTTTTTTTTTTTTTTTTTTTGTTACCACATTAGTTCACTATTGAGATGCAGAGTTCAAATTCTCTACTATTATAGGGGGCAAACAAATATTTGTGAAGGCTTAGAAGAAAAACCTCTTGAGCTTAGGCTCATGGCCTGCAGGAGTGGTGTACCTTTCACAGAATACTGAAGTGTTGCGCACAGCAGAAGTCGGTAAAGTCAGACTCGCGGAGCTTCATAACTATAAAACCTTCACCATGTTCTTGCCAGAAAGTTACTGATGATACATGCATAACTTTGTAATAATCTTGGCCTCCATCTGGGTTCATGGCTCGGAAAAATTCGATTGGCATACTGAGGAATCTTAAAGTTTTGAGGTTGCTTAAGTGTTGGATGCCGGAAGGCACTTCCTTCAGCCGGCTAGCTCCTATTTCTAACATCTCAACACAAGGCAATGCTCCTCGATCTATTTTCAAGACCTTTAATTCTGCCAACTTTTTTAGACTTAGCAACTTGAGTTTCTGAAAGCCACCGTCTTTGAAATGCAGTTCTTCTCCATCGTATGCCTGGAAGAGGAAAAGTCTCTGTAAATTAGGCAGGCCATGAAGGAGTCTTAACGACTCATCATGAATCTTCAAAGAGGTGAACCTCAACTCCCACAGCTCCGGAAGCGATGATATCCAATGTGGCAAGTGTGGTAATGGCCCCCTCAGAGAAAGAAAGCGAAGTAAACAGGAAGGAGATGAAATGGATTGGAAATCTAGGATTTCATCTTCCCTGATTAGTGACAACCATAAATATCGAAGGTAGGTCAACTTTGCGATGGAAAGAGTCCTCAATTGTCGCAACTTTCCTAACTCGTTTATCGTACCATGTCCTTCATGATGTGCTTCCACTCTCCATAGTGACTGTAAGTCCTCCAAACATCCAATTTCATGTGGTATCTTAACTCCGTAAAATGAATCAAAATTGTTGCTTAAACCCGTGGCAAGATACCAGGTGAAAAAGTGTCTCAGGCTCCGAAGATTATTGATCTCAAATGGTAGCTCTCGCACTAGGGTATTTGCAAGATCTAATGTCTGCAAATTTTGCAGCTTACCTATCGACTTAGGAAGCATCTGCACTTTGGTATTTCCCAGACCTAAGTATTTCAGGTGGAATAAATCTCCAACCTCTTTTGGAAGAGAATCAAGGGTACATCTCTGAATTCCAACAATCTTAGGAGCTTAAATTATTTAACCAAAGTAACCACGAAAGATTGCATCAATTCATCGACGTTGAAAATAAAGATTGAACGAACACCAGAATCTTCTACAATCTCTTGAACTTTTTTTACACCCCCATGGATTGATAGCCGGCGATATCTCCTTTGAAATCTTGAGTTCTTTACATTCAGAATTTGACAGAATCCTAATTCATCCATCTTCAATGAGATGATCTCACGCAACATATCATGAACTGCTTGAACTCTAAATATGAGACTTGAACCAAGTTTTGATGGATGAGCTTCTCTAAGTACTCCTTAGATTTGTCTTCTGGTCTCTTGTCCTTTAACTTGACAAAACCTTCGGCAATCCACAGTCTGTATAATCTTGCATCAGAAATTGAGTAGTCCTCAGGAAAAATGCCAAAGTACAAAAAGCAAGATTTAAGGTGGTGCGGTAGATCATCATAACTCAGGGAGAGAATCTTTAAAGTACTTGTAAGTTGGCGATTACTTTCAAACTCAGTGCTCATATTCTCCAGAACATTTTGCCATTCTGACACAATCTTCTCTTTGGTTGATAATAAACGAGCCATAGCAGTAATTACCAGTGGCAGGCCACCTCCATCGGCGGGATGTGGGTTGATTATCGACCAGTAACCACCTCCACGCGGTGGGATATCGGCTGATTACCAATCAGTAACGGTAAAATCCGTTGGAACCACCCATAGCTGAGTGGGAGCTTTTGCTCCACAGGACTTTTTTTTTCAGATAAATACATGTATATAAATATACTAGTTTTTAGATACGTGTAAAGCACGTTTAGATTTAATGTGTTAATTTTTTTTTAAAGAATACACAAATGTTAATTTTTTGTAAAAGAATTAGCAGGTGTTAAATTTTTGAAGAAAATAATCTCGTTTCTTAGTTTATTTATTGTCTCCCAAGCAGTTTAGCATAATCAAGTAACTAATAACAATTTAAAGAATTATAAGAAAAAAATTTGTTGAGACATGCAAATTTGAAAAAAGTTATTATTTTAAATGGAGATACAATGGAAAAAAATTAAAAATATTTTAAATAAGCCAACTACAAATTTGTTAAACTTTTAGGGGAAAAAGTAAAGATAAAAAATAAAACAAAAAAGGATGTAAGCAACTCAATAAAAAAAAGAAAAAGAAAAAGAAAAGAGAAAGAAAAAAGTACGCAAAAAGACAAAATAGATAGATCAAATTTTTAAATAATACCAAAAATGCAACTCTCCTGTATAATATAATATATATTTGTAATTTTACCTCTAAAGCCTTTACATGTTTTTTGTTTTGGTCTCTATGTAAAAATATCATTCTTATATAAGTCCCGTAAAAACTATATTATTTAATATATGTCTCTACTGAAATAATAAACTGACTTTTTATTGTAATTTTTGTAGATTGTGAAGTGAAAGTGGTTCACCCTCTTATAATTGTAAATTTTGGTGCTTAGAATATGGCTAAATGGGCTCATTTAACAAAATCAGTTCGGCCTTTTCTCTTCTTCTGTTTTTCCTATTGGAGTTATTGAATATCTGAGCCAACCAGAAGAGCATTGGAAGTCAAGATCCTATGCATTTTTCTGTTGAATCTATGAACTTTTCACTCATTTCCTCTTTGATTCCTTATTTAAGGAAGTTAGGCTAGTATGAGAAATCAGTTTGAAATGAAATGAAGGAATAAATAAAAAGAGAATCCGACATCACAAACATCATTGAAGACGAACAGAAAACGAACTGAGCATAAAAGAATATGCAAAATCGAACACACCACAGAATTGCAGAAATATTACATACCGAAAACATGTTCTGTTTCATCAGCTTCACACACTGGAGCGAAAACACACATTACAATTTTACACATCAACTATCATCTTCAACAGAAAGAAAATACATGGACATGGAAGGAAAAAACAAAAAACACGATATCTAAACAAGAACATGTTTACAATATCAACCTTGCATTGAAGAAAATAAACTTAAACGGTGAGCGGCAATCACTGTTTACGGTCATCGCCAAGAAAACAATGAGTTCAACGAGTCGGATAATTGATTTGAGAGAATGACCGTGTATTTCATTCCCCTCAAATTATTGCCGTTTGTTCCTACAATTATTGAAAGATATGGTGAGTATATATAGAAGGTGGATATGAGAATGATGCAGTGCAGAGAATTGATTTAGCTGAGCAGAAGAACTAGCAGCAGTCAAGTTGTAAGACCTAATACAAATAGTATCTCAACTTAACAAACTTCATATTGGAAGAATCTAAGTAAAATCAGAATTCAAATTTAGTAAATATTAGTTAACATTTTGAAATGTTTGTCGTGAGCAATACAAGATACCTGTATGTAAATCCATCATTCACACTTTAAAGAGGTTAGAAAATAAGAAACAGATTTCAGAAATAACATGTTATAAGCATACTTTAAGAGACTACAGAAAATTAATGTTCAAATAAATTCTCATCTTTTTTTTTTTTTTTCTTTTTTCTTTCTGTTGAAACAGATTTACTTTAAGAGGCTTAGTTTGGTTTCGTACCTCAGTAGACTAATATTCAGGTTCAAAGTTCAAATTCTTGCTTCCATTATAGAAAAAGAAAATAGTTATGAAGCCACAAAATAAAAACTAGAGATGTTTCTCGGGCAAAAGAAAATACCTTTCACAGAATTTTGTAGTGGTTTGCACAGCAAAAATCGTAAGGGTCAGACTCGCGGAGCTTCCCAACTATAGTGTCTCGTGTCCAGAAAGTGACCGAAGAGACATGCATAACTTTCCAATAATCTTGGCCTCCATCTGGTTTCATGCCATCGAGAAATTCCGTCGGCATGTGGTGGAATCTTAAAGTTTTGAGGTTGTGCAAGTGTCGGATGCCGGAAGGCACTTCCTTCAGGTGTCTAGCTCCTATTTCTAACTTCTCAAGACAAGGCAATGCTCCTCGATCTATTTTCAAGACCTTTAATTCTGCCAACTTTTTTAGACTAAGCACCTTGAGTTTCTGAAAGCCACCTTCTTTGAAATGTAGTTCGTCTCCATCATATGCCCGGAAGAGAAAAAGTATCTGTAAATTAGGCAGGCCATGAAGAAGTCTTAACGGCTCATCATGCAGCTTTGAAGAGGTTAACCTCAACTCCCTTAGCTCCTGAAGCGATGATATCCAATGTGGCAAGTGTGGTAATGGCCCACTCAGAGAAAGAAAGTGAAGTAAACGGGGAGGAGATGAAATGGATTGTAAATCTAGGATTTCATCTTCACTGATCAGAAACAACCGTAAACGTTGAAGGTAGGTCATCTTCTCAATGGAGCCACAAAGAGCCTTCCCTGTCTCCGTGGTCAACTTTGTGATGGAAAGAGTCCTCAATTGTTGCAACTTCCCTAACTCGTTTATTGTACCATGTCCTTCATGATGTGCTTCCACTCTTGATAGTGACTGTAAGTCCTCCAAACATACAATTCCCTGTGGTATATTAACTCCACAAATTGAATAAAAATTGTTGCTTAACCCCATGGCAAGATACCAGATGAAAAAGTGTCTCAGGCTTCGAAGATTCTTGATCTCAAATGGTAGCTCTCGGACTCGGGTATTTGCAAGATCTAATGTCAGCAAATTTTGCAGCTTACCTATTGACTTAGGAAGCATCTTCACTTTGGTATTTCTCAGACCTAAGTATTTCAGGTGGAATAAATCTCCAACCTCTTTTGGAAGAGAATCAAGTGGTGCATCTCTGAATTCCAACAATCTTAGGAGTTTAAATTTTTTAGCCAAAGTGACCACGAAAGATTGCATCAATTCATCGACGTTGAAAATAAAGACTGAACGAACACCTGAATCTTCTACAATCTCATGAACATTTTTTACACCCCCATGGATTGATAGGCGGCGATATCTCCTTTGAAATCTTGAGTTCTTTCCATTCAAAATTTGACAGAATCCTAATTCATCCATCTTCAATAAGATGATCTCACGCAACATATCATGAACTTTGAGCATCCTATCATATGCTTGACACTCTAAATATGAGACTTGAACCAAGTTTCGATGGATGAGCTCCTCTAAGTACTCCTTAGCAATGTCTTCTGGTCTCTTGTCCTTTAACTTGACAAAACCTTCGGCAATCCACAGTCTGTATAATCTTGCATCAGAAATTGAATAGTCCTCAGGAAAAATGCCAAAGTACAAAAAGCAAGATTTAAGGAGGTGCGGTAGATCATCATAACTCAGGGAGAGAATCTTTAAAGTACTTGTAAGTTGGCGATTACTTTCAAACTCAGTGCTCATATTCTCCAGAACATTTTGCCATTCTGACACAATCTTCTGTTTGGTTGATAATAAACGGGCCATAGCAGTAATTACCAGTGGCAGGCCTTGGCATTTGCTGACAATTTTACGAGACAATACCTCCAACTCCACGGGACATGAGGAACTCACTGACTTTTTAGATTGAAATGCCTTTCTGCAGAACAATTCCCATGCCATTTCCTCGGATAGAGGCTGTAGCTTATGGACAATACCACATGAGGTTTCTTGACAAGCAGAATCACCAATGAAATCATTGCGTGTTGTGATAATTACCCTGCTACCTTTATCATTCTTAGGAAAAGCATGCTTTATGACTTCCCAAAATTCTATATCCCATACATCATCAAAAACAACCATATACCTCTGTGTGTTCAAATGTTCTCTTAATGACTTAATTAATCCTTCAATCTCATCTGTTTTGTCACCGGGGCCTTCTTCATTTATGAGAAGCTGCTCGGCCATATTTTTTAGTAGCTTCTTCAAGTCATATGATTGAGACACAGTGATCCAACGGCGGCAATTAAAGTGTTTTTTAACCACTTCATTGTCGTAGACTCTGCTTGCAAGAGTAGTCTTTCCAACTCCTCCTGTGCCTACTAATGAAATCACCGTACGCATGGATGCTCCATCAACCAACATTCTTATCAAATCATCTCGTGTTGAATCAATGCCCACAACATCATCTTCTTCAATGAAAATGGAATCCAACCGAGGGTCGTACTGTTCAGCAGCTGTAGTGCATTTGCCACTAGGTCCCTCTTCCGAGGAAAGTCGGAAGTCATATCTTTCACTTCTCTCCTTGATCTCGCGTAGTGACGTCTTAATGTCTCGAACATCAGAAGCAATGTGATGACGTGCTTTTATCTGTTTGACCGAGCGATGTATCTTCTGAAGGAAACCAACAAATCCACTCTCATGACGGCGTGGTGCTACATGGCGAAGGTATTCATCAATAACGTCTTCTATGTGATTAGCTTCGTCCCTGACCTGTTTCACCCAAATTTTCACGCCGTCTTTGACGTCTCCTTTCCCTGACCTTGATTCTGCATCTTTCAAGAAACACTTGATGCTTTCCAGTTCATCCGTTAGACTCTCGACTTCTTTGTGGACTCCCTTGAACAACTTTCCTTCTTTGATTAGCAAGTCTATCAGCTTGTCAATGACAGGGCCCACTACAATCTCCGCCATTTGTCCTCCGGCACTGATGATCTCGGAACCAAATTTGAACACAAGATCTAGCATTCAATCAATTTATTAATATTAGTATGATGGAGAAAAAATAGCATAAGGTATAATACTAACGACATGAAAATCTGACGATGGTCCAAATTTTTAACAAAAAGCAGCCAAAGAAGTGTTTGATTAATAAGTGAAAATCTAGATGACATATGTTCTAGTTCTTTTTCAAGAAAACTGCTGAATTAAATCTTAGGGTGATTTATTATTTTCACTTAAGCTTATTATCAATTGCTTAACTTTTTTCCCTCTATTCCTGAGGAATTATGAAAACATTTCGTAAGATCTCTCAGATAAAATCGTTATGAGGAAAAATTGGATTATTAATTCTCGCTGGACTGGAGTTGACATACAAATAAATCATGAAAATCTAGACATATATTTCAAAGGGAAACAACAAATTAGTAAAGGATCTTTATTAAGAATAGATAAAAATAAAATAAAATAAATAAATAAATAAAACAGAAAGTGACTTTATTCAGGGACTTGATGGTAAAAGAAAATGGTACCAAATATATTTATGTGATTCCGAAGTGAATAAATCAATGTAAAGGAAGAAATACCTGATTGTAATTAGACTGAGTGGTGATTTCTGTAAGAATTTGATCATAAAAAGAAAGAAGAAGTAAAGGAGGCACAAAAACTAAAACGAAGGCATTAAGATGAACAAGAACAACAAATGTAGGTCAGTCAACGGTGGGACCGTTTCACCAAGTTCCTTTCACGATAGTGTGGCTTGAAAAAACAAATAAAAAATATATATATATGAATACATATATATATTCATATATATTTTTTTATTTGTTTTTTCAAGCCACACTATCGTGACATATATATTTAATATTAGCTAGTTGAAAATTACTTCCTTCCGGTTATTGTCTCTCCCTTCTATCGTACAAAGGTTTTTTATTTTATTTTATTATTTTTATTTTTTATCCTCTCATTTGAGGTTATTAAAAAAAAGATCACACTTTGCATTTTGAACTATCATATTTGTACTTCAAATTTAGAAATTATGTTCAATCTTTACCTTTTCTCAGTTAATAATTTAACTTTAATGAAAGAGAGGGGGAAAAAAAAAAAAAAGAAGAAGCAGAAGGAGAAGAAGATAAAACTCCAAGATGCCAGCATTTGACTGAAATGATAATATGGATTTATCATGAACTGTACAACGTGAAGGTATAAATGTGATATTCTAGAAATTCATAAACTCGATTCACGAACTATTATTATGGATTTCCTTCATCAATACACTTTTGATAAATTATTTTGATGAACACTAAATTTCAAGATCATAAAATATTGTATATGTATCATCTATGTGATGATGTGAATGATTTAACAATGTTGAGTTTCTCTATTTAAATGAGAAAATATATCTATAATGTTACTTCTATTTTTTTTTAATTAAGATTTTGTAAAAATATTGTGTGTAAAAATTCATTATTTATATAATAAATAAATAATCATCATTTTGTGAATTAAAGAAGTAAATTTTATGTCATACCAAAATTTATCTATTAAATTAAATTTAATAATCCTATTATCATCTCAAAAAAAAAAAAAAAAAAAGGGGAGGGGGGAGGGGACTTAGGGGGAGTGCTCATGCACCCCCCACCCAGTGGGTAATTACCCACTGGGTTAAGCCCGCTGCCAAAAAAAAAAAAAAAATGTTAAGGGAAGTGGTGCCGTGCACCTCTCCCCTTGCTCAGTGGGCAGTGGCCCATTGAGCAATGCAGGTAGGCAGTAAGCTACCTACCTGCCGCCAGTAAACTGGCATAGAAAAAAAAAATTTTCTTTTCTTCAAAAAATAGGTTGAACAAGAGGGGGGTTTTTGAGAATCCAAAATCCAACCCCTAAACAAGCAAAACAAATATGATAAGACAAAAAAGAAAAGTTAATTACAATGTAAGATAAGGGACAACTTGAATGACTACTCACTAAAATCACTTAGAAATATATGAAAACCAATCAAAACAACCTCCCATCCTATTCTCTTTAGCGGAGCACGTTCTTACAATGATTTAAAATCCAAAAATTTCAATTTTGAATCCACAATAGGATTTGGTTATAAAATGTTTCTAAAGTAAACCAAAAACCACTTTTTTCTCTTTTATAATGACCATACTAGCAAAGAAAAGTTTCCTCTCTTTCTCCTTTCATTGTGGACGAAATTTGTAGCTAAAGGAAATGAAAAATATTTTTCATCTCCTTTCATCCACTCCTAAGATCATTTTTTAGCAAGAAGGAAGAGCCATTCCAATTGTTTTCTAAGGTAAAAACCTATACTTTCCACTTATTTTCTAGAAAGAAGAATGATGTTTCGAAAATGTTTTTTTTAATGATATTTTATCTCCATTCTAGCCCCTACCTCAGGAATCCAAGAGTGGTTCAAAGCCTTCTAGAGGAGCCAAAAACCCACTACTTTTCTAAGAGGTAAATGATTTGTAAACTAGTGGATTACCAAGCTCTTAATAAATTTTATTTCAAAATATGTTCTTACAAATAGGAAAATCTTGGCATGGTAAATAGTTAAATGTGATTTTGCTGCCTAGTGAGATAATATATGTGCTGGCCATGATTTATGGTGGTTAGAAAACATGATTTGTGTATGGAATATGATGAAAATTATATTTATGTGATTTTTATACTTATATGACATAAAAAGAGTATTGATGTATGAAAATAGGAGATTATAGCTCATTGATATGTTATTTCCTCTATTTAATGGAAGCAAGAATAATAGAATAATAATTAATGACCAGAAATTATCAAAAATAATATTTTTGGCATAAATGTTACTAAATTGGAAAATGGTATTTTGAGTGGGATTTTCATAATCAAAAGGACAAAATATTACTCTTGATATAAGTCATAAGAAGAGGTCAAGTTTGATCAGAAATAAAAATGTCAAAAATGATAATTTTCCCATCAAGGGGTAAAATCATAATTTCACCAGCCTAAAAACTTTATTTGAATCCAAAACTTTGCAGTCTTGACTAGAGACTTAAAATAGATCTTGTGTCAAATTTTGGTGATAAATGGATAAGAAAGACTAAAACGCCATTTTGGGGTCAAAACGTAAATATAGAACAATTATGGTCCAAAATGTAAATAATAAAAACTTATTAAAAATGAGTCCTGATCCTGTGAGAACACTTTATAAGGACATTTAGTATAAAAAAACGTGAACCAAAGGGTATTGGGAACTAATTGGGGCTAAATAAGGACTAAAATACAAAAATAAATAAATAACGGGTCAAATTATAAAATATGCTTTAGACAGCATCTTTGTCACCCGTAAACCAATATATTAAGCTAAATAAATACAAGAAATAATATGGTTTATGTTATAGTCAAATGTACGATCTTGAAAGATACATAGGGGCTTAAATGTAATACTTTTATTTGATTGTGTTTGGAAATGTAATAAGTTATGAAAGCCATTATGAGATCTTATGGGTACTGTAAACATTATTCTAAGGCCGGGATAAACTTTTGAAAGCGATTCAATAAGTCTAGATTAAAAATGGTATGTCTAATGGCAAGATTGTAATTTTGTCAGACTAAGAGGCAAAATGGTAATTTATTGGGGAGAACATTTTGGACCGTAGGTATAGGTTCTCTGGACCTATAAAACTGCAAGAGAGATTACTAAAAGCTAAGGTCAAAAGATTTAACAAGTTTAAGCTTAAAAATACTTGAATAACCAAAATAGGGATAAAAAATTGGTAAATTAGTACCCGAGGGCTCGATGATGAAAAATGAGCCAGTTACTAGGCTTACTGAGATACCATGTAAATTTGACAAAACTTAATAAAGATAATAATGTGTAATGGGACCTTAACTGGTCCAAAATAATAATAAAGCCAAAGCACTATTTGAAAATAATTTAAGCTAATTACAAGTAAATGGGTTGTAATAGACTCAATAAACCCACAACGCACAAAGATGACCCAATATGATATTGGAAGATCATGGTTATTCATGGTCATCTAATGGACCCAATTATGAATAAAGGGGAATTAAGTAAAATAATGGATAAGAAATTAAGTGTTAAATAATTAACTCACAAATGGGTTAATAATTAATTAATTTAATATGTCAAATTAATTAATTATTAATTTATGATAATCATGTAATTAATATTTAAGGATGTTATTCTTAAATAAAAAAATTAGAAACAATTTAATAATTAAATTGAAACTAATTATTAATTAAAAGAACATATGTCCATATTCAAAAATGATTCAAAAACCTTACTCTAACTGTCGAATGTCAATTTAAAATTAGGACACCGCATCGACTTGAGGGTAGAGTCGGAAATAATTAATATAGATATACAGTTATGTGATTTTCTGTAAGTACAAACCTCAACTATAGCATGAAACAAAATATGTTTTGTTGTTGATTATTCTACATTTTCCATGATTTGCCTTGATGAAGTGATGAGCTTATGAGTCATATGTATTGCATTAATTAAGCATTTAATGTGCATAATTTCTCTTACACTAATATGATCGACATGCCTCACAGATATGTATGCAGTAATGATAGATGCATAATGACATGTAAATCTACATATTATCACATATAATAAGAATGAGGCTAATGTAAGATAAAATTAAGTCTCGTAGCAACCTCCAATTAGTGAGAGGATATGATAAGAATGAAAGTTATAAAATATGACCTTGGAGGTTGTTGAAGGGTTGCTCCCCTAACTCTCCATTGGTTGCGCGCATATGAGTACAACATAGGGGTCCTTATGTAGACAATATATGCATATAATAAAGCATAATTAAATACACATAGATTACATGCATTTTTGAACATTCATGATGTTACACGTGATGATATGATTTTATGAAAATGATTTGTGAAATATTGTTTGCACTTGCTGAGCGAAAGCTCATATGTGTGTGTTTGTGCTGTAGGTAACGCAGGTAAGTAACCCGCTATATAGATGTTTTATGGACTGGCAAAGCTGTGTAGAGGTGATGAAGGACTGGAGTGGGATACCACCACGAATTAAATTTCCACATTTATATTTATTATATTATTTTGTATTGACTATATTTATAACTATATTCCAATGTTTTGGTACTACTAAACTAGTATGAGTATTTTACGAGAAAAATACTTTAGACTCTTTCTTTCTAATTTACATGAAGTTATAGTTTTTTAAAATATTATCTAAATACGAATTTGTATAGGATATTTATTAACTAGAGGTTTTCAATTTCCTTAGTTAAAAATTTTAGTAATTCTAACTTTTGTAGTATGAATATGATTTAAAAAAAAAATATGTATTTTTTTAGAACCAAATATAAATAAGTGTTAAGATTAAATTAAAAAAGAATAAATAAGCTAGTTAACAGTCTGAAAAATCAGGTCGTTACAATAAATGTGATACAACCTAAAATATAAGATATAAAAATAATATGAACTCTTTTGGCCACCAAAACAAGGTATAAAATAATGAAAAATTTGTTTTTGATATGAAAAATTGTTTACTTGTAAAAGTTTGCGGTGAGGAGATGAATTGCATAAAATCCTAAAATGCAAACTACCATATGCTAACCAATTCTTTTTTTTTTTTCATTTATTTTCTATTTATTGGGTAAATTATTTATTTAGTCCTTGAACTTTCAACTCTGTGTAACTTTGGTCCTTGAATTTTTAATATCTAAGGCCCTCATGAGAAAAACGCTTCCCTTGAACATAGAGAATCTCCTACAGAACAGATCTTGATAGATCATTTCAATTACTCCCGCAATCATCAAAATGAGTACTTTGTAAAAATGGTGTAATGAGAAAGTCTTATTTGCGAAGTAACTTTTTAACAATTTAGCAATTCTTACATTCACACGTAAAAATTCATGAATAAATACTTCAGCACCACTAGTACTCAAACAAAGCAAAGCACCCCATGAGGGTGCAGTCGCACAACGACATTACAGAAATGTTAAAATTCAGACCATAAACAAATTTTACACACAATTATTTGCCTTAGGTAATAATCAAATGGCGCTGTTGATGGCAAAGCTAGATGACGGCAAGCAAGTCGATTATCATGATCTTCAAAGGAAAAAAATATTTCCACTACCTCCTCGTGCCAAAGCAAATCAAATTAAATGAAAATAATGTGAATTCTACGAATGATACGAGTGATCAGAGAAAATTACTCCTGTTTGATTCATGTCGTTCATTCCTGAAAGAATAAAAGACATAGTGAGAATTTGTACAAGGGTATATATGAGAATCACACAGAGTGGCGAATTAGATTATAGCGGAGTAAGAAGCAGCAAAATAACTAACTTCAAACTAGAAGAATTTAAAGAAAAATCGGAATCCAGGTTATAATAACTCCAAGTTTACATTTTGAAATGTCTCTCACAATCCATAACAAGATACTGTAAATACGTCAATAGCCTTTTAAAGAGTGAAAAAGGTTGAAGATTTTAGGAAATTATATACCTGTATACGTGGTTTTCCTTTTTGTTGTTTGATATAAAATCCCTACCAGTGAAAGTAGTTGTCCATTGAAAATTAACTTACAAAGGTTTCTGTTAGAAAGATTTGCCTTAAAAAATAAAATAAAATAAAATAAAACCAAATTAGTCCACTATATTAAAGGAAAAGAAAATAGTTATGAAGGCTTAGAAGAAATCAGGAGAAGCCTCTTGAGCATAGGCTCATGGCTTCCAGGAGTGGTGTACCTTTCATCGAATTTTGAAGTGTTGTCAACAGCTGATGTCGTAAGAGTCAGATTCGCAGAGCCTAGTAATCCCGACACCTTCATCATCTTCTTCCAGAAAGTGACTGATGATACATGCATAACTTTGTAATAATCTTGGCCTCTGTCTGGTTCCATGCCACGGAGAAATTCTTCTGGCATGTTGTGGAATCTTAAGGTTTGAGGTTACTTTAGTGTTGGCTGCCGGATGGCACTTCTGTCAGCTGGCTAGCTCCTATTTCTAATTTCTCAAGACAAGGAAACGCTGCTCTATCTATTTTCAAGACCTTCAATTCTGCCAAATTTTTTAGACTAAGCAACTTGAGTTTCCGAAAGCTACCTTCTCTGAAATGCAGTTCTTCTATGTCATATGCCCGTTGAGGACAAGTTTCTGTAAATGAGGTAGGCCATGGAGGAATCATAATGGTTCATTTTGTAGCTTTGAAAAACTTAACCTCAACTCCCATAGATCATGAAGTGATGATATCCAATGCGGCAAGTGCAATAATGGTCCCCTGTGCATAAGAAAGCAAAGAAAACTAGGAGGAGATGAAATGGATTACAAATCTAGGATACGCTGAAGGTTGGTCATCTTCTCAATGGAACCACAGAGAGCCTTCCCCGGCTCTGCAGTCAACTTCAAGGTGGAAAAAATCATCAACCGTCACAACTTCCCTAACTCGTTAATTGCCCCAAGTCCTTCACGATGCACCTCACCCAGTCCCCTGTGGTATCTTAAATCCACGGACTAAATTAAAACCACCGTCTCCCTTGTTTCTATAAGAGTTGTATAAGTGTCTCAAGTTCCGAAGATCATTGATCTTGAATGATAGCTCGCGCACTAGAGTATCTGTAAGATCTAATGTCTGCAAATTTGCAGCTTTACCTAGAGATTTTGTAAGCATCTTCACTTTGGTATTCTCAGACCCAAGTATTTCAGATGGAATAAATCTCCCACCTCTTTCAAGAGATGATCAAGATAAGTATATCTCAATTCCAACAATCTTAAGAGCTTAAATTTCTTAACCAAAGTAACCACAAAGATTGCACCAATTCATCGGCATTGAAAATAAAAACAGAACGAACCCCAGAGTCTTCAGCAATCTCCTGAACACTTTCTACACCTTCATGGATCAATAGGCAGCGATATCTACATGAAATCTTGAATTATTTT
Source organism: Ficus hispida (assembly GCA_025413025.1). Taxonomy (NCBI): domain Eukaryota; kingdom Viridiplantae; phylum Streptophyta; class Magnoliopsida; order Rosales; family Moraceae; genus Ficus; species Ficus hispida. The sequence goes on from CM046374.1 coordinate 17,228,811, forward strand.
CATCCAAAATTTGACAGAAACCTAATTCATCCATCTTCAATAAGACGATCTCACGCATCATATCATGAACTTTGAACATCTTATCATATCCTTGACACTCAAAGTATGGGACTTGAAACATGTTTCTACGGATGAGCTTCTCTAAGTACTCTTTAGCTATGTCTTCTGGTCTCTTGTCCTTTTTTGGCCTTATAAAACCTTTGGCAATCCATAGTCTGCATAATCCTCCACTAGCAACAGAAAAGTCCTCAGGAAAGATGCCAAAGAACAAAAAGCAAGATTTAAGGTGGTATGGCAGATCATTATGGCTGAGAGAGAGAATCTTTAAAATGCTTGTGAGTTGGTGATTTGTTTCAAACTCAGAGCTCATATTATCGAGAACTTTTTGCCATTCTGACGCAGTCTTGTCTTTCGTTGATAGTAAACAAGCCATAGCTGTAATTAGAAGTGGCAGGCCTTCACATTTGCTAACAATTTTACGAGATACTTCCTCCAACTCCCTATAACTCAAAGAACTACTAGAATTTTTAGATTGGAATGCCTTTTTGCAAAACAATTCCCAACCCATTTCCTCCGACATAGGCTCCAGTTTATGGACAAGATCACATGAGGTCTCTTGAGAAGCAAAAACACCGATTGTATCATTACGCATTGTGACAACTACCTTGCTACCTTTATCATTCTTAGGCAAACCATGTTTTATGACTTGCCAAAATTCTACATCCCAGACATCATCGAAAACAACAATACACCTCTGTGTGCTCAAATATTCTCGCAATGATTAATTAATTCTCCAATCTCGTATGTTTGTCACTGGGACAATCTTCGCCTATGAAAATCTGCTTGGTCATGTTTACAAGTAGCTTCATGCCGTGTGACTGAGACACATTGATCGAAGCATGACAATCAAAATGCATTTTAGAAACTTCATTCTCATAGATATTGTTTGCAAGAGTAGTCTTTCCAACTGCACCTGTACCTACTAATGAAATCATCGCATGCGTGGATGCTCCATCAACCAACATTCCTATCAAATCATCTCGTATGGAATCAATGCCCACAACATCATTTTCTTCAATGAAAATGGAATCCAACCAAGGGTCGTAATGTTCTGCAGCTGCAGTGCATTTTCCACTTGGTCCATCTTCTGAGGAAAGTCGGAAGTCATATCTTTCACTTCTCCCCTTGATCTCGCATAGTGATGTCTTAATGACTTGAGCCTCAGAAGCTATGTGGTGACGTGCTTTAAACAGTTTGACTAAACGGCCGATCTTCTTAAGGAAACCTTCAAATCCACTCTCCTAACGGCGTGGTGCAACGTGGCGAAGGTATTCATCAATCACGTCTTCTATGTGATTAGCTTCGTACCTTACTTGTTTCACCCATATTTTCACCGCAACTTTGACGTCTCCTTTCCCCGACCTTGGTTCTGCATCTTTCCAGAAACATTTGATGCTTTCCAGTTCATCCTTTAGACTGTCGACTTCTTTTTGGACTCCCTTGAACAACTTTGCTTCTTCGACTAGTAAGTCTACCAGCTTTTCAATGACAGGGCCTTACAATCTCCGCCATTTCTCCTCTGTTGCTGATGATCTCATAACCAAACTTGACCACAAGAACTAGAAATATAGGTAATTATTAAAATGGTTTTATCAAAAGCCGTAATACGAACGACATGAATCTCTGATCATGGTCTGAATATTTAACTAAGACCAGCCAAAGAAGTATGTAACAATTAAGTGTAAAATTAAATGACACATGTCCAATTCTTTTTCAAGAAAATATCTGAATTAAAACTTTGGGTGATTAAGCTTATTTCCAATTGCTTAACTTTTCCCCGCGTATTCCTGATGGATTATGAGAACACCATATCGTCTCTCAAATCAAACCATTTTGATGAAAAATTGGATTAATACTTCTAATTGGACATGGCAGATAAATAAATCAAGAAAATCCAGGTATATTTGAAAAAGAAATAACAAAAATAAACACTATTTGGGAAAAATGAAAAATATAGATGACCTTTTTAAGAACAAAGTTTGACAATAACAATAGTAACAAAGAGAATGTTGTTCAGGGACTTTGATTATAAAAAGGATGGTAACGTATATATTTTTTATGCATAATTAAATCAATCTAAGATTTTGATCAAGAAAAAAAAAAAAAACAAACAAAAAACAAAACAAAACGAAAAAAACAAAAAACAAAACACAAAAGCAGAAACAAAGACAAAACGGAAGCATAGAACTAGAGCGAAGCCATCTAGATGAACAGTATGAATAGTAAGCTGGTAAAAGTTAAGCAAGAAATAGATTAATCAGATCTCTCTGGGGAAAAAACAAATCGGCAAATGTGAAGAGAGCAGCTCATGTAGTCGGTGAAGTCAACGGCTAGAGTTTTGCAAGAAATTACTATCGAATTTCGTGATACCAGAATATATATTTAAGAAATGGTAAATCTGCACGTTTGGTCTAAATTTTTTGACAAAATTATATTTTGGTCCCAAAAATTTTTGTATGACTAAAAAGTTCCTAGACTCTTTAAAAGGATGCAATTTGATCCTTTTCACGAACAACGGTTAAATATTAAATAGAATAAATTACGTCTATAAAATGTGTAAATTGAATCATGTAAATTGTTTTTCTTAATTACCCTTTATATGTGATTTTTCTATTAAATTTTTTAGATCAATAATAAAAGGAATAATTTTTCTTACTTTTAAAAGAGTTCAAAGATATTTTAAAAACAAAGAAGAAAACGATAATTAAATTGTAAGTTCATAAAAAATTAAGAACGAAATGAGTAACTCTTTTAAATTATTATAATGTGGCCAACAACAGAACCAACCTCAAACTTTAATGAGATATATACTAGTTTTCTTTATTAAAAAAAATTAATACCATAGAAACAAAAAAGAGTAGAACTGCGGTAAAACTCTTTTAAAAAAACCGTCGTGGAATTCGGTGCTTCCACGACGGTTTTGTGTAACCGTCGTGGAAGCAACTTCTTCCACGACGGTTATTTGTAACCGCCGTGCAAGCTTGCGCTTCCACGACGATTTTCGGAAATGCTTTTCCGCTCCGTGTTTTTGAGTTTTTTCGACGACGGTTTTTTAAAAAACGGTCGTTGAAGGACAGTCGTGGAATCCCAATTTTGTAGTAGTGTTTTATATATCATATCGATAATGCGTATTTTTTAAATCGTTTAGATATAATCAAACGGCTGAGATATTTCTTATATATGGTAATATCATACACTTTATCTTATAATAGTATTTGACTAATAAATTAAAAAATAATTTTAAAAAAATCCAACCCCCTTCCCTGACTTTGACGATGAACCCCACTGATCCCCCTACTTCATAGTCGACCCAATCCACCCCCCCCCCCCAACCATCCCAAGTGCGACCCCCCCCCCCCCCTCGAACCAAAGGCACCCCCCTTTCCCTGACGCCGACGACCCCCTCCCCCAGGAGCTCGAGCCCAGCACCCCCACCCTCCCTGCAAGCTAGAGCCTTGCACCCCCTCCCCACCCTGATGTCGGTGATGTTTCCCCCTAACTAGATTTGCCAAAACCCAACACCCCCCCCCCCCGCCCCGCCCCGCCCCGCTCGACATCGACTAGCCCATTTCCTCCCTCCTTCCTGACCCCGACGACAAAACCCCCCCCCCCCCCCCCGCCCGACATTAACCAGCCCACTTCCTCCCTCCTTCTTGACCCCGACGATAGAAACCCCCCCCCCCCCCCCCTCCCAACATTCCACCACCGATGGATTTTTTTTAAATTATTTTTTTATGTTTTAAATTATTAGTCAAATACTACTGTAAGGTAAAATATATGATAATTACCATACACAAGTAACATATTAATGGTTCGATTATATCTAAATGGTTTAAAAATGAACTCTATTAATAGAGGTTATAAAAGGAGTTTTATCGTAGTTTTATCAATAAAAAAATAATCATATTACTAGAATTCCCAAAAAAATAAAAATAATAATAAATAAATAAATAAAAACACAAGGGTACATAAAAAGCCAAAAATAACTCCTCTCCCGCTGGCGTTGACTCACTCGACACAGAGAAATGAATCAACTAGGTTGCAGCTGAAGGTAAGGATAATTCGTACGGGCTAAGATTCAGATGTCCATAAAGAGAATAAATGTAGCATGTACGTAAAAAGATAAATGCCATAAATTAATGCTTCGATTGATTTTTACCCAAAAAAGATTAATAACTGTCACAAAGAATGTCATATATATATATCACCACATAATATTTATTTATTAATTATTTTAAAATATCAATAATATCCTCGAGATAACCTATGACAATCATTAATTCCTAAAAGAAAAATAATAAGTTGTGTAGTCCCAAGAATGTATATATATGATAATTCAAAAATAAATAAACTATTTCCTAATGATATGAGACCCGGGGTGAGCCTAAAAGCAAAACTATACGGACACGAGGCTCAAAAAGGATAATATCATACCAAGAGAAGACAAGAGTCGTTACAATACTAATTAGCATCCATGATGATACCGACCAACCTAGTTGGTTATCATCTGGTGTCCACCTTGATACCAATCAATATCCACAATTGCCAATAGGAAACCGGTTGATTTCTGACTAGACTAGTGACCACCTCCATCGGCAAGATGTCGGTTGGTTATTGACCGATAACTACTTCCATGCGGCAGGATATTAGCTAGTTACTGATCAATAATGGCAAAATCCATTGGAACCACCCATAACTGAGTAGGAGTTTTTGCTCCACTGGACCTTTATTTTCATATAAATACATATATATATATATGTATATATAGTCTAGTTTTTAGACACGTGTAAAGCACGTTTAAATTTAATGTGTTAATTAAAAAAAATACACAAATGCTAATTTTTTTAGAAAAGAATTAGCGGATGTTAAGGGAGAGTTTGGCATAACCATCCAAATTCCCCAACTCAAACTTTTTTTTGTCTTTTTCCCAAAAAGTTTTTTATCTTTTCTGAAAATTCAAAAAAATTCAAAAAAATTTACTATTTAAACTTAAAAATCCCAATTCAAACTACTCCACCAAACACCCCCTTAAATTTTTTAAGAAAATAATATCGTTCTTAATTTATTTATCGTCTCCTAAAGCAGTTTAGAATAATCAAGTAACCAATAACAAGTTGAAGAATTATTTTTTAAAAAAAAAATTGTTGCGACATGCAAATTTGAAAAAAGTTATTTTATATAGAGATAAATTGGAAAAAAAAAATAAAAAATATTTTAAATGAGCCAACTACAAATTTGTTAAACTCTTAGGGGGGAAAAGTAAAGATAAAAAATAAAACAAAAAAGGATGTAAGCAACTCTACAAAAAAGAAAAAGAAAAGAGAAAGAAAAAAGTACACAAAAAGACAAAATAGATAGATCAAATTTTTAAATAATATCAAAATACAACTCTCATTTATAATATAGTTTTATATATATATATATATATATATGTAATTTTACCACTAAAAGCTTTACATGTTTTCTTATTTAAGTCTCTTAAAAATTTTATCTAATGTACGCCCTACTAAAACAATAGACTAGCTTTTTGGTTTTATAGATTTGAAGTGAAAGTGGATCATCCTGCCAGAATTATAAATTTTGGTGCTTAGAATATGGTTAAATGGGCTCATTTAACAAAATCAATCTGGCCTTTTCTCTTCTTCTATTTTTCCTATTGGAGTTATTGAATATCTGAGCCAACTAGAAGAGCATTGGAATTCAAGATCCTGTGCATATTTTGGTTGAATCAATGAACTTTTCACTCATTAACTCTTTGATTTCTTATTTAAGGAAGATAGGCTTTAGTAGGAGAAATCTGTTTTAAATGAAATAAAGGAAGAAATAAAAAGAGAATCCGACATCATAAACATCATTGAAACCTGAGGACTCTCCTAAGTTGGCAGCTCTGTTAAATTCCCGAAGGGCGAAAAGGAACTGAGCTTTACGTACCTTTTCGACAAACTGGCAATGTATAATTATCAACGGAAGACAACCAACTCAATAACTGAATTTAAGTTACAAGATTTTCGAGAATTGTTACCTAATATCTTTGAGTCCTAAAATTGACATGGAAATTTTTAGTTTAGTATTATTCTTTCAAAGAAAGTCAATCTTCCAAAAAAGCCAGAAAAGCTTCACTTCTGAACATCAAATCTAGAAACTATAAGTGCACCAAAATTTGCCTGCTACAGAAATTCACAAGACAAATGAAGCATAAAAGCATATGCAAAATCGAACACACTGCAGAATTGCAGAAATATTACATACCGAAAACATGTTCTGTTTCATCAGCTTCACACACTGGAGCGAAAACACATATTACAAATTTTACATATCAACTGTCATCTTCAACGGAAAGAAAATACATAGACATGGAAGGAAAAAAAAACACGATTTATAAACACGAACATGTTTACAATATCAACCTTGCATTGAAGAAAATAAACTTAAACGGTGAGCGGCAATAAATGTTTACGGTCATCGCCAAGAATACAATGAGTTCAACGAGTGGGATAATTGATTTGAGAGAATGACTGTGTGTGTTTCATTCCCCTCAAATTATTGCCGTTTGTTCCTACAATTATTGAAAGAAATGCTGAGTGTATATAGAAGGTGGATATGAGAATGATGCAGAGCAGAGGGTGAATTAGCTTAGCAGAGGAACTAGCAGCAACCAAGTTGTAAGACCTGATACAAATAGTATCTCAACTTAACAAACTTCATATTGGAAGAATCTAAGAAAAATCAGAATTCAAATTTAGTAAACATTAGGTGAGCAATACAAGATACCTGTATGTAAATCCATCTTTCACAGTTTAAGACGCTAAAAAATAAGAAACAGATTTTAGAAATAAAATGTTATAAGCATACTTTTAAGAGACTATAGAAAATTAATGTCCAAATCATTCTCATATTTTTTTTATTTTTTTCTTTTTTCTTTCTGTTGAAACAGATTTACTTTAAGAGGCTTAGCTTGGTTTCGTACCTCATTAGACTAATATTGAGGTTCAAAGTTCAAATTCTTTCTTCCATTAAAGAAAAAGAAAATAGTTATGAAGCCACAAAAATAAAACTATAGATATTTCTCGGGCAAAAGAAAATACCTTTCACAGAATTTTGTAGTGTTTTGCACAGCAAAAATCGTAAGTGTCAGACTCGCGGAGCTTCCCAACTATAGTGTCTTGAGTCCAGAAAGTGACCGAAGAAACATGCATAACTTTCCAATAATCTTGGCCTCCATCCGATTTCATGCGATCGAGAAATTCTGTCGGCATGTGGTGGAATCTTAAAGTTTTGAGGTTGCGCAAGTGTCGGATGCCGGAAGGCACTTCCTTCAGCTGGCTAGCTCCTATTTCTAACTTTTCAAGACAAGGCAATGCTCCTCGATCTATTTTCAAGACCTTCAATTCTGCCAACTTTTTTAGACTAAGCACCTTGAGTTTCTGAAAGCCACCTTCTTTGAAATGCAGTTCTTCTCCATCGTATGCCTGGAAGAGGAAAAGTCTGTGTAAATTAGGCAGGCCATGGAGGAATCTTAATGGATCATCATGCAGCTTCGAAATCTTAAGTTCAAATCCCATAGATCGTGAAGCGAAGACATCCAATGCGGCAGGTTCAGTAATGGTCCCCTCAGAGTAAGAAAGCGAAGAAAACGAGGAGGAGATGAAATGGATTGTAAATCTAGGATTTCATCCTCACTGATTAGTGACAAACATAAACGCTGAAGGTAGGTCATCTTCTCAATGGAACTACAAGCAGCCTTCCCTGTCTCTGTGGTCAATTTTGAGATGGAAAAAAGCCTCAACTGTTGCAACTTCCCTAACTCATTTATTGCACCAAGTCCTTCCTGATGTGCTTCCACTCTTGCTAGTGTCTGTAAGTCCTCCAAACAACCAATCCCATCTGGCATCTTAACTCCATCGGCTGAATCAAAACTGTTGCTTGATCCCTTCTCAGAATGACGAATTAATAAGTGCCTCAGTTTCCGAAATTTGTTGATCTCAAATGGTAGCTCTCGCACTAGGGTAAATGCAAGATCTAATGTCTGCAAATTTTGCAGCTTACCTGCAGACTTCGGAAGCATCTTTACTTTGGTATTTCTCAGACCTAAGTAGTTCAGGTGGAATAAATCTCCCACCTCTTTTGGAAGAGAATCAAGAGGAGCATCTGTGAATTCCAACAATCTTAAGAGCTTAAATTTTTTAATCAAAGTAACTATGAAGGATTTCGTCAATTGTTTGGCATTGAAAATAAAAACAGAACGAACCCCAGAGTCCTTGGCAATCTCTTGAACATTTTCTATGCCTCCATGGATCGACAGACGACGATACTTCATTCTAAATCTTGAGTTTGTTTTATCCAAAATTTGACAGAAACCTAATTCATCCATCTTTAGTAAGATGATCTCTCGCATCATATCATGAACTTTGAGCACCCTATCATAGCATCGACATTCCAAATATGAGACTTGAACCAAGTTTCTATGGATGAGCTCCTCTAAGTACTCTTTAGCAATGTCTTCTGGTCTCTTGTCCCTTCTGGGCTTTACAAAACCTTCTGCAATCCACAATTTGTATAATGCTGCATCAGCAACTGAATAGTCCTCAGGAAAGATGCCAAAGTACAAAAAGCAAGATTTAAGGTGGTGCGGTAGATCGTTATAACTCAAGGAGAGAATTTTTAAAGCACTTGTAAGTTGGCAATTACTTTCAAACTCAGTGCTCATATTCTCCAGAACGTTTTGCCATGCTGACAAAGTCTTCTCTTTTGTTGATAATAAACGAGCCATTGCAGTAATTACCAGTGGCAGGCCTTGGCATTTGCTAACTATTTTACGAGACAATTCCTCCAACACCACAGGACATGAAGAATTCATAGACTTCTTAGATTGGAATGCCTTTTTGCAAAACAAATCCCAAGCCATTTCCTCTGACATAGGCTCCAGTCTATGGACACGATCATCTGAGGTCTCTTGTGAAGCAAAAGCACCGATTGTATCATTACGGGTTGTGACAACTACCCTGCTACCTTTACCATTCTGAGGCAAAGCATGTTTTATGACTTCCCAAAACTCTACATCCCATACATCATCAAAAACTACCATATACCTCCGTGTATTCAAAACTTCTCTTAATGACCTGATTAAGCTTTCAATCTCATACGCTCTGTCACTGGGGCCTTTTTCATCTATGAAAAGCTGTGTGGCCATATTTTTAAGTTTCTTCTTCAAGTCATAGGACTGAGACACAGTGATCCAACACCGGCACTTAAAGTGTTTTTTAACCACTTCATTCTCGTAGACTTTGCTTGCAAGAGTAGTCTTCCCCACTCCACCTGTGCCTACTAATGAAATCACCGCACGCGTGGATGCTCCATCAACCAACATGCTTATCAAATCATCTCGTGTTGAATCAATGCCCACAACATCATCTTCTTCAATGAAAATGGAATCCAACCGAGGGTCGTAATGTTCTGCAGCTGTAGTGCTTGTGCCACTGGGTCCATCTTCTGAGGAAAATCGGAAATCATATCTTTCACTTCTCTCCTTGATCTCGCGTAGTGACGTCTTAATGTCTCGAACCTCAGAACCAATGCGATGACGTGCTTTTAGCTGTTTGACCGAGCGACGGATATACTGAAGGAAACCACTCTCATGACGGCGTGGTGCAACGTGGCGAAGGTATTCATCAATCACGTTTTCGATGTGATTAGCTTCGTCCCTTACTTGTTTCACCCAAATTTTCACGCCGTCTTTGACGTCTCCTTTCCCCGACCTTGATTCTGCATCTTTCAAGAAACACTTGATGCTTTCCAGTTCATCCGTTATACTTTCGACTTCTTTGTGGACTCCCTTGAACAATCTTGCCTCGTCCAATAGTAAGTCTACCAGCTTGTCAATGACAGCGCCCACTACAATCTCCGCCATTTCTCCTCCGCGACTGATGATCTCAGAACAAACTTTAACCACAAAACCTGCGTGCAATCAATTTATTGATATTAGGCAATGGCGGAAGAGGAGTGGGGAGGGGGGTGGGGGGGATGTGTTCTGGAGGGCCGTGGCCCCTTTAGCTTTTTTTATTTTTATTTTTTTAATTTTAATATAGCAGTTTTTTTTATTTAATTGATTACGTGGCCGTGCATGGCCCCTTTTAGTTTTTTTTTTTTTTTTAATTTTTGGTTTTTTATTTGAGTGGATACATGCATAAATTAGTCTCGACATCTATTAAATATTTTAAAAATATTTTATTTACACTCATAATATTGATAAATATCCTCATAATATCAATAAATATTTTTAATATATTTTTACCTTTCAAGAAAATTACCTTAAAATTATAAGAATGCTCAAACCTACACATACCTATAAATGAAAATAATTTTTTATATATAATAATTAAAAAAACATACACCACATTTATCATAAATGAAAATAAAATTTAAAAAATCCTAAGAAATTGTTTTAAATTCTTCTAAACTCTAAATTCCTCTTTATCAATTTCTTTTCTTAAGAAATTTTTATAATGGCATGAAAAATTTTAATAAAATATTCAAGTGAAATAAAAATAAAAGAAAAATATCATTTGAAGAGTCAACTATTATTGAAACAAGTAATTTGTATGTTTATTAGTATTATACCTTTTTTTTTTTCTTTTACTTTTATTTTATTCCTATTTTACCCTTTTCTACAACATATCCCGTCACCTCTCTTCCCCTCTCTATGTCCTCTCTCCCTCTCTCTCTCTCTCTCCTTTTGTAGACCGAAGATCAGGACAGCGACAGCGATGGATCTCGATGGCGTTGGGATTGTGACGGTGACGAGGCTGCGCGATATCGAATCCATCAAGTTTCTTTCCAGCGATAGGTTTCCCTTTCGATCTTTTTCTCTGGGATTTGTTGGATTTTTTTGTAGGTGAATTGGTCGGGGTTTGGTGCCGGTGACGTTCAAGATTGGGCAGAGTTGCAAAGATGGCGACATAATGGCTTTGCCGAGGTTTTTGGTTGTAGCATATTGTTGTTGGCTTTTGCTTTCTGCAAGTACTGCGTCGAGGTCAGTGGCTGCTTTTTCCATTGGTGGTTGCTTTGTCCTATGGTGTTGCTCCAGTGGTGGCGATGGTGGGCCAGCTGAATTAGGGTTTTTGGGTTAGGGTTGCTGATTTGGGGCTGGTTTAGGATTTTTGGATTTGGGATTTAGGGTTAGGGTTTAAATGAATTTGGGGTTCTAATTTTGGAAAACTTTGGGGTGTATTTTGTAATTAAGAAAGTTTATAGAATAAGGAAAAAATTGTTAAAAATTTACTAATAAATATTTGAATTACCAATAAATATCAGATTTATTAGTAAATATGAGAATTTTTTGAGGGATTGAATATGTATTTATTAGTTAATACTAGATTTATTAAGAGTAAATAAATCATTTCCAAGTAAATATATTATTTTCTAATAAATATTTTATTTTTTAAAATTTTAGATTTATTTAAAAATACCAGATTTACTTAGAAATACCAACGTATTCTAAAGAAAATCCAAAAGATTTTGATTTGAAAATATTGGATTTATTAGGAAATACCAAATTTACTTGAAAATAGTGTATTTTAATGAAATATCAAAAAATTCGAAACTATCGGATCTACTTAAAAACAACTATATTTTAATGAAATATCCAAAATATTTTTATTTCAAAATATTAGATTTACTTGGAATTACTAGATTTACTTGAAAATACTGTATTTTAATTAAAAAAATTTTAAAAAAATATTAGATCTACTTGAAAATATTATATTTTAATGAAATATAATTAATTAAAAATATTTTAGAAAAACCTTATTTACTTGGAAATATCGTATTTTAATGAAATATCCTAAAGACTTGTATTTGAAACTATTAGATTTACTTTACTACTACAAAACATATATTACACGACGGGGATTACACGACGGTTTCTTGAAACCGTCGTGTAAACCTCACTTTACACGACGGTTTCAAGAAACCGTCGTGTAAACCTCACTTTACACGACGGTTTCAAGAAACCGTCATGTAAAGTGATCTTCGCACCCACTTTACACGACGGTTTCAAGGAACCGTCGTGTAAAGTATGTACTTTACACGACGGTTCTAAGAAACCGTCGTGTAAAGTGGTCATGGCACCAACTTTACACGACGGTTTCAATGAACCGTCGTGTAAAGTGGTCTTCGCTGGGGAAACGCGCTGCCCTCCTTGGCTGGGGAAGCGCGCGGGCGAGCGCCTGGAGTCGCGCGGGCGCGCGCCAGATTCGGCCTGCTGAGCACGCGGGCGCGTGCCTGGGTCGCTCGGGCGCGCTTGGTCGCGCGCCTGGGTCGCGCTGGTGTGGCTTACACGACGGTCACCCCAGGGACCGTCGTGTAAGCTCCAAACACAGGAAGCTTACACGACGGTCCCCGGGCGACCGTCGTGTAATCCACCCCAAATGAGGGCGGCTTTTACGACGGTCCCGGAATGACCGTCGTCTAATCACAAGATTAGACGACAGTTTTTTTCCGAACCGTCGTGTAATGTTCAAAAAATTTAAAAATTTTCATTTTTCGAATTTCGCGCGAAAACTAATACTTAAATACAATTTTCTCTTCATATTCACTCGCATATCCTTATTTCTCTTCGCACTCTCTACTATTCTCGAGTACCCACACATACTTCACCAACCCGCCGACACCTCGCTTTTAAATTCCGGTCAATCCACCGTTGCCGTCGTTGCCGCCGCCGCCGCCTCCTTCTTGCTTTGGCCGTGACTATTCTTTGTCAAAGGAAAGTAAGGTGACTTCATATATAAACTAAACCACATTTACTTGTTTGTATTGTTGTTTGTCACTAAAGATCCATTGTTCTAAATTAGTGTGTTTGTTTTAATATTTCTCTTTGTAGAGAAGAAAAATGATTGTGGATCGTTAATTTTGACATTTTACACACATTTATGAACATGCTTTTTTTAAGCACACAACATGCTCGACGGAATGCCACAATGAGTTTTCCTTTTCGAAAAAGATAATAGAGTTGGATCAATTTCAAAGCATAACTATAGCAAGATTACATGAAGTCTTCTAGCATGAAAATACAAAAATAATGGCTCAAAACGGCCTATGACCATCGACGGCTCTTGAACCATCGTTTAATGGCAGACATTACACGACGGTTCGGAGAGAACCGTCGTGTAATGTAAACACATTACACGACGGTTCTTGGAAGAACCGTCGTGTAATGTGCACATTACACGACGGTTCGGCCAAGAACCGTCGTGTAATGTGATTTTGATGACACCACTTCGTGGTTTAATATTGAGATACGACGACGGTAACGGGACCGTCGTGTTATCTACCACGACGTTGGATTACACGACGGTTGGTAAACCGTCGTGTAAACTTTACACGACGGTAAAAAACCGTCGTGTAATCCACAATTTTTACTAGTGCTTGGAAATATTGTATAAGTAAATATAGTATTTTAATGAAATATCAAAAAGTATTTTATTTGAAAATATTGGATTTATTTGGAAATACCATATTTACTTGACAGATAGAGATTCAATGTTTGGCAAGTACGGCGGTGATGGTGACTATAGAGAGAGATTAGAGATAGAGAGAGAGAGAGGGAGAGAGAAGTTTCAAGGCAAAGGAGAGTTCACGATGACAAGTTTCGTCGTTCTGCTGCACCGCAGCGATAAGTGACGGCGCTTGCGGCAGTGGCAACAATGATGGTGATTAGGAAAAGTTAGGGCTAAGTTTTCATTTGGGATTGAATTTGGGGTTGATTTGAAATTACCTTTCTTAATTTTATGGCTTTTTTATTAAATAAGGAAATTATTAAGTAAAATATATATATTTATATTTTATATTTTTGTCTTGTATTTCTTGGTTTAAATTTTATTATCCGAAAAAGAAACTAAAATAAATATCGAATTTAAAATAATTGGACAAAATAAGGATTTTCTTACTTAAAATTTATTGAAAATATGACACTTTCAAGAAAATATTGGATTTTCTTACTTAAATGCTATTGAAAATAAAGATATTTTCAAGAAAATATTGGATTTTCTTATTTAAAAATTATTGAAATTTTGATATTTTTAAGAAAATATTCGATTTTCTTACCTAAAAATTATTGAAAATTAAGATATTTCAAAGAAATAATTGGATTTTCTTACTTAAAAAATATTGAAAATTAGAGATTTCCAAGAAAATATTGGGATTTTCTTACTTAAAAATTATTGAAAATTAGATATTTCCAAAGACATATTGAATTTTCTTACTTAAAAATTATTGTAAATTAAAATATTTCCAAGAAAATGTTAAAAGTTATTGAAACTTAGATATTTCCAAGATAATATTGGATTTTCTTACTTAAAAATTATTGAAAATTAAGATATTTCCAAGAAAATATTGGATTTCTTACTGAAAATACTACATTTTCAAGAAAATAAAGGGATTTTCTAATAAAAAAATAATATTATTTTCACGCTAAAGTATTTTTAAATTTTTTTTCACCAATTTTATTGGTTATTAAAATAAAATTTTGACTATATTAATTAAACCCCAAATTTTATAAGAAATGCAAAATAGCCCCACTTTTGACAAATCCAGATCTGCCAACGCTACCCCATGTCGCCAGCACCACCGGAGTGTGTGACGAAACTTGTTCTGACTCGCGATAGTGAGGCGATGAAACGGGACTCGATCGGTGACTAGAAAACCCATAATCAAACCAGAAAAACTTGACCTGAAAATCCACGTTCCACGGGAACTAGCCGTCGACGTTGCTTGCGAAAAAATTGTCGCCATTTGCCAATTCAGGAGTCGCACCAGATCTGCTTTGAGAGCTCTTTCCGGTGACACCAAGAATTTGCCCTGACGGAGTCGCGATCCACCTATATTAAATATGCTATTTCTCTCTTTCTCCCGAGAAAAATTTGGATTAATATTTCTTAGGACTTGACACATAAATAAATCATGAAAGCCTAGGTATATATTTGAAAGAGAAACCCCAAAGGTGAAGGATCTTTATTTAAAAAAAAATGGTTAAACATAAAAGGAAAAGAAAAAAAAGGTAAATTAAGGATGATGGAGGAAAATAAAAATTTAAATAAGTGACCTTTATTTAGAGCAAAGTTCGTTAAAAAAAAAAAGGTAAAGGAAGAAATACCTGATTGTATTTAGATTCAGTGGTGATTCCTGTAAGAATTCGATCTTAAAAGGAAAGAAGAAAGGAGGCACAGAAACTAAAACGAAGGCATTTAAAGAAGTATATTCACCAGCGTATCAGAGAAACAAATCTGCAAATATGATGATAGCAGCTAAATTAGTAGAACTGTTACACCATGTTCCTCTCACGATAGATGTGGCTTGAAAATATATATATATATATATATATATATAAATATATGGCTTGAAAAAATATATATATATATGGATGGTCTTAAATCAGGCATGCCCAATGTACCGTTTTCGTCTGATACATGATCTAGTGCCGTTCTATGATGCATGAACGCTGGTTATAAGGAGAGTGTATGGGCACCCTAAAATTATAGATGGCACCTTTTTAGCAGGCGAAAATATTATATTGAATGGGGATTTTGAGGGGACAAAAAAAAAAAAAAAAAAGAATAATGCTATTGAACCCAAGCGGGTTTCTATCCGAGTCTATGTAATATTTTGCCATTTTGCTTATGAGATAATGGGCCCACATTAAGCAATAATAAAATGATTAATTTCATTAATAACACATGTAGAAATTTTATTATTAAAAATAATATCATTTTTTTCCCTTTATTACTAGCACTTAGCATTTAATGTATATCAAATTACGGGTTTATCCTCATCTCCTACAAGCTCAAATATTCTTCTCCCTCGCATGAACCAAAAATTTTTTTCAAACCAACATCTACAATATTTTAGAGAGAGAAAACTGAAATCTAGAGAGAGAAAGAGTTACCACCCACTGGAATCTTATTTTTTTTTTTCACTTTTCCGCCTAGCCTCCCACCCATTTTGAAACCCAAATCTTTATATAATAGAGAGAAACTTCCATCTAAAAAGAGAAACTTCCATTTAGAGAAAGAAACTTCTATCGAAAGTTTTTTTTTTTTAAATCTAACATTTTTTGTCATTTTTGAGTAAAGGTCATAACAGTTATGACCATCCAGTTATAACTGTTATGACCATACTGTTATGACTACTCGATCATAACCGTTATGACCATCCGATCATAACTGTTATGACCACACTGTTATGACTACGCGGTCATAACCGTTATGACCACCTGGTCATAACCGTTATGACCACACTATTATGACTACCCGGTCATAACCCTTATGACCACCCGATCATAACCGTTATGACCACACTGTTATGACAATCCGGTTTTAACCATTATGACTACTTGGTCATAACCGTTATGACCACACTGTTGTGACTACTCGGTCATGACCATTATGACCACCCGGTCATAACAGACACAGTTATGACCTGTACTAAAAAATGACAAAAAATGTTAGATTTTTTTAAAAACATTTTTTTAAACATAGGTCATAACTATTGTGACCGATTGGTCATAACAAGAATGATCTTTACTCAAAAATGGCCAAAAATGTTAGATTTAAAAAAAATATATTTTGATGGAAGTTTCTCTCTCTAAATAGAAGTTTCTCTCTTTAGATGGAAGTTTCTCTCTATTATATGAAGATTTACGTTTCAAAATGGGTAGGGGACTAGGCAGAAAAGTAAAAAAAAAAAATAAGATTCTAGTGGGTGGTAACCCTTTCTCTCTCTAGATTTCAGTTTTCTCTCTCTAAAACACTGTAGATATTAGTTTGAAAAAAAATTTTTAGGCCATGCGAGGGAGAGGGATATTTGAGTTGGTAGGAGATGAGGGTAAAGCCGTAATCTAATATACATTAAATGCTGTTGGGCCTCACATTAAGTGCTAGTAATGAAGGAAAAAAAAGTAATACTATTTTAATAATAAAATTTCTATAAGTGTTATTAATGAAATTAACCCAATAATAAAAACGTTAAATCTTCTTTATCTGTAGTTTCTTTATTTTTTTAATTATTTTTAGTTGAGTCTTTATCAGCAGCTTTTTCTTCATCACCTTTCCTTTTTTTTTTTTTTCCCTGCAAAATCACCTCCATAGTTTTATCAAAGAACACCGAAAGCTATTTTCACTTTTTTTTTTCTCCACATCATTTTTGATTTTCTCTTTGTTTTCCAAATCTATAAGTTGAAATCTACAAGAAAAATAACTTTTTATCATAAAATCTCATGCTTTTGTTTCTTTTTGGGAGCTGGAGGAAGATTCTTTAGATCTGACAATGGATTTGGACTTTCAAGAATTTGAAACCAGAAGGAAAGAGAAAAGAGGCAAAAAAAAAAAAAAAAAAAAAAGTCAAAAAGTTTTGCCATGTTGAAAGATGAATTGTCCTCATATGTTTAGATGAGTCTATTTTTAGTTGTCACTAAAAACCGTTTGACAACGTCAGGTATGGAAAAGTAGATTTGTATGATAAAAGCAAAATGCAAAATGTGAGGGAAAAAGAATATTAAAAGACGGGGAAAGTGATTTTAAGGCTATGTTAGGGGATACATTTAGAGATATAGTATTTTAGAAGTTGAAGATGGTTTGAGTTTAGAAATATGTATTTGGTGAAGTAAATTGTTTTGAGTGAAAAAATATAAAAATTTAAAATATGTTTGGAAAAAAAAATTAGTAATATGGGTCTTGTTTAATACATGGACTAAACCCGCACTTATAGCAAACCATGGAGTAGTTAGGGCGGCCAGTCCAATCCAACTCAAACTATGAACTAAACCCGTACTTGTAGCAAATCAGTAAGACATAAGAAAACTTGCTTGATTTAATACATGAAAACTTGTTATTGATCTAATCATACTTGAAAACTTAAATTTTAATTGTTTCTTACTTGAAAAATTGATCTTATTCTTATCATGTGATTGTTTATTAGTAAGCATGATTTTATGATACCATAATAATAATAAATAATAATTAGAACATAAAGTATATATACGTCATATTAATCAATGCATGATTTTTGAAAAATATGTAAAACAGTATAAATATATATATATATTTTTTTACCCATGATGTAGGTGGGGTTGTACTAACAAATTGTTCTATGCTCTTATACTAGTGTACTACAAGGCAGGGCAATAAGTTATATTCCTGTTTTTAGACAGAGTATAAGAATTACTCTAGATTATTAATTAACAAACCATAAGTTAAAATATTTATTATAACATATTAGTTAAATAATTAATCTATATAAAACTTTGGTATTAGAAGAAGGCCGAATAAGTTATCCTCTATATAAAACTTAACTTGATATTTAGTAATTTCAGCCTATTTTTGCTTTGGGTTGATATCCATCGGCTTAATTAATTTTCATAAGAGTTCTTTACATTATTTTTTCTTTGCTTAAAAAATGCTTCGTTTACCTAGAAAATATCTTAACTTCTTAAATTAAGCATCTCTTGATACAATACTTAAAATTGTATACTGTAATACAAAGTATGTATTTAAAATTTAAAAATCACTTGTGAAATCTAAATGAATTTAAACCTCTTTGAACATATTTTCACAAAATCATAGTTCCTTTTTAGAGAGGTTATAAAACCTTAAAAATTGATTATAAAACATCCTTTTAATTTGGTTAAATGTATGTGTGTAGAAATTTACTCTTTCACACCCAGTTTTGAAAATTCCATTTTGTCTTAAAATTGGTTTAGAATTTGAAAAATTATCCTTCGTGGAAGTTATATATCTTGTTCAAACCTACAACTTTTGTGTTTCCTTGAAGCTTAAATCTATCTCTAACTTATCCGTTTTCCCCTTGAAAGTTTCTGGCCGTGTACAGTTTCCTAGACTAAACAGTTTTGGAAACTGATTAAAATAGAGGCCTTTGGAGCCTTTGTTTCAAAAACTATTCCATGCTGTCCTTTGGATTTTTGTGTTCTACAACTTTGCAGTTATAACTTTGTTCAAATTCAGCCCTTAAAAGGTACAAAAATGAGTTATTATTAATCTGTCCAAATTGTTCAAAAGACTAGCATGTTTTTTTCCCTCTATTTTAAAAGCACGCACACACTACCTCCAACGGTCTAGGCTGTGAGCCTAAATAATCATGCAATATGTTTGAGTCATGCTCTAACCATAGCCTAATTAACCACACTCTCATTCTTAAAATTTAACCATTAATTTATCTACTATCGTGTAGAACACAATATTGATAGTACACTTATCAAGTTGTGTTTTTATGTTGATCTCTTAACGAACTTGCATATAGTCACCAAACTTAAACATATAAGAGCACAATCACATGTACATAACCATCATCAAAACTAGTATTGAAGCACAAAATTGAACCTAAGCTTAGAACTAGCAAATCAAGCTAACCAAAGTATAAATCTAGCATTAGAGATTATAAAATAGAGAAATAATTGAACATGAGATTATGCTCTTATATCCAACAGCTTAAAATACACTTAAATTCCACAAAAACCAAAACTAATTAAAGCTTTAGTTAAGGGAACAAGAAATATACCTCCAAAGCTTGAAGAAAGTGGGTTCTAGGTTTTGGATTTGAGAGAAGATGCTTGTCCTACTTCTCTATGAAAACCGGCCACCAAGGATGCTTTGTGTTTTTCTATCTTTTTTTGAGTCTAATAACTATAGAGAAAGGAGAGAGGATAGCAAATGGCTAAATTTCCACTACTTACAACAATTTATAAGTGGAATTTTTAAATTTTCCTATAATTAAATGTTTATCTTCTAATTTCCTTGGTTTACATAATTAGCCTTACAACTCAAATTTTTTGACTTTCTTGCCCCCAAGAAATCAGGCCATATTGAGATTTTTGAGCTAAAAAAAAAAATCCTCTCATGTTTATCTCTTGAATTCTTTCCACAATTACACTAAAATCAAATAATTGTGTAATTATCCTCAATTACTTAGCCATCAAGTAATGCCATGTTTAGTCTTACTTCCTAATAGGCAGTCATTTGCTTAATGATCTTGATAATACAAATATTATCTCAGCTATCAATAGTCTGATGATGTTAAATTACAGTCCAGAATTTATCTGTACATAACTAGACAACATATAGGTTTTTCTTAGGACTTGTTTACCACTTAAATTAATTGCTCCAAATACTATTCTAGACTATTCTAAAATGTTCCTTGTCCTTATTCTTAATTCTGAATCCTTAATGATGGTCAGTCACAGTCACAGAATAACTTCAATATTGCTTAATACATTGTAGTACCACCTTAATCATGTCATAAGCTATCATGATCATTCATGACTAGAACAATACTATAATTATGACTTTGCTTTTTTTGCCATAAGGCCTCTTACTTGGTTTGATGAACTTTGTCAAGTCTTATTGTACTATAAGTGCTCAAAGATATTGTGATAATAAAATTATGAATTTCACATTGATATCTATAATATCCATGAAACATCATATAAATACATAATGCAGACTTAAATTTCGATATATCTAAGGTAATCACAAGTCCGTAAAAAAGTTCAGTTATTACATGTGATCTTTTTTAATTTTACCTCTGAGTTAATGAGCGCACATTAAGCAATAACAAAAACTTTAAAGCTTCTTTATCTCCAGTTTCTTTATTTTTTTAATTATTTTTAGATGAGTGTTTATCTGCAGCTTTTTCTTCATCACCTTTCCCCCTATTTTTTTTTTTTCTACAAAATCACCTTCATAGTTTTATCAAAGAACACCGAAAGCTTTTTTCACTTTTTTTTTCTTCCTCCACCTCATTTTTATGGTCTCTTTGTTTTCCAAGTCGATAAGTCGAAATCTCAAGAAAGATTACTTTACATCATAAAATATCATGATATTGTTGTTTTTTTTTTTTTTTTTTCATTTTAGATTTAATTCCTCTCATTATTTTTTCCAGTTATTTTGTGTTTTCTGTTTTCCTTGAATCATCTAATTTTTATGTTGATTTTTCTGTTAAGTGAAGAATTTTAATTTTGATTTCATGAAATTTTTCATCAAAATGGAGGAATAAAACTAAAGATTTGGAAAGCTGAGATCAGTCATGGAGGAGTAAAAGGGTCGAAGAAATCATGGAGGGGGAGACTTGGAGCTGGAGGTAGATTTTTTTAGATCTGACAATGGGTTTGGACTTTCAAGTATTTGAAACCTGAAGGAAAGAGAAGGGGGGGGGGGGGGGGGGGGGGGGGGGGGGTGGGGGGTTGGTGGGGTGGGGGTGGAAGTCAAAGTATTGCCATGTTGATGATGAATTGTCCTCGTAAGCTTAGATGACCTATATTTTGTTGTCACGAAAGATTGGGTGAGAACGTCAGGTATGGAAAAGTAGATTTGTATGATAAAAGGAAAATGCAAAATGTGAGGGAAAAAGATTATTAGAAGAAAGGGGAAAATAATTTTAAGGCTCCTTTTGGGGACCCATTTGGAGGCGGTATTTAGGGGGTGTTTGGTGAATAAGTTGAGTTTGAGTTGAGTTGAGATTTTTAAGTTTGAATAGTAATTTTTGTTGACTTTTTCAGAAAAGACAAAAAACTTTTTCAGAAAAAGACAAAAAACATGATGAAAAAAGTACACTTTAGTTTAAAACAAGTGTGTATGCCATTCGAGATGGTTTGAGTTTGAAAATGTGCATTTTGTGAAAATAAACTATTTGAAATGAAAAAGTGTAAAAACTTAAAATGTGTTTGGAAAAAGAATTAGCAATATGGATCTTGTTTCTTTCCTCTCAAAATTCTATACAATTTGAAAAAAAAAATCATCTCATTTCAACTTAAAACAATAAAGTTATAGACTTTTAATGTTTGAGTTTTTAAAAAATATTTAAAAAGATAAATAGTCAAATTAGAGGAAAATGACAAAATAACTTTTAGAAACATAGTTTCCAAAGGCATCCCAAACGGAGCCTTAAGAATTAATGCAATTTTGCTTTGGCTTCTTTTATGGTTAAAATCTCCCATTTGGTAAATGGGAAAAAAATAACAAAATTTTTTGTGATAAGGTAATTTGTGGTGCACTATTCCTTTCGAGTTAAACTCTCCTAGTTGTAAATTTGAAAAAAAAGAAAAATCCCCAGTTGTGCCGTTGTTTTGTTTAGGGTTAAAATCTCCTGTTTGGTAGAGGAAAAAATATCTTTTTTTATTAACGTATTTTGTGGTGTGGTTTTCATTTAGAGTTAAAATCCCCTGGGTGTAAATTGGAAATAAATAAAAATCCCCTGTTGTAGTACTTTACAATAAAATTATAAAATATCAAAATGCAATATTTACTCTTAAGCTTACTAGTGTCAGAATAATTGAACAAGCTCACCTGGCTTTTTTCCAAATATTATCTCTTCTTCTATTATAACAGTAAATATCCTAACTATCTCACTTCATTTCTTCAACATTCCCTTTCTTCAACATTCCCTCTTAAGTTGGTGCGTAGATATTTATCAAGCCCAACTTGCTGACAAGAAGTTCACAATTCGGTTTGAACAATCCTTTTGTTAGGATATCTGTTGTCTGTTGTGTTGTTGGAACAAATGGCATGCAAATAACTCCGGCATCCAATTTTTCCTTAATAAAATGCCTGTCAATCTCGACATGTTTGGTTCGATCCAGTTTCACCGGGTTGTGCGCTATGTTGATTGCAACATTGTTGTTATAGTAGAACTTCATCGGCAGCTCTGTTTGTTTCTCCAATTCCTCCAATATACATTGGAGGCATAGGATCTTGCACACACCATTTGACATCGGATGGCACTTAGCTTTGGCACGGCTACATGCTACAACATTTTGTTTTTTGTTCCTCTAAGTCACAAGATTTCCCCAAACATAAGTACAATAGCAAGCGATGGACTTCTTATCTATTACTGAGCCTGCCTAATTTGCATCCATGTAGGCTTCAAATCATCCCTTGTCACTTTTCTTGAATAACAAGCCCTTTCCTGGAGAACTTTTCAGATATCTCAATATCCAGTAGGTGGCTTCAAGGTGTTCTTTGTATGGAGCATGCATAAACTGACTTACTAGGCTGACAGCAAAAGCGATGCCAAGCCTTGTATATGACAAATAAATCATCTTCCCTACTAAGCATTGGTATTGACCTGCGTCAACTAGATCTCCTTCTTTGCTATCTCCGAGTTTCTTGTTTGAATCAATAAGTGTGTCGGCTGGCCTACAAGCACTCATTCCCGTCTCCTTGAAAAGATCTAAAATATATTTTCACTGTGAGACCACTATTCCTTTCTTCGATTGAGCCACTTCCATTCCAAGGAATTATTTTAGAGACCCTAGGTCTTTGATCTCGAACATAGTAGCTAGACTTGCTTTCAGTCACTTCATTTCTTCTGGGTCATCTCTTGTGAGGATGATATCATCCATGTAAACTATCAACACCATCACTTTTCCTCTTTTCGAGTGTTTGATAAACATGGTGTGATCGGTTTGTTCCTGACTGTAGCCTTGTTTCTTCGTGGAGGTGGTTAATTTCTCGAACCAAGCCCTCAATGATTGTTTCAAACCATAGAGTGACTTTCTAAGCCTACAGACTTTCATCCCAAACTTCTGTACAAAACTAGGTGGAGGATCCATGTATACCTCCTCTTCTAAGTCCCCTTTCAAAAACTTTTTTTAACATCCAACTACAATAATGGCCAATCAAAGTTTACTGCAAGCGATAAGAGTACCTAAATCATATTCAATTTCGCCACCGGTGCACACGTAATCAACACTACTACAGAATACAGATTCCACGACAGTTAAAAACCGTCGTGGTAATACTTTCACGACGGTTTTGAAACCGTCGTGGAATCCACAGTTGTGGTAAATAAATAGATTCCACGACGGTTACAAAACCGTCGTGGTAGCATAGCTACCACGACGGTTAACAAACCGTCTTGGTAAATAAATATGCTACCACGACGGTTAACAAACCGTCGTGGAATCTATTTATTTACCACGACTGTGGATTCCACGACGGTTTCAAAACCGTCACGGAAGCACAGCTACCACAACGGTTAACAGCTACCACGACAGTTACAAAACCATCGTGGTAGCTATGCTACCAAGACGGTTTCATAACCGTCGTGGTAGCGGCTACCACAACGGTTTTGGTTTTGTAATTGTCGTGGAAGCCCGGCTACAATGATGGTTTGGGAACCGTTGTGGTAGCACGGCTACCATGACGGCCACGATACAAACCATCGTGGTGTGAACCAAAAAAAAATTTTCCAAATTTATGGGTGGCAAATTAGCCAATTATAAAATGCTAATTAAATAACTGCCAATAATGACCTAGATTTGTACAATTAATATGCATATATAGTACAAAATTGATATATTGTTTTTTAATATTGAATAAACTGCATAACAAACCTAGCCCACTCTTGCCTAACCAAACTCATGTCAGCATCAGTATAAAAATCCTTCGTTTAAATAGCGGCTAGTCCATTAACAGTGAGAGTTATTTCTCACATGAAAGCTAACACAAAATAACCGCACTCTACGTAACCTTCTTGTATTGGATATCGAGTAGTATCAATCAAAGTCTGTAAGTTCCGTCATTGTCTTATTCCTCTTCCTACTAACATCTTCCAATCATTAAGTACCCTAACAATTTCACAAATTTCAAAACAATATATTATTACAACAATTATAATTGTATGCATAGAATCAGATATATAAACATCAAAAACTACTTACGTCATAATTAGATCTTTAAAATCATCACCCGGTGCGTTTCTGAAATGATTAAAATGTAGGACCGAGTCATCCCATGGATCAATAACTGTCAAGATCCAATGTTGGCCGTTGTTATATGGCATGAGAAACAGCTTTCCTTGTGCAGCATTTCTTAAGATTTGTAGAATGTAATCAGCCCTTTCTCGAACATAGGCGGCACGATCGGCAACACGTTGAACTGGTGAGACGAGGACTGGAGAAATAAACTCGAACCGTTGATCCATACCTACTCTTGCACAACAATCCGCTAAGTATCTGTAAAATAATATGGCAGACTTGTTAAACTTTGCATATAGGATTAAGAAGCATAAATAATTAAATTGTAACGCCCCGACCCATCCACGTAGGGGCATACTACGTAAACGTGGGCCGTTACCATACTTGCTTAACTTAAATCTTAGTCTTAGATACTTTACTTTATAGAAAATTTCAGAATAAATTTTTTTTTCTTTCTTTAAACTTTAAATTTTATTTTAAAAATCATAACTCGAAACTAAACTTGTGCTTATGGGTAATCTTTATCATGCCTACCCATAACTTGTTATGCCGATTATAAGGTCACCATAACCTTTTAAATCGGACCTTGGAAACATTACATACATATACAACTTCATAATTAAAAACATTTGCGGAAAATCTTGCGTAGTGGTATCCCATACCGCCCTTCACTTGCTTCATCGTCTCCATAGCCCACCAAGTAAAGCTGCAGGCATCTACCTACAGTATGAAATATACAGATGAGCTTTCGCCCAGCAAGTACAAACATGATCTCACAAAACCTTTTCAAACATCAGGTAATTTATCAAAACATGTCATCACCATATAAACTTATCAAACATCATGTAATTTATGCATGATCCGATTATGTTCAATTATGAATCTTTTAAACTCTTGTACTTATTATCTTGATTACATGTGGGCCCATAGTGTACGTACCGAAAGTGCGCAGCCTCCAGACAAAGCTAGGGTTTGCAAGGCCCTAACAGTTCTGGGAATTATAACGTGACCCTCACGCATCAACGAGAGGTAAATGTCACAACTGGTTTTGAACATGTAGCCTCCTCGATCACGGGAGGTTGGTACGACACCTTACTTGATTTATCTTACCATGTGGTTCAATATTAGTGAACATGCTTCATGATGTCACCATGTCACATCATTCTTAACATTTGCCACAACGTGGCATTTTTTAAAACCATGATATTTTTAGAAAACATGGCATTACATGTCATAGCATATCATCGCACGGCATCACATATCATAACATAGCATAACATGGCATAGCATAGCATAGCATAGCATAACATGTATACTTGAAAATAGCTTTTACTATTTTCCATACTGCAGGTGAGGTCTGTACTTACCTGGTTTCCTATGCTCTTGAAACTTGACCTAATGTTCCGTCAAGGTACATCGACAGGTTCTATTCCTGTTTCAATTAGGGTGTAAGATAAGGATTAGCCTATCTTACCGTAAATCTTTTCATGCAATGTTGGTATCCTTAACCAACCTTTAATAGTAACCCTAGTCATATTGTAATACCTAGTTATTTAATGATTATGATTCTTTGTACAAAAAAAAATTCAAATTGTACCTTAAGAATATGAATGAAAAAGCCCGGTTAAGGGTTTTTATAATGTTTTGTGAGTTTTTATGACTTTAAAAGACTCAAAAATAATTTCTAGGACAAGAAAACGTCCTTTTAGGTAAAAAGGAATGAAAATGGCCAAAAATGTATGTTGGTCAAAGTTTGACCAAAAACGTCGATGGTTGACCAAAAAGTCAACTGTTGACCACGGGAGTCAAATCTCGGCAAGAAAGTCACCTGTCGACAAGAAAGTCAATGGTGGACGAGAAAGCCAAAGATTGACCCCAAAAAAGTTGAAGAAAAGACGGTACGAGTAAAATCACCGCAGTATAGAATTATACTGAATATGCCGTTTTTACTGATAAAATGATATGTTTAGAACTTAAAACCACCATAGAAAGACAAGCACATTAAGTAGAATTAAAGGGCAAAAAGGGTTTTAAGAAATAAGGAAATTTTTATACAGTTTGTTTTCACACAGATAAATTTTGGACTGCCGTTCGGTAAACTAATACTGTGCATAAGTGAATCCAGTATTAGAAATACCTGTGTTAAAACAATAATGGACTGCATAACAAGGTAAAGAGCCAAACAAACCTTAGAATGGCTTACCTCATTCACCTTTTGGATTATGACATCATTATGTCATTTAAAAAAAAATTGGAAAGTATTTGGTTGGCATTAGCCATGCAATGGCCGGCCACATGCCCCCCCCTAAGTCCAATTTCTGATTTTTTGAGGACTAAAGTGTGCAATTTCAAGAAGTTTCAACCTCTATAAATAGGGGTGCCATAATTCAAAGAAAAATTAGAGAAAAGCAACCAAACTTTGGCCAAATTTTCCTCCACCAAATCCGAACTTCAACAAGAGTGAAAGGAAGGAAATTTTGCAAAAACCAAGTGTGTTTTAAGCCTAGGGATAGTCGGTTTTACCTTAGAGAGCATGCAAGGAAGTTTGAAAAAAAAATTGGAACCCAATTCTAGGCCAAGGGCCGGTTGTGTGGGGCAAGAGAAAAGCAAGAGAAAAAAAGTTGAATCCAAAGGGGATTTAGAGTTTTGAGTGTTGGTTTCCACTTAGAACATCATTTAAGAGCACTTGAGCATTTGGTGCACAAGTTGGCCAAAGGACCGGCTGTTGGAGAGGGAAAAAGGGGAGCCAAGAGCCAATCCAAAAATTCGGATCCAAGGTGAGGTAAAATTCCAAGTTCTTAAGCTTTCATTTAAATTTCAATTGGAGAAATTTAAATGTATTTAAGTATGTGTTGTAATGAGCATAAGCTCACTTTAATTTCTGCCCTAAATTAAGATTATAGGCTATGTGCTTGTTATGGTTAGGATTTATGGTTTGGTGTTATATTTTTGCATGCTAGATGTTTGTGAATTGGTTAGGTTTATGTACATTATGTTTGATGCTAAATTTGATTTGCATGTTGAATATTGGACGTTAGAAAACGCTGCATGACCACTTTCTAGGCTCCCGCTGAGTTCGGTTGAGGTAGGGTGAACGTTTTAGACGTAAACAAAATTTTAAACCGAAAACTACCAACTCGGGTAGAAATTGGCCAGTTTCGGGAAAAACAGTTTTTGAGGCTTCTAGAGGCCGAATCAGGAGAAACTCAAAACATGAAAGTTTTTAAGTAGAGTTTTTCCTAGAGGACAGCGCGGACAGTTTTGTAAAATGAGGCTCCAATGGCCTCGGTTTTTACCAAAACCCGTGCCTAAGGTGCCCAGGACCCGAGCACGGCCAGGACAAGTTCCTCAGGGGTTTTGACCACGAAAACGCCAGAACTGGGTTTTACCCAAAACATAAAAGTTGTAGAGTTTTTAAATGTTTACAACTTTCATGAAGACAAGTTTT
>CM046374.1:17257175-17287007 GCA_025413025.1 Ficus hispida
AAGAGCACTTCCAAGAGCTGAAAAACAGGCTGACTCGCGCTCCGATTCTCACAATTCCGAATGTGGAAGAAGGAAACTTCGTGATATACAGCGATGCTTCTAAAATAGGATTGGGAGCCGTGCTCATGCAAAATGAAAGGTGATCGCTTATGCTTCACGCCAGCTAAAGGATCATGAGAAGAACTACCCGACGCATGATTTGGAACTTGCGGCGGTAGTATTATGCGCTCAAAATCTGGAGGCACTACCTTTACGGCAGTAAGTGTGAAGTCTACACAGATCATCAGAGTTTGAAGTATATCTTCACACAAAAGGAGCTTAACATGAGGCAAAGAAGATGGCTCGAATTGGTGAAGGATTATGACATAGACATCCGTTACCATCCAGGGAAGGCTAACAAAGTAGCTGATGCCCTTAGTCGGAAGTCGTCTTCCTCGTTGATGTCAATACAGCCATTGACCGAACCTCTTCAGAAGGAGCTAATAGAAGCTGGAATAGAGTTTATTACGGGAAGTTTAGCGCCCTAACCTTCCAACCTACCATTTTAGATGGTATGAAAGAGCGACAAGAAGGAGATGCCTCGCTGCTCAGAACAAGGAACGAAGTCCTGGAGGAAAAGGAGTCAGACTTCAACATATCGGATGAGGGCATACTCTATCGGAAAAATAGATTATGCATCCCTAACGACGACAAGTTGAAGAACAAATCATGAAGGAAGCTCATGAGACTCCGTATTCCGTCCATCCAGGAGCTACAAAGATGTACCAAGACTTGAAGGAAAGTTTTGGTGGCCCAGAATGAAGAATGACGTCGCTACATTAGTCAGTAAATGCCTTACATGTCAAAGGGTGAAGGCAGAACACCAACGTCCAGGGGGAGAATTGCAGAAAATTTCCATTCCAGAATGGAAATGGGACCAAGTGACGATGGATTTCGTGGTTGGACTACCCCGAACTCCCAACGGCAACGACGCTATTTGGGTGATTGTTGATCGTTTGACGAAGTCTGCACACTTTATCGCCATCAAGCTTAGTTTTTCGGTTGGAACAGCTGGCGGAACTATACGTCGCGCAGATTGTTCGCTACCATGGGATTCCAAAGACAATCATCTCTGATCGTGATGGTCGTTTCACTTCTAAGTTCTGGAGAAGTGTACATCAAGCCATGGGTACCAAGCTTACCTTTAGTACAGCTTTTCATCCTCAAACGGACGGGCAATCCGAGAGGACCATTCAGACCCTGGAAGACATGTTGCGAGCGTCTGTGATGGATTTCAAGGGAACTTGGGATAAGAAGCTTCTTTGATTGAATTCTCGTACAACAACAGTTTCCAAGCTTCAATTGGAATGGCTCCTTATGAAGCCCTGTATGGGAGAAGATGCAGATCTCCAATCCATTGGTACGAGACCAGGGAAAAGGAACTTGTGTCCACAGATTTCATTCGGAAAACCACTGAGGCCGTGAAACTTATACGTCGACGGATGGAAACTGCATTTAGTCGACAAAAGAGCTATGCCGACAAACGCAGAAGGCCTCTAGAATTCCAAGTAGGAGACTTGGTCTTTCTCAAAGTTGCTCCATTCAAAGGGGTTATGAGATTTGGAAAGAAGGGGAAATTAAGTCCACGATACATAGGGCCATTCGAAATACTGGAAAGAATTGGTAACGTGGCATATAAATTGGCTCTGCCCCAGGAATTAGCATATGTACACAATATATTTCATGTGTCGATGCTAAAGAAGTACATCTCGGATCCATCCCATGTATTGGACCACGAACCAATGAGGTTCACGAAGATCTGACCTATGAGGAGAAACCAGTTCGAATCTTAGCACGAGAAGAAAAGGTGCTAAGGAACAAGGTTATACCATTAGTCAAGGTCCTATGGCGAAATCATGAGATTGAGGAGGCAACCTGGGAACGCGAGGATGAGATGAAGAAAAGCTACCCCGAATTGTTCTGATTTTCGAGGACGAAAATTTTTTTAAGGGGGGTAGATTGTAATACCTAGTTTTCGATCGTTATAATTCAACTGTACGTTGGGGATATTTATGAAAAAGCCCGGTTAAGGGTTTTTATGATATTTTGTGAGTTTTTATGATTTATAAGACTCAATAATGATTGCTTAGTCAAGCAAACGACCTTTTAGGCAAAAAGGAACAAAATTTGCCAAAATTTTTATGTTGGTCAAAGTTTGACCAAAAACGTCGACGGTTGACCAGAAAAGTCAACTGTTGACCGCGGGAGTCAAATCTTGGCAAGGAAGTCAACTGTTGACAAGAAAGTCAATGGTGGACGAGAAAGCCAAAGATTTACCCCAAAAAGTTAAGAAAAGACCGTAATAGTAAATAGCCCGCAGTATAGAATTATACTGCATAGGCCGATTTTTACTGATAAGATAATATGTTTAAGATTCAAAACCACCATAGAAAGACAAGCACATTAAGTAGAATTAAAGAGCAGAAGGGTTTAAGAAATAAGGAAAAATTCATACTGTCCATTTTTACACAGATAAATTTTGGACTGCAGTTCGGTAAACCAATACTGAGTATAAGTGAATCCAGTATTGGAAATACCTGTGTTAACTTAAAAATGGACTGTACAATAGCAAAAGAACCAAACAAGGCCTTAGGATGATATCATATTTATGACATCATCCTTATTTGGAATTATGACATCATAATTCCATGAACCAACCATGTGATGACAAGTGTCATGTTCTAGAACAAAAATTTGCTTCTTCCACAAGGCCTTGGCCGGCCACCTACACCCCCCCATTGTGTGATTTCTTGTTTTTCTTGGGGTCAAAATCCAATTTTTGAAACTTCCCCCACCTCTATAAATAGGTGACCCCATAATTCAAAAAAATTAGAGAAAAGCAACCAAACCCTTGCCAATTTTTCTTCACCAAAAACCGAGAGTGAGAAGGAAGGAGAGAAAGGAAATTTTGCCAAAACCAAGAGTGATTAGAGCTTAGGGTGGTCGGATTTTGTGTGGAGAGCAAGCAAGAAAAAGTTGGAAAAATTTTGGTTACCCATTTCTTGAACTAGGGCCGGTTGTAGGAACCAAGGGGAAAGCCAAGTGGTAACCGGATTTTTAGCTTGTGTGGCCGGAAATTTTGAGCAATTTGGTAGCCGGATTTTAGGGCAAGGAAGGCTGAAATTTTGGAAACCAACTCAAGCCAAAGGCCGGCTGTTGGAGGAAGAGAAAGGGAGGAAAAACCAAGCCAAATCTTGAACCAAATTGAGGTATAATTCCTTGAACCCCTAAGCTTTTCATTTAAATTTCATTTGGAGAAATTTAAATGTATTTTGGCTATTGGTTGTATTGAGCATAAGCTCACTTCATTCTCTGCCTTAGCTTAGAATTATAGATTATGTGCTTGATTGATTAGGTTTTATGGTTGGTGGTTTTATATGCATGCTTTGTGTTTGATTGAATGCTTAGGATTTTGCAGGGTTATGAATGTTGTTCAAATTGGCTTGCATGTTGAATATTGAACGTTAGAAACCGCTGCATGATTGATATTAGGCTCCCGCGGTGGCTGGTCGAGCTAGATTCCACGTCTAGGACGTAAAACGAATTCTAAACCGAAAAACTGCCAGGCTCGGGTGGATCCTGACCAGTTTTACGGCAAGCCGATTTTGAGGCCTTTAGAGGCCGAATTAGGCAAAACTTAAAACACAAAAGTTGTTCAGAACAGTTTTTCCTAGAGGGCAACGCGAATGGATTTGCAAAATGAGGCTCCAATGGCCTCCGTTTTTACGAAAATCCGAGACTAAACTGCCCAGACCTAGTTTACACGACCAGTAGGTTTCAAATTAAAACTGGTACGAATCCAAGCAGAACTGGGTTTTTCTTAAAACATGAAAGTTTTAGAATTTCTCAAGAGCAAGAACTTTCGTGAAGACAAGTTTTTCAAATTCCATTTGGATTTTTAAATACAACCTGAACTATAAAAACTGTGCAGAGAAAAAGAAATTCCTGCACAGGATTTTCTACAAACATACAGAAAAACTGTATTTCTACATCAACATTTCCTGTTTTGACTATGAAAACTATTTCAAAAGCAGTTTTCAGCCTTAAATGAGTTTTATAAAGTTTTACTTTGAAAACCTCGAATTTTGAAGTAAAACAAAAGATTTTCTAGCCAATTTTCCAAATTGGATTTAAAAGCTAAAGTGTAGTAACAAGTTGTTAACGGATGATAACCGGGAAAGATACCCGAGTTACTAAAGATTAGGCCCAATAATAGGAATAGTAACTTGATACTATTCATACGTACATGAGTTTAATACCGAGGTTACCTCAAGTAACCTAACAAGTAATGGATCAAGTTTGGTTAACCACAAACTCTAGGGTTACGATTAGTAACCTAGTAATGATCAAGACCGGTGTGGGGGGGGCATATAATTAGAATATTGAACAGGTTACCAATATTTTATAGGATCCTTATCCTATGTTCTTTTTAATAGCAGGAGGTAACCTGCAGTTGCAATCTGAGTTAAGGCAACGAAACCCCAGACATAGTATCTCAGGCAAGTATCGAACCTCACCTGCAGTATGGAAATAGTAAATACTATTTTCAAATGTGCTATGTTATGCTATGCTATTTACACTATATTTTCAAGTATACATACTATGATATGTGATGCCATGCGATGATATATTCTATGACATGTTATGCCATGTTGATAAGAATGCCATTTTTTTAAAAGTGTCATGGTTTACAAAAATACCATAAATGCCATGTTTTCAAAAGTGTCATGGTTTACAAAAATGCCATAAATGACATGTTTTTCAAGAATGCTATGTTATGGCAAGTGTTAAGTATGATATAACATAGTGACATCATGAAGCATGTTCACTAATGTTAAACCATATGGTAA
Source organism: Ficus hispida (assembly GCA_025413025.1). NCBI lineage: Eukaryota > Viridiplantae > Streptophyta > Magnoliopsida > Rosales > Moraceae > Ficus > Ficus hispida. Next base: position 17,262,065 of record CM046374.1, read on the forward strand.
GATAAATCGAGAAAGGTGTCGTACCAACCTCCCGTGATCGAGGAGGCTAGAGGTTTCAGTTGTGACATTTACCTTCCGTGATCGAGAAGGGTCAAGTTATAATTCCCAGAACTGTTAGGGCCTTGCAAACCCTAGCTTTATCTGGAGGCTGCGCGCTTTCGGTACGTACACTATGGGCCCACATGTTGAGACAAGATAATAAGTTAAAGGATTGAGTCTATAATAAAGCATAAGACATTCAATCAATCATAAATGGTTCATGCATATGTTATATGATGAATGACATGTTTTTGAGATGTTCTAAATGTTTTGTGAGATTATGTTTGTACTTGCTGGGCGAAAGCTCACTCTTGTATTCCATACTGTAGGTAAGAAGCCTGCAGCTTAAATGGTGGGCTATGCGGACGATGCGGCGGATGAAGGGCGGTGTGGGATACCACTACGCAAAATTTTCCGCAACCGCTTTTGAATTTCAAAAGTAAATTATGTTATGCAATATGTATGAAGTTTAAAGACTTAAGAAGATATCTTCAGTATAGTATGTATACATGATAAGTTTTTCTCTACAAGATAACTTATGTAAATATGTTTTAAAGAAAAAAAAAATTATTCTCAAATTTTCAAGTAAGATAAGTACAAGTAAGTATGGTGTCGACCTGGCTTGGGAAGTCGGGGCGTCACAATTAGTTTCTTCCTACTCTCCTCTCGGCGAACTTCTGAAAAAGCCTCCCGAATGGTTGGAAGGGGTTTGATCCCCATGACTCTTCCCCTGACTTCGTCCAATTCCTTATTGAGGCCAAGAAGAAACCAGATAGTTCTTTTCTGTTCAACGATCTTCCTGTACAAGGCAGAATCATCAGGGCATTTCCAAGAATAAATCTCATACATATCCAACTGCAGCCAACAACGTGTGAGAGTGTTGAAATACTAAGTAACACTTAATTCTTCCTGTCGCAGATCGTATAATCTGGTTTCAATTTCAAATAACTCCGAGGAGTTCTCAGTGCTAGAATATGTGTCACAAGTTGCCTCCCATATCTCCTTGGCTGTTCTAAAGAGCAGGAAATTTTCTCCAACTTCTGTGGTCATGGAATTTATGAGCCATGACATAACCAGATGATCGTCAGTCTTCCAGGCTCGGAACTTAGGATCTGCTGGTCTTGGAGCAGTGATTTCGCCGGTGAGATGTCCATCCTTTCCTCTGCCGCAGATGAACATGAAGACAGATTGAGACCACTGGAGAAAATTATGGCCCTGAAGTTTATGACTTGTGACAAGGTTAGAAGATGAATCAGAATTGATAGGGGCTGGAGAATCAGACTCGGGTCTGGAAGTGACTTCTGAGGAGGAGGAGGATCTTGAAGCCATGCCGTATTTTGTCATAGGATGGGAAGAACACGGCAAGGGAAGGATTTAGGGTTTAGAGCCTCGCTCTGATACCATGTAGAATAATATGAGAAGAATTCTAATTATTCTCATTGAACAAAAAGACAATATACAATCTAATATATAGACTTAGTGGCCGGTATACCAGTCCACAGAAAATAATGCATTGATTCCTATAAAATAGGAATCCCACGAAAACAGGAAACTACCTAATAAAGGAAAAAACATAAAACTGAAATAATCTATTCTAGGAAAGTAAATAACTCTCTAACTAATTACACAAAGGTCGGCTATTTTCAACAAATAGTACTAAACTAAAAACTTCCATGTCAAATTTATGACTCAAGATATTAGGTAACAAGTCTCGAAAATCTTGTTAACTTAAATTCAGTTATTGAGTTGGTTATCTTCCGTTGATAATAATATACTGTCAGTTTGTCGAAAAGGTACGTGAATCTCAGATCGTTTTCAATGATGTTTGTGATGTCGGGTTCTCTTTTTATTTCTTACTTTATTTCATTTAAAACAGATTTCTCATACTAGCCTAACTTCCTTAAATAAGAAATCAAAGAGGTAATGAGTGAAAAGTTCATAGATTCAACAAAAATATGCATGGGATCTTGACTTCCAATGCTCTTTTAGTTGGCTCAGATATTCAATGACTCCAATTGGAAAAACAGAAGATGAGAAAATGCCAAATTGATTTTGTTAAGTGAGCCCATTTAACCATATTCTAAGAACCAAAATTTAAAATTCTAGGAGGGTGATCCACTTTCACTTCACAATCTGCAAAAACCAGAACAAAAAGCAAACATATTTTTTCATGGGGTATATATTAGATAATAAAGTTTTTAAGAGACTAATATATGGATGATAATTTTTCATAGAGAGCAAAACAAAAAACATGTGAAGATTTTAGAGATAAAATTGCAAATATATATATATATTATAAAGGAGAGTTGTATTTTGATACTATAAAAAAATTTGGTCTATCTATTTTGTCATTTTGTGTACATTTTTCTTTCTCCTTTTTTTTTTTTTTTTTGAGAGTTGGTTACATCCTTTTTTGTTTTATTTTTTATCTTTACATTTTCCCCCTAAAAGTTTTATAAATTTGTAGCTGGCTAATTTAATTTTTTTTTTCATTTTTTTCCAATTTATCTCTATATAAAATAACTTTTTCAAATATGCATGTCTCAACAAATTTTTTTCTTATAATTTTTCAAATTGTTATTGGTTACTTGATTATGTTAAACAGCTTAGGAGATGATAAATAAATTAAGAAATGATATTGTTTTCTTTAAAAATTTAACATCTACTATTTCTTTAATAAAAAATTAACATTTGTGTATTCCTTAAAATAAATTAACACATTAAATCTACACATGCTTTACACATATCTAAAAACTAGTATATATATATAAATATAAATAAAAGTCTAGAGGAGCATTAATCTTTTTACGCACATGCTACATCCTGGCCGCCTTATAATTCTCTTTTTGGACATCTGAATCCTGGCCCGTGGTCACCTCTGGCTCGGTATGACCCAGTTAGGAATTATCCTCACCTTCAGCTGCATTCTAGTTGATTCATTTTTCTCTGCTGTGGGAGTCAACGCCAGCTGGAGAGTAGTTATTTTTGGCTTTTTATGTATCCTTGTGTTTTTTTGGAAATTCCAGTAACATGATTATTTTTTGTTTTCTATGGTATTATTTTTTTTTTTTTATAAAGAAAACCAGTATATATCCCATTAAAGTTGGAGGTTGTTGGCCACATTATAATATTTAAAGAGTAAATTACTCATTTGATTTTTAATTTTTTATGAACTTACAATTTAATTGTCAATTTCTTCTTTATTTTAAAAATATCCTTAAACCTTTTAAAAAGTAAGAAAAATATTCTTTTTATTAATAGATCAAAAAAATTTAACAGAAAAATCACATAAGAAGGGTAATTAAGAAAAAATATTTACATAATTCAACTTATATGTTTTATATACGTGATTTATTCCGTTCAACTTTCAACCGTTATTCGTGAAAAGGATCAAATTATATCTTTTTAAAGAGTCTAGGAATTTTTTAGTTATAAAAAAACTTTTGGAACCAAATTATAATTTTGTAAAAAAATTTAGACCAAACGTGCAGATTTACCATTTCTTAAATATATATTCTGGTATCACGAAATTCCATAGCGATTCCTTGCAAAACTCTAGCCGTTGACTTCACCAACTACATGAGCTGCTATCTTCACCTTTGCCGGTTTGCTTTTTTCCCAGAGAGATCTGATTAATCTATTTCTTGCTTAACTTTCACCAGCTTACTGTTCATGTTGTTCATCTAGATGGCTTCGCTTTAGTTCTATGCTTCCGTCTTGTTTTGTTTTGTTTGTTTTGTTTTTTTGTTTTTTTTTGTTTGTTTTGTTTTGCTTTGTTTTGTTTTTTGTTTTTTGTTTTTGTTTTTTTTGTTTTGTTTTTTATTTTTTGTTTTTTTGTTTTTTTGTTTTTTGTTTTTTGTTTTGTTTTCTTTTTTTAATCAAAATCTTACAGGAATGACCAGTTATTCGGCTTATAATTGGGTACTTCTTCCTTGATCACATAGATTTATTTAATCATGCATCACAAATATATAAGTTACCATCCTTTTTACAGTCAAAGTCCCTGAACAACATTCTCTTTGTTACTTAAAAAGGTCTAAATATATCGTCAAACTTTGTTCTAAAAAAGGTCATCTATATTTTTCATTTTTCCCAAATACCGTTTATTTTTGTTATTTATTTTTCAAATATACCTGGATTTTCTTGATGCATTTATCTGTCATGTCCAATGAGAAGTATTAATCCAATTTTTCATCAAAACGGCTTGATTTGAGAGACGATATGGTGTTCTCATAATCCATCAGGAATAAGGGCGGAAAAGTTAAGCAATTGGAAATAAGCTTAATCACCTAAAGTTTTAATTCAGATATTTTCTTGGAAAAGAATTGGATATGTGTCATGTAATTTTACACTTAATTGTTATATACTTCTTTGGCTGGTCTTAGTTAAATATTCAGACCATGATCAGAGATTCATGTCGTTCGTATTACAGCTTTTGATAAAACCATTTTAATTATTACCTATATTTCTAGTTCTTGTGGTCAAGTTTGGTTATGAGATCATCAGTAACAGAGGAGAAATGGCGGAGATTGTAAGGCCCTGTCATTGACAAGCTGGTAGACTTACTAGTCGAAGAAGCAAAGTTGTTCAAGGGAGTCCACAAAGAAGTCGAGAGTCTAAAGGATGAACTGGAAAGCATCAAGTGTTTCTGGAAAGATGCAGAATCAAGGTCGGGGAAAGGAGATGTCAAAGGTGAAAGAAGTAACAGTTTCTTTCCAAATTATTTCTTTCAATCAATCTAAATCACGGGATCTCCAATCTTGTATCCATATTGGAACGTGCTCTTGAGCGAGCACACCAATCCAGTTCATCAATTCATCACCGTGCTTCCCTTCCGGTTGTCCTTTCCCGTCAAATGTGACTTCAATTCGTTCACCTCTTTTCCTTGCCTTATGGACTCATTTCATTATAGTTGCCCTGTGCTTGCCATCGACATTGGGATCCAATGGGTTTTTCCTTCGTGCTCGTCCCTTTTTAGAATGTTCCATTGTATTTTGGCTCACATTTTATTCCAAAACTCACCTATATTTATTACAATACAAATAAATAAAAACATTTATGGCAGACCAATATAATCAAATCAAATCAACTTTCACTACCAATAACCTTAACAAAACCAAGCACACATTACATGAATTTTTTAAAATGACAAAAAATTGCACAAACTTATCGAGTACTAATTTCGTCAATAAAAAACCTAAAACCATGATATTATCCAAAAGAAAAGTTAATTTTGACATTTCATCGAGCATGTTGTGTGCAGGAAAAAATCGTGTAGAAAATTGTATGTAAAGTGCCAAAACCATGCACAAAAGATTCGAAAATATAGTGCAACAACTAAAAACGAGCACACTAGACTAGAATAAAATTCTATATGATTATCCAAACAAAAATCTATTTTGGCATTTCATCGAGCATGTGGTAGGCGGAAAAAATCCACGCACCACATGCACCAATTTTCTGTAAGTGTTTCAGAAAAGAAAGAAACCAGGGATCATTTGGAAGAAAAGGAGATGAAAATCAAGAAATCATCAAGAACTTCCGCAGCTGAGGCGTGGGCGCGCTCTCAAGGGCGTGACCGAGTGCCCGCACCAGGCCGTAATTCACAGCCAAGTCAGAGTGAGGCGTGCACCGTGCCTTTCGAAGGGCGTATGCCCGTGCGCCCATGAGCGCCATGCGCTGCCCTCGAACACGTGTCCTTGTGCTTTTGGGCGAGCCCTGGCACGCTGAGGCACTCGACCTTCTCTCTATTGTGGATTCTTCACGTATATTCATTCAGATTTGTTCAAGCTTGAATATATTTGAGTTTATATTGATGGATTACTAGATTTTCATGCTAGGCACTCAGCCAAGTTTGAGGTTACATTGATGTAATCTTGCTATAGTTATGCTATGAATATTTATCCAATTCTATATGATTATCCAAAAGAAAAACCCATTTTGGCATTTCATCGAGCATGTTGTAGGCAAAAAAAATTCATGTTCAAAAATATGTGTAAAGTGCCAAAACCATCACAAAACATTCATCTCCAAAGAGTAACAAAAAAAAAAAAAAACATTCATGTTCAAAAATATGTGTTAAGTGCCAAACAACACTACAAAAAAGTATTGGGTGTTAGTTGTTTTGTTACAAAACAAGAAATTGAGCAATATAGAAGTCATGTGTTAAGTGCCAAACAACACTACAAAAAAGTATTTGGTGTTAGTTGTTTTGTTACAAAACAAGAAATTGAGCAATATAGAAGTCATCTTGCTTTTCTTTGAAGAAGGAATGGCACGGCCACATCGAGAGAGCGAGGTGGTAGGCGGCGGCAGTGGTAACGGTGGCTTGACCGGATTTTAAGAGAGAGGGGGCGGTGGGTGGCGAAGGAGGTGGGTACTTGGACAAATCTTTTCGTTGTCTAGAGGGTGTGAGGGCGGAAAATAAATATCAATATTGCATGGAGTGTGAACAAGTGATATATATTGTCACATCATCAAGTGTAATTGAGACATGCAGTTGTTTTTATAATTTTGTTGGTTACCACCAAAAGTTATATATATATAAAAAAAGAGTCATCATTAAAAACTCTTCCATATTTAAAAAATAGAAATTATGAATTTTAGTATAGAAAAAAGGTATGAATCTGGATATTAGAAACTTACGGGGAAAAAAAGAGCGAATAGATAATTTGATTTAATTTCAGACATTAACTCTTGAAAAATTTCTCACAAATAATAAAAAATATGTGAATAACACAATCAAAAATTAAATAGACTAGTTATATTGTCGATTGAAAAAAAAAAAAGTTATCTCTAATGGCAAGAAAAAAAAATCACATAGATTTAATTAATTTTTATTTTTTTAAGTTTTGATAAAGGTCTCTTTTAGAGTTTTCACTTAAGGCCCTAAATTTGCTTCGCCAGCCCTGATTCAATTTAAATTCCTACAATATATCCTAATATAAATAATATCCAACCCTCATCACAAAAAGGGAGTGGACTGTAATAAAATTCTATTGAAAATAACTACCGTAAAGCTCGTTTTTTAGGCTATTTAAACATAATCAATTAGTTGAAATGCTGCTATTGTAATTGTGGTATACCGTAGCCCATAGTTTATAGACTAAGAAATTTGAAACAAAATTTTGAAAAACACTCTTTGCTTGTAAACTTTTTTTTTTTCTTATTTTCTTATTTTCTTATTGTCTATATCAATATTGCATGGAGTGTGAATGTTTCTTGATAGTAACTTCGATCCCCTTTTTCCAACTTCGATCCCCTTTTTCCATAAGCTATTTAGATCATCGATTAGTGGTGCCACATACACATCAATGTCATTCCCTGGTTGTTGAGAACCAGATATCAATAAAGTCAACATCAAGAACTTTCACTTCATGCTCAACTTCGGAGGGAGATTGTAGTTGACAAGTATGACGGGTCAAGTACTATGCCTACTACTCATATTACCATGTGGGTTCATTCTGTCCACTAACAAATCAAGACATAGATTCCATGGTTCCGTACTAAATTCAGGATGATCGGCATCAAAGGTCTTCTATTGTGGTGCATCGGCTGGATGTCTAAGCATGCCATTTTCAACACGTTGATCATAGTCCCAAGTCAAATTCTTGGCACGATCGGCATTATGCAATAAACACCGCAAATGCGACACTGGAGGAATGTACCATAACACCTTTGCCGGCACTCCTTTGCTACATTCGTCAGCTTCTTGCCCTTCTTCCATCTTGACTCCTTACAAACCGGACGTTCATCCAAATCCTCATACCCATTTCAGTAAAGGGCGCAATCATTTGGACATACATGAATTTTTTCATATTTGATTCCCAAAGTACTCAACGTCTTCTTAGCTTTGTATATACTAGTCGGTATTTTATTATCAACCGGTAAAACCTTTCTTAGAAATTCTAAAAGAGTCGTGAAACTAGAATTTATCCACCCTCTCAAAGTCTTCATGTTCCATAATTTGACTAATGCGGACAATTTCGTATATTTAGTGCACCCGTCATACAAGGGCATCTCGATATCATTCATCATTGTATCAAATAACTCTAGACGATGCACAAACTGTTCTTCCAAATCATTAACCATATTAAACAAATTATCTCCTACATCTTCGTTAACAATAGGTTCTTTTTTTTTTTGTTCTTCAATGTTGGATTCAAACATATTTCACTATGCAAATACCATGTTTGGTACGAACAAATAATCCCACGGGCAAGCAAATATCTTCTAACTTCATCAACTGAATGAGATCTATGATTTTCACAATCCACACAACGACATCGAATCTTATCATTCTTTATGTGAGTTTTGGTAAATGATAAAAATTTTTCAAAACTATCTCAATATTTTCTAGTCAATCTATTAACCCACGTCCATTTTCGATCCATTTCCAAGAACCCGACCTAAATCGAAATTAAAGATCATACAATTCATTCAATAATCAAGTTTTTGCAATTAAAATACAACATATTAAGCTTTCAAAATAATTTAACAAATCATACTTTACAAAAAAAAAAAAAGAGAATTTACCGTTTTAGATATCTAAAACCTCTACAATAATTCATCAATACAAATTAAATAACTCAAAAGAAGAGTAAGTAATAATCATTACTTACAAATAATTACTATAAGAGAGTGTTGGTTTGGTGGACGATGGCAGCGGAGGATGTAGTTTCGCAGGCCTCTATAATGTTTTTCGCGGCTGTGGAATAGTTCTATAAGATAAAAAGAGGACTGCTTGTAAGGATAACAAAAATCGGTTGATTACACGATGGTTTTAATTAACCATCATGTAATCTGGCGGATTACTCGACGGTTGATCAATAACTATCGTGTAATCCTCCGTTTACACGACGGTTTTGTAAAACCGTCATGTAATCTCCGTCGTGTAAACTAACTTTTATAGTAGTGATCCACGCGTGCGGTGATTTCATTAGTAGGTACAGGTGCAGTTGGAAAGAATACTCTTGCAAACAATATCTATGAGAATGAAGTTTCTAAAATGCATTTTGATTGTCGTGCTTCAATCACTGCGTCTCAGTCACACGGCATGAAGAAGCTACTTGTAAACATGGGCAAGCAGATTTTCATAGGCGAAGATTGTCCCAGTGACGAAACAGATGAGATTGGAGGATTAATTAATCATTGAGAGAATATTTGAGCACACAGAAGTATATTGTTGTTCTCGATGATGTCTGGGATGTAGAATTTTGGCAAGTCATAAAACATGCTTTGCCTAGGAATGATAAAGGTAGCAAGGTAGTTGTCACAACGCGTAATAATACAATCGGTGCTTTTGCTTCTCAAGAGACCTCATGTGATCTTGTCCATAAACTGGAGCCTATGTCGGAGGAAATGGGTTGGGAATTGTTTTGCAAAAAGGCATTCCAATCTAAAAATTCTAGTAGTTCTCTGAGTTATGGGGACTTGGAGGAAGTATCTCGTAAAAATTGTTAGCAAATGTGAAGGCCTGCCGCTTGTAATTATAGCTATGGCTTGTTTACTATCAAAGAAAGATAAGACTGTGTCAAAATGGCAAAAAGTTCTCGATAATATGAGCTCTGAGTTTGAAATAAATCACCAACTCACAAGCCTTTTAACGGTTCTCTCTCTCACCTATAATGATCTGCCATACCACCTTAAATCTTGCTTTTTGTACTTTGGCATCTTTCCTGAGGACTTTTCTATTGCTGGTTGAGGATTATGCAGGCTATGGATTGCCGAAGGTTTTATAAGGCCAAAAAAGGTCAAGAGACTAGCATACATAGCTAAAGAGTACTTAGAGGAGCTCATCCGTAGAAACATGGTTCAAGTCCCATACTTTGAGTCTCAAGAATATGATAGAATGTTCAAAGTTCACGACATGATGCGTAAGATCATCTTATTGAAGATGGATGAATTAGGCTTCTGTCAAATTTTGGATGAAAAGAACTCAATTTTTCGAAGTAGACATTGCTTCCTATCGATCCATAGAGGTGTAGAAAGTGTTCATGGGATTGCTAAAGACTCTGGGGTTCGTTTTGTTTTTATTTTTAGTGTCGATGAATTGGTGCAATCTTTTGTGGTTACTTTGGTAAAGAAATTTAAGCTCTTAAGATCGTTGGAATTGAGAGATACTTCTCTTGATCATCTCCCAAAAGAGGTGGGAGATTTATTCCATCTGAAATACTTAGGTCTAGGAAATACCAAAGTGAAGATGCTTCCAAATTCTTTAGGTAAGCTGCAAAATTTGCAGACATCAGATCTTACAGATACTCTAGTGCGTGAGCTATCATTCAAGATCAATGATCTTTGGAACTTGAGACACTTATACAACTCTTATAGAAACAAGGGAGACGGTGGTTTTAATTAGTCCGTGGATTTAAGATACCACAGGGGATTGGGTGAGGCGCATCGTGAAGGACTTGGGGCAATTCACGAGTTAGGGAAGTTGTGACGGTTGATGATTTTTTCCACCTTGAAGTTGACTGCAGAGACGGGGAAGGCTCTCTGTGGTTCCATTGAGAAGATGACCAACCTTCAGCGTATCCTAGATTTGTGATCCATTTCATCTCCTCCTAGTTTTCTTTGCTTTCTTATGCACAGGGGACCATTATTGCACTTGCCGCATTGGATATCATCACTTCATGATCTATGGGAGTTGAGGTTAAGTTTTTCAAAGCTGCAAAATGAACCATTAAGATTCCTCCATGGCCTGCCTCATTTACAGAAACTTTTCCTCAAACAGGCATATGACGGAGAAGAACTGCATTTCAGAGAAGGTAGCTTCCGGAAACTCAAGTTGCTTAGTCTAAAAACTTTGGCAGAATTGAAGGTCTTGAAAATAGATAGAGCAGCGTTTCTTTGTCTTGAGAAATTAGAAATAGGAGCTAGCCAGCTGACGGAAGTGCCTCCGGCAGCCAACACTTAAGCAACCTCAAAACCTTAAGATTCCACAACATGCCAGAAGAATTTCTCCGTGCCATGGAATCAGACAGAGGCCAAGATTATTACAAAGTTATGCATGTATCATCAATCACTTTCTGGGAAGAAGATGATGAAGGTGTCGGGATTACTAAGCTCTGCGAATCTGACTCTTATGACATCAGCTGTCGGCAACACTTCAAAATTCGATGAAAGGTACACCACTCCTGCAAGCCATGAGCCTATGCTCAAGAGGCTTCTCCTGATTTATTCTAAGCCATCACAACTATTTTCTTTTCCTTTAATATAGTGGACTAATTTGGTTTTATTTTATTTTATTTTATTTTATTTTTTAAGGCAAATCCTTCTAACAGATACCTTTGTAAGTTAATTTACAATGGACAACTACTTTCATTGGTAGGGATTTTATATCAAACAACAAAAAGGAAAACCGCATATACAGGTATATAATTTCCTAAAATCTTCAACCTTTTTCGCTCTTTAAAAGGCTATTGACGTATTTACAGGTATCTTATTATGGATTGTGAGAGACATTTCAAAATGTAAACTTGGACTTATTATAACCTGGATTCCGATTTGGGTAGCTGTCATTAAACCGGGTAGAATACTTTATGAAATGAGCGGAGTACCAGAAAATATAGCCAGAAAGGCTATTTCAATAGCGGCATCCAAAATGCCTATACGAACTCAATTCATTATTTCAGGATAGGAATGCAGAACCAAAAGAAAGAGGTTTTTCGGATGAAAAAAACCAATTGCAGGTTTCTTTATTTTGTTTTGAATAAACAATATTTCTTTTCTAGTTTGAAGTTAGTTATTTTGCTGCTTCTTACTCCACTATAATCTAATTCGCCACTCTGTGTGATTTTCATATATACCCTTGTACAAATTCTCACTATGTCTTTTATTCTTTCAGGAACGAATGACATAAATCAAACAGGAGTCATTTTCTCATATCACTCATATCATTAGTAGAATTCTCATGGGGTGCTTTGCTTTGTTTGAGTACTAGTGGTGCTGAAGTATTTATTCAAGAATTTTTACGTGTGAATGTAAGAATTGCTAAAATTGTTAAAAAGTTAATTCGCAAATAAGACTTTCTCATTAGACCATTTTTACAAAGTACTCATTTTGATGATTGCGGGAGTAATTGAAATGATCTATCAAGATCTGTTTTGTAGGAGATTCTCTATGTTCAAGGGAAGTGTTTTTCTCTTTAGGGCCTTAGATATTAAAAATTCAAGAACCAAAGTTACACAGAGTTAAAAGTTTAAGGACTAAATAAACAATTTACCCAATAAATAGAAAACAAATAAAAAAAAAAGAATTGGTTAGCATATGGTAGTTTGCATTTTAGGATTTTATGCAATTCATCTGTCGTTACCCCAAACTTTTACAAGTAAACAATTTTTCATATCAAAAACAAATTTTTCATTATTTTATACCTTTTTTTGGGGGCCAAAAGAGTTCATATTATTTTTATACCTTATATTTTAGGTTGTATCACATTTATTGTAATGACCCGACTTTTCGGACTGTTAACTAACTTACTTATTTTTTTTTAATTTAATCTTAACACTTATTTATATTTGGTTCTAAAAAATACATAATTTTTTTTAAAAATCATATTCATACCACAAAAGTTAGAATTACTAAAATTTTTAACTAAGGAAATTGAAAACCTCTAGTTAATAAATATCCTATACAAATTCGTATTTAGATAATATTTTAAAAAACTATAACTTCGTATAAATTAGAAGGAAGGAGCCTAAAGTATTTTTCTCGTAAAATACTCATACTAGTTTAATAGTACCAAAACATTGGAATATAGTTATAAATATAGTCGATATAAAATAATTTAATAAGTCTAAATGCGGAAATTTAATTCGTGGTGGTATCCCACTCCCGTCCTTCATCACCTCTGCATAGCTTCGCCAGTCTATAAAACATCTATGTAGCAGGCTGCTTACCCACGTTACCTACAGTATGAACACACACGTATGAGCTTTCGCTCAGTAAGTGCAAACAATATCTCACAAATCAATTTCATAAAATCATATCATCACATGTAACATTATGAATGTTCAAAAATGCATGTAATCTATATGTGTTCAATTATGTTTTATTATATACATATATTGTCTACATATATAAGGGCCCCTATGTCCTACCCATATATGCGCAACCAATGGGGAGTTAGGGGAGCAACCCTCCAACAATCTCTAAGGTCATATCTTACAACTTTCATTCTTATCATATCCTCTCACTAATTGGAGGTTGCTACGAGACTTAATCCTATCTTTCATTAGCCTCATCTTATTATTTGTGATAATGTGTAGATTTATATGTTATTATGCATCTATCATTACTGCATACATATCTATGAGGCATGTCGATCATATTAGTGTAAAAGAAATTATACACATTAAATGCTTAATTAATACAATACATACGACTCATAGGCTCATCACTTCATCAAGGCAAATTATTGAAAATGTAGAATCATCAACAATGAAAAACATTTTGTTTCATGCTGTAGGTGAGGTTTGTACTTACAGAAAATCACATAACTGTGTATCTGCGTCAATTATTTCCGGCTCTACCCTCAAGTCGATGCGGTGTCCTAATTTTAAATTAACATCCGATAGTTAGAGTAAGGTTTTTGAATTATTTTTGAATATGGACATATGTTCTTTTAATTAATAATTAATTTCAATTTAATTATTAATTTGTTTCTAATTTTTTTATATTTAAGAATAACATCCTTAAATATTAATTACATGATTATCATAAATTAATAATTAATTAATTTGAAATATTAAATTAATTAATTATTAACCCGTTGGTGAGTTAATTATTTAACACTTAATTTCTCATCCAGTATTTTACTTAATTCCCCTTTATTCATAATTGGGTTCATTAGGTGACCATGGATAACCATGGTCTTCCAATATCATATTGGGTCATCTTTGTACGTTGTGGATTTATTGGGTCTATTACAACCCATTTACTTGTAATTAGCTTAAATTATTTTCAAATAGTGCTTTGGCTTTATTATTGTTTTGGACTCGTTAAGGCCCCATTACACTTTGTTGTCTTTATTAAGTTTTGGTCAAAATTACATGGCATCTCAGCAAGCCTAGTGGCTGGTTCATTTTTTGTCACCGAGCCTCGGGTACTAATTTATCAAATTACCCCTATTTTGGTTATTCAAGTATTTTTAAGATTAAACTTGTTAAATCTTTTGACCTTAGCTTTTAGTAATCTCTCTTGTAGTTTTATATGTCCAGAAAACCTATACCTACGGTCCAAAACGTTCTCCCCATCAAATTATCATTTTGCCCCTTAGTTTGATAAAATTACAATCTTGCCATTAGACATACCCTTTTTATCTAGACTTATTGAATGGCTTTTAAAAGTTCATCCCGGGTTTAGAATAATGTTTACAGTGCCCATAAGCTCTCATAATGGCTTTCATAACTTATTACATTTCCAAACACAATCAAATAAAAGTATTACATTTAAGCCCCTATGTGTCTTTTAAGGTCGTACATTTGACTATAACATAAACCATATTATTTCTTGTATTTATTTAGCTTAATATATTGCTTTAAGGGTGACAAAGATGCTGTCTAATTATAGTGTAAGCAGATTTTATAATTTGATCCGTTATTTATTTATTTTTGCATTTTAGTCCTTATTTAGCCCCAATTAGTTCCCAATACCCTTTAGTTCATGTTTTTTATACTTAATGTCCTAATAAAGTGTTCTCACAGGATCAGGACTCATTTTTAACAAGTTTTTATTATTTACGTTTTGGATGATAAATTGTTCTATATTTACGTTTTGACCCCAAAATGGCATTTTGGTCTTTCTTATCCATTTATCACCAAAATTTGACACAAGATCTATTTTAAGTCTCTAGTCAAGACTGCAAAGTTTCGGATTCAAATAAAGTTTTTAGGCTGGTGAAATTATGATTTTACCCCTTGATAGAAAATTGTCATTTTTGACATTTTTATTTCTGATCAAACTTGAGCTCTTCTTATGACTTATATCAAGAGTAATATTATGTCCTTCTATATGATTATGAAAATCTCACTCAAAATATCATTTTCTAATTTATTAACATTTATGCCAAAAATGTTATTTTTGGTACTTTATGGTAATTAATTCTTATTCTATTATTCATGCTTCCATTAAATAGAGAAAATAACATATCAATGAGTCATAATCTCCTATTTTCATTGTGATGCCCTTGAAATTCATAAGCTTGATTCATGGATTATTATTATGGATTCCTTCATTAATATGCTTCTAATAAATTATTTTGATGAATATCAAATTTCAAGATCATGAATGACTACACATATCCTATCGGTGTGATAATGTCGATGATTTAACGATGTTGAATTTCTCTATTTAAATGAGAAATTTTAAATACATAATAGATGAATTGAACGACATATAAATTTGTGCGACATATAATGATAATTTTTAGGAAAAACCCCGGTTTTTATTAATTGGTCGATTTAATGATCTTAATATTTATTTTGATCATATCAATAGTCAAGCTTTGAGAGCATGATTGGGAATTATTGTGTTACATGGATAGAAGATGAATTATTAGTGTTTACTCTTAGGAAATCCAAAGGTAGAAAATTGATCAAAAATCATGCTTAATTTGAAATCAATGGTGTAGATTTAATGATAGAGAATCCTAGGCAAATCAATGGCCAAATTTTAGGTGTTAAGTGGTCAATAAGAACTTAGAGTAAGGATTAGTATGTTGGAAGATCTAATGGATGAGAATGAAGATGAAAACCTTGGATCCATAGTGGAAATTGAAAGAAAGAAAGACAAAATAAAATTTGACTAGGACTAGAGGGAATCGGTTTTGTGGGTTACAAAGTTAGGGGAAATGTGAACAAATGAGAAAAGAAGAAAGTGGTGCATGGATGCAACCACATGTAAGAAATGACATGGTTTATTTAGGCAAGTTGACCTTAGGAAATGACAAGTGAAAGTGACCATTTATCTCCACTTTGTTGAACCAAATTTCACCCCAAAAACCCTCCTTGAAGTGGCAGCAATGAAGAAGGATACAGCTCTCTTAGGGTGAAAGTTGGCTGAGCACAAACCCTTAACATCCCACTTTACTTTCACATAAGTTAAACTCAAAAAAAAACCCTAGCTCTCTAGCCACAACCAAGTTCAAAAAAAAAAAAGGAGAACCACCAACATTATTCTCTCCTCCAACACATCTCTAGCACCCTCCTCCATCCATTTTCATACTCTAAGAAACCCTGTCTCTAAGATCGAAGAAGTGTAAGACGGAGTTAGAGGATGTTTTACTAGAGGTAACCTAGTAGTATTCTTTATGTTTTAGTCATTTTTGGAGAACTAAAGCATGATGTTTAATTATGATCTTAATATTAGACTTCTTCTTACCTAGGAAAAGTTTTGTGAAGAACTTGGAAGGTTTGAGATCTTAAAGGACTCCCGGAGCATTTTGGTAAGTTCTAAGAACCTTGTTCGAGTTTGTGGTAGTTATGGTGATATGACATACATTAGAAATTTTAGTATGAAAAATAAATTATATCTTATTATTCTATAGAAGATAAGCTTCATTTTAGGCTTTGGAATTATTTGATTTGCTTTTATATGTCTAAAGTTATGTGCATTTGAATTTGTATCGTAAAACTAGAAAGAGAATGGATCTCTGGGTGCAGACCAGCCACGGGTTTTCTATACTCCGAACCCTTTAGACTTAAAATTTTGGATTATAAGTTATATATCTAAAACCTATATTCTTCAAGCTTTCCAACAAGGTATCTTACGCCTTGAACGGATAAATGTGCAATTTTTGACGAATTTTACAAATTTGAGCTACGAACCGAAAATCCTTACTGGAACCCTGTACTAGCCACGGCTTTTGTAATTTTTGAGTTAGTAAACCTTAACTTCTTATAAAACTGTTCTAATCATACAAAATAGACATTATAAGCTTTCCAATGACATATTTTTGTCTTATTTGGACTTATAAGTAAATTGTTATGATTTTTCTAATCTTACCTATAAATCTGGATTTATGGTTCAAATGTGAAACTAACAGTAACAAAACCTAAGTTAATGGCATGAATCACTCAAGTAGTAAAGGAAATAACTTTAACACTGTAAAGTAGACATCTAAAGCTTTAAAATGAGATATCATATGTTTAAAACAGATATGTACATTAAATTTAACAAATATCTTAAAATGAAGTGTAATATGGTAATATGGGATTTTACCATAAGACACTTAGAAAAACATCCACATTAATGTTTGAAATACTTAAAACCTTGGAAAACAAGTTAAAAAGACAGAAACTAGATATTTCAAGCTTTCCAACAAGTTATCAAGTGTCCAAAACGGAATTATACTTAAGTCTAAATAAATCTTACAAGTTAAAATCCTACACCGATAAAACGATTAAACATTATAATGTGACATAATGGTAACTCATAACATATAAACATATTTAGTTATGAAATGAGTTGATTTTTAAGTGTATGATCAAATAAAGTGGAAACGCTAACTTTATAAAATTAAATCACAAGTTTTAAATGGGCCAAGATAAAGTATACTAGATGGTTACCGAGCATATACAATGAGTTTACCTTAACCTAACTAGATGAACATAACTTAAGGGTTGGGCTAGCCCAATAATAAAATAGAGGTATACCCATAGGTGACTCTTTGTCATCTTGAATTATTTATTAATTAATTACTTAATTAATTAATTAATTAATACATAACTAAATGTAATTAATAAAGTAATTAATTAATTAATAACTAATTAATTAATTTTAAGAGTTAGCATATAATAATCAAGATTTTTATGTTGAATAATTATATAATTATAATACATGATTAATTATAGATTAATTAATCATTAACTATTGATGTAATCATCAAAAATAATAATGGATGATTAACTAGGGATAAACCAAATATTAATTATTAGATTAATCAAATTATTAATTATTACTAGTAGAATTAATAATTAATAATTATTATATGAGAAAGAATGTTTAAGAAACATAATTAAATTATTAACAAGATAATTATTAATAAGTCAATTAAAATTATATAATTTAATTAAAATTACTCAATTAAATAAAATAATAATTAACTATTACTTAATTAATTAATTAACTAATTAATTAATCAATTGATTAATTAATTAATCAAAATAATTAATTAAATAATAATTAGTATAAATTTATTTAACACTTAATAATTAATAAACAAAATAATAATTGTTAATGTTAATTATGATATAAGTAAATTAAGTTTATAAAATGAATAAAGTAATATTATTATGATTCTATCTGATAATGAGATATTGTTTAAATCAGGATAATTTATCAAATTGATATAGTAGGAGATATAACTCCGGAAGCTTAAGTACATAAGACAAGTAAGTACAAACCTCACCTACAGCATGGAACAAAATGTTTTTCTTTGTTAATGCTCTACGTTTGCTATGACTTGACTTAATGATGCGATGAGTATATGAGTTATACGTATTGCTTTGATTAAGTATTTGATGTGTATAAATTTCTCTTACACTGACATGATCGGCATGCCTCACATATATTTATGCTATAATGATAGATATATAGTGACATGTAAATCTGCATATTGTCACAATTAATAAGAATGAGGCAAATAAAAATAGGATTAAGTGTCGTACCAACCTCCAATTAGCGAGAGGATATGATAAGAACGAAAGTTATAAAATATGACCTTGGAGGCTGTTGGAGGGTCGCTCCCCTAACTCCCCATTGGTTGTGCGCATATGGGTACGACATAGGGGCCCTTAAGCATACAAGATATGTAAATAATAAAGCATAATTGAACACACATATTTCATATGCATTTTTAATCATTCATGATGTTACATGCGACGATTAGATTTTAAAAAAATGATTTGTGAGATATTGTTTGTACTTACTGAGCGAAAGCTCATCATTGTGTATTCGTGCTGTAGGTAACGCGGGTAAGCAGCCCGTTACTTAGATGTTTATGGACTGGCAAAGCTGTACGGAGGCGATGAAGGACGGGAGTAGGATACTACCACGAATTAAATTTCCGCGTTTAGATTTCGTAAACTATTTTGTATCGACTATGTTTATAATTATGTTCCTATGTTTTGGTACTACTAAATTAGTATAAGTATTTTACAAGAAAAGACTTTAGACTCTCTTCTTATAATTTATACGAAGTTATAACTTTTTAAAATATCATCTAGATACGATTTTAAATTGGATAATTAGTTGCTAGAGGTTTTCAATTTCCCCAGTTAAAAGCTTTAGTAATTCTAACTTTTGTATTACGAGTATAATTTTTTTTTTAAAAAAATTTCTACATTTTCGGAACTAAACAGAAATGAGTATTAAGATTAAATTAAATAAGAATAAGTACGCTAGTTAACGGTCCGAAAAGTCGGGTCGTTACATTCATACATCAATACTCTTTTCATGTCATATAAGCATAAAAATCACATAAACATAATTTTCTTCATATTCCATACACAAATCATGTTTTTTAGCCACCATAAATCATGGCCAGCACATATATTATCTCACTAGGTAGCAAAATCATATTTTAACCATTTACCATACTAAGATTTTCCTATTTGTAAGAACACATTTTGAAAGAAAAGTTATTAAGAGCTTGGTAATCCATTAGTTTACAAATCATTTACCTTTTAGAAAAGTAGTGGGTTCTTGGCTCCTCTTGAAGGTTTTGAACCACTCTTAGATCCTTGAGGTAGGGGCTAGAATGGAGATAAAATATCACTAAAAAAAACATTTTCAAAATATCATTCTTCTTTCTAGAAAACAAGTGGGAAATATAGGTTTTTACCTTAGAAAACACTTGGAATGGCTCTTCCTTCTTGCTAAAATATGATCTTGGGAGTGGATAAAAGGAGATGAAGAATATTTTTGATTTTCCTTAGCTACAAATTTCGTCCACAATGAAAGGAGAAAGAGAGGAAACTTTTCTTTGCTAGCATGGTCATTATAAAAGAGAAAAAAGTGGTTTTTGGTTTACCTTAAAAATATTTTATAACCAAACCTTATTGTGGGTTAAAAATTGAAATTTTTGGATTTTAAATCACTGTAAAAACGTATTTAGCTGAAGATGATAGGTTGGGAGGTTGTTTTGGTGGGTTTTCATGTATTTCTAAGTGAATTTAATGAGTTGTCATTCAAGGAGTCCATCATCTTACATTATAATCAACTTTTCTTTCTTGTCTTGTCATATTTGTTTTGCTTATTTAGGGATTGGATTTTGGATTCTCAAAGACCCTCCCTCTTGTTCAACCTATTTTATGAAGAAAAGAAAAGAAAAAATTTTCTATGCCAATTTACTGGCAGCAGGTAGGTAGCTTACTGCCTACCTGTATTGCTTAGTGGGCCGCTGCCCACTGAGTGCACGGCACCACTTCCCTTAATATATATATATATATATATTTTTTTTTTTTTTTTTTGCAGTGGGCTTAAGCCCATTGCCTTACCCAGTGCGTAATTACCCACTGGGTGGGGGGTGCACGAGCACTTCCCCTAAGTCCCCCCCTCCCCCTTTTTTGGATGATAATAGGATTATTAAATTTAATTTAATAGATGAATTTTGGTATGGCATAAAATTCACTTCTTTAATTCACAAAATGATGATTATTCATTCATTATATAAATAATGAATTTTTACACATAATATTTTTATAAAATCTCAATTGAAAAAAAAAAATAGAAGTAACATTATAGATATATTTTCTCATTTAAATAGAGAAACTCAACATTGTTAAATCATCGAATCATCACATTGATGATACATATATAATCTTTTATGATCTTGAAATTTAGTATTCATCAAAATAATTCATCAGAAGTGTATTGATAAAGGAAATCCATAGTAATAGTCCGTGAATCGAGTTTATGAATTTCTAAAACATCACATTTACATAGAGTTCATGATAAATCCATATTATTATTTCAGTCAAATGCTGGCATCTTGGAGTTTTATCTTCTTCTCCTTCTTCTTTGCGCCGCGCCCCCGCGCCGCCGCCCCCCCCCCCCCCCCCCCCCCCCCCCCTCTTTCATTAAAGTTAGTTTATTAGCTGAGAAAAGGTCAAGATTGAACATAATTTCTAAATTTGAAGTACAAATATGATAGTTCAAAATGCAAAGTGTGATTTTTTTTTAATAATAAAATAAAATAAAAAACCTTTGTACAATAGAAAAGGAGAGACAATAACTGGAAGGAAGTAATTTTCAACCAGCTATTATTAAATATATATGTCACGATAGTGTGGCTTGAAAAAACAAATAAAAAAATATATATGAATGAATATATATGTATTCACATATATATTTTTATTTGTTTTTTCAAGCCACACTATCGTGAAAGGAACTTGGTGAAACGGTCCCACCATTGACTGACCTACATTTGTTGTTCTTGTTCATCTTAATGCCTTCGTTTTAGTTTTTGTGCCTCCTTAACTTCTTCTTTCTTTTTATGATCAAATTCTTACAGAAATCACCACTCAGTCTAATTACAATCAGGTACTTCTTCCTTTACATTGATTTATTCACTTCGGAATCACATAAATATATTTGGTACCATTTTCTTTTACCATCAAGTCCCTGAATAAAGGTCACTTTCTGTTTGTTGGTTTTTTAATTTAATTTTGTTTTTATCTATTCTTAATAAAAATCCTTTACTAATTTGTTGTTTCCCTTTGAAATATATGTCTAGATTTTCATGATTTATTTGTATGTCAACTCCAGTCCAGCGAGAATTAATAATCCAATTTTTCCTCATAACGATTTTATCTGAGAGATCTTACGAAATGATTTCATAATTCCTCAGGAATAGAGGGAAAAAAGTTAAGCAATTGATAATAAGCTTAAGTGAAAATAATAAATCACCCTAAGATTTAATTCAGCAGTTTTCTTGAAAAAGAACTAGAACATATGTCATCTAGATTTTCACTTATTAGTCAAACACTTCTTTGGCTGCTTTTTGTTAAAAATTTGGACCATCGTCAGATTTTCATGTCGTTAGTATTATACCTTATGCAATTTTTTCTCCATCATACTAATATTTATAAATTGATTGAATGCTAGATCTTGTGTTCAAATTTGGTTCCGAGATCATCAGTGCCGGAGGACAAATGGCGGAGATTGTAGTGGGCCCTGTCATTGACAAGCTGATAGACTTGCTAATCAAAGAAGGAAAGTTGTTCAAGGGAGTCCACAAAGAAGTCGAGAGTCTAACGGATGAACTGGAAAGCATCAAGTGTTTCTTGAAAGATGCAGAATCAAGGTCAGGGAAAGGAGACGTCAAAGACGGCGTGAAAATTTGGGTGAAACAGGTCAGGGACGAAGCTAATCACATAGAAGACGTTATTGATGAATACCTTCGCCATGTAGCACCACGCCGTCATGAGAGTGGATTTGTTGGTTTCCTTCAGAAGATACATCGCTCGGTCAAACAGATAAAAGCACGTCATCACATTGCTTCTGATGTTCGAGACATTAAGACGTCACTACGCGAGATCAAGGAGAGAAGTGAAAGATATGACTTCCGACTTTCCTCGGAAGAGGGACCTAGTGGCAAATGCACTACAGCTGCTGAACAGTACGACCCTCGGTTGGATTCCATTTTCATTGAAGAAGATGATGTTGTGGGCATTGATTCAACACGAGATGATTTGATAAGAATGTTGGTTGATGGAGCATCCATGCGTACGGTGATTTCATTAGTAGGCACAGGAGGAGTTGGAAAGACTACTCTTGCAAGCAGAGTCTACGACAATGAAGTGGTTAAAAAACACTTTAATTGCCGCCGTTGGATCACTGTGTCTCAATCATATGACTTGAAGAAGCTACTAAAAAATATGGCCGAGCAGCTTCTCATAAATGAAGAAGGCCCCGGTGACAAAACAGATGAGATTGAAGGATTAATTAAGTCATTAAGAGAACATTTGAACACACAGAGGTATATGGTTGTTTTTGATGATGTATGGGATATAGAATTTTGGGAAGTCATAAAGCATGCTTTTCCTAAGAATGATAAAGGTAGCAGGGTAATTATCACAACACGCAATGATTTCATTGGTGATTCTGCTTGTCAAGAAACCTCATGTGGTATTGTCCATAAGCTACAGCCTCTATCCGAGGAAATGGCATGGGAATTGTTCTGCAGAAAGGCATTTCAAATCTAAAAAGTCAGTGAGTTCCTCATGTCCCGTGGAGTTGGAGGTATTGTCTCGTAAAATTGTCAGCAAATGCCAAGGCCTGCCACTGGTAATTACTGCTATGGCCCGTTTATTATCAACCAAACAGAAGATTGTGTCAGAATGGCAAAATGTTCTGGAGAATATGAGCACTGAGTTTGAAAGTAATCGCCAACTTACAAGTACTTTAAAGATTCTCTCCCTGAGTTATGATGATCTACCGCACCTCCTTAAATCTTGCTTTTTGTACTTTGGCATTTTTCCTGAGGACTATTCAATTTCTGATGCAAGATTATACAGACTGTGGATTGCCGAAGGTTTTGTCAAGTTAAAGGACAAGAGACCAGAAGACATTGCTAAGGAGTACTTAAGGAGCTCATCCATCGAAACTTGGTTCAAGTCTCATATTTAGAGTGTCAAGCATATGATAGGATGCTCAAAGTTCATGATATGTTGCGTGAGATCATCTTATTGAAGATGGATGAATTAGGATTCTGTCAAATTTTGAATGGAAAGAACTCAAGATTTCAAAGGAGATATCGCCGCCTATCAATCCATGGGGGTGTAAAAATGTTCATGAGATTGTAGAAGATTCAGGTGTTCGTTCAGTCTTTATTTTCAACGTCGATGAATTGATGCAATCTTTCGTGGTCACTTTGGCTAAAAATTTAAACTCCTAAGATTGTTGGAATTCAGAGATGCACCACTTGATTCTCTTCCAAAAGAGGTTGGAGATTTATTCCACCTGAAATACTTAGGTCTGAGAAATACCAAAGTGAAGATGCTCCTAAGTCAATAGGTAAGCTGCAAAATTTGCTGACATTAGATCTTGCAAATACCCGAGTCCGAGAGCTACCATTTGAGATCAAGAATCTTCGAAGCCTGAGACACTTTTCATCTGGTATCTTGCCATGGGGTTAAGCAACAATTTTTATTCAATTTGTGGAGTTAATATACCACAGGGAATTGTATGTTTGGAGGACTTACAGTCACTATCAAGAGTGGAGCACATCATGAAGGACATGGTACAATAAACGAGTTAGGGAAGTTGCAACAATTGAGGACTCTTTCCATCACAAAGTTGACCACGGAGACAGGGAAGGCTCTTTGGTGGCTCCATTGAGAAGATGACCTACCTTCACGTTTACGGTTGTTTCTGATCAGTGAAGATGAAATCCTAGATTTACAATCCATTTCATCTCCTCCCCCGTTTACTTCACTTTCTTTCTCTGAGTGGGCCATTACCACACTTGCCACATTGGATATCATCGCTTCAGGAGCTAAGGGAGTTGAGGTTAACCTCTTCAAGCTGCATGATGAGCCGTTAAGACTTCTTCATGCCTGCCTAATTTACAGACTTTTCTCTTCCGGGCATATGATGGAGACGAACTACATTTCAAGAAGGTGGCTTTCAAAAACTCAAGGTGCTTAGTCTAAAATGTTGGCAGAATTAAAGGTCTTGAAAATAGATCGAGGAGCATTGCCTTGTCTTGAGAAGTTAGAAATAGGAGCTAGACACCTGAAGGAAGTGCCTTCCGGCATCCGACACTTGCACAACCTCAAAACTTTAAGATTCCACCACATGCCGACGGAATTTCTCGATGGCATGAAACCAGATGGAGGCCAAGATTATTGGAAAGTTATGCATGTCTCTTCGGTCACTTTCTGGACACGAGACACTATAG
>CM046374.1:17287107-17315515 GCA_025413025.1 Ficus hispida
CCTGGACTTGGTTTGTTCTTCAAAAAATCTGAAACCCGTGAGTTAGAGATATACACAGATGCTAGCTGGGCAGGAGAACTAACTGATAGAAGATCAACTACAGGTTACTGTTCATATGTCTAGGGAAATCTTGTCACATAGAGAAGCAAAAAGCAAGCAGTTGTCTCTCGAAGTAGTGCCGAATCTGAATATCGTGCTCTTGCTCTCGGAATCTGCGAAGGAATGTGGCTTCAACGGCTGTTAAGGGAACTTAAGGTTGAAACACAAGACAAAGTCAAGATGTTTAGTGACAGTCAGGCAGCTATTAGCATAGCCAAAAATCCTGTGCATCATGACAGAACAAAACACATTGAGATTGATCGACACTTCATCTCAGAGAAGGTCAACAACGGGATTGTGCAGCTGAGCCATATTTCAACAAAACTCCAGATTGCTGACATTCTCGCCAAAGCACTTCCAAGGGTCAGCTTTGATGAATTGAACTCCAAGCTTGGTTTGTATAATATATACAATCCAGCTTGAGGGGGAGTGCTGAAAATAGCCGACCCTTGTGTAATTAGTTAGAGAGTTATTTGCTTTCCTAGAATAGATTATTTCAGTTTTATGTTATTTCCTTTATTAGGTAGTTTCCTGTTTTCGTGGGATTCCTATTTTATAGGAATCAATGCATTATTTTCTGTGGACTGGTATACCGGCCACTAAGTCTATATATTAGATTGTATATTGTCTTTTTGTTCAATGAGAAATCCTTCTCATATTATTCTACTCTATTCTTTCAAAGAAAGTCTATCTTCCAAAAAAGCAAGAAAAGCTTCACTTCTGAACAACAAATCTAGAAACTACAAGTGCACAAAAATTTGCCTGCTACAGAAATTCACAAGACAAATGAAGCATAAAAGCAAATGCAAAATCGAACACACCGTCGAATTGCAGAAATATTACATACCGAAAACATGTTCTGTTTCATCAGCTTCAAGCACTGGAGCGAAAACACACATTACAATTTTACATATCAACTATCATCTTGAACAGAAAGAAAATACATAGACATGAAAAAAAAAAAAAAAAAAAAAAAAAAAAAACACGATTTCTAAACAAGAACATGTTTACAATAACAACCTTGCATTGAAGAAAATAAACTTAAATGATGAGCGGCAATCACTGTTTACGGTCATCGCCAAGAAAACAATGAGTTCAACGAGTGGGATAATTGATTTGAGAGAATGACTGTGTGTGTTTCATTCCCCTCAAATTATTGCCGTTTGTTCCTACAATTATTGAAAGAAATGCTGAGTGTATATAGAAGGTGGATATGAGAATGATGCAGAGCAGAGAGGTAAATTAGCTTAGCGGAGGAACTAGCAGCAACGAAGTTGTAAGACCTAATACAAATAGTATCTCAACTTAACAAACTTCATATTGGACGAATCTAAGAAAAAACAGAATTCAAATTTAGTAAACATTAGGTGAGCAATACAAGATACCTATATGTAAATTCATCTTTCACAGTTTAAAGACGTTAAAAAATAAGAAACAGATTTTAGAAATAACATGCTATAAGCATACTTTTAAGAGACTAGAGAAAATTAATCTCCAAATAAATTCTCATATTTTCTTTTTTTTTTTTTTTTCTTTTTTCTTTCTGTTGAAACAGATTTACTTTAAGAGGCTTAGCTTGGTTTCGTACTTCATTAGACTAATATTGAGGTTCAATGTTCAAATTCTTGCTTCCATTAAAGAAAAAGAAAATAGTTATGAAGCCACAAAAATAAAACTAGAGATATTTCTCGGGCAAAAGAAAATACCTTTCACAGAATTTTGTAGTGTTTTGAACAGCAAAAATCGTAAGTGTCAGACTCGCAGAGCTTCCCAACTATAGTGTCTTGAGTCCAGAAAGTGACCGAAGAAACATTCATAACTTTCCAATAATCTTGGCCTCCATCTGGTTTCATGCGATCGAGAAATTCTGTCGGCATGTAGTGGAATCTTAAAGTTTTGAGGTTGTGCAAGTGTCGGATGCCAGAAGGCACTTCCTTCAGCTGGCTAGCTCCTATTTCTAACTTCTCAAGGCAAGGCAATGCTCCTCGGTCTATTTTCAAGACCTTTAATTCTGCCAACTTTGTTAGACTTAGCACCTTGAGTTTCACAAAGCCACCTTCTTTGAAATGCAGTTCCTCTCCATCAAATGCCTCATCGAGGAGAAAAAGTCTCTGTAAATTAGGCAGGCGATGAAGGAGTCTTAACGGCTCATCATGAAGCTTCGAAAAGAATAATATCAACTCCCTTAGCTCCTGAAGCGATGATATCCAATGTGGCAAGTGTAGTAATGGCCCACTCAGAGAAAGAGAGCAAAGTAAATGGGGAGGAGATGAAATGGATTGTAAATCTAGGATTTCATCTTCCGTGATTAGAGACAACCATAAACGTTGAAGGTAGGTCATCTTCTCAATGGAGCCACAAAGAGCCTTCCCTGTCTCTGTGGTCAACTTTGCGATGGAAAGAGTCCTCAATTTTTGCAACTTCCCTAACTCGTTTATCGTACCATGTCCTTCATGATGTGCTTCCACTCTCGATAGTGACTGTAAGTCCTCCAAACATCCAATTCCCTGTGGTATCTTAACTCCGTAAAATGTATAAAAATTGTTGCTTAACCCCTTGGCAAGATTCCAGATTGCAAAGTATCTCAGGCTTCGAAAATTATTGATCTCAAATGGTAGCTCTTGCACTAGGGTATTTGCAAGATCTAATGTCAGCAAATTTTGCAGCTTACCTATTGCCTTGGGAAGCATCTTCACTTTGGTATTTCTCAGACCTAAGTATTTCAGGTGGAATAAATCTCCAACCTCTTTTGGAAGAGAATCAAGAGGTACGTTTCTGAATTCCAACAATCTTAGGAGCTTAAATTTTTTAACCAAAGTAACCACGAAAGATTGCATCAATTCATCGATGTTGAAAATAAAGACTGAACGAACACTTGAATCTTCTACAATCTCTTGAACATGTTTTACACCCCCATGGATTGATAGGCGGCAATATTTCCTTTGAAATCTTGAGTTCTTTGCATTCAGAATTTGACAGAATCCTAATTCATCCATCTTCAATAAGATGATCTCACGCAACATATCTTGAACTTTGAGCATCCTATCATATGCTTGACACTCTAAATATGAGACTTGAACCAAGTCTCGATGGATGAGCTTCTCTAAGTACTCCTTAGATTTGTCTTCTGGTCTCTTGTCCTTTAACTTGACAAAACCTTCGGCAATCCACAGTCTGTATAATCTTGCATCAGAAATTGAGTAGTCCTCAGGAAAAATGCCAAGGTACAAAAAGCAAGATTTAAGGTGTAGCAGTAGATCATCATAACTCAGGGAGAGAATCTTTCAAGTACTTGTAAGTTGGCGATTACTTTCAAACTCAGTGCTCATATTCTCCAGAATATTTTGCCATTCTGACACATTCTTTTCTTTGGTTGATAATAAACGAGCCATAGCAGTAATTACCAGTGGCAGGCCACCTCCATCGGCGGGATGTGGGTTGATTATCGACCGGTAACCACCTCCACGTGGTGGGATATCGGCTGGTTAGCAATCAGTAACGGTAAAATCCGTTGGAACCACCCATAGCTGAGTGGGAGCTTTTGCTCCACAGGACTTTTATTTTCAGATAAATACATGTATATAAATATACTAGTTTTTAGATACGTGTAAAGCACGTTTAGATTTAATGTGTGAATTTTTTTTTTCTAAAGAATACACAAATGTTAATTTTTTATAAAAGAATTAGCAGGTGTTAAGTTTTTGAAGACAATAATCTCGTTTCTTAGTTTATTTATTGTCTCCTAAGCAGTTTAGCATAATCTAGTAACTAATAACAATTTGAAGAAATATAAGAAAAAAAATTTGTCGAGACATGCGAATTTGAAAAAAGTTATTATTTTAAATAGAGATACATTGGAAAAAAATTTAAAATATTTTAAATGAACCAACCACAAATTTGTTAAACTTTTAGGGGAAAAAGTAAAGATAAAAATTAAAACAAAAAGGATGTAAGCAACTCAATAAATAAATAAATAAATAAATAAATAAAAAGAAAAGAGAAAGAAAAAAGTACGCAAAAAGACAAAATAGATAGATCAAATTTTTAAATAGTGTCAAAAATGCAACTCTCCTTTATAATATAATTATATATATATATATATTTATTTATTTATTTGCAATTTTACCTCTAAAAGCTTTACATGTTTTTGTTTTTGGTCTCTATGTAAAAATATCATTCTTATATAAATCCCTTAAAAACTACATTATCTAATATATGCCTGTACTGAAATAATATAATAGACTAGCCTTTTGTCCTGATTTTTGCAATTGTGAAGTGAAAGTGGTTCACCCTCCTATAATTATAAATTTTGGTGCTTAGAATATGGCTAAATGGGCTCATTTAACAAAATCTGTTCGGCCTTTTCTCTTCTTCTATTTTTCCTATTGGAGTAATGGAATATCTGAGCCAACTAGAAGAGCATTGGAAGTCAAGATCCTATGCATATTTCTGTTGAATCTATGAACTTTTCACTCATTTCCTCTTAGATTCCTTATTTAAGGAAGTTAGGCTAGTATGAGAAATCAGTTTTAAATGAAATGAAGGAATAAATAAAAAGAGAATCTGACATCACAAACATCATTGAAGACGAACTGAGCATAAAAGAATATGCAAAATCGAACACGCCACAGAATTGCAGAAATATTACATACCGAAAACATGTTCTGTTTCATCAGCTTCACACACTGGAGCGAAAACACACATAACAATTTTACACATCAACTATCATCTTCAACAGAAAGAAAATACATGGACATGGAAGGAAAAAACAAAAAACACGATATCTAAACAAGAACATGTTTACAATATCAACCTTGCATTGAAGAAAATAAACTTAAACGGTGAGCGGCAATCACTGTTTACGGTCATCGCCAAGAAAACAATGAGTTCAACGAGTGGGATAATTGATTTGAGAGAATGACTGTGTGTGTTTCATTCCCCTCAAATTATTGCCGTTTGTTCCTACAATTATTGAAGGAAATGCTGAGTGTATATAGAAGGTGGATATGAGAATGATGCAGAGCAGAGAGGTGAATTAGCTTAGCAGAGGAACTAGCAGCAACGAAGTTGTAAGACCTAATACAAATAGTATCTCAACTTAACAAACTTCATATTGGAAGAATCTAAGTAAAATCAGAATTCAAATTTAGTAAACATTAGTTAACATTTTGAAATGTTTGTCGTGAGCAATACAAGATACCTGTATGTAAATCCATCATTCACACTTTAAAGAGGTTAGAAAATACGAAACAGATTTCAGAAATAACATGTTATAAGCATACTTTAAGAGACTACAGAAAATTAATGTCCAAATAAATTCTCATCTTTTTTTTTTTTTTTTCTTTTTTCTTTCTGTTGAAACAGATTTACTTTAAGAGGCTTAGCTTGGTTTCGTACCTCAGTAGACTAATATTCAGGTTCAAAGTTCAAATTCTTGCTTCCTTTATAGAAAAAGAAAATAGTTATGAAGCCACAAAAATAAAACTAGAGATGTTTATCGGGCAAAAGAAAATACCTTTCACAGAATTTTGTAGTGATTTGCACAGCAAAAATCGTAAGGGTCAGACTCGCGGAGCTTCCCAACTATAGTGTCTCGTGTCCAGAAAGTGACCGAAGAAACATGCATAACTTTCCAATAATCTTGGCCTGCATCTGGTTTCATGCCATCGAGAAATTCTGTCGGCATGTGGTGGAATCTTAAAGTTTTGAGGTTGTGCAAGTGTCGGATGCCGGAAGGCACTTCCTTCAGCTGGCTAGCTCCTATTTCTAACTTCTCAAGACAAGGCAATGAACCTCGATCTATTTTCAAGACCTTTAATTCTGCCAACTTTGTTAGACTTAGCACCTTGAGTTTCTGAAAGCCACCTTCTTTGAAATGCAGTTCCTCTGCATCATATGCCCTGTCGAGGAAAAGTCTCTGTAAATTAGGCAGGCCATGAAGGAGTCTTAACGGCTCATCATGAAGCTTCGAAAAGGTTAACCTCAACTCCCTTAGCTCCTGAAGCGATGATATCCAATGTGGCAAGTGTGATAATGGCCCACTCAGAGTAAGAAATTGAAGTAAACGAGGAGGAGATGAAATGGATTGTAAATCTAGGATTTCATCATCCCTGATTAGAGACAAGCATAAACGCTGAAGGTTGGTCATCTTCTCAATGGAGCCACAAAGAGCGTTCCCTGTCTCTGTGGTCAACTTTGCGATGGAAAGAGTCCTTAATTGTTGCAACTTCTCTAACTCGTTTATCGTACCATGTCCTTCATGATGTGCTTCCACTCTCGATAGTGACTGTAAGTCCTCCAAACATCCAATTCCCTGTGGTATCTTAATTCCGTAAAATGTATTAAAATTGTAGCTTAACCCCTTGGCAAGATTCCAGATTGCAAAGTGTCTCAGGCTCCGAAGATTATTGATCTCAAATGGTAGCTCTCGCACTCGGGTATTTGCAAGATCTAATGTCAGCAAATTTTGCAGCTTACCTATTGACTTAGGAAGCATCTTCACTTTGGTATTTCTCAGACCTAAGTATTTCAGGTGGAATAAATCTCCAACCTCTTTTGGAAGAGAATCAAGTGGTGCATCTCTGAATTCCAACAATCTTAGGAGCTTAAATTTTTTAGCCAAAGTGACCACGAAAGATTGCATCAATTCATCGACGTTGAAAATAAAGACTGAACGAACACCTGAATCTTCTACAATCTCATGAACATTTTTTACACCCCCATGGATTGATAGGCGGCGATATCTCCTTTGAAATCTTGAGTTCTTTGCATTCAAAATTTGACAGAATCCTAATTCATCCATCTTCAATAAGATGATCTCACGCAACATATCATGAACTTTGAGCATCCTATCATATGCTTGACACTCTAAATATGAGACTTGAACCAAGTTTCGATGGATGAGCTCCTCTAAGTACTCCTTAGCAATGTCTTCTGGTCTCTTGTCCTTTAACTTGACAAAACCTTCGGCAATCCACAGTCTGTATAATCTTGCATCAGAAATTGAATAGTCCTCAGGAAAAATGCCAAAGTACAAAAAGCAAGATTTAAGGAGGTGCGGTAGATCATCATAACTCAGGGAGAGAATCTTTAAAGTACTTGTAAGTTGGCGATTACTTTCAAACTCAGTGCTCATATTCTCCAGAACATTTTGCCATTCTGACACAATCTTCTGTTTGGTTGATAATAAACGGGCCATAGCAGTAATTACCAGTGGCAGGCCTTGGCATTTGCTGACAATTTTACGAGACAATACCTCCAACTCCGCGGGACATGAGGAACTCACTGACTTTTTAGATTGGAATGCCTTTCTGCAAAACAATTCCCATGCCATTTCCTCGGATAAAGGCTGTAGCTTATGGACAATACCACATGAGGTTTCTTGACAAGCAGAAGCACCAATGAAATCATTGCGCGTTGTGATAATTACCCTGCTACCTTTATCATTCTTAGGAAAAGCATGCTTTATGACTTCCCAAAATTCTATATCCCATACATCATCAAAAACAACCATATACCTCTGTGTGTTCAAATGTTCTCTTAACGACTTAATTAATCCTTCAATCTCATCTGTTTTGTCACCGGGGCCTTCTTCATTTATGAGAAGCTGCTCGGCCATATTTTTTAGTAGCTTCTTCAAGTCATATGATTGAGACACAGTGATCCAACCGCGGCAATTAAAGTGTTTTTTAATCACTTCATTGTTGTAGACTCTGGTTGCAAGAGTAGTCTTTCCAACTCCTCCTGTACCTACTAATGAAATCATCGTACGCATGGATGCTCCACCAACCAACATTCTTATCAAATCATCTCGTGTTGAATCAATGCCCACAACATCATCTTCTTCAATGAAAATGGAATCCAACCGAGGGTCGTACTGTTCAGCAGCTGTAGTGCATTTGCCACTAGGTCCCTCTTCCGAGGAAAGTCGGAAGTCATATCTTTCACTTCTCTCCTTGATCTCGCGTAGTGACGTCTTAATGTCTCGAACTTCAGAAGCAATGTGATGACGTGCTTTTATCTGTTTGACAGAGCGATGTATCTTCTGAAGGAAACCAACGAATCCACTCTCATGATGACGTGGTGCTACATGGCGAAGGTATTCATCAATAACGTCTTCTATGTGATTAGCTTCGTCCCTGACCTGTTTCACCCAAATTTTCACGCCGCCTTTGACATCTCCTTTCCCCGACCTTGATTCTGCATCTTTCAAGAAACACTTGATGCTTTCCAGTTCATCCATTAGACTCTTGACTTCTTTGTGGACTCCCTTGAACAACTTTCCTTCTTCGATTAGCAAGTCTATCAGCTTGTCAATGACAGGGCCCACTACAATCTCCGCCATTTGTCCTCCGGCACTGATGATCTCGGAACCAAATTTGAACACAAGATCTAGCGTTCAATCAATTTATTAATATTAGTATGATGGAGAAAAAATAGCATAAGGTATAATACTAACGACATGAAAATCTGACGATGGTCCAAATTTTTAACAAAAAGCAGCCAAAGAAGTGTTTGACTAATAAGTGAAAATCTAGATGACATATGTTCTAGTTCTTTTTCAAGAAAACTGCTGAATTAAATCTTAGGGTGATTTATTATTTTCACTTAAGCTTATTATCAATTGCTTAACTTTTTTCCCTCTATTCCTGAGGAATTATGAAAGCATTTCGTAAGATCTCTCAGATAAAATCATTATGAGGAAAAATTGGATTATTAATTCTCGCTGAACTGGAGTTGACACATAAATAAATTATGAAAATCTAGATATATATTTGAAAGGGAAACAACAAATTAGTAAAGGATCTTTATTAAGAATAGATAAAAATAAAATTAAATTAAAAAACAAACAAACAGAAAGTGACCTTTATTCAGGGACTTGATGGTAAAAGAAAATGGTACCAAATATATTTATGTGATTCCGAAGTGAATAAATCAATGTAAAGGAAGAAATACCTGATTATAATTAGACTGAGTGGTGATTTCTGTAAGAATTTGATCATAAAAAGAAAGAAGAAGTTAAGGACGCACAGAAACTAAAACGAAGGCATAAAGATGAACAAGAACAACAACAGCAAGTTGATGTAGGTCAGTCAATGGTGGGACCGTTTCATCAAGTTCCTTTCACGATACGTGTGGCTTGAAAAAAAAGACATGAATATATATAAATATATATTTAATATTAGTAAAGTTAGTTGAAAATTACTTGACTACTGTTTCCAGAATAATTGAACAAGCTCACCTGGCTTCCTTCCAGTTATTGTCTCTCCTCTACTATTGTTCAAAGGTTTTTTAATTTTTTTATCCTCTATTTTGAGGTTATTAAAAAAAAAATCACACTTTACATTTTGAACTATCATATTTATATTTCAAATTTTGAATTTATGTTAAATTCTTACCTTTTCTCAGTTAATAAACTAACTTTAACGAAAGAGGACAAAAAAAAAAAAAAAAAGGAGATGAAGAAGATATAACTCCAAGATGTCAATAATTGACAAAAAAAGATATGTTTTCTATTTATTGGATAAATTACCTTTTTAATCCATAAATATTTAATCTTGTACAACTTTAGTCTCTGAATTTTTAATATCCAAGGCCGTCAAGAGAAAAAAGCTTCTTTTGAAGATAGAGAACCTCCTACAAAACAGGTCTTCATAGATCATTTCAATTACTGCCGCAATCATCAAAATGAGTACTTTGTAAAAATGGTCTAATGAGAAAGTTTTATTTTCGTAGTAACTTCTTAACAATTTTAGCAATTCTCACATTTACACGTAAAAATTCATGAATAAATACTTCAACACCATTAGTACTCAAACAAAGCGAAGCATCCCATGAGGCTGCAGTCGCACAACGATATTACAGAAACTTTATTATGCAAACCATAAACAAATTTTACACACACTTATTTGCCTTCGGTAGTAATCAAATGGCGCTGTTGATGGCGAAGATTGATGACGGCATGTAACACCCCAATGCTACCTAACAATAATATTAGAAAATTAATATTAGAATTAACATAGATAATTTTATGAGATAACAATTTTTTAATTCTAATGTTATGTCAAGTTATTTTTCACAGATGATGCGACGAAGACTCGATGTACTATAACAAAATTCGTGTCAAATTGATAAATTTTTTATGATGATTTGATAATTTTGTATAATAACTTAAATATATATATATATATATATAAAAGAAATTGTTGTATTTGTTTTTGTAAGTTATATAAAACATATATATATCTACCATATATTGTTATACGGTTATCTTATATGTGTATATATATACATACTATATGTTTAAGTATATTTTATTTTTATATATACATATTGTATTGTATATATGTCTTTATATATACATGAATATGTTAAGTTATTGGTTAGTCAACATATATATATATATATAATATTATATGCATATATATGTGTATAATAGGAAATCTGAAGGAGGATATGAAGGGAAGGGACCTGTAAAAATAAAAAAAAATAAAAAAAAAAAAAAAGGGAAAGGGGAGATTTTTGCATTCCATTTAATCTGCTAATTGCATGTCAACTTTATTTGCCCAAAATGATAGCCCGTAACCAAATATTATATGAGAAAATTAATTCTCAATTAATTCCCAATTAAGTCCATAATTGTCTATTCTTTTGCTTTTTCCATGCACATTCTCTTCCAATCCCTATATGCCTTATTCTGTCTCCCTCACCTCCACCTTTACGCCCTTCATCAACTAGTCACCAAAACTCCATCATCAATCTCTTGATTTTTCCTAATCTTTGGAGCCGAAATAAAGATTCATCGAGGTATGATTTGTTATTATTAATTCATGATGATTTTATTATTTGTTTTGGTTTGAAATCCTTTGAGGGGTTCGATGATTTTCTCGATGAGTTTCTTCATATTAGTTTGAGGAAAGGATGAGAAATATCTATTAAATGATGATTGAGGGAGGCTATACGATTGATTGACGATGGTTTATTATATTTTGTCAACAAGACGATTTTAGGGTTTTTGATGTAACGCCCCGGCCGTCCACGTAGGGCCGACTACGTAAACGTAGGCCGTTACCATGCTTGTTTAACTTAAACTTTAGTCTTAAATACTTAACCTTATAGAAAATTTCAGAATAAATTTTTTTTTCCTTTAAACTTTATTTTTAAATCACAACTTAAAAACATTACATATGTAACATGGTACATGTTCCTTAAAACATATACATACAACTTGATAATTTAAATAGTTTGCGGAAAAACTTGCGTAGTGGTATCCCATACCGCCCTTCACTTGCTATATCGTCTCCATGGCCCACCAAGTAAAGCTGCAAGTATTTACCTACAGTATGGAATATACTGATGAGTTTTCGCCCAACAAGTACAAACATAATCTCACAAAACATAACAACATCGTGTAACTTATGCATGAACCAATTATGATCAATTATGTATCTTTTATGCACTTGAACTTATTATCTTGCTTAACATGTGGGCCCCTAGTGTACGTACCAAAAGCGCGCAAACCTCAGAACGTCAGGGTTTGGAAGGCCTTTAACCATTCTGGAAAACATGAACATGACCCTTCACGTATCAACGGAAGGTTGATTATCATAAACTTGAACTTGAAACATACATGATCCTCCCGCATCAACAGGAGGTTGGTACGACATCATACTTGTCTTGGTTTAGTCTTAGTCTTGTTACATTTCCAAGACTAAGAATCTTTACGTGTGATCTTATTAGTCATGATGCACATGAGACATAAACATGGCATAATTTGATTTATCATGGCTTAACATGACTTAACATGGCTTATCGTATCATAACATGGTATGACATGGCATAACATAACATGGCATAACATAACATGACATAACATAACATGGCATAGCATAACATAGCATGACTTGGCATAACATGTAATCATGTCACATACTTGAAAATAGTTTACTATTTTCCATACTGCAGGTGAGGTTTGAACTTACCTCGTCTACTATGTCCAGGGTTATGCTGTTCCACGTCCGGATACAGCTGCAGGCTACCTCCTGCTTGAATGAAGGACATAGGTAAGGGTCTATGGTCATTACCGAAAAATGTTGGTGACCTAACCAACATGCGTTCATAGTCTTAGTTATATGTCCCTTCCTATACAAAATATCTTACTTGGTTACAATAAGTAACCTCATTGCTAAGCCCACATCCATACAGGTAGGGTTAGGTTACCATCCTAACCTTGGGCCCATGTCTTAACATTCTTGGTCCATAATCCATTGGGTTATTATAGGTAATCTTTGAGGTGATAAACCTTGGTCAAACTTGATCAACCAAAGTTAACCTTTTATGGGTCAAACTTGGACTTTGGGGGTCAAGCCCAATAACTCGGGTATCCTTCCCGGTTATCATCCGTTACTGTCTTGCTACTTGTCTTTGGCTTTAAAAACCCAATTTTCCTTTGTCTTGGAAAACTTGGTGAATTCGGTTAAAAACCCTTTGCTTTACTTATAAAAATTCATGGTTCTTAATACCACTTAAAGTGGGGTCTTATAAAATTTGTTAAGGGCTGAAAACTACCATTGGAACAGTTCTCACAGTCAAAACATTGAGGTTGGTGAAAAATACAGTTTTCCTGTATTGTTTTAGAAAATCCTGTGCAGGAATTTCCTGTTTCCTACACAATTTATGAGATCCAATTTTTATTTAAAAATATAAGTCAAATCTGAAAAGTTTTCTTCACGAAAGTTTCAGATCTTGAGAAACCCTAAAACTTTCGTGTTTTGAGGAAAACCCAGTTCGGACTTTAACATGCCCTTATTCTTTGTTGAACTCACATGGCCGTGCATAAATCCTGGGCACGGTTAGGCTCGGATTTTCATAAAAACCGAGGCCTTTGGAGCCTTATTTTGAAAAATGGTCCATGTGGCCCTCT
Source organism: Ficus hispida (assembly GCA_025413025.1). Classification (NCBI taxonomy): domain Eukaryota; kingdom Viridiplantae; phylum Streptophyta; class Magnoliopsida; order Rosales; family Moraceae; genus Ficus; species Ficus hispida. Next base: position 17,300,129 of record CM046374.1, read on the forward strand.
AGGAAAAACCATTATCTACAACTTTGTAGTTTTGATTTTCTTCCAATTTGGCCTCTAAGGGCCTCAAATTACCATTTCCAGAATGCTGCCCAGTCTTGACCCGAGACTGGCAGTTTTGGTTCTTAAATTCGTTTCTCGTCCTAAAACGTGCACACTACCTCAACCGACCACAGCGGGAGCCTAAGATCACACATGCAACGTTTCTAATGTTCCAATCCAACATTCATGTGACCCAATCATGCCCATGCAAACCAATAATGAAACTGCATCACTTAGGGTTAGGGTTTGCATGGTTCTAGATTTCTTCAAACCATTGCATTCATATCTCATTCTAGCAACCTAACATACCATTTTAAACCATGCTTGAACATTTTTAGGGGACATACAACTCATCAAACATCTAGCATGCAAGCCTATTTGATCAAACAAGCATAAGCATTAAAACATACATCAAATCATAAACTAGAGACCACCAACCCTAATTAAGCATAATCAAGCACTCTAAGCTTTGCTAGTAAAATAAAGGGTGAGCTTATGCTCTTACAAAACCCAACTGAAAATACACTTAAATTGAAGCTTAAATTAAAAGCTTAGGGCTAAAGGAGATTACCTCAAGATTCAAGAAAATGAATCTACCATTGGCTGCCCATAACCTAACCGGCCTTGCTCCTCCAATGAGCACCAAAACTTTTTGGTCCCTTGGTGGTTGTCCCTACAAATTCCGGCCACTCACCCCTAATTCCTTAACACTTTTCTTTTTTTTTTCTTTGCTTACCCACAACCGGCCACTTAGGCCAAAAATGGGTTTCCAAATTTTTCCACTCTTGCTTTTCTTCCTCACAAAATCCGGCCACTAAATTTTTTCCCCTTTGGTTTCGGTTTCTAGGGAAGAGTTGGAGAAAATTGGGCAGAGTTTTGGGGTGTTTTGAGCTGTCAAAAACCGCCCCCCCTTGCTCTATTTATAGGTGAAAATTACAAATTTTCACCATTTATTTTTATTTCCAAAATTGCATATTAGGGCTTAAAAAAAAATATTTGCTTACATACCCCTACATGTGGCCGGCCATGAATGATCCTTGGTGGCCAAGAAACTTGCTTACCAAGTTTGCTTACATCACCTTGATGACATCACTTGATGACATCACCTTGATGACATCACTTTGCTTACATCATCTTTTCTTAAATTTGCATTTTGGTCCTTGAAGGACAAAATATTTGCCTATTGATCCCTATAGGTGGCCAGCCATTAGGGATTTGCTTGGAGACCAAGTTTGCTTACATCATCATGCTTACATCATCATCGTAATTTCTTAAAATTACACTTTGGCCCCTATGGACAAAAATATTTGTAATTTAGTCCTCCAAGTGGCCGGCCATCTTGTGCTAGGTGTCATCTAAGGATTTTTTTTCCAATTTTCTTTAATCAAGAATGATGTCATAAATCCAAGATAAGGCGATGTCATCATAAGGCCTTGTTTGGCTTGTTTCTTAACATGCAGTCCATTTTTATGCTAACACAAATATTTTTAATACTGTTATTAACTAATAATAGTATTTTACACTGTACTACAGTCCAAAATTTATCTGTGTAAAAATGAACTGAATAAAATTTTTCTTATTTCTTGGAACCTTTCTTGCCCTTAATACCATACTTGGTATGCTTGATTTTTCTAAGGTGGTCTCATAGCTTATGCTTGCTCATTGTCCGTAATGAAGGTTTTTCCGCAGTATAATTTCATACTGATTTGCCATATCTCAGCCCCTTTATCTATTTGACCTTCCTGGTCAACCTTTGACTTTTCGGTCAAACTTTGACCAACATGAAATCATGAAATTTCATTATGCCTTTTTCCTTAAAAGGCCTTATGCTTGGCTAAGTAATCTATTATTGAGTCTCATAATTGTTTAATCGAAAACTCAAACTTATACTATTATTCAATTATGATCATGATTCAGACTTAGGATTTCATTGTTCCTACGGAACTCTCAAGTCATCAAAATTTCGGGTATTACATTTGATTTCTTAATTCATAATTTTATTGGTTTGGTGATATAATATGTTATATATTAGAAACATATATTGGGGCTGTTTTTGGGTGTGTGTGTATGAATCATTTACGTTGTGGTGATAATTTTTATATTTTTAATGAATTTTTGGATTTGACAACTGTTACTAGAAATTTCCAGATTTTATGATAAGTTTTCAAAACTTCTTTTAAGGATGCAAACAACCTCTATTTTTAACAAACCTGGTATTGTTGGAAAGTCCTAGATGTCTATTTTCATTTGAAATTAGCTTCATATCGTTTGGAGATATATGTGAATTTTTTTGATTTTTTAAATAGGCAGAGGTCCGGCTGTCAGATTCTGTACAATTTTAGTGGTCCATTTTCAAAACTATTTTTGAGAATCCAAATGGTCTCCGGTTTTAACAAATTTAATATTGTTAGAAAATTTTAGATGTATACTTTTATTCGGAATCATTTTTAGATCATTTTGAGACATACGTAAATTTTTGTGATTTTTAAAATAGGCAGAGGTTCCACTGCCAGTTTCTGTAAAATTTTAAAAATCAAATACAAAACTATATTTGAGGGTCCAAACGGTCTCCATTTTAATGAATTAGGTACCATTAGAAAGATCTAGATGTTTACTTTCTTTTAAATTTGGTTTCAGATCTTTTGAAGCAATATGTGAATTTTTATGAATTTTTTAAGGGACAGAGGTCCAACTGGCAGTTTCTGTAAAGTTATATAATTTTGTGAAATTATTCAATTTTTGTGTTTTGATATTATTGAATAAAAAAAAGGGCCTAATAGGCGCTGTTACGATACAATGTATGTGTTTGATGAATTATTATGATCTTTTGTTGATTTTATTATATATATTATCTATGGCATGAATGGTTCTAAAGGCGAGCACTCAAAACCTCAATCGCACATCACCATCGGAAAATTTGAAAAGGTTAAGTAAGGTATTTATGTAAGTACACTCTCACCTACAACATGAATTAAAGATTTGAGAGGTACCTATTTTGATGTTGATGATGATGTTATGATGTTTAAAATAAAACTTCTCCTATGATGACGCTTTGATGAACATTATAAATATGGTATGTATATGTATTTTATGTTTTAAAATGGCATTGTACACCCTTGACGACGACGATGATGATGATGATGTTATCCGATGAGCGGACTTTTGTCACCATTGGTTTGGGATTTGCTACCCCAAGCCTTCCGTGACTAGAGCGCTATGATGGTACAATGCCGGGCCCAATATATAACGGTTTTTTAAAGATAAAAAGTTTTTAAATAATGTTTATATTTATGATGATATAAGAAAAATGCTTATTTACATTTGTGAGATTTAAGTGCCTTGCTAAGCCCTTACTTCTATAAGTTAATTCATATTGCAGATAAAGAAAATGGAAAGATATAGTGTTGGAGGAGCTTAGAGCGGATAGCGGAACGATATGTGATAGGAAAATAGGAAGAACGATTATGAGATGGATATTTTTAATTTCAAATAAAGTTTTGAGACTATAGTTTATTATTATTTGATTGGACTGAATTGGGTTTTAAAATGTATATACATATATATATATATTAATTATGAAGGTTAATTTGATATAGTTAAAAAAAATTCTAGAGTTTTCTAAAATTACCTAAGTAAAGTTTTTCGTTATGTAAAGATTTTTATTTCAAGCTTAATATTTTCTGTAATTTTATAATAAATGAATGATTAAATAAGAATTCAACTGTAACGGTCCATGAAGGGTCGTTACACGGTAAGCAAATTGATTATGATCTTCAAAGAAAAAAAAAATATTTCCATTACCTCCTCGTGCCAAAGCAAATCAAATAAAACGAAAGTAATGAGAATTCTACAAATGGGATGAGTGATCTGAGAAAATGACTCCTGTTTGATTCGTGCCTTTTGTTCTTGAAAGAATAAAAGATATAGTGAGAATTTGTACAAGGGTATATATGAGAATTACACAGAATGGCGAATTAGATTATAGCGGAGTGAGAAGCAGCAAAATGACTAACTTCGAACTGGAAGAATTTAAAGAAAATCGGAATCCAGGTTATAATAACTCCAAGTTTACATTTTGAAATGTATCTCACAATCCATAATAAGATACCTGTAAATATGTCAATAGCCTTTTAAAGAGTGAGTTGAAGATTTTAGGAATATATATACCTGTATATATGGTTTTCCTTGTTGTTGTTTGATATAAAATCCCTACCAATGAAAGTAGTTGTCCATTGAAAATTAGCTTATAAAGGTTTCTGTTGGAAGGATTTGCCTTTTAAAAAAAATAAATCAGGAGAAGCCTCTTGAGCATAGGCTCATGGGTTGCAGGAGTGCTGTAACTTTCGTCGAATTTTGAAGTGTTGCGGACAGCAGATGTCGTAAGAGTCAGATTCGCGGAGCTTAGTAATCCCGACACCTTCATCATCTTCTTCCCAGAAAGTGACTGATGATACTCATGCATAACTTTGTAATAATCTCGGCCTCCGTCTGGTTCCATGCCACTGAGAAATTCTTCTGGCATGTTGTGGAATGTTAAGGTTTTGAGGTTGCTTAAGTGTTGGATGCCGGAAGGCACTTCGGTCAGCTGGCAAGCTCCTATTTCTAACATCTCAAGACAAGGAAACGCTGCTCTATCTATTTTCATGACCTTTAATTCTGCCAAATTTTTTAGACTGAGCAACTTGAGTTTCCGAAAGCTACCTTCTTTGAAATGCAGTTCTTCTCCATCATATGCCCGTTTAAGGAAAAGTTTCTGTAAATGAGTCAGGCCATGGAGGAATCTTAACTGTTCATCATGTAGCTTCAAAAAGCTTAACCACAACTCCCATAGATCATGAAGTGATGATATCCAATGCGGCAAGTGCAGAAATGGATTGCAAATCTATAGATCATGAAATGGATTGCAAATCTAGGATTTCATCTTCACTATTTGCTGACAACCGTAAATGCTGGAGGTTGGTCATCTTCTCAATGGAACCACAAAGAGCCTTCCCCGTCTCTGCGGTCAACTTCAAGATGGAAAAACTCATCAACCGTCGCAACTTCCCTAAATCGTTAATTGCCCCAAGTCCTTCACGATGTGCTTCCACTCTCATTAGTGATTGCAAGTCCACCAAACACCCAATCCCCTGTGGTATCTAAAATCCACGGACTGAATTAGAACCACCGGCACCCTTGTTTCTATAAGAGTTGTACAAGTGTCTCAAGTTCCGAATATCATTGATCTTGAATGATAGCTTGCGCACTAGAGTATCTGTAACATCTAATATCTGCAAATTTTGCAGCTTTACCTAGAGATTTTGGAAGCATCTTCACTTTGGTATTTCTCAGACCTAAGTATTTCAGATGGAATAAATCTCCCACCTCTTTTGGGAGATGATCAAGAGAAGTATCTCTCAATTCCAACAATCTTAGGAGCTTAAATTTCTTAACCAAAGTAACCACAAAAGATTGCACCAATTCATCGGCATTGAAAATAAAAACAGAACGAACCCCAGAGTCTTCAGCAATCTCCTGAACACTTTCTACACCTTCATGGATCGATAGGCAGTGATATCTACATCGAAATCTTGAATTATTTTCATCCAAAATTTGACAGAAACCTAATTCATCCATCTTCAATAAGATGATCTCACGCATCATGTCGTGAACTTTGTACATCCTATCATATCCTTGATACTCAAAGTATGGACAAGATCACATGAGGTCTCTTGAGAAGCAAAAGCACCGATTGTATCATTATGCGTTGTGACAACTACCTTGCTACCTCTATCATTCTTAGGCAAACCATGTTTTATGACTTGCCAAAATTCTACATCCCAGACATCATCAAAACAACAATAGACCTCTGTGTGCTCAAATATTCTCTCAATGATTTAATTAATCCTCCAATCTCGTCTGTTTTGTCACTGGGACAATCTTGGCCTATGAAAATCTGCTTGGTCATGTTTACAAGTAGCTTCTTCATGCCGTGTGACTGAGACACAGTGATCGAAGCACGACAATCAAATAGCATTTCAGAAACTTCATTCTCATAGATATTGTTTGCAAGAGTAGTCTTTCCAACTCCACCTGTACCTACTAATGAAATCACCGCACGCGTGGATGCTCCATCAATCAACATTCTTGTCAAATCATCTCGTATGGAATCAATGCCCACAACATCATTTTCTTCAACGAAAAAGGAATCCAACCGAGGGTCGTAATGTTCTGTAGCTGTAGTGCATTTTCCACTAGGTTCATCTTCCGAGGAGAGTCGGAAGTCTTATCTTCCATTTCTCTCCTTGATCTCGCGTAGTGACATCTTAATGACTTGAACCTCAGAAGCTATGTAGTGACGTGCTTTAAACTGTTTGACAAAACGGCCGATCTTCTGAAGGAAACCAACAAATCCACTCTCCTAACGGCGGTGCAACATGGCGAAGGTATTCATCAATCACGTCTTCTATGTGATTAGCTTCGTCCCTTACTTGTTTCACCTATATTTTCACGCCGACTTTGACGTCTCCTTTCCCCGACCTTGATTCTGCATCTTTCCAGAAACACTTGATGCTTTCCAGTTCATCCTTTAGATTCTCGACTTCTTTGTGGACTCCCTTGAACAACTTTGCTTCTTCGACTAGTAAGTCTACCAGCTTGTCAATGACAGGGCCTTACAATCTCCGCCATTTCTCCTCTGTTACCGATGATCTCATAGCCAAACTTGACCACAAGAACTAGAAATATAGGTAATAATTAGAATGGTTTTATCAAAAGCTGTAATACGAACGACATGAATCTCTGATCATGGTCTGAATATTTAACTAAGACCAGCCAAAGAAGTATATAACAATTAAGTGTAAAATTACATGACACATATCCAATTCTTTTCCAAGAAAATATCTGAATTAAAACTTTAGGTGATTAAGGTTATTTCCAATAGCTTAACTTTTCCGCCCTTATTCCTGATCGATTATGAGAACACCATATCGTCTCTCAAATCAAGCCGTTTTGATGAAAAATTGGATTAATACTTCTCATTGGACATGACAGATAAATAAATCAAGAAATCCAGGTATATTTGAAAAAGAAATAACAAAAATAAACGGTATTTGGGAAAAATGAAAAATATGGATGACCTTTTTTAGAACAAAGTTTGACAATAACAATAGTAACAAAGAGAATGTTGTTCAGGGACTTTGATTGTAAAAAGGATGGTAACTTATATATTTGTGATGCATGATTAAATAAATCTATGTGATCAAGGAAGAAGTACCCGATTAGAAGTTGACTAACTGATCATTCCTGTAAGATTTTGATTAAAAAAAAAAGAAAACAAAACAAAAAAAAAAAAAAACAAAACAAAACAAAACAAAACAAAAAACAAAACAAAAACAAAACAAAACGGAAGCATAGAACTAAAGCGAAGCCATCTAGATGAACAACATGAACAGTAAGCTGGTGAAATTTAAGCAAGAAATAGATTAATCAGATCTCTCTGGGGAAAAAGCAAACCGGCAAAGGTGAAGATAGCAGCTCATGTAGTTGGTGAAGTCAACGGCTAGAGTTTTGCAAGGAATCGCTATCGAATTTCGTGATACCAGAATATATATTTAAGAAATGGTAAATCTGCAGTTTGGCCTAAATTTTTTTACAAAATTATAATTTGGTTTCAAAAGTTTTTTTATAACTAAAAAATTCCTGGACTCTTTAAAAAGATATAATTTGATCCTTTTCACAAATAAGGATTGAAAATTAAACTAAATAAATCACGTATATGAAACATATAAGTTGAATCATGTAAATATTTTTTCTTAATTACCCTTCTTATGTATATATTTGTGATGCATGATTAAATAAATCTATGTGATCAAGGAAGAAGTACCCGATTAGAAGTTGACTAACTGATCATTCCTGTAAGATTTTGATTAAAAAAAAAGAAAACAAAACAAAAAAAAAAAAAAAAAAAAACAAAACAAAACAAAACAAAAAACAAAAACAAAAACAAAACAAAACGGAAGCATAGAACTAAAGCGAAGCCATCTAGATGAACAACATGAACAGTAAGCTGGTGAAATTTAAGCAAGAAATAGATTAATCAGATCTCTCTGGGGAAAAAGCAAACCGGCAAAGGTGAAGATAGCAGCTCATGTAGTTGGTGAAGTCAACGGCTAGAGTTTTGCAAGGAATCGCTATCGAATTTCGTGATACCAGAATATATATTTAAGAAATGGTAAATCTGCAGTTTGGCCTAAATTTTTTTACAAAATTATAATTTGGTTTCAAAAGTTTTTTTATAACTAAAAAATTCCTGGACTCTTTAAAAAGATATAATTTGATCCTTTTCACAAATAAGGATTGAAAATTAAACTAAATAAATCACGTATATGAAACATATAAGTTGAATCATGTAAATATTTTTTCTTAATTACCCTTCTTATGTATATATTTGTGATGCATGATTAAATAAATCTATGTGATCAAGGAAGAAGTACCCGATTAGAAGTCGACTAACTGATATTCCTGTAAGATTTTGATTAAAAAAAAAAAACAAAACAAAAAATAAAAAACAAAACAAAACAAAACAAAACAAAAAAAAAAACAAAAAAAAAAAACAAAAACAAAAACAAAACAAAACGGAAGCATAGAACTAAAGCGAGGCCATCTAGATGAACAACATGAACAGTAAGCTGGTGAAATTTAAGCAAGAAATAGATTAATCAGATCTCTCTGGGGAAAAAGCAAACCGGCAAAGGTGAAGATAGCAGCTCATGTAGTTGAAGTCAACGGCTAGAGTTTTGCAAGGAATCGCTATCGAATTTCGTGATACCAGAATATATATTTAAGAAATGGTAAATCTGCAGTTTGGTCTAAATTTTTTTACAAAATTATAATTTGGTTTCAAAAGTTTTTTTATAACTAAAAAATTCCTAGACTCTTTAAAAAGATATAATTTGATCCTTTTCACAAATAACGATTGAAATTAAACGAAATAAATCACGTATATGAAATATATAAGATGAATCATGTAAATATTTTTTCTTAATTACCCTTCTTATGTGATTTTTCTGTTAAATTTTTTTAGATCTATTAATAAAAACAATAATTTTTCTTACTTTTTAAAAAGTTTAAGGATATTTTAAAAATAAAGAAGAAATTGACAATTAAATTGTAAGTTCATAAAAAATTAAAAAATAAATGAGTAATTTACTCTTTAAATATTATAATGTGGCCAACAACCTCCTACTTTAATGGGATATATACTGGTTTTCTTTATAAAAAAAAAAAATTAATACCATAGAAAACAAAAATTAATCATGTTATTGGATTTTCCAAAAAAACACAAGGATACATAAAAAGCCAAAAATAACTACTCTCCAGCTGGCGTCGACTCACACAGCAGAGAAAAATGAATCAACTGGAATGCAGCTGAAGGTGAGGATAATTCCTAACTGGGTCATACCAAACCAGAGGTGACCACGGGCCAGGATTCAGATGTCCAAAAAGAGAATTATAAGGCGGCCAGTATGTAGCATGTGCGTAAAAAGATTAATGCCATAATTGATGCTTGGATTGATTTTTACCCTAAAAAAATAGTAACGGTAAAGAATGGCATATATGTCACCACATAATATTTATTTATTAATTATTTTAAAATATCAATAATATCCTCAAGATACCTATGACAGTCATCAGTCTCTAAAAAAAAAAATTGGTAAGCTGTGTAGTCCCATATCGATTGGAGATAGATATATATGATGGTTCAAAAGTAAAGAGACAATCTCCTAATGATATGAGGTATTTTGGGGTGAGCCGAAGAGCAAAACCATGCAGACATAAGGTCCAAAATACACAATATCATATAAAAAAAAAAAAAGAAACATAGGCCGTTACAATACCAGTGGGTATCCATGACGATACTGACCAACCGAGTTGGTTACCATCTAGTATCCACGATGATACCGATCGACATCCACCATTGCCAATAGGATATTAGTTGATTACTGACTGTTGGAAAAAACGGATCCGATATCGGAGTTATGGCGCAGCGGAAGTTTTAAAAATTTTTATGCCGTTTCGAAAAGAATCTCATGATGCATATAACAATAAATTAAATTCATGATCAAGCGCACCTTATTTCTCGGATTCCGGAATCACTAGAGCGTTTGACCAACGTGTCTCACCTACTATTCTCGAGTTCCACGTCTCAGAGTGTGTGTGGGCACACGTTCTATGAATCCAAGCGACCGGTAATGTTTTCCGAAGTCTAGATCCCTCCTTCTCAATCCGATGTTCCTTGTTGAGAATACGATCCAACTTCTTTCTTCAAAACTACAAAACAGGAACCGGTTAACCTCCTATGAAAATTATTACTCGGTTTAACATTCCTCACAGTTTTGAATCAATGGAATTTTCTCTCTTTTTCTTTTTTTTTTACAAGATAACCGAATTTTTGAAGCAGAAGAAAACCAAATTATTTTCCTCTTCTCTCTCAAAAACGTTTTTCTCTTGTAAAATACTCAAAAAAAAATTTTCTCAAGAATTCCTAGCCTTTATATAGAAGTCTAATCCTTTTCAAAATTTAATTCCTTCTTGAAAAATAATTAATAATTATTTTTCTGGATAAATTTTGAACCAAAAGATCATACAACTTTAGGGCTAGATTCATTGAACCTAGAAACATTTTTTCAAGAGGAAATCTCCTCCAAATTTTCGGCCACTTTAGGATAAATCTAGATTGGTGGTTCAAATTTTAAATCAAGAATCTAGACTAGTGAAAAGATCCTAGTTCTATCTAGATTCAAATTTCTTTTAAACCCTTTTTGAATTTAAATAAGATTCACTCATTTGAATTAATATTTTCCACAAACATCAACCATATTAATTAATTTAAATAAATGAAATATTTGAATTTTTTCTTCCTCAATAATCCATGCACCACATTTAAAGGATAAAAAATTCATCAAATAATCTCCATTATTTAAATCAATTAATAATTTAATGTTAGGAATATATTTGAACAATTTTGAAACAAAATTTTCTTCCCTCCACCTATCTAAAAACCGTGCACCACTTTTAGATTAGGAGAGAAAAACTTTGTTTTCCAAAATTAAATAATTCAAACACAATCTTATTTTCAAAATTCAAATTAATCAATCACATGTTGACAAATCATATTATTTGTCTACACAAATCCTACATGTCCAATCATTTTCCGGATTGCATGTTAGAGAGTACATGTCTTAATAGACATTACAAAATTCCATTTAAATTTACCGATCTCATTAGGAACAAATCCTGAGACGCTATATGGAACTATATGAGCTAATAGAGGGACCCGATGGAAATATGTAAAGAGGCTCCTATAATTGTGAAAAATTAATCCCAGATTAATTATTCATCAATTATCAACTCCAAAACTATTCCACTAAAAGTTTGAAGCTGAACTCCTGTTTACATACCGTATTACGAAAGCTCTCTCACACAGTGCTTCTTCCATGATTTATTCATCGCTTGTTTAATCCCCATATGTTATCCATGATTGAATTAAGGACTTTTTCCGTTTTACCTTTTCAATCATTTTAACTTAAAGTTCCATTATTCTCCATTGAAAGAACCACCAATTGTAAAACCATACAATTGGTAAACCATCAGAGAACACAAAGTAAACCGATGGCCAAGATCTTGTTATACTATCTTTCAATCCCCGAATAATGCCTTTAAGTAGATAACATGTACTATCGTTAAGATAGCTATGGATTCCATATCTATGATTCTTGATTTCTCTATCCATAAGTCATGCACCCAAAACACAAGTATATTGACCATAAATTAACAGTGTCTCACCTGTAGTGCATTAAAGTACATAAGTCATGGATACGAACTCAAGTAATCATTTCAGGATTAAGATTAATACAGAATGATAATCAAAGCTTCATTGATTCTTATAAACGGAATTATTAAACCGAATCAATTAACACTTTAGGTCCAATCCAATGTCATACCTCAATACTGGTATACATTAAAGTTTCCACTCGGAACCAATTCGATGGTCAAGACAAACCATTCCTCCAAGGAAGTAGACAACTTGTACAATCTTATCATGAATAAGATCCCCAAATCTTATTTCATCGATTGCAGACTATTTATTTTGACTGTTATCAAATTACCATGTCTTCTATGTATACCCCGTATACATATGGTAATCCGATATATTTCCAACAGTCAAGGAGTATTTTATGTTTGCTCAACCATACAATCAACAAATGAAAGTAAATAGGACACAACTTATTAAACATGAATAACCTCCTCTTATTAATATCAAGATGTCATATTTACATAAAATCCCTAATATTGATTTTCTATCCGTAGGACACATTTAGATCCCAACAATCTCCCACTTGCCCTAAGCGAGTAAATGTGACATATTACGCATCACCATGCCTTCAACGTGTTCTACGAATCTTCTGGCCAACAAAGTCTTCGTGAACAGGTTAGCAAGATTGTCCTCTGATGCGATTTTGCAAACCGTCACATTTCCACTCTCAACAAAGCCTCTGATGATGTGATATTTTCTGTAAATGTGCTTACTCCTCTTATGATGCCTAGGATCCTTGGTATTAGCTACTACTGCACTGTTATCACAGTAAAGCACCATAGCTTTATCCATACGAGGAACGACCTCAAGGTCATTAAGGAACCTGCGGAACCATACCGCTTCCTTTGATGCCTCACTGGCTGCCACATACTCGGCTTCCATGGTCGAGTCAGCAATGCAAGATTGCTTAATACTCCTCCACACAACGGCACCACCTCCAAGGGTAAAGACAGAACCTGAAGTCGATTTCCTTGAATCCTGATCTGATTGAAAATCAGAATCTGTGTATCCTATAGGAACTAGGTCCTGACCGGAATACACTAGCATATAATCCCTCGTTCTCCGTAGATACTTGAGTATATGCTTGACCGCAGCCCAATGGTTCGGTCCTGGATTCGACTGATATCGACTTACCATACCAACTGCAAAACAAATGTCAGGCCTTGTGCATAACATAGCGTACATAAGACTACCTACTGCAGATGCATAAGGTACATTTTTCATACGCTCCCTTTCTTCCGATGTCTTGGGACAGTCATCTCTAGAAAGCTTGATTCCAATCCTGAAAGGTTGGGCATCTTTCTTGGAATCTTTCATATAAAACTTTTCAAGTACTTTATCAATGTATGAAGCTTGGGAGAGTGCTATCGTTTTGTTCTTTCTATCTCTAAAGAATTGAATTCCAAGAACATAACTAGCTTCTCCTAAGTCCTTCATGTCAAACTATTTGGCTAACCAAACTTTGATTGATGATAACATTGCAACATCGTTTCCAATAAGCAATATATCATCCACATAAAGTACTAGGAAAACCACTTTCTCGTTCTTGATACATTTATAAACACATGGTTCATCAATGTTTTGTTCGAATCCATAGGTTTTGATTGCTTGATCAAACCTAATATTCCAAGAACGAGATGCTTGCTTTAATCCATAAATGGATTTAAGCAACTTGCATACCTTGTCTTCTTGGCCCTTTGCCTTGAACCCGTCTGGTTGTATCATATAGATATCTTCCTCAAGAGAGCCATTCAAGAATGCTGTCTTGACATCCATTTTCCAGATCTCATAATCGAGAACAGCCGCAATGGATAAAAGAATGTGGATTGACTTGAGCATTGCTACAGGCGAGAAGGTTTCTTCATAGTCGATTCCTTCTTTCTGCGTATAGCCCTTTACTACAAGTCTTGCCTTGAAAGTTTCCACTTTCCCATCCACACCTCTTTTCCTCTTGTATACCCACTTACACCCAATCGGTTTTATGCCTTGGGGTAAGTCTACAAGTTTCCAGACCCCATTGGAATCCATAGATTCCATCTCGGTGTTCATAGCCTTTTGCCAAAGACTAGAATCAACATCCTCCATAGCTTCTTTGTACGTAGCCGGATCATCAACATGTTCTATTGATTCTGCTTAAAAAACTTCACCATTGAACATGTACCTTTCAGGTTCCCTGATAATCCTCCCACTACGACGAAGCTCCCGTGGTGGTTGATTCTCTAGTGTTTTTTCCACAGGGTTTTCTGTGACTTTAGGAATTTCCAAATCCGAAGTCATCTCCTCAAGCACTACTTTGCTACGAGGTTTAAAGTCTTCCATATAACTTTCCTCCAGGAATGTTGCATGTGTAGAAACAAAGACTTTATTTTGCTTCGGATTATAGAACAGACCACCTTTTGTCCCTTTTGGATAGCCAACAAACAAGCACACTTCTGATCGTGACTCCAATTTCTTCGCTTCCTTATCCAGGACGTGTGCTGGACAACCCCAAATTCGAATATGATTCAAATTAGGTTTCCTACTCATCCATAACTCGTAAGGAGTTTTAGGAACCGATTTGGAGGGAACGTTATTCAGAAGATAGCATGCAGTTTGTATGGCGTGCCCCCAAAATGACAAAGGTAATGTGGAATAACTCATCATAGACCGGACCATATCCAATAGGGTCCTATTTCTTCTCTTAGCTACACCATTCTGTTGAGGAGTACCAGGTGCAGTTTACTGGGATTGTATCCCATTCTCTATCAAATATCATAAGAACTCATCCGATAGGTATTCCCCACCTCGATCCGATCGAAGTGTCTTAATAGACTTTCCTAATTGTTTCTCCGCTTCAGCCCGAAATTCTTTGAACTTGTCAAAGGCTTCACTTTTGCGGGTCATCAAATAGACATATCCATACCTTCAGTAATCATCAATAAAAGTGATATAATACTCATACCTACCACGTGCTTCTATGTTCATGGGACCACAAACATCCGTATGCACAAGTTCTAAAAGTTCCTCGACACGACTATCCTTAGCAGCAAAGTGCCGTTTAGTCATCTTACCCTCCAAACAGGATTCACATTGTGGCCAAGGTTCAACCTCACACAGTCAAGGCTTTCCTCTTTTACCATCATTTGAATTCTGTTAGGCTTATGTGACCAAGTCGTAAATGCCAAAGATATGATTTGTTAGAGTGAGAAGACTTAAGTCTTTTAGAGTTCTTTTCTAATTCTGTATCAAGCAGTGAGTGCATCTTAGGTTTGATAAAATAAAGATTTCCATGCATCCATCCATTACAGATAAAAGAATTGTTTTTCCTAATAACAACTTTATTATTAAAAGAAACTGAATAAGAATCTTTAATCAAACAAGCTACGAAATTAGGTTCCTCGTAAAACTAGGAACATAAAAGCAATGTCTCAAAACAATAACCTAAATTCATCAAAATAAAGATGCACTTCTCCCACTGCTTCAGTTCGCACCAACGTCCCATCACCGGTTCT
>CM046374.1:17315615-17337882 GCA_025413025.1 Ficus hispida
TCATTAGTGATTGCAAGTCCACCAACACCCAATCCCTGTGGTATCTAAAATCCACGGACTGAATTAGAACCACCGCACCCTTGTTTCTATAAGAGTTGTACAAGTGTCTCAAGTTCCGAATATCATTGATCTTGAATGATAGCTTGCGCACTAGAGTATCTTGTAACATCTAATATCTGCAAATTTTGCAGCTTTACCTAGAGATTTTGGAAGCATCTTCACTTTGGTATTTCTCAGACCTAAGTATTTCGAATGAGAATAAATCTCCCACTCTTTTGGGAGATGATCAAGAGAAGTATCTCTCAATTCCAACAATCTTAGGAGCTTAAATTTCTTAACAAAGAACCACAAAAGATGCACCAATTCATCGGCAATTGAATAAAAAAACAGAACGAACCCCCAGAGTCTTCAGCAATCTCCTGAACACTTTCTACACCTTCATGGGATCGATAGGCAGTGATATCTACATCGAAATCTTGAATTATTTTCATCCAAAATTTGACAGAAACCTAATTCATCCATCTTCAATAAGATGATCTCACGCATCATGTCGTGAACTTTGTACATCCTATCATATCCTTGATACTCAAAGTATGGACAAGAATACAATGAGGTCTCTTGAGAAGCAAAAGCACCGATTGTATCATTATGCGTTGTGACAACTACCTTGCTACCTCTATCATTCTTAGGCAAACCATGTTTTATGACTTGCCAAAATTCTACATCCCAGACATCATCAAAACAACAATAGACCTCTGTGTGCTCAAATATTCTCTCAATGATTTAATTAATCCTCCAATCTCGTCTGTTTTGTCACTGGGGACAATCTTGGCCTATGAAAATCTGCTTGGTCATGTTTACAAGTAGCTTTTCATGCCGTGTGACTGAGACACAGTGATCGAAGCACGACAATCAAATAGCATTTCAGAAACTTCATTCTCATAGATATTGTTTGCAAGAGTAGTCTTTCCCAACTCCACCTGTACCTACTAATGAAATCACCGCAACGCGTGGATGCTCCATCAATCAACATTCTTGTCAAATCATCTCGTATGGAATCAATGCCCACAACATCATTTTCTTCAACGAAAAAGGAATCCAACCGAGGGTCGTAATGTTCTGTAGCTGTAGTGCATTTTCCACTAGGTTCATCTTCCGAGGAGAGTCGGAAGTCTTATCTTCCATTTCTCTCCTTGATCTCGCGTAGTGACATCTTAATGACTTGAACCTCAGAAGCTATGTAGTGACGTGCTTTAAACTGTTTGACAAAACGGCCGATCTTCTGAAGGAAACCAACAAATCCACTCTCCTAACGGCGGTGCAACATGGCGAAGGTATTCATCAATCACGTTTCTATGTGATTAGCTTCGTCCCTTACTTGTTTCACCTATATTTTCACGCCGACTTTGACGTCTCCTTTCCCCGACCTTGATTCTGCATCTTTCCAGAAACACTTGATGCTTTCCAGTTCATCCTTTAGATTCTCGACTTCTTTGTGGACTCCCTTGAACAACTTTGCTTCTTCGACTAGTAAGTCTACCAGCTTGTCAATGACAGGGCTTACAATCTCCGCCATTTCTCCTCTGTTACCGATGATCTCATAGCCAAACTTGACCACAAGAACTAGAAATATAGGTAATAATTAGAATGGTTTTATCAAAAGCTGTAATACGAACGACATGAAATCTCTGATCATGGTCTGAATATTAACTAAGACCAGCCAAAGAAGTATATAACAATTAAGTGTAAAATTACATGACACATATCCAATTCTTTTCCAAGAAAATATCTGAATTAAAACTTTAGGTGATTAAGGTTATTTCCAATAGCTTAACTTTTCCGCCCTTATTCCTGATCGATTATGAGAACACCATATCGTCTCTCAAATCAAGCCGTTTTGATGAAAAATTGGATTAATACTTCTCATTGGACATGACAGATAAATAAATCAAGAAATCCAGGTATATTTGAAAAAGAAATAACAAAAATAAACGGTATTTGGGAAAAATGAAAAATATGGATGACCTTTTTTAGAACAAAGTTTGACAATAACAATAGTAACAAAGAGAATGTTGTTCAGGGACTTTGATTGTAAAAAGGATGGTAACTTATATATTTGTGATGCATGATTAAATAAATCTATGTGATCAAGGAAGAAGTACCCGATTAGAAGTTGACTAACTGATCATTCCTGTAAGATTTTGATTAAAAAAAAAGAAAACAAAACAAAAAAAAAAAAAAAACAAAACAAAACAAAACAAAACAAAAACAAAAACAAAAACAAAACAAAACGGAAGCATAGAACTAAAGCGAAGCCATCTAGATGAACAACATGAACAGTAAGCTGGTGAAATTTAAGCAAGAAATAGATTAATCAGATCTCTCTGGGGAAAAAGCAAACCGGCAAAGGTGAAGATAGCAGCTCATGTAGTTGGTGAAGTCAACGGCTAGAGTTTTGCAAGGAATCGCTATCGAATTTCGTGATACCAGAATATATATTTAAGAAATGGTAAATCTGCAGTTTGGCCTAAATTTTTTACAAAATTATAATTTGGTTTCAAAAGTTTTTTTATAACTAAAAAATTCCTGGACTCTTTAAAAAGATATAATTTGATCCTTTTCACAAATAAGGATTGAAAATTAAACTAAATAAATCACGTATATGAAACATATAAGTTGAATCATGTAAATATTTTTTCTTAATTACCCTTCTTATGTATATATTTGTGATGCATGATTAAATAAATCTATGTGATCAAGGAAGAAGTACCCGATTAGAAGTTGACTAACTGATCATTCCTGTAAGATTTTGATTAAAAAAAAAGAAAACAAAACAAAAAAAAAAAAAAAAAAAAACAAAACAAAACAAAACAAAAAACAAAACAAAAACAAAACAAAACGGAAGCATAGAACTAAAGCGAAGCCATCTAGATGAACAACATGAACAGTAAGCTGGTGAAATTTAAGCAAGAAATAGATTAATCAGATCTCTCTGGGGAAAAAGCAAACCGGCAAAGGTGAAGATAGCAGCTCATGTAGTTGGTGAAGTCAACGGCTAGAGTTTTGCAAGGAATCGCTATCGAATTTCGTGATACCAGAATATATATTTAAGAAATGGTAAATCTGCAGTTTGGCCTAAATTTTTTTACAAAATTATAATTTGGTTTCAAAAGTTTTTTTATAACTAAAAAATTCCTGGACTCTTTAAAAAGATATAATTTGATCCTTTTCACAAATAAGGATTGAAAATTAAACTAAATAAATCACGTATATGAAACATATAAGTTGAATCATGTAAATATTTTTCTTAATTACCCTTCTTATGTATATATTTGTGATGCATGATTAAATAAATCTATGTGATCAAGGAAGAAGTACCCGATTAGAAGTCGACTAACTGATATTCCTGTAAGATTTTGATTAAAAAAAAAAAAACAAAACAAAAAATAAAAAACAAAACAAAACAAAACAAAACAAAAAAAAAAACAAAAAAAAAAAAACAAAAACAAAAACAAAACAAAACGGAAGCATAGAACTAAAGCGAGGCCATCTAGATGAACAACATGAACAGTAAGCTGGTGAAATTTAAGCAAGAAATAGATTAATCAGATCTCTCTGGGGAAAAAGCAAACCGGCAAAGGTGAAGATAGCAGCTCATGTAGTTGAAGTCAACGGCTAGAGTTTTGCAAGGAATCGCTATCGAATTTCGTGATACCAGAATATATATTTAAGAAATGGTAAATCTGCAGTTTGGTCTAAATTTTTTTACAAAATTATAATTTGGTTTCAAAAGTTTTTTTATAACTAAAAAATTCCTAGACTCTTTAAAAAGATATAATTTGATCCTTTTCACAAATAACGATTGAAAATTAAACGAAATAAATCACGTATATGAAATATATAAGATGAATCATGTAAATATTTTTTCTTAATTACCCTTCTTATGTGATTTTTCTGTTAAATTTTTTTAGATCTATTAATAAAAACAATAATTTTTCTTACTTTTTAAAAAGTTTAAGGATATTTTAAAAATAAAGAAGAAATTGACAATTAAATTGTAAGTTCATAAAAAATTAAAAAATAAATGAGTAATTTACTCTTTAAATATTATAATGTGGCCAACAACCTCCTACTTTAATGGGATATATACTGGTTTTCTTTATAAAAAAAAAAATTAATACCATAGAAAACAAAAATTAATCATGTTATTGGATTTTCCAAAAAAACACAAGGATACATAAAAAGCCAAAAATAACTACTCTCCAGCTGGCGTCGACTCACACAGCAGAGAAAAATGAATCAACTGGAATGCAGCTGAAGGTGAGGATAATTCCTAACTGGGTCATACCAAACCAGAGGTGACCACGGGCCAGGATTCAGATGTCCAAAAAGAGATTATAAGGCGGCCAGTATGTAGCATGTGCGTAAAAAGATTAATGCCATAATTGATGCTTGGATTGATTTTTACCCTAAAAAAATAGTAACGGTAAAGAATGGCATATATGTCACCACATAATATTTATTTATTAATTATTTTAAAATATCAATAATATCCTCAAGATACCTATGACAGTCATCAGTCTCTAAAAAAAAAATTGGTAAGCTGTGTAGTCCCATATCGATTGGAGATAGATATATATGATGGTTCAAAAGTAAAGAGACAATCTCCTAATGATATGAGGTATTTTGGGGTGAGCCGAAGAGCAAAACCATGCAGACATAAGGTCCAAAATACACAATATCATATAAAAAAAAAAAAAGAAACATAGGCCGTTACAATACCAGTGGGTATCCATGACGATACTGACCAACCGAGTTGGTTACCATCTAGTATCCACGATGATACCGATCGACATCCACCATTGCCAATAGGATATTAGTTGATTACTGACTGTTGGAAAAAACGGATCCGATATCGGAGTTATGGCGCAGCGGAAGTTTTAAAAATTTTTATGCCGTTTCGAAAAGAATCTCATGATGCATATAACAATAAATTAAATTCATGATCAAGCGTACCTTATTTCTCGGATTCCGGAATCACTAGAGCGTTTGACCAACGTGTCTCCTACTATTCTCGAGTTCCACGTCTCAGAGTGTGTGTGGGCACACGTTCTATGAATCCAAGCGACCGGTAATGTTTTCCGAAGTCTAGATCCCTCCTTCTCAATCCGATGTTCCTTGTTGAGAATACGATCCAACTTCTTTCTTCAAAACTACAAAACAGGAACCGGTTAACCTCCTATGAAAATTATTACTCGGTTTAACCTTCCTCACAGTTTTGAATCAATGGAATTTTCTCTCTTTTTCTTTCTACAAGATACCGAATTTTTGAAGCAGAAGAAAACCAAATTATTTTTCTTCTCTCTCAAAAACGTTTTTCTCTTGAAAATACCAAAAAATTTTCTCAAGAATTCCTAGCCTTTATATAGAAGTCTAATCCTTTTCAAAATTTAATTCCTTCTTGAAAAATAATTAATAATTATTTTTCTGGATAAATTTTGAACCAAAAGATCATACAACTTTAGGGCTAGATTCATTGAACCTAGAAACGTTTTTCAAGAGGAAATCTCCTCAAAATTCGGCCACTTTAGGATAAATCTAGATTGGTGGTTCAAATTTTAAATCAAGAATCTAGACTAGTGAAAAGATCCTAGTCTATCTAGATTCAAATTTCTTTTAAACCCTTTTTGAATTTAAATAAGATTCACTCATTTGAATTAATATTTTCCACAAACATCAACCATATTAATTAATTTAAATAAATGAATATTTGAATTTTTTCTTCCTCAAAATCCGTGCACCACATTTAAAGGATAAAAAATTCATCAAATAATCTCCATTATTTAAATCAATTAATAATTTAATGTTAGGAATATATTTGAACAATTTTGAAACAAAATTTTCTTCCCTCCACCTATCTAAAAACCGTGCACCACTTTTAGATTAGGAGAGAAAAACTTTGTTTTCCAAAATTAAATAATTCAAACACAATCTTATTTTCAAAATTCAAATTAACAATCACATGTTGACAAATCATATTATTTGTCTACACAAATCCTACATGTCCAATCTTTTCCGGATTGCATGTTAGAGAGTACATGTCTTAATAGACATTACAAAATTCCATTTAAATTTACCGATCTCATTAGGAACAAATCCGAGACGCTATATGGAACTATATGAGCTAATAGAGGGACCCGATGGAAATATGTAAAGAGGCTCCTATAATTGTGAAAAATTAATCCCAGATTAATTATTCATCAATTATCAACTCCAAAACTATTCCACTAAAAGTTTGAAGCTGAACTCCTGTTTACATACCGTATTACGAAAGCTCTCTCACGCAGTGCTTCTTCCATGATTTATTCATCGCTTGTTTAATCCCCATATGTTATCCATGATTGAATTAAGGACTTTTTCCGTTTTACCTTTTCAATCATTTTAACTTAAAGTTCCATTATTCTCCATTGAAAGAACCACCAATTGTAAAACCATACAATTGGTAAACCATCAGAGAACACAAAGTAAACCGATGGCCAAGATCTTGTTATACTATCTTTCAATCCCCGAATAATGCCTTTAAGTAGATAACATGTACTATCGTTAAGATAGCTATGGATTCCATATCTATGAATCTTGATTTCTCTATCCATAAGTCATGCACCCAAAACACAAGTATATTGACCATAAATTAACAGTGTCTCACCTGTAGTGCATTAAAGTACATAAGTCATGGATACGAACTCAAGTAATCATTTCAGGATTAAGATTAATACAGAATGATAATCAAAGCTTCATTGATTCTTATAAACGGAATTATTAAACCGAATCAATTAACACTTTAGGTCCATCCAATGTCATACCTCAATACTGGTATACATTAAAGTTTCCACTCGGAACCAATCCGATGGTCAAGACAAACCATCCTCCAAGGAAGTAGACAACTTGTACAATCTTATCATGAATAAGATCCCCAAATCTTATTCCATCGATTGCGGACTATTTATTTTGACTGTTATCAAATTACCATGTCTTCTATGTATACCCCGTATACATATGGTAATCCGATATATTTCCAACAGTCAAGGAGTATTTTATGTTTGCTCAACCATACAATCAACAAATGAAAGTAAATAGGACACAACTTATTAAACATGAATAACCTCCTCTTATTAATATCAAAATGTCATATTTACAGAAAATCCCTAATATTGATTTTCTATCCTTAGGCACATTTAGATCCCAACAATCTCCCACTTGCCCTAAGCGAGTAAATGTGACATATTACGCATCCCATGCCTTCACGTGTTCTACGAATCTTCTGGCCACCAAAGTCTTCGTGAACAGGTTAGCAAGATTGTCCTCTGATGCGATTTTGCAAACCGTCACATTTCCACTCTCAACAAAGCCTCTGATGATGTGATATTTTCTGTCAATGTGCTTACTCCTCTTATGATGCCTAGGATCCTTGGTATTAGCTACTGCTGCACTGTTATCACAGTAAAGCACCATAGCTTTATCCATACAGGAACGACCTCAAGGTCATTAAGGAACCTGCGGAGCCATACCGCTTCCTTTGATGCCTCACTGGCTGCCACATACTCGGCTTCCATGGTCGAGTCAGCAATGCAAGATTGCTTAATACTCCTCCACACAACGGCACCACCTCCAAGGGTAAAGACAGAACCTGAAGTCGATTTCCTTGAATCCTGATCTGATTGAAAATCAGAATCTGTGTATCCTATAGGAACAGGTCCTGACCGGAATACACTAGCATATAATCCCTCGTTCTCCGTAGATACTTGAGTATATGCTTGACCGCAGCCCAATGGTTCGGTCCTGGATTCGACTGATATCGACTTACCATACCAACTGCAAAACAAATGTCAGGCCTTGTGCATAACATAGCGTACATAAGACTACCTACCGCAGATGCATAAGGTACATTTTTCATACGCTCCCTTTCTTCCGATGTCTTGGGACAGTCATCTCTAGAAAGCTTGATTCCAATCCTGAAAGGTTGGGCACCTTTCTTGGAATCTTTCATAGAAAACTTTTCAAGTACTTTATCAATGTATGAAGCTTGGGAGAGTGCTATCGTTTTGTTCTTTCTATCTCTAAAGAGTTGAATTCCAAGAACATAACTAGCTTCTCCTAAGTCCTTCATGTCAAACTGTTTGGCTAACCAAACTTTGACGATGATAACATTGCACATCGTTTCCAATAAGCAATATATCATCCACATAAAGTACTAGGAAAACCACTTTCTCGTTCTTGATACATTTATAAACACATGGTTCATCAATGTTTTGTTCGAATCCATAGGTTTTGATTGCTTGATCAAACCTAATATTCCAAGAACGAGATGCTTGCTTTAATCCATAAATGGATTTAAGCAACTTGCATACCTTGTCTTCTTGGCCCTTTGCCTTGAACCCGTCTGGTTGTATCATATAGATATCTTCCTCAAGAGAGCCATTCAAGAAAGCTGTCTTGACATCCATTTGCCAGATCTCATAATCGAGAGCAGCCGCAATGGATAAAAGAATGCGGATTGACTTGAGCATTGCTACAGGCGAGAAGGTTTCTTCATAGTCGATTCCTTCTTTCTGCGTATAGCCCTTTACTACAAGTCTTGCCTTGAAAGTTTCCACTTTCCCATCCACACCTCTTTTCCTCTTGTATACCCACTTACACCCAATCGGTTTTATGCCTTGGGGTAAGTCTACAAGTTTCCAGACCCCATTGGAATCCATAGATTCCATCTCGGTGTTCATAGCCTTTTGCCAAAGACTAGAATCAACATCCTCCATAGCTTCTTTGTACGTAGCCGGATCATCAACATGTTCTATGGATTCTGCTTCAAAAACTTCACCATTGAACATGTACCTTTCAGGTTCCCTGATAATCCTCCCACTACGACGAAGCTCCCGTGGTTGTTGATTCTCTAGTGGTTTTTCCACAGGGTTTTCTGTGACTTTAGGAATTTCCAAATCCGAAGTCATCTCCTCAAGCACTACTTTGCTACGAGGTTTAAAGTCTTCCATATAACTTTCCTCCAGGAATGTTGCATGTGTAGAAACAAAGACTTTATTTTGCTTCGGATTATAGAACAGACCACCTTTTGTCCCTTTTGGATAGCCAACAAACAAGCACACTTCTGATCGTGACTCCAATTTCTTCGCTTCCTTATCCAGGACGTGTGCGGACAACCCCAAATTCGAATATGATTCAAATTAGGTTTCCTACTCATCCATAACTCGTAAGGAGTTTTAGGAACCGATTTGGAGGGAACGTTATTCAGAAGATAGCATGCAGTTTGTATGGCGTGCCCCCAAAATGACAAAGGTAATGTGGAATAACTCATCATAGACCGGACCATATCCAATAGGGTCCTATTTCTTCTCTAGCTACACCATTCTGTTGAGGAGTACCAGGTGCAGTTAACTGGGATTGTATCCCATTCTCTATCAAATATCCTAAGAACTCATCCGATAGGTATTCCCCACCTCGATCCGATCGAAGTGTCTTAATGGACTTTCCTAATTGTTTCTCCGCTTCAGCCCGAAATTCTTTGAACTTGTCAAAGGCTTCACTTTTGCGGGTCATCAAATAGACATATCCATACCTTCAGTAATCATCAATAAAAGTGATATAATACTCATACCTACCACGTGCTTCTATGTTCATGGGACCACAAACATCCGTATGCACAAGTTCTAAAAGTTCCTCGACACGACTATCCTTAGCAGCAAAGTGCCGTTTAGTCATCTTACCCTCCAAACAGGATTCACATTGTGGCCAAGGTTCAACCTCACACAAGTCAAGGCTTTCCTCCTTTACCATCCTTTGAATTCTGTTAAGGCTTATGTGACCAAGTCGTAAATGCCAAAGATATGATTTGTTAGAGTGAGAAGACTTAAGTCTTTTAGAGTTCTTTTCTAATTCTGTATCAAGCAGTGAGTGCATCTTAGGTTTGATAAAATAAAGATTTCCATGCATCCATCCATTACAGATAAAGAATTGTTTTTCCTAATAACAACTTTATTATTAAAAGAAACTGAATAAGAATCTTTAATCAAACAAGCTACCGAAATTAGGTTCCTCGTAAAACTAGGAACATAAAAGCAATGTCTCAAAACAATAAACCTAAATTCATCAAAATAAAGATGCACTTCTCCCACTGCTTCAGTTCGCACCAACGTCCCATCACCGGTTCTTAACGTGAAGTTCTCCTCACACAGACTTCTCGTTACCTTGAACCCCTGCAGAGAAATACCAACATGGTTAGTGGCTCCAGAATCTATAACCCAATTGTCCTTAGATTCTTCCACTAAATAACCTTCAAGATACAGGACATTGAAATTACCTTTCTGCTTTTCAAAGCCAGGTATTCTCGGCAATCTTCTTGAAATGTCCTTTCTTCCCACAGTGAAAGCACTTAACCTTTTTGGGATCCACCTTTCGCTTCTTAGTCTTGATAGACTTCTTAGAAACAGGTGCATTTCCCTGGTTCTTCCCCTTTTCCTTCTTCCTTTTAGGATTAGGAGCAGGTGAACTAGGTTCAGCCACATTTGCCTCAGCCTTAGATCCAGAACCCTTAAAAATGTTCTCAAAGGCTTGCAACTATTTCATCAATTCCGTTAAAGACATCTCCTTCCGGTTAAGGTTGTAGGATGCCTGAAACGAATCGAAATCCTTGGATAAGGTTTGGAAAACCATAACCAATTGAGTTGCAGCAACGATCTCAGCCCCATTTGTCTGAGTCTCAGACAAATAAGCCATGACTTTCATCATGTGCTCCTTAATGGGAGATCCAACCTTCTGCCTGCAGTTCATGAGACCTTTGATAGCATCGGTCTTAGCCTGGATAGTTTGTTCACCAAACATCTCCTCCAGGTTATCCATGATCTGCCTAGCAGTTTGATGTTCCTCATGCTGTTTCTAGAGCACGTTAGACATGCTCGCCCTTATATAGCACATGGCACTTAGGTTAGAATTGTCCCAGCGCTCAAGCGCTACAAATTCCCTATCAGGAGCATCGATCGCAGGCGTAGGTGGTCTAGGTTGGGTTAGGACAAAACTGTGTTTCTCAAAGTTTAGGACGATAAGCAAGTTCCTTTTCCAGTCATTAAAGTTTTCGCCAGTTAATTTATTTTGCGTAAGTATCACAGATAAAGGGTTCGACATTTTGATCTATAATAAGAAAACATGTAATAAGTACGAGCAAACATCCTATCAGTTTATAAAATATGATTTTGTAATGAAACATAAAGATCTATATGCAATCTAAATGTTCATGTGTAAAACCCTTAAAACACATATCTTACAACGATAATTCATAGTTTCTGCTTTCTAAGCTACCGAGGGGTAGTCATAGAATAACTAGCCAAGAACACGGATCCCTTCCGATTAATACATATTCGTCCATGGAGAAAACTCCATTAAATATATATTAACTATCATTTATTTAGCCACTACTTTACATATCAGAGCCTCGAGGGAGGATTAATAAATAAAGTAGCATGAGAGTATAACCATCGTTTCCAATTTTGAATCCATATTTTACATCCGCCACCGAGGGGTGATCTAAACATAAAATATGCCCAAAATTGTTATCATTTCGGAAATCCAAATCAGTGTGCGCTCTAGGTAAGATACCTATCCGAAGGGAATTCCCGGGTCAAAACCGAGTAGTAGGCACTACCATGCGTAACTATTGGACCAACGATGGAGACCGTAGGTTTTAGTGTATAAAACCTTTTCCCACTCAATCTTTTAAATTATGGTTTTTGTTTTTCATGCATAAACAATATTTATTGAGTGGCACTCCCTAGTCTATATGGCATGTTATCAATACATCACGAAATAGTATAACATATTAATCTAGCAGCACATCATCCATGGTTTGCAAAATATATAAATAGCCGTGGATCATGATTCCATCCTAGAAAAAAGAAAATTACAAAATTTACAAAAATTAACCGAAACATATATCGGCCTTCATTTGTAGATCCATGCCTTGTATCCTTCTTCAATGTGTCTTCCTTCTCCAATGTCACATCTTTTTCAATTTAAATTTAAAATTCAAATTTCAAAAAGATTATATGTGATTTTTAATTTTAATCAAAATTACAAAATATCAAAATTTAAATAAAAATCCGGTTTATTAAATTTTAAAATTCAAAAAATTTGAAATTTGAAATTTAAATCTCAAAATTTTAAAATTCATAATAATATCCATTAAATTTAAATTTAAATTTTTAATTTTGATTTTCAAATTATCAAGATCACATATCATTGGAAAATTAAATTTTCAAAAAGATTTTGTGATTTATTTATTTATTTTTTATTAAAAAAACATTTTTTTAATTGAAAATAACAAAAAACACAAAATCACATCCTTTGAAAATTTACATACCTTCGTTCATCTTCAATCTCCTCGAATCCATTGTATCCCGAATTTTACAAAAAAATTCCTATGCCGTTTCCGGCTTACAAAAATTCTAGGAATTGAAAGAACGACCTAGCGGTGATAATAGACCGCATCTATTATACTTGAAAAACTCAGATACAAATTCTAACCTCTATGGAATCATGACCGGCAAAATTGAACAAGCATCATATATTATAAAAATAATATAAAGCATTCAATCATACATCCATTCATAATATATTTAACATACACAAAATAAAACCTAGAGTGTCAACTCTCTAAAATATTTCATTAATGCATAGAGAGAAATTTATTTGATCAAATAATTTATGTTATATGCATAATCATGAGTAGGCTCTGATACCAATTGTTGGAAAAAACGTATCCGATATCGGAGTTACGGCGCAGCGGAAGTTTTAAAAATTTTTATGCTGTTTCGAAAAGAATCTCATGATGCATATAACAATAAATTAAATTCATGATCAAGCGTACCTTATTTCTCGGATTCCGGAATCACTAGAGCGTTTGACCAACGTGTCTCACCTACTATTCTCGAGTTCCACGTCTCAGAGTGTGTGTGGGCACACGTTCTATGAATCCAAGCGACCGGTAATGTTTTCCGAAGTTTAGATCCCTCCTTCTCAATCCGATGTTCCTCGTTGAGAATACGATCCAACTTCTTTCTTCAAAACTACAAAACAGGAACCGGTTAACCTCCTATGAAAATTATCACTTAGTTTAACCTTCCTCACAGTTTTGAATCAATGGAATTTTCTCTCTTTTCTTTTTTTTACAAGATAACCGAATTTTTGAAGCAGAAGAAAACCAAATTATTTTCCTCTTCTCTCTCAAAAACGTTTTTCTCTTGTAAAATACTCAAAAAAAAATTTCTCAAGAATTCCTAGCCTTTATATAGAAGTCTAATCCTTTTCAAAATTTAATTCCTTCTTGAAAAATAATTAATAATTATTTTTCTGGATAAATTTTGAACCAAAAGATCATACAACTTTAGGGCTAGATTCATTAAACCTAGAAACATTTTTCAAGAGGAAATCTCCTCCAAATTTTCGGCCACTTTAGGATAAATCTAGATTGGTGGTTCAAATTTTAAATCAAGAATCTAGACTAGTGAAAAGATCCTAGTCCTATCTAGATTCAAATTTCTTTTAAACCCTTTTTGAATTTAAATAAGATTCACTCATTTGAATTAATATTTTCCACAAACATCAACCATATTAATTAATTTAAATAAATGGAATATTTGAATTTTTTCTTCCTCAAAAATCCGTGCACCACATTTAAAGGATAAAAAATTCATCAAATAATCTCCATTATTTAAATCAATTAATAATTTAATGTTAGGAATATATTTGAATAATTTTGAAACAAATTATTCTTCCCTCCACCTATCTAAAAACCGTGCACCACTTTTAGATTAGGAGAGAAAAACTTTGTTTTCCAAAATTAAATAATTCAAACACAATCTTATTTTCAAAATTAAATTAACCAATCACATGTTGACAAATCATATTATTTGTCTACACAAATCCTACATGTCCAATCCTTTTCCGGATTGCATGTTAGAGAGTACATGTCTTAATAGACATTACAAAATTCCATTTAAATTTACCGATCTCATTAGGAACAAATCCCGAGACGCTATATGGAACTATATGAGCTAATAGAGGGACCCGATGGAAATATGTAAAGAGGCTCCTATAATTGTGAAAAATTAATCCCAGATTAATTATTCATCAATTATCAACTCCAAAACTATTCCACTAAAAGTTTGAAGCTGAACTCCTGTTTACATACCGTATTACGAAAGCTCTCTCACCAGTGCTTCTTCCATGATTTATTCATCGCTTGTTTAATCCCCATATGTTATCCATGATTGAATTAAGGACTTTTTCCATTTTACCTTTTCAATCATTTTAACTTAAAGTTCCATTATTCTCCATTGAAAGAACCACCAATGGTAAAACCATACAATTGGTAAACCATCAGAGAACACAAAGTAAACCGATGGCCAAGATCTTGTTATACTATCTTTCAATCCCGAATAATGCCTTTAAGTAGATAACATGTACTATCGTTAAGATAGCTATGGATTCGATATCTATGAATCTTGATTTCTCTATCCATAAGTCATGCACCCAAAACACAAGTATATTGACCATAAATTAACAGTGTCTCACCTGTAGTGCATTAAAGTACATAAGTCATGGATACGAACTCAAGTAATCATTTCAGGATTAAGATTAATACAGAATGATAATCAAAGCTTCATTGATTCTTATAAACGGAATTATTAAACCGAATCAATTAACACTTTAGGTCCAATCCAATGTCATACCTCAATACTGGTATACATTAAAGTTTCCACTCGGAACCAATTCGATGGTCAAGACAAACCATCCCTCCAAGGAAGTAGACAACTTGTACAATCTTATCATGAATAAGATCCCCAAATCTTATTCCATCGATTGCAGACTATTTATTTTGACTGTTATCAAATTACCATGTCTTCTATGTATACCCCGTATACATATGGTAATCCGATATATTTCCAACAGTCAAGGAGTATTTTATGTTTGCTCAACCATACAATCAACAAATGAAAGTAAATAGGACACAACTTATTAAACATGAATAACCTCCTCTTATTAATATCAAGATGTCATATTTACAGAAAATCCCTAATATTGATTTTCTATCCTTAGGACACATTTAGATCCCAACACTGACTGGGTCAGTGACCACCTCCATCGGCAGGATGCTAGTTGGTTATCGACCCGTAACCGCCTCCACGTGGGAGGATATCGGCTGGTTACCGATCAGTAACTACAAAATCTGTTGGAACCACCCATAGCTAAGTAGGAGCTTTTGCTCCACTAGACTTTTATTTATATTTATATATATACTAGTTTTTAGATATGTGTAAAGCATGTGTAGATTTAATGTGTTAATTTATTTTAAGGAATACACAAATGTTAATTTTTTATTAAAGAAATAGTAGATGTTAAATTTTTGAAGAAACAATATCGTTTCTTAATTTATTTATCATCTCCTAAGCTGTTTAACATAATCAAGTAATCAATAACAATTTGAAAAATTATAAGAAAAAAATTTGTTGAGACATGCATATTTGAAAAAAGTTATTTTATATAGAGATAAATTGGAAAAAAAATGAAAAAAAAATTTTAAATGAGCCAGCTACAAATTAATAAAACTTTTAGGGGAAAATGTAAAGATAAAAAATAAAACAAAAAAGGATGTAACCAACTCAACAAAAAAAAAAAAGAAAAAAAAAAGAAAAGAGAAAGAAAAACTTACACAAAAAGACAAAAAGATAGAACAAATTTTTTTATAGTATCAAAATACAACTCTCCTTTATAATATTTATATATATATATATATACATATATATATATATATTTGCAATTTTATCTCTAAAAGTTTCACATGTTTTTTGTTTTGCTCTTTATGAAAAATTATCATCCTTATATAAGTCCTTTAAAAATTTTATTATCTAATATATACCTTACTAAAACAATAGGTTTGCTTTTTGTTCTGGTTTTTGCAGATTGTAAAGTGAAAGTGGTTCACCCTCCTAGAATTATAAAATTTGGTTCTTAGAATATGGTTAAATGGGCTCACTTAACAAAATCAATTTGGCCTTTTCTCTTCTTCTGTTTTTCCAATTGGAGTCATTGAATATCTGAGCCAACTAAAAGAGCATTGGAAGTCAAGATCCTATGCATATTTTTGTTGAATCTATGAACTTTTCACTCATTACCTCTTTGATTTCTTATTTAAGGAAGTTAGGCTAGTATGAGAAATCTGTTTTAAATGAAATAAAGTAAGAAATAAAAAGAGAATCCGACATCAAAAACATCATTGAAAACGAACTGAGATTTACGTACCTTTTCGGTAAACTGGCAGTATATTATTATCAACGGAAGATAACCAACTCAGTAACTGAATTTAAGTTACAAGATTTTCGAGACTTTTTACCTAATATCTTAGAGTCGTAAATTTGACATGGAAGCTTTTAGTTTAGTACTATTCTTTCAAAGAAAGTCTATCTTCCAAAAAAGCAAGAAAAGCTTCACTTCGGAACATCAAATCTAGAAACTACAAGTGCACAAAAATTTGCCTGATACAGAAATTCACAAGACAAATGAAACAAAAAAGCAAATGCAAAATCGAACACACCGCAGAATTGCAGAAATATAACATACCGAAAACATGTTCTGTTTCATCAGCTTCAAGCACTGGTTACAATTTTACATATCAACTATCATCTTCAACAGAAAGAAAATACATAGACATGAAAAAAAAAAAAAAAAACAAAACACGATTTCTAAACAAGAACATGTTTACAATTACAACCTTGCATTGAAGAAAATAAACTTAAAACGTTGAGCGGCAATCACTGTTTACGGTCGTCGCCAAGAAAACAATGAGCTCAACGAGTCAGATAATTGATTTGAGAGAATGACTGTGTGTGTTTCATTCCCCTCAAATTATTGCCGTTTGTTCCTACAATTATTGAAAGATATGGTGAGTTTGTATAGAAGGTGGATATGAGAATGATGCAGAGCAGAGAGGTGAATTAGCTTAGCAGAGGAACTAGCAGCAACCAAGTTGTATGACCTAATACAAATAGTATCTCAACTTAACAAACATCTTATTGGAAGAATCTAAGAAAAATCAGAATTCAAATTTAGTAAACATTAGGTGAGCAATACAAGATACCTGTATGTAAATCCATCTTTCACAGTTTAAAGACGTTAAAAAATAAGAAACAGATTTTAGAAATAACATGTTATAAGCATACTTTTAAGAGACTATACAAAATTAATGTCCAAATCAATTCTCATATTTTTTTTATATTTTTATTTTTTTCTTTTTTCTTTCTGTTGAAACAGATTTACTTTAAGAGGCTTAGCTTGGTTTCGTACCTCATTAGACTAATATTGAGGTTCAAAGTTCAAATTCTTTCTTCCATTAAAGAAAAAGAAAATAGTTATGAAGCCACAAAAATAAAACTAGAGATATTTCTCGGGCAAAAGAAAATACCTTTCACAGAATTTTGTAGTGTTTTGCACAGCAAAAATCATAAGTGTCAGACTCGCGGAGCTTCCCAACTATAGTGTCTCGTGTCCAGAAAGTGACCGAAGAAACATGCATAACTTTCCAATAATCTTGGCCTCCATCTGGTTTCATGCCATCGAGAAATTCTGTCGGCATGTCGTGGAATCTTAAAGTTTGAGGTTGTGCAAGTGTTGGATGCCGGAAGGCACTTCCTTCAGCTGGCTAGCTCCTATTTCTAACTTTTCAAGACAAGGCAATGCTCCTCGATCTATTTTCAAGACCTTTAATTCTGCCAACTTATTTAGACTAAGCACCTTGAGTTTCTGAAAGCCACCTTCTTTGAAATGCAGTTCTTCTCCATCGTATGCCTGGAAGAGGAAAAGTCTGTGTAAATTAGGCAGGCCATGGAGGAATCTTAATGGATCATCGTGCAGCTTCGAAAATCTTAAGTTCAAATCCCATAGATCGTGAAGCGAAGACATCCAATGCGGCAGGTTCAGTAATGGTCCCCTCAGAGTAAGAAAGCGAAGAAAACGAGGAGGAGATGAAATGGATTGTAAATCTAGGATTTCATCCTCACTGATTAGTGACAAACATAAACGCTGAAGGTAGGTCATCTTCTCAATGGAACTACAAGCAGCCTTCCCTGTCTCTGTGGTCAACTTTGAGATGGAAAAAAGCCTCAACTGTTGCAACTTCCCTAACTCATTTATTGCACCAAGTCCTTCCTGATGTGCTTCCACTCTTGCTAGTGTCTGTAAGTCCTCCAAACAACCAATCCCATCTGGCATCTTAACTCCATCGGCTGAATCAAAACTGTTGCTTGACCCCTTCTCAGAATGACGAATTAATAAGTGCCTCAGTTTCCGAAATTTGTTGATCTCAAATGGTAGCTCTCGCACTAGGGTAAATGCAAGATCTAATGTCTGCAAATTTTGCAGCTTACCTGCAGACTTCGGAAGCATCTTTACTTTGGTATTTCTCAGACCTAAGTAGTTCAGGTGGAATAAATCTCCCACCTCTTTTGGAAGAGAATCAAGAGGAGCATCTGTGAATTCCAACAATCTTAAGAGCTTAAATTTTTTAATCAAAGTAACCATGAAGGATTTCGTCAATTGTTTGGCATTGAAAATAAAAACAGAACGAACCCCAGAGTCCTTGGCAATCTCTTGAACATTTTCTATGCCTCCATGGATCGACAGACGACG
Organism: Ficus hispida; assembly: GCA_025413025.1. Classification (NCBI taxonomy): domain Eukaryota; kingdom Viridiplantae; phylum Streptophyta; class Magnoliopsida; order Rosales; family Moraceae; genus Ficus; species Ficus hispida. The sequence continues at coordinate 17,334,360 of CM046374.1, forward strand.
ATACTTCATTCTAAATCTTGAGTTTGTTTTATCCAAAATTTGACAGAAACCCAATTCATCCATCTTTAGTAAGATGATCTCTCGCATCATATCATGAACTTTGAGCACCCTATCATAGCATCGACATTCCAAATATGAGACTTGAACCAAGTTTCTATGGATGAGCTCCTCTAAGTACTCTTTAGCAATGTCTTCTGGTCTCTTGTCCCTTCTGGGCTTTACAAAACCTTCTGCAATCCACAATTTGTATAATGCTGCATCAGCAACTGAATAGTCCTCAGGAAAGATGCCAAAGTACAAAAAGCAAGATTTAAGGTGGTGCGGTAGATCGTTATAACTCAAGGAGAGAATTTTTAAAGCACTTGTAAGTTGGCAATTACTTTCAAACTCAGTGCTCATATTCTCCAGAACGTTTTGCCATGCTGACAAAGTCTTCTCTTTTGTTGATAATAAACGAGCCATTGCAGTAATTACCAGTGGCAGGCCTTGGCATTTGCTAACAATTTTACGAGACAATTCCTCCAACACCACAGGACATGAAGAATTCATAGACTTCTTAGATTGGAATGCCTTTTTGCAAAACAATCCCAAGCCATTTCCTCCGACATAGGCTCCAGTCTATGGACACGATCATCTGAGGTCTCTTGAGAAGCAAAAGCACCGATTGTATCATTACGGGTTGTGACAACTACCCTGCTACCTTTACCATTCTGAGGCAAAGCATGTTTTATGACTTGCCAAAACTCTACATCCATACATCATCAAAAACTACCATATACCTCCGTGTATTCAAACTTCTCTTAATGACCTGATTAAGCTTTCAATCTCATACGTTCTGTCACTGGGGCTTTTTCATCTATGAAAAGCTGTGTGGCCATATTTTAAGTTTCTTCTTCAAGTCATAGGACTGAGACACAGTGATCCAACACCGCACTTAAAGTGTTTTTTAACCACTTCATTCTCGTAGACTTTGCTTGCAAGAGTAGTCTTCCCCACTCCACCTGTGCCTACTAATGAAATCACCGCACGCGTGGATGCTCCATCAACCAACATGCTTATCAAATCATCTCGTGTTGAATCAATGCCCACAACATCATCTTCTTCAATGAAAATGGAATCCAACCGAGGGTCGTAATGTTCTGCAGCTGTAGTGCTTGTGCCACTGGGTCCATCTTCTGAGGAAAATCGGAAATCATATCTTTCACTTCTCTCCTTGATCTCGCGTAGTGACGTCTTAATGTCTCGAACCTCAGAACAATGCGATGACGTGCTTTTAGCTGTTTGACCGAGCGACGGATATACTGAAGGAAACACTCTCATGACGGCGCGGTGCAACGTGGCGAAGGTATTCATCAATCACGTTTTTCGATGTGATTAGCTTCGTCCCTTACTTGTTTCACCCAAATTTTCACGCCGTCTTTGACGTCTCCTTTCCCGACCTTGATTCTGCATCTTTCAAGAAACACTTGATGCTTTCCAGTTCATCCGTTATACTTTGGACTTCTTTGTGGACTCCCTTGAACAATCTTGCCTCGTCCAATAGTAAGTCTACCAGCTTGTCAATGACAGCGCCCACTACAATCTCCGCCATTCTCCTCCGCGACTGATGATCTCAGAACAAACTTTAACCACAAAACCTGCGTGCAATCAATTTATTGATATTAGGCAATGGCGGAAGAGGAGGGGGAAGGGGGTGGGGGGGATGTGTTTGGAGGGCCGTGGCCCTTTAGCTTTTTTTATTTTTATTTTTTTAATTTTAATATAGCAGTTTTTTTTATTTAATTGATTACGTGGCCGTGCATGGCCCTTTTAGTTTTTTTTTTTTTTAATTTTTGGTTTTTTATTTGAGTGGATACATGCATAAATTAGTCTCGACATCTATTAAATATTTTAAAAATATTTTATTTACAATCATAATATTGATAAATATCTCATAATATTAATAAATATTTTTAATATATTCTACTTTTAGAAAATTACCTTAAATTATAAGAATGCTCAAACCTACACATACTATAAATGAAAATAATTTTTATATATAATAATTAAAAAAACATACACCACATTTATCATAAATGAAAATAAAATTTAAAAATCTAAGAATTGTTTAAATTTTCTAAACTCTAAATTCCTCTTCGTCAATTTCTTTTCTTAGAAATTTTTATAATGGCATGAAAAATTTTAATAAAATATTCAAGTGAAATAAAAATAAAAGAAAAATATCATTTGAAGAGTCAACGATTATTGAAACAAGTAATTTGTATGTTTATTAGTATTATACTTTTTTTTTTCTTTTACTTTTATTTTATTCCTATTTTACCCTTTTCTACAACATATCCCGTCACCTCTCTTCCCTCTCTATGTCTCTCTCCCTCTCTCTCTCTCTCTCTCTCTCCTTTTGTAGACCGAAGATCAGGACAGCGACAGCGATGGATTCGATGGCGTTGGGATTGTGAGGTGAGAGGCTGCGGATATCGAATCCATCAAGTTTCTTTCCGGCGATAGGTTTCCCTTTCGATCTTTTTCTCTGGGATTTGTTGGATTTTTTTGTAGGTGAATTGGTCGGGGTTTGGTGCCGGTGACGTTCAAGATTGGGCAGAGTTGCAAAGATGGCGACATAATGGCTTTGCCGAGGTTTTTGGTTGTAGCAGATTGTTGTTGGCTTTTGCTTTCTGCAAGTACTGCGTCGAGTCAGTGGCTGCTTTTTCCATTGGTTGCTTTGTCCTATGGTGTTGCTCCAGTGGTGGCGATGGTGGGCCAGCTGAATTAGGGTTTTTGGGTTAGGGTTGCTGATTTGGGGCTGGTTTAGGATTTTTGGATTTGGGATTTAGGGTTAGGTTTAAATGAATTTGGGGTTCTAATTTTGGAAAACTTTGGGGTGTATTTTGTAATTTAAGAAAGTTTATAGAATAAGGAAAAAATTGTTAAAAAATTTACTAATGATATTTGAATTACCAATAAATTCAGATTTATTAGTAAATATGAGAATTTTTTGAGGGATTGAATATGTATTTATTAGTTAATACTAGATTTATTAAGAGTAAATAAATCATTTCCAAGTAAATATTTATTTTCTAATAAATATTTTATTTTTAAAATTTTAGATTTATTTAAAAATACCAGATTTACTTAGAAATACCATCGTATTCTAAAGAAAATCCAAAAGAGATTTTGATTTGAAAATATTGGATTTATTTAGGAAATACCAAATTTACTTGAAAATAGTGTATTTTAATGAAATATCAAAAAAATTCGAAACTATCGGATCTACTTAAAAACAACTATATTTTAATGAAATATCCAAAATATTTTTATTTCAAAATATTGGATTTACTTGGAATTACTAGATTTACTTGAAAACTGTATTTTAATTAAAAAAATTGTAAAAAAATATTAGATCTACTTGAAAATATTATATTTTAATGAAATATAATTAATTAAAAATATTTTAGAAAAACCTTATTTACTTGGAAATATCGTATTTTAATGAAATATCCTAAAGACTTGTATTTGAAACTATTAG
>CM046374.1:17337982-17375542 GCA_025413025.1 Ficus hispida
AATAATATTTTTTCTGGATAAATTTTGAACCAAAAGATCATACAACTTTAGGGCTAGATTCATTAAACCTAGAAACATTTTTCAAGAGGAAATCTCCTCCAAATTTTCGGCCACTTTAGGATAATCTAGATTGGTGGTTCAAATTTTAAATCAAGAATCTAGACTAGTGAAAAGATCCTAGGTCCTATCTAGATTCAAATTCTTTTAAACCCTTTTGAATTTAAATAAGATTCACTCATTTGAATTAATATTTTCCACAAACATCAACCATATTAATTAATTTAAATAAATGGAATATTTGAATTTTTTCTTCCTCAAAAATCCGTGCACCACATTTAAAGGATAAAAAATTCATCAAATAATCTCCATTATTTAAATCAATTAATAATTTAATGTTAGGAATATATTTGAACAATTTTGAAACAATTATTCTTCCCTCCACCTATCTAAAAACCGTGCACCACTTTTAGATTAGGAGAGAAAAACTTTGTTTTCCAAAATTAAATAATTCAAACACAATCTTATTTTCAAAATTAAATTAACCAATCACATGTTGACAAATCATATTATTTGTCTACACAAATCCTACATGTCCAATCCTTTTCCGGATTGCATGTTAGAGAGTACATGTCTTAATAGACATTACAAAATTCCATTTAAATTTACCGATCTCATTAGGAACAAATCCCGAGACGCTATATGGAACTATATGAGCTAATAGAGGGACCCGATGGAAATATGTAAAGAGGCTCCTATAATTGTGAAAAATTAATCCCAGATTAATTATTCATCAATTATCAACTCCAAAACTATTCCACTAAAGTTTTGAAGCTGAACTCCTGTTTACATACCGTATTACGAAAGCTCTCTCACACAGTGCTTCTTCCATGATTTATTCATCGCTTGTTTAATCCCCATATGTTATCCATGATTAATTAAGGACTTTTTCCATTTTACCTTTCAATCATTTTAACTTAAAGTTCCATTATTCTCCATTGAAGAACCACCAATGGTAAAAACCATACAATTGGTAACCATCAGAGAACACAAAGTAAACCGATGGCCAAGATCTTGTTATACTATCTTTCAATCCCCGAATAATGCCTTTAAGTAGATAACATGTACTATCGTTAGATAGCTATGGATTCGATATCTATGAATCTTGATTTCTCTATCCATAAGTCATGCACCCAAAACACAATATATTGACCATAAATTAACAGTGTCTCACCTGTAGTGCATTAAAGTACATAGTCATGGATACGAACTCAAGTAATCATTTCAGGATTAAGATTAATACAGAATGATAATCAAAGCTTCATTGATTCTTATAAACGGAATTATTAAACCGAATCAATTAACACTTTAGGTCCAATCCAATGTCATACCTCAATACTGGTATACATTAAAGTTTCCACTCGGAACCAATTCGATGGTCAAGACAAACCATCCCTCCAAGGAAGTAGACAACTTGTACAATCTTATCATGAATAAGATCCCCAAATCTTATTCCATCGATTGCAGACTATTTATTTTGACTGTTATCAAATTACCATGTCTTCTATGTATACCCCGTATACATATGGTAATCCGATATATTTCCAACAGTCAAGGAGTATTTTATGTTTGCTCAACCATACAATCAACAAATGAAAGTAAATAGACACAACTTATTAAACATGAATAACCTCCTCTTATTAATATCAAGATGTCATATTTACAGAAAATCCCTAATATTGATTTTCTATCCTTAGGACACATTTAGATCCCAACACTGACTGGGTCAGTGACCACCTCCATCGGCAGGATGCTAGTTGGTTATCGACCCGTAACCGCTCCACGTGGGAGGATATCGGCTGGTTACCGATCAGTAACTACAAAATCTGTTGGAACCACCCATAGCTAAGTAGGAGCTTTTGCTCCACTAGACTTTTATTTATATTTATATATATACTAGTTTTTAGATATGTGTAAAGCATGTGTAGATTTAATGTGTTAATTTATTTTAAGGAATACACAAATGTTAATTTTTTATTAAAGAAATAGTAGATGTTAAATTTTTGAAGAAAACAATATCGTTTCTTAATTTATTTATCATCTCCTAAGCTGTTTAACATAATCAAGTAATCAATAACAATTTGAAAAATTATAAGAAAAAATTTGTTGAGACATGCATATTTGAAAAAGTTATTTTATATAGAGATAATTGGAAAAAAATGAAAAAAAAATTTTAAATGAGCCAGCTACAAATTAATAAAACTTTTAGGGGGAAAATGTAAAGATAAAAAATAAAACAAAAAAGGATGTAACCAACTCAACAAAAAAAAAAAAGAAAAAAAAAAAAGAAAAGAGAAAGAAAAACTTACACAAAAAGACAAAAAGATAGAACAAATTTTTTTATAGTATCAAAATACAACTCTCCTTTATAATATTTATATATATATATATATACATATATATATATATATTTGCAATTTTATCTCTAAAAGTTTCACATGTTTTTTTGTTTTGCTCTTTATGAAAATTATCATCCTTATATAAGTCCTTTAAAAATTTTATTATCTAATATATACCTTACTAAAACAATAGGTTTGCTTTTTGTTCTGGTTTTTGCAGATTGTAAAGTGAAAGTGGTTCACCCTCCTAGAATTATAAAATTTGGTTCTTAGAATATGGTTAAATGGGCTCACTTAACAAAATCAATTTGGCTTTTCTCTTCTTCTGTTTTTCCAATTGGAGTCATTGAATATCTGAGCCAACTAAAAGAGCATTGGAAGTCAAGATCCTATGCATATTTTTGTTGAATCTATGAACTTTTCACTCATTACCTCTTTGATTTCTTATTTAAGGAAGTTAGGCTAGTATGAGAAATCTGTTTTAAATGAAATAAAGTAAGAAATAAAAAGAGAATCCGACATCAAAACATCATTGAAAACGAACTGAGATTTACGTACCTTTTCGGTAAACTGGCAGTATATTATTATCAACGGAAGATAACCAACTCAGTAACTGAATTTAAGTTACAAGATTTTCGAGACTTTTTACCTAATATCTTAGAGTCGTAAATTTGACATGGAAGCTTTTAGTTTAGTACTATTCTTTCAAAGAAAGTCTATCTTCCAAAAAAGCAAGAAAAGCTTCACTTCGGAACATCAATCTAGAAACTACAAGTGCACAAAAATTTGCCTGATACAGAAATTCACAAGACAAATGAAACAAAAAAGCAAATGCAAAATCGAACACACCGCAGAATTGCAGAAATATAACATACGAAAACATGTTCTGTTTCATCAGCTTCAAGCACTGGTTACAATTTTACATATCAACTATCATCTTCAACAGAAAGAAAATACATAGACATGAAAAAAAAAAAAAAAACAAACACGATTTCTAAACAAGAACATGTTTACAATTACAACCTTGCATTGAAGAAAATAAACTTAAAACGTTGAGCGGCAATCACTGTTTACGGTCGTCGCCAAGAAAACAATGAGCTCAACGAGTCAGATAATTGATTTGAGAGAATGACTGTGTGTGTTTCATTCCCCTCAAATTATTGCCGTTTGTTCCTACAATTATTGAAAGATATGGTGAGTTTGTATAGAAGGTGGATATGAGAATGATGCAGAGCAGAGAGGTGAATTAGCTTAGCAGAGGAACTAGCAGCAACCAAGTTGTATGACCTAATACAAATAGTATCTCAACTTAACAAACATCTTATTGGAAGAATCTAAGAAAAATCAGAATTCAAATTTAGTAAACATTAGGTGAGCAATACAAGATACCTGTATGTAAATCCATCTTTCACAGTTTAAAGACGTTAAAAAATAAGAAACAGATTTTAGAAATAACATGTTATAAGCATACTTTTAAGAGACTATACAAAATTAATGTCCAAATCAATTCTCATATTTTTTTTATATTTTTATTTTTTTCTTTTTTCTTTCTGTTGAAACAGATTTACTTTAAGAGGCTTAGCTTGGTTTCGTACCTCATTAGACTAATATTGAGGTTCAAAGTTCAAATTCTTTCTTCCATTAAAGAAAAAGAAAATAGTTATGAAGCCACAAAAATAAAACTAGAGATATTTCTCGGGCAAAAGAAAATACCTTTCACAGAATTTGTAGTGTTTTGCACAGCAAAAATCATAAGTGTCAGACTCGCGGAGCTTCCCAACTATAGTGTCTCGTGTCCAGAAAGTGACCGAAGAAACATGCATAACTTTCCAATAATCTTGGCCTCCATCTGGTTTCATGCCATCGAGAAATTCTGTCGGCATGTCGTGGAATCTTAAAGTTTTGAGGTTGTGCAAGTGTTGGATGCCGGAAGGCACTTCCTTCAGCTGGCTAGCTCCTATTTCTAACTTTTCAAGACAAGGCAATGCTCCTCGATCTATTTTCAAGACCTTTAATTCTGCCAACTTATTTAGACTAAGCACCTTGAGTTTCTGAAAGCCACCTTCTTTGAAATGCAGTTCTTCTCCATCGTATGCCTGGAAGAGGAAAAGTCTGTGTAAATTAGGCAGGCCATGGAGGAATCTTAATGGATCATCGTGCAGCTTCGAAAATCTTAAGTTCAAATCCCATAGATCGTGAAGCGAAGACATCCAATGCGGCAGGTTCAGTAATGGTCCCTCAGAGTAAGAAAGCGAAGAAAACGAGGAGGAGATGAAATGGATTGTAAATCTAGGATTTCATCCTCACTGATTAGTGACAAACATAAACGCTGAAGGTAGGTCATCTTCTCAATGGAACTACAAGCAGCCTTCCCTGTCTCTGTGGTCAACTTTGAGATGGAAAAAAGCCTCAACTGTTGCAACTTCCCTAACTCATTTATTGCACCAAGTCCTTCCTGATGTGCTTCCACTCTTGCTAGTGTCTGTAAGTCCTCCAAACAACCAATCCCATCTGGCATCTTAACTCCATCGGCTGAATCAAAACTGTTGCTTGACCCCTTCTCAGAATGACGAATTAATAAGTGCCTCAGTTTCCGAAATTTGTTGATCTCAAATGGTAGCTCTCGCACTAGGGTAAATGCAAGATCTAATGTCTGCAAATTTTGCAGCTTACCTGCAGACTTCGGAAGCATCTTTACTTTGGTATTTCTCAGACCTAAGTAGTTCAGGTGGAATAAATCTCCCACCTCTTTTGGAAGAGAATCAAGAGGAGCATCTGTGAATTCCAACAATCTTAAGAGCTTAAATTTTTTAATCAAAGTAACCATGAAGGATTTCGTCAATTGTTTGGCATTGAAAATAAAAACAGAACGAACCCCAGAGTCCTTGGCAATCTCTTGAACATTTTCTATGCCTCCATGGATCGACAGACGACGATACTTCATTCTAAATCTTGAGTTTGTTTTATCCAAAATTTGACAGAAACCCAATTCATCCATCTTTAGTAAGATGATCTCTCGCATCATATCATGAACTTTGAGCACCCTATCATAGCATCGACATTCCAAATATGAGACTTGAACCAAATTTCTATGGATGAGCTCCTCTAAGTACTCTTTAGCAATGTCTTCTGGTCTCTTGTCCCTTCTGGGCTTTACAAAACCTTCTGCAATCCACAATTTGTATAATGCTGCATCAGCAACTGAATAGTCCTCAGGAAAGATGCCAAAGTACAAAAAGCAAGATTTAAGGTGGTGCGGTAGATCGTTATAACTCAAGGAGAGAATTTTTAAAGCACTTGTAAGTTGGCAATTACTTTCAAACTCAGTGCTCATATTCTCCAGAACGTTTTGCCATGCTGACAAAGTCTTCTCTTTTGTTGATAATAAACGAGCCATTGCAGTAATTACCAGTGGCAGGCCTTGGCATTTGCTAACAATTTTACGAGACAATTCCTCCAACACCACAGGACATGAAGAATTCATAGACTTCTTAGATTGGAATGCCTTTTTGCAAAACAAATCCCAAGCCATTTCCTCCGACATAGGCTCCAGTCTATGGACACGATCATCTGAGGTCTCTTGAGAAGCAAAAGCACCGATTGTATCATTACGGGTTGTGACAACTACCCTGCTACCTTTACCATTCTGAGGCAAAGCATGTTTTATGACTTGCCAAAACTCTACATCCCATACATCATCAAAAACTACCATATACCTCCGTGTATTCAAAACTTCTCTTAATGACCTGATTAAGCTTTCAATCTCATACGTTCTGTCACTGGGGCCTTTTTCATCTATGAAAAGCTGTGTGGCCATATTTTTAAGTTTCTTCTTCAAGTCATAGGACTGAGACACAGTGATCCAACACCGGCACTTAAAGTGTTTTTTAACCACTTCATTCTCGTAGACTTTGCTTGCAAGAGTAGTCTTCCCCACTCCACCTGTGCCTACTAATGAAATCACCGCACGCGTGGATGCTCCATCAACCAACATGCTTATCAAATCATCTCGTGTTGAATCAATGCCCACAACATCATCTTCTTCAATGAAAATGGAATCCAACCGAGGGTCGTAATGTTCTGCAGCTGTAGTGCTTGTGCCACTGGGTCCATCTTCTGAGGAAAATCGGAAATCATATCTTTCACTTCTCTCCTTGATCTCGCGTAGTGACGTCTTAATGTCTCGAACCTCAGAACCAATGCGATGACGTGCTTTTAGCTGTTTGACCGAGCGACGGATATACTGAAGGAAACCACTCTCATGACGGCGCGGTGCAACGTGGCGAAGGTATTCATCAATCACGTTTTCGATGTGATTAGCTTCGTCCCTTACTTGTTTCACCCAAATTTTCACGCCGTCTTTGACGTCTCCTTTCCCCGACCTTGATTCTGCATCTTTCAAGAAACACTTGATGCTTTCCAGTTCATCCGTTATACTTTGGACTTCTTTGTGGACTCCCTTGAACAATCTTGCCTCGTCCAATAGTAAGTCTACCAGCTTGTCAATGACAGCGCCCACTACAATCTCCGCCATTTCTCCTCCGCGACTGATGATCTCAGAACAAACTTTAACCACAAAACCTGCGTGCAATCAATTTATTGATATTAGGCAATGGCGGAAGAGGAGGGGGGAAGGGGGTGGGGGGGATGTGTTCTGGAGGGCCGTGGCCCCTTTAGCTTTTTTTATTTTTATTTTTTTAATTTTAATATAGCAGTTTTTTTTTATTTAATTGATTACGTGGCCGTGCATGGCCCCTTTTAGTTTTTTTTTTTTTTTTAATTTTTGGTTTTTTATTTGAGTGGATACATGCATAAATTAGTCTCGACATCTATTAAATATTTTAAAAATATTTTATTTACAATCATAATATTGATAAATATCCTCATAATATTAATAAATATTTTTAATATATTTCTACCTTTTAAGAAAATTACCTTAAAATTATAAGAATGCTCAAACCTACACATACCTATAAATGAAAATAATTTTTTATATATAATAATTAAAAAAACATACACCACATTTATCATAAATGAAAATAAAATTTAAAAAATCCTAAGAAATTGTTTTAAATTCTTCTAAACTCTAAATTCCTCTTCGTCAATTTCTTTTCTTAAGAAATTTTTATAATGGCATGAAAAATTTTAATAAAATATTCAAGTGAAATAAAAATAAAAGAAAAATATCATTTGAAGAGTCAACGATTATTGAAACAAGTAATTTGTATGTTTATTAGTATTATACCTTTTTTTTTTTCTTTTACTTTTATTTTATTCCTATTTTACCCTTTTCTACAACATATCCCGTCACCTCTCTTCCCCTCTCTATGTCCTCTCTCCCTCTCTCTCTCTCTCTCTCTCTCCTTTTGTAGACCGAAGATCAGGACAGCGACAGCGATGGATCTCGATGGCGTTGGGATTGTGACGGTGACGAGGCTGCGCGATATCGAATCCATCAAGTTTCTTTCCGGCGATAGGTTTCCCTTTCGATCTTTTTCTCTGGGATTTGTTGGATTTTTTTGTAGGTGAATTGGTCGGGGTTTGGTGCCGGTGACGTTCAAGATTGGGCAGAGTTGCAAAGATGGCGACATAATGGCTTTGCCGAGGTTTTTGGTTGTAGCAGATTGTTGTTGGCTTTTGCTTTCTGCAAGTACTGCGTCGAGGTCAGTGGCTGCTTTTTCCATTGGTGGTTGCTTTGTCCTATGGTGTTGCTCCAGTGGTGGCGATGGTGGGCCAGCTGAATTAGGGTTTTTGGGTTAGGGTTGCTGATTTGGGGCTGGTTTAGGATTTTTGGATTTGGGATTTAGGGTTAGGGTTTAAATGAATTTGGGGTTCTAATTTTGGAAAACTTTGGGGTGTATTTTGTAATTTAAGAAAGTTTATAGAATAAGGAAAAAATTGTTAAAAATTTACTAATAGATATTTGAATTACCAATAAATTTCAGATTTATTAGTAAATATGAGAATTTTTTGAGGGATTGAATATGTATTTATTAGTTAATACTAGATTTATTAAGAGTAAATAAATCATTTCCAAGTAAATATATTATTTTCTAATAAATATTTTATTTTTTAAAATTTTAGATTTATTTAAAAATACCAGATTTACTTAGAAATACCATCGTATTCTAAAGAAAATCCAAAAGATTTTGATTTGAAAATATTGGATTTATTAGGAAATACCAAATTTACTTGAAAATAGTGTATTTTAATGAAATATCAAAAAATTCGAAACTATCGGATCTACTTAAAAACAACTATATTTTAATGAAATATCCAAAATATTTTTATTTCAAAATATTGGATTTACTTGGAATTACTAGATTTACTTGAAAATACTGTATTTTAATTAAAAAAATTGTAAAAAAATATTAGATCTACTTGAAAATATTATATTTTAATGAAATATAATTAATTAAAAATATTTTAGAAAAACCTTATTTACTTGGAAATATCGTATTTTAATGAAATATCCTAAAGACTTGTATTTGAAACTATTAGATTTACTTGGAAATATTGTATAAGTAAATATAGTATTTTAATGAAATATCAAAAAGTATTTTATTTGAAAATATTAGATTTATTTGGAAATACCATATTTACTTGACAGATAGAGATTCAATGTTTGGCAAGTACGGCGGTGATGGTGACTATAGAGAGAGATTAGAGATAGAGAGAGAGAGAGGGAGAGAGAAATTTCAAGGCAAAGGAGAGTTCACGATGACAAGTTTCGTCGTTCTGCTGCACCGCAGTGATAAGTGACGGCGCTTGCGGCAGTGGCAACAATGATCGTGATTAGGAAAAGTTAGGGCTAAGTTTTCATTTGGGATTGAATTTGGGGTTGATTTGAAATTACCTTTCTTTTATGGCTTTTTTATTAAATAAGGAAATTATTAAGTAAAATATATATATTTATATTTTATATTTTTGTCTTGTATTTCTTGGTTTAAATTTTATTATCTGAAAAAGAAACTAAAATAAATATCGAATTTAAAATAATTGGACAAAATAAGGATTTTCTTACTTAAAATTTATTGAAAATATGACACTTCCAAGAAAATATTGGATTTTCTTACTTAAATGCTATTGAAAATAAAGATATTTTCAAGAAAATATTGGATTTTCTTATTTAAAAATTATTGAAATTTTGATATTTTTAAGAAAATATTCGATTTTCTTACCTAAAAATTATTGAAAATTAAGATATTTCAAAGAAATAATTGGATTTTCTTACTTAAAAAATATTGAAAATTAGAGATTTCCAAGAAAATATTGGGATTTTCTTACTTAAAAATTTTTGAAAATTAGATATTTCCAAAGACATATTGAATTTTCTTACTTAAAAATTATTGTAAATTAAAATATTTCCAAGAAAATGTTAAAAGTTATTGAAACTTAGATATTTCCAAGATAATATTGGATTTTCTTACTTAAAAATTATTGAAAATTAAGATATTTCCAAGAAAATATTGGATTTCTTACTGAAAATACTACATTTTCAAGAAAATAAAAGGATTTTCTAATAAAAAAAATAATATTATTTTCACGCTAAAGTATTTTTAAATTTTTTTTCACCAATTTTATTGGTTATTAAAATAAAATTTTGACTATATTAATTAAACCCCAAATTTTATAAGAAATGCAAAATAGCCCCACTTTTGACAAATCCAGATCTGCCACCGCTACCCCATGTCGCCAGCACCACCGGAGTGTGCGACGAAACTTGTTCTGACTCGCGATAGTGAGGCGATGAAACGGGACTCGATCGGTGACTAGAAAACCCATAATCAAACCAGAAAAACTTGATCTGAAAATCCACGTTCCACGGGAACTAGCCGTCGACGTTGCTTGCGAAAAAATTGTCGCCATTTGCCAATTCAGGAGTCGCACCAGATCGGCTTTGAGAGCTCTTTCCGGTGACACCAAGAATTTGCCCTGACGGAGTCGCGATCCACCTATATTAAATATGCTATTTCTCTCTTTCTCCCGAGAAAAATTTGGATTAATATTTCTTAGGACTTGACACATAAATAAATCATGAAAGCCTAGGTATATATTTGAAAGAGAAACCCCAAAGGTGAAGGATCTTTATTTTAAAAAAAAATGGTTAAACATAAAAGGAAAAAAAAAAGGTAAATTAAGGATGATGGAGGAAAATAAAAATTTAAATAAGTGACCTTTATTTAGAGCAAAGTTCGTTAAAAAAAAAAAAGGTAAAGGATGAAATACCTGATTGTATTTAGATTCAGTGGTGATTCCTGTAAGAATTCGATCTTAAAAGGAAAGAAGAAAGGAGGCACAGAAACTAAAACGAAGGCATTTAAAGAAGTATATTCACCAGGGTATCAGAGAAACAAATCTGCAAATATGATGATAGCAGCTAAATTAGTAGAACTGTTACACCATGTTCCTCTCACGATAGATGTGGCTTGAAAATATATATATATATATATATATATATAAATATATGGCTTGAAAAAAAACATATATATATGGATGGTCTTAAATCAGGCATGCCCAATGTACCGTTTTCGTCTGATACATGATCTAGTGCCGTTCTATGATGAATGAACGCTGGTTATAAGGAGAGTGTATGGGCACCCTAAAATTATAGATGGCACCTTTTTGGCAGGCGAAAATATTATATTGAATGGGGATTTTGAGGGGACAAAAAAAAAAAAGAATAATGCTATTGAACCCAAGCGGGTTTCTATCCGAGTCTATGGAATCTTTTGCCATTTTGCTTATGAGATTATGGGCCCACATTAAGCAATAATAAAATGGTTAATTTCATTAATAACACATGTACAAATTTTATTATTAAAAATAATATCATTTTTTTCCCTTTATTATTAACACTTAATGTGGGACCCAGCAGCATTTAATGTATATCAAATTACGGGTTTACCCTCATCTCCTACAAGCTCAAATATCCCTCTCCCTTGCATGGTCTAAAAAAATTTTTCAAACCAACATCTACAATATTTTAGAGAGAGAAAACTGAAATCTAGAGAGAGAGAGTTACCACCCACTGGAATCTTATTTTTTTTTTTCACTTTTCCGCCTAGCCCCCCACCCATTTTGAAACCCAAATCTTCATATAATAGAGAGAAACTTCCATCTAAAAAGAGAAACTTTCATTTAGAGAAAGAAACTTCTATCGAAAGTTTTTTTTTTTAAATCTAACATTTTTGGTCATTTTTGAGTAAATGTCATAACAGTTATGACCATCCAGTTATAACTGTTATGACCATACTGTTATGACTACTCGGTCATAACCGTTATGACCATCCGGTCATAACCGTTATGACCACACTGTTATGACTACGCGGTCATAACCGTTATGACCACCTGGTCATAACCGTTATGACCACACTATTATGACTACCCAGTCATAACCCTTATGACCACCCGGTCATAACCGTTATGACCACACTGTTATGACAACCCGGTTATAACCATTATGACCACTTGGTCATAACCGTTATGACCACACTGTTATGACTACTCGGTCATGACCATTATGACCACCCGGTCATAACAGACACAGTTATGACCTGTACTAAAAAATGACAAAAAATGTTAGATTTTTTTAAACATAGGTCATAACTATTGTGACCGGTTGGTCATAACAAGAATGATCTTTACTCAAAAATGGCCAAAAATGTTAGATTAAAAAAAAAATCTTTTGATGGAAGTTTCTCTCTCTAAATAGAAGTTTCTCTCTTTAGATGGAAGTTTCTCTCTATTATATGAAGATTTAGGTTTCAAAATGGGTGGGGGACTAGGCGGAAAAGTGAAAAAAAAAAAAAAGATTCTGGTGGGTGGTAACTCTTTCTCTCTCTAGATTTCAGTTTTCTCTCTCTAAAACACTGTAGATATTAGTTTGAAAAAAAATTTTTAGGCCATGCGAGGGAGAGGGATATTTGAGCTGATAGGAGATGAGGGTAAACCCGTAATCTAATATACATTAAATGCTGTTGGACCTCACATTAAGTACTAGTAATGAAGGGGAAAAAAGTAATACTATTTTTAATAATAAAATTCCTATAAGTACTATTAATGAAATTAACCCAATAATAAAAA
This sequence comes from Ficus hispida, assembly GCA_025413025.1. Lineage (NCBI taxonomy): Eukaryota > Viridiplantae > Streptophyta > Magnoliopsida > Rosales > Moraceae > Ficus > Ficus hispida. Next base: position 17,350,465 of record CM046374.1, read on the forward strand.
CATTAAATCTTCTTTATCTGTAGTTTCTTTATTTTTTTAAATTATTTTTAGATGAGTCTTTATCTGCAGCTTTTTCTTCATCACCTTTCCTTTTTTTTTTTTTTTTTTTTTTCCTGCAAAATCACCTCCATAGTTTTATCAAAGAACACCGAAAGCTATTTTCACTTTTTTTTTTTCTCCACATCATTTTTGATTTTCTCTTTGTTTTCCAAATCTATAAGTTGAAATCTACAAGAAAAATAACTTTTTATCATAAAATCTCATGCTTTTGTTTCTTTTTGGGAGCTGGAGGAAGATTCTTTAGATCTGACAATGGATTTGGACTTTCAAGAATTTGAAACCAGAAGGAAAGAGAAAAGAGGCAAAAAAAAAAAAGTCAAAAAGTTTTGCCATGTTGAAAGATGAATTGTCCTCATATGTTTAGATGAGTCTATTTTTAGTTGTCACTAAAAACCGTTTGACAACGTCAGGTATGGAAAAGTAGATTTGTATGATAAAAGCAAAATGCAAAATGTGAGGGAAAAAGAATATTAAAAGACAGGGGGAAAGTGATTTTAAGGCTATGTTAGGGGATACATTTAGAGATATAGTATTTTAGAAGTTGAAGATGGTTTGAGTTTAGAAATATGTGTTTGGTGAAGTAAATTATTTTGAGTGAAAAAATATAAAAATTTAAAATATGTTTGGAAAAAAAATTAGTAATATGGGTCTTGTTTAATACATGGACTAAACCCGCACTTATAGCAAACCATGGAGTAGTTAGGGCGGCCAGTCCAATCCAACTCAAACCATGAACTAAACCCGTACTTGTAGCAAATCGGTAAGACATAAGAAAACTTGCTTGATTTAATACATGAAAACTTGTTATTCATCTAATCATACTTGAAAACTTAAATTTTAATTGTTTCTTACTTGAAAAATTGATCTTATTCTTATCATGTGATTGTTTATTAGTAAGCATGATTTTATAATACCATAATAATAATAAATAATAATTAGAACATAAAGTATATATACGCCATATTAATCAATGCATGATTTTTGAAAAATATGTAAAACAGTATAAATATATATATATATATTTTTGTCCATAATGTAGGTGGGGTTGTACTAACAAACTGTTCTATGCTCTTGTCCTAGTGTACTACAAGGCAAGGCAATAAGTTATATTCCTGTTTTTAGACAGAGTATAAGAATTACTCTAGATTATTAATTAACAAACCATAAGTTAAAATATTTATTATAACATATTAGTTAAATAATTAATCTATATAAAACTTTGGTATTAGAAGAAGGCCGAATAAGTTATCCTCTATATAAAACTTAACTTGATATTTAGTAATTTCAGCCTATTTTTGCTTTGGGTTGATATCCATCGGCTTAATTAATTTTCATAAGAGTTCTTTACATTATTTTTTCTTTGCTTAAAAAATGCTTCGTTTACCTAGAAAATATCTTAACTTCTTAAATTAAGCATCTCTTGATACAATACTTAAAATTGTATACTGTAATACAAAGTATGTATTTAAAATTTTAAAATCACTTGTGAAATCTAAATGAATTTAAACCTCTTTGAACATATTTTCACAAAATCATAGTTCCTTTTTAGAGAGGTTATAAAACCTTAAAAATTGATTTTAAAACATCCTTTTAATTTGGTTAAATGTATGTGTGTAGAAATTTACTCTTTCACACCCAGTTTTGAAAATTCCATTTTGTCTTAAAATTGGTTTAGAATTTGAAAAATTATCCTTCGTGGAAGTTATATATCTTGTTCAAACCTACAACTTTTGTGTTTCCTTGAAGCTTAAATCTATCTCTAACTTACCCGTTTTCCCCTTGAAAGTTTCTGGCCGTGTACAGTTTCCTAGACTAAATAGTTTTGGAAACTGATTAAAATAGAGGCCTTTGGAGCCTTTGTTTCAAAAACTATTCCATGTTGTCCTTTGGATTTTTGTGTTCTACAACTTTGCAGTTATAACTTTGTTCAAATTCAGCCCTTAAAAGGTACAAAAATGAGTTATTATTAATCTATCCAAATTGTTCCAAAGACTAGCATGTTTTTTTCCCTCTATTTTAAAAGCACGCACACACTACCTCCAACGGTCTAGGCCGTGAGCCTAAATAATCATGCAATATGTTTGAGTCATGCTCTAACCATAGCCTAATTAACCACACTTTCATTCTTAAAATTTAACCATTAATTTATCTACTATCGTGTAGAACACAATATTGATAGTACACTTATCAAGTTGTGTTTTTATGTTGATCTCTTAACGAACTTGCATATAGTCACCAAACTTAAACATATAAGAGCACAATCACATGTACATAATCATCATCAAAACTAGTATTGAAGCACAAAATTGAACCTAAGCTTAGAACTAGCAAATCAAGCTAACCAAAGTATAAATCTAGCATTAGAGATTATAAAATAGAGAAATAATTGAACATGAGATTATGCTCTTATATCCAACAGCTTAAAATACACTTAAATTCTACAAAAACCAAAACTAATTAAAGCTTTAGTTAAGGGAACAAGAAATATACCTCTAAAGCTTGAAGAAAGTGGGTTCTAGAGGTTTTGGATTTGAGAGAAGATGCTTGTCCTACTTCTCTATGAAAACCGGCCACCAAGGATGCTTTGTGTTTTTCTATCTTTTTTTGAGTCTAATAACTATAAAGAAAGGAGAGAGGATAGCAAATGGCTAAATTTCCACTACTTACAACAATTTATAAGTGGAATTTTTAAATTTTCCTATAATTAAATGTTTATCTTCTAATTTCCTTGGTTTACATAATTAGCCTTACAACACAAATTTTTTGACTTCCTTGCCCCCAAGAAATCAGGCCATATTGAGATTTTTGAGCTAAAAAAAAAATCCTCTCATGTTTATCTCTTGAATTCTTTCCACAATTACACTAAAATCAAATAATTGTGTAATTATCCTCAATTACTTAGCCATCAAGTAATGCCATGTTTAGTCTTACTTCCTAATAGGCAGTCATTTTCTTAATGATCTTGATAATACAAATATTATCTCAGCTATCAATAGTCTGATGATGTTAAATTACAGTCCAGAATTTATCTGTACATAACTAGATAACATATAGGTTTTTCTTAGGACTTGTTTGCCACTTAAATTAATTGCTCCAAATATTATTCTAGGCTATTCTAAAATGTTCCTTGTCCTTATTCTTAATTCTGAATCCTTAATGATGGTCAGTCACAGAATAACTTCAATATTGCTTAATACATTGTAGTACCACCTTAATCATGTCATAAGCTATCATGATCATTCATGACTAGAACAATACTATAATTATGACTTTGCTTTTTTCGCCATAAGGCCTCTTACTTGGTTTGATGAACTTCATCAAGTCTTATTGTACTATAAGTGCTCAAAGATATTGTGATAATAAAATTATGAATTTCACATTGATATCTATAATATCCATGAAACATCATATAAATACATAATGCAGACTTAAATTTCGATATATCTAAGGTAATCACAAGTCCGTAAAAAAGTTCAGTTATTACATGTGATCTTTTTTAATTTTACCTCTGAGTTAATGGGCGCACATTAAGCAATAACAAAAACTTTAAAGCTTCTTTATCTCCAGTTTCTTTATTTTTTTAATTATTTTTAGATGAGTGTTTATCTGCAGCTTTTTCTTCATCACCTTCCCCCCCCCCCCCCCCCCCCCTTTTTTTTTTCCCCTACAAAATCACCTTCATAGTTTTATCAAAGAACACCGAAAGCTTTTTTCACTTTTTTTTTCTTCCTCCACCTCATTTTTGATGGTCTCTTTGTTTTCCAAGTCGATAAGTCGAAATCTCAAGAAAGATTACTTTACATCATAAAATATCATGCTATTGTTTTTTTTTTTTTTTTTTTTTCCCTTTTAGATTTAATTCCTCTCCTTATTATTTTTTCCAGTTATTTTGTGTTTTCTGTTTTCCTTGAATCATCTAATTTTTATGTTGATTTTTCTGTTAAGTGAAGAATTTTAATTTTGATTTCATGAAATTTTTCATCAAAATGGAGGAATAAAAGTAAAGATTTGGAAAGCTGAGATCAGTCATGGAGGAGTAAAAGGGTCGAAGAAATCATGGAGGGGGAGACTTGGAGCTGGAGGTAGATTTTTTTAGATCTGACAATGGGTTTGGACTTTCAAGTATTTGAAACCTGAAGGAAAGAGAAGGGGGGGGGGGGGGGGGAGGGTAAATAGTAAAATTAGAGGAAAATGACAAAATAACTTTTGGAAACATAGTTTCCAAAGGCATCCCCAAACGGAGCCTTAAGAATTAACGCAATTTTTGCTGTGGCTTCTTTTATGGTTAAAATCTCCCATTTGGTAAATGGGAAAAAAATAACAAAATTTTTTGTGATAAGGTAATTTGTGGTGCACTATTCCTTTCGAGTTAAACTCTCCTAGTTGTAAATTTGAAAAAAAAAAAGAAAAATCCCCAGTTGTGCCGTTGTTTTGTTTAGGGTTAAAATCTCCTGTTTGGTAGAGGAAAAAATATCTTTTTTATTAATGTATTTTGTGGTGTGGTTGTCATTTAGAGTTAAAATCCCCTGGGTGTAAATTGGAAATAAATAAAAATCCCCTGTTGTAGTACTTTACAATAAAATTATAAAATATCAAAATGCAATATTTACTCTTAAGCTTAGTAGTGCCAGAATAATTGAACAAGCTCACCTGGCTTTTTTCCAAATATTATCTCTCCTCTTCTATTATAACAGTAAATATCCTAACTATCTTACTTCATTTCTTCAACATTCCCTCTTAAGTTGGTGCATAGACATTTATCAAGCCCAACTTGCTGACAAGAAGTTCAAAATTCGGTTTGAACAATCCTTTTGTTAGGATATCTGTTGTCTGTTGTGTTGTTGGAACAAATGGCATGCAATAACTCCGGCATCCAATTTCTCCTTAAGAAAATGCCTGTCAATCTCGACATGTTTGGTTCGATCAAGTTTCATCGGGTTGTGCACTATGTTGATTGCAACATTGACCGTGGAAAGGTATTCCAAGGGCAGTTTTCAACACTTAATGATTTTACAAATCCTACTCAAGAATTATAATTTTTCATAAGTTGAACAAAGGATTTTTGTAGTAAAAGGACATAAAATGTTAAGTTTTTCCCAAAGAAAAACCACAGTAAAGTTTGGACCCAAGATATGGAGACTAGATAATGACCAACGGTAATTTGGAAGGATACCCAGGTTATTGGACTGGGCCAAAGCCCGGGGTTACCCAATGTAGCCCAACAAGATACTAAGTTTAAGAATAGGCTAAGACCTAGGGTTACTTGTAGTAACCAAGTAAGATATCATGTATGGGGAACATATAACTATGGTTATGCATGAATGTTGGTTAGATCCCCAACATTTTTAAATCCTTACCTATGTCATTTATTATAGCAGGAGATAACCTGCTGTTGTGTCTGGACTGGGAGCGACACATTAACGGACATAGTAGACGAGGTAAGTACAAACCTCACCTATAGTATGGAAAATAGTAAGCTATTTTCAAGTATATGACATGATTACATGTTATGCCAAGTTATGCTATATCATGCTATGTTATGCTATGCCATGTTATACTATGTTATGACATGTTATGATACGATAAGCCATGTTAAGTCATGTTAAACCATGATACATCAAGTTATGCCGTGTCTAGTTTCATATGCATCATGACTATTAAGATCACATGTAAAGATTCTTAGTCTTGGAAATATAACAAGACTAAGACTAAACCAAGACAAGTAAGGTGTCGTACCAACCTCCTGTTGATGCGGGAGGATCATGTATGTTTCAAATTCAAGTTTATGATTATCAACCTCTCGTTGATGCGTGAGGGTATAATGATGATCAACCTTCCGTTAATGCGTGAATGGTATGTTTTCCAAAATTGTTAAGGGCCTTTCAAACCCTGACATTCTGAGGATTGCGCGCTTTTGGTATGTACACTAGAGGCCTATATGTTAAGCAAGATAATAAGTTCAAATCAATAATTGGTCATAAAAGATTCATAATGGATTCATGCATAAGTTACACGATATTTGTTACGTTTTGTGATATTATGTTTGTACTTACTGAGCGAAAGCTCATCAGTATATTTCATATGTAGGTAAGAGGCCTGCCGCTTAATTGGTAGGCCAGGTGGACGATGCGGTGGGTGAAGGGCGGTGTGGGATACCACTACGCAAAATTTTCCGTAAAGTTCTGTTAAGTTTAAAATATATACATATATATTTTAAAGTAAGTTATGTTGTAAAAAAATATGAGGATTTAAAGACTCGAACAAGTTGTAAGAATTATATATGTTTTTATCTCAGTATGTACGCATGATAAGTTTTCCATACGAGCAACCCTATTTTTATATGTAAGTTTGAAAAAAAATCTATTCTCAATTTTCCAAGAAGGTTTAAGCAGTTATGTAAGTTCAAGTATGTATGGTAACAGCCCTACGTAGGTTGGGGCATTACAGTTTGGTATCAGAGCAGTATCCTGCCTGCCTACTTCACCTTGCCTCACATCATTTCCGCCACGGCCCAAGTAAGTTAAGTTATTTTTCTTATGCTTAGAATTAGTTAGAATCTTGTGTGCGTAGTAAGCATCTCTCTTCAATGGTCACGCTGGGAACTTCTCGCACTATAGAATTGGATCGACGTTATGGAAGTTATATGTTGTATTTATGGAACTCTGCTGCATAAGAATAATATTGGATACGAGAATGACGTTGGGTGGTGCCTTCGCTTGGTGGTGGCAATTAAGTGACGTATGAACATGATGGGAAAGTTTTACACCTTCCTAAATGTTATACTTATGCATTTATGTTACGAAGCAGATATGAACAAGAATATGATGGATTCAGATATGTTCCATGATTATGTTATGATATGGAATTAAGATTATGGTTCTATACAAAAGACATGATTTTATTAATTTATTGAACAAGAAGCTTATTTCATGAGTTTTCTTTGTAGAACCATGCCACCAAAGCATAAAATGGCACAGACCCAAGACGTTGATCTTGCGGCCCAGATGAATGAACTAAGACAGATGATGTTAGCCCAACAACAAGAGATAGGAGGGCTTAGAGCTCAATTGGCTCAATGGAATCAGGGACCTCCTGATGCCGAAGTACCACCAGCACCTGTGAATCAGTCTACTGCACCGGAAATTCCTGATGCTGATCTAGTGATTTCAGAAAACCCCATAGCTCCTGAAGTGCCTGATGTGCCTTTGGCTGTTACGCCAGCACCTCTGGTTCGAACTCCGGAAGAATTATATGATAGGTTTCAGTGCATGAAAGCACCAGAATTTGAAGGTTCAACAAACCCAATTGAGGCCGACAATTGGTTGATTGACCTCTAGGTTATCCTGAACTTCCTCAGGCTCAATGATCAAGAGAAAGTTCTCTGTGCATCCTTTATGCTAAGGAAAGATGCTCGCCTCTGGTGGGAAACAGTCCAGATCAGGCGAGATATTACATAAATGACTTGGGAGGACTTTGTTGATGAATTTAAGGAGAAATACTTCAACACCGACGTTATGGAAGCTCAACAAGATAAATTTAATAATTTTCATCAGGGTAATCTGTCGGTAGCTGAAGCTGTGAAAAAGTTTGAGCAACTAGCACGTCTTTGTCCTCACTTTATCAGTTCTGAGAGGGGCAAAGTAAGAAGGATGATGAGGATGTTCTGCTCGGATTTGGCTGTAGTGATTAGCAGTGGCCCCTACCTACCAATCACCGTTACTGAATGTGTCAGCCGAGCGATTCGAGCTGAGTATTGGGTAGGTCAGAACAGAGAACAACGGGCTAAGTTCTTTAAGGAAAAGAAAGAAGAGAAGGCCCAAGTTAAGCAGATTCAGGCAAGACCAAGCCCAACTCCACAGCAGAAAGGGCAAGGAGGATCTTTTGGTCAACACAGCAACAACAAGTAGTACGGAAATAATCAACAGAAAAGGAAGTGGAATGGAGGGGGACATGGGAATCAACAAAATTTTCCCTAGAAGAGGAATGCCCCTGATAACAACATAAATCCCACTTGTCAGAAATGTGGGTAGAAGCACTCGGGAGATTGCCGTGCTGGAACTAATCGTTGCTTTCTGTGTAGTAAGGAAGGCCACTATGCTAGGGATTACAATGCTATTTTTCAGAATCCGCAGAACCAACAAAAGAGTCAGGGGTATCAGATTCATGCAGCACAGATGAAGCTCAAAGGACCTGAAATCTCCCAAGGCAGACTTGAAGCTCCAAAACCTCAAGGATGCATTTATGCCTAGTGATCACACGATGGTTTCTTGCGATGATCACCATCCAAGTTAGGCCCAAGAGAAACCAAAGCCAAACTGTCAGACTCCAATTTAGGGGTGATATCTGCATTAGTCATCATAACACGTTTCTAGCACTCCTCTTGGCGCACTTCAGAAAATACCTCCCTAATTGATGGCAGAGGTTTGCGGCCAAGAAGACGGCCCTTCAGATCATCGAATTTTCTTCACGTTTCATATGCCTAGCATAGTCATAAGCATTCTCCCGGACATCGTCATAGCTAGCATTGATCAAGTTCTTGCCACAAAGTGAACATCTTATTATAATATAAGGTGACATCATGAGTGCCTTGCTTCAATTGCCAGAGCTTAGACTTCAACTCAACGATTCGAGAAGAGTTCTCCAAATCTGAGTATGTCTCCCGAACAAAGTCTCAGACATCCTTCGCCATAGGCAAGAATAGGTTTGGATTATCAATGCTAGCCTCCATCGAATTGAGGAGCCAAGCTGTCACCAAAGAATTCTTGGAACGCCAAGTTTTGAAATTAGGATCAGCTGCCGCAGGTTTCTTGATTTCGCTAGCCAAATACCCTAACTTCCCACGCCCATCAATGGCTAGTTTGAGAGATTGGAACCATTCCAAAAAAAATTTTTCCATTCAACTTGTGAATGGTTATTTGGAGAGAGGAACCCGCAGACAAGTTGTCGACACTGCCAATGGAAACCAGGGTGGTTGGAGAGACAGCTGAATATGACGTCGGAAAAAGAAGGGGAACTGCTGGTCATCGCTGGCCTAGGTGGAGTTGGTTTAGCCATGATGGCTCTGATACCGTCTAGTTTTTGGGAGAGTAATAATTCGAACTCTTCTCATTAACTTGAATCAAAGGTACAATGAACTAGAACATAATAAAGATCTCTAAACACAAGATACTCGAACTGTCTAACAGAGAAAAAGAAGGAAACGAACGTCCTAACTAATCCAAGATAACACTCGGATTTTATTAAACAAAACATAACCAAAAAAAAAAAAAAAACAGTAAATATCCTAACTAACTTCCTAGATTTCTTCGACAATATATATACATAATGTTTATAATATTAGTTGAAAAATTCTTGATTACTGTTGCCAAAATAATTGAACAAGCTCACCTGGCCTCCTTCTAAATATTATCTCTCATCTGTTATTATACAAGGTTTTTATTTTTTATTTTTTATTTTTTTAACCCTGAATTTTGAGGCTATCAAAAAATCATACTATAAGTGTTTTGACCTGTAACATTTTATACTTCAGAGTTAAGATTTATGCTCAATTCTTACCTTTTCTTATATTGCGTTTGGAAGAAAAATTCATTCTATATTATAGCTTAATGTAATGTAATATGTGTTTGAATACTTCATGATATATTCTATAATAATACAAATATATATAACAAACAGATGTACTCATTTTACTATTTATCCATTCATTTTTCTATCTAATTTTACCAATCACATCATTTAGTCTCTCTCTCATCAACACGCATTAGAACAACCATTCAAATCTAAATGACCCATACACATATTACATTTAAATACAATATAGAAATAAGACATCCAAGCACATATTATACTCTACATATTACATTCGAATGTAATACAAAATGAAAATCCTATCCAAATGAAAATGTGATCCAAATGAATTATTAGTCAATAAATAAATTTTGACAAAAGAGACAGAATAAGGAGAAAAAAAAAAGAGAGAGAAAAACTCCAAAATGTGAGGTTATTTAGGTCTTTTAAAAGTCAAAATCAACATTTGACCAAATAGAAAACAATAATTTATCATGAATTTTAAAACGTGAAAGTATAAATGTGATACAAACTAAAGTATAAGGTATAAAAATAATGAATTGAAAATAATGCATAAAACAAACTAGTAAGAATATAGTTTGTGTCTTTTTAAATATTTAAAAGGTCAATTGGTTGTTTTTATTTCTAATTACACTATTTTGAATTTAAAAATTTTGGTAAGCTAAGGGGCGTAATGGAAGCAAATGAGACATTGAGTAAAAACATTAGAGTCAACCGTAAAAAATAAAAAATAAAAAAAGAAGATTTTTTGGCTTTTAAACTTTTTGTGGTGTACCGCAAAAAGAAAGCTACTTCTTAACTATATTAAATGAAAAGATATGTTGTTTTCCTGTTCATTTTCGTCGTAAAAAATTCAAGTTATGGTTGCGTTTTGGTGCTATTTACTCCTCTTTTTCTTTTTCTTCTTTTTTTTTTTTTTTCCTTTTCTTTTTAGCTGCATATTGAACTTAATATACTTGTTGCTTCTTTACGAGCCACGTGTTGAGTTGGCTTTTCTAAACTTCATGCAAACAAATTACAAGAAAAGAAAGCCCACCATAGTCAAGTACAATTACACTAATATCAAATTTTTTTTTTAGCATAAACAATAAATGGATATGTATATGTCAATTAATACTAATTGTAAAACAATATTCATATAATCTATCATTTCATAAATATTACTTTCATAGTACCTCATTTAATCCTTTTAAAGTCCCACTTCATTTTGCTTTCATTTAATTGAGAAAAAAAAGTTTTCCATTTCAAAAAAAAAAAAAAAAAGTTTTCCCATTGAAAAAGAAGTTTTTCTGAAAAAAAAAAAACAAATAAAAGAAAACAAATAGCACTACGTAATTATTTACTTATTTATTTGTATTTTGGGCTAAATATTGTTTTAGTTTAAGAAGAGCAAAATCTTAATACCACAAAAATTCAAGATTTACCACAAATTTAATAAAATCAAAATAAGATGAATGTAAAATAATTGACAAAATAGAACTTAGTAATTTGTTTGCTTAACAAGAATTTGATGGAGAAAATTTTAGAGTTTATTTTATAATATTGAAATTAGAGTTACAAAAGATACGAGGGTATGTATAGATTTTGAAAAATCATATATTTTATAGTTAATGTGGTATTTATTATTATTATAATAATAGTTTAACAGTTATAGATATCATAACAAATAAGTACGGGTGGTATGATATTTAACCAAAAAAAGAAAACAGAAAAAGAAAAAAAAAAGTAGGACAAGTTGACAAAAACCGACATATTTAGGTCGGCAACTTCAATGTATTCAAGTGTTCCTTTGATCTTTCTATCATTATTTCTCCAGCACCGAATAGAGAAAACTTTCATTTCTCCATTTCTCCAGTCTCTGTTTAGCTACAGCGTCATTGGTTACTCTAAAATTTATTTATGGATAGTTATCATTGTTCTAACCATTTAATAGAGATTAGACGGTTACAATGAATTATGTAATTGATAAAAAAAAATTATGATAATTAATGAGTATTGAATTTAAAAAACATATTGGATATTATTTTAAGTGAGCAAACCTGTTTTTAACTTGCTTATATGAATATAAAAATACCATCTACTATATTACAAGTTTCAATGTCATATTTAATTAATTGCATTATAAATTTAGACTATTCTCCCTTAATTGAATCATATCATCATAGGTATAAAATGCTTTGCTTTGCTTTGAAGTAAGTGTAATCCATTAGCATTGAAGATTATGTCCCTCATAAAACTTAAAAAAAAAAAAACCACATTCAACACTCCTTTTGACCAGAACAAGGACGATCCGAGATTTTGTTTTATAGTCTAATCCATTAGATATTTTTTTAGAGACCTCTAATCTCAACTTTCTCACTGTAAATTTAAATTTTTTTTGTTTGTGATCAAGTTTGATTTCTGATTGTGATGAGTATTCTATCAATTTTGTATGACTGAATTTGTGCGTTGTGTGTGTGTGTGTGTGTGTGTTTTTTTTTTTTTTTTTCAAACTTCTACTGCTATAAATGTATATTCTAGTAGAATCTCTAAATACGAATTTTTCTTGTATTTTTTTCTTTTTGTATCATAGTGTTCATATTCTATGTTATGAAAATTTTCAATATGACTCGATGCATGCACTGCATGTACCTTAACTAGTTATAATAAAAGAAAGAAAAAGCTACTAATGGGAGAGAGGGGGAAAAAATGTAAGATAAGATTTGTTAAAATAATGGCAGGTCAAGTGGGTTTTTAAAGTCGGAAGGTTAACTTAAAGAGAATATTAGGTGAAGAGATATATTTGGACAGCTTTTTATATTTTGTCCACTCTTAATAATTTTAATGTTATAAAATGATAAAATTATCACCTTTAATGGGGATGTAGAGGTAAATAGCCTTTTTTTTTAATAAGTTTTCTTAACAAATGGGTAAAGTTTTTAAAAATTAATTAAAAAACCCTTCTTTTTTTTTTTTTTTTTTTTTTTTCTAAAATGGTCAATCAATTTTCTTGAATGATTAATCAGTTATTGACCACATTATATTATTAATTTGATCAATTACTGATTGACTGTAATAGAAATCACCAAAGTTCATAGTTAATGACTGATTGACCATTAGTTAATCAATTAACTAGTCAATCATTTCTCCATTTCTCCACTCTCTGTTTAGCTACAGTGTCATTGGTTACTCTAAAATTTATTTACAGATGGTTATCGTTGTTCTATCCATCTAATAAAGATCAGACGGTTATAATGAATTGTATAGTTGGTCAAAAAATTTTATGATATTTAATGAGCGTTGAACTTGAAAAACTTATTAGATATTATTTTAAGTGAGCAAATTATTTTTAACCTGCTGATATGATTCTTTTGTAGTACTTTTTTATAATCTAATACAATCTAAATTAAAGATTCCTTAATTTGAGTATTGTTTTTTTTTTAATTTCTCTAAGAAACAAAGCATAACAGTATCATCTTTAAAAAATAAATATACAACAAACTCGTCTATCCAATAGAGCTTCTTCAAACAAAAATAGAAGCACATAGAAATCAATCACTGTCAAATCTTATGCTATCATTTTCTAACATCTTTGGATTGAGTTGATTGAAAAAAAATAAAAAAAAATTTTAAAAAAATTACACACACACACACACAAAACATATAGCTAGTGTATAAAAGATAGTTGAAGAAATCAGCCTAATAAATTCGGAAGAAAAACTAAGCTTAATGTTATGTGAAGTTTAAGAGATGTGTCATAAAGAATAAAATCAAAGGGTAAGGACCAGAAATCGTTTCAAGTTTTTGACAGCATTGTATCTTCATGTGCGCAAACGGAGTAAGAGTGTTGGCCATCTTTTGACCTCCATGGCCCTGTGCAAGAACATTAATTTTTCTTTTGGTTTTTGTTTGTTAACAGCAATTATTTTCTTAATCCCTAGCTTAAACAAATCACCCCCTTTTCCAAAAAGAAAAGAAAAAGCACGATTCAACAACGTTAGAGATTTAATTGCATCAAAGCAAACGAGGAAAGCTCTAGATGTGGTTGGTTAATAGGTGTGGTTAATTGGATTATAACATGTTTCTGGGTGTACACTTTTATCGCTTGAAAGTTTAGTTTCGTTAAAAGGAATCTTTCTAATCTTTTTAAATAAATATTTAAGGTAAATTGGTTCCTTAACTTGATATAGCAAGTCATATGAAATGCAACATCATCAAATATTATTAAGACATGCACTTGTTATCCAATGTGGAAAGGGCGTTAATGGTCCCCTCAGAGCAAGAAAGCGAAGAAAACGAGAAGAAGATGAATTGATTGTAAATCTAGGATTTCATCTTCACTGATTAAGCCCAAGTCAAAATGATGGATGATAACATATCTCAAGTTCCGAAATTGATTTATCTCAAATGGTAGCTCTCTCAAAGATCTAATGTCTGCAAATTTTACCAACATTTGGAAGAGAATGTTGGTATTTCTCTCGCAAAGCTTCTTCACTTTGGTATTTCTCAGACTTAAGTATTTCAGGTGGAATAAATCTCCCACCTCATTTGGAAGAGAATCAAGAGGAGCGTCTTTGAATTCCAACAATCTTAAGAGCTTAAATTTTTTAATCAAAGTAACCATGAAAGATTCCTTCAGTTTATCGGCATTGAAAATAAATACAGAACGAACTCTAGGATCTTCAGCAATCTCTTGAACATTTTCAATACCTCCATGGATCAATAGACGACGACACTTCTAAATCTTCAGTTCTTTTCATCCAAAATTTGACAGAAACCTAATTCATCCATCTTCAGTAAGATGATCTCTTGCATCATATCATGAACTTTGAGCACCGTATCGTAGCCTTGAGATTCTAAATATGAGACTTGAACCAAGTTTCTATGGATTAGCTCCTCTAAGTACTCTTCAGCAACGTCTTCATATCTTTTGTCCTTTTCACGCTTAACAAAACCTTCTGCAGTCCACAATCTGTATAATCTAGCATCAGAAACTGAACAGTTTTAAATGAAATAGATATCTAGAGCTTTCTACCAGTACATAATTCGTTAAAAAAAGAGACCGTTTAGACTATCAAAAACAGTTTCGAAATCTAGTCACCAAAATTTTATAGAAATTGGAAGCCGGACATTTGTCCTTTTGAAAACTCATACAAATTTGCACAGATCTCCAAATAATTTGAAATTGGTTTTAATGAAAGTAGAAATTTGGAGCTTTCGAAAAATATTAAATTTGTTAAAAACAGAGACCGTTTGTCCCTTCAAAAATGATTTTGGAGACAGATATTAAAAACTGGAAATTTCCGGGCAATGTCCAATCCGAAAATTTCTTATAAATTTCGTCGACAATAAAATTAACATCAATCACATGCACAAACCACATACACATAATAAACAATCTTAAAACATATTTTTAAAATATTCAAATAATAAATTTTACAAAAATCCTTTCGGCAAAGTGAATAAAGAAAGTCAATATGACATCCGAAACATACAAAACAACAATAGGATCAAGTACGGTTATCGAAAATTTATTTTAAAAAAAAAAAAAATGGGTGGTCATGGACATCAAAACCTCACCGAAATCATAAATATCCTCCTTTATTCATCAATCCATGAGTATTCTTCGTTATTCCCTGAAACCAACACAATCCAACCCAAAAGAAATCCACCTATACACTAATGAAATTCCAAACTAAAAACAAATCATACCTTGAATTCCTCTTAATTATGGTTTCGAAGAATTAATATAGAGGTTTGGTGGATAGTTTGGGGATTTTCTTTCCTTTTTTTTTTTAAGCGTGGAAGAGAGAGAGAGAGAGAGAGAGAGATTAGGCAATGAAGATGAGTGAGGGTGAATTTTTTTTTTTAAGCGTGGAAGAGAGAGAGAGAGAGAGAGAGATTAGGCAATGGAGATGAGTGAGCGTGAAATTTTTATTTTTTTTTAAGCGTGGAAGAGAGAGAGAGAGAGAGAGAGAGAGAGAGAGAGATATTAGGCAATGGAGATGAGTGAGCGTGAAATTTTTAATTTTTAATTTTTATTTTTTAAGCGTGGAAGAGAGAGAGAGAGAGATATTAGGCAATGGAGATGAGTGAGCGTGAAAACAAAAAAATATTACTATACCGTATAAAATTTTGAGGAGTTAATCCCAAATAAATTTTGGAATTAATTAGAATGTTAATTTGGCTTAATTTAGATGATTTGTAGGTTGTCAATCACTTATTTTGAGTTGGAAAATTGTAAGATAAAAGGGAGAATTGAATGGGAATTAAGAACATAAATTTTTTTTTCTTCCTTCGTTTCCTCCATTCCCAGTTCAAATTACCAACTTTCTTTTTTTTTTTTTTTCCTGCTTATCTTCCTCTCATTTCCCATTTTTCATAAAATGAACATGAACTTCACCGCAAATACTACATACTATATATATATATATATATATAACCTTCATATGTATAAAACTAATTATATATATACGTATAGCATAATATAAATATAATCTATTCATATTGAAACAAAACATAACATGCATATATATAAACTCTCAAAACATAACATATTTATGTACTGTCCTAATATTACATATGTATATATATATTCATGTATATATATATTCATACATATATATAATCTATTTATATTATTAAACCATCCATACATATTAACCAAATCATTTTATAAAATTAATCAATTTTGATATGAACTTTGTTCTAGCATATCAACTTCTCATCGCGTCACCTATAAAAATAACTCAAAGTAATGTTTGAAATAACTAAACATATTATCGACACATCTTTTACGTTAATTTCTAACACAGATTAGTATTTTATGGTTAGCTTAAAGTTGGGGCATTACAACCCCTCTAATCTTATAAAAGTTTCATCTTCGAAACTTAGAATATTTCTGGGTGATTTGTTCTCATAGTGTCTTCTCACTTCCATGTTACTTACTCTATCTTGTGATTGCATCAAATAGCTTTTACTAAGGGAATCTCTGTATTCCTTAAGGTCCTTTCGATCTAGAGTATCAACTCTTTTCTCGTCATAACTTTTATTCTCTTGAATTTGAATTGATTGTGGTTGAATGATGTGAGAAAAATCCGATACATACCTTTTCCACATTAAGACATGGAGTATATTATGGATAGAGGCCATCTCCCGAGGCAGTTCTAACTTATATGTCATGTTATTGATATGTTGTGACAGTTACCAGTTTCTATAAGAAAAATATAAGATATGTAGTCTCATATCGTTTTGGGATAGATATATGTGATGGTTCATAAGTAAAGAGACAACTTCCTAATGATATGAGGTCTTTTGGGATAAGTCCAAGAGCAAAATTATGAGGAGATAATACCCAAAGCAGACAATATCATACCAAATGAAGATGGAGCCACGGATCGTTTCATTTGCTATTCTAATTTTTACATCTCCATATCAAAATTCAAATGAAAAGTACATTCAGCCATAAAATATTCTTCTTTTTTGTTAATTCGTTGGTGCGTTCGAGTTTCAGGCAAAAGAAGTAGTAGAAAAGTTTCAAAAATCCCAAAACTGAAAATGGGCCTCTATAGGTCCATATTCAATTACAAGAAAAAAAAAAAAAAAAAAAAAAAGAAACAAAAAAACAAAAATGGAAGACATTACAATTGGTAATGAACTTAAGATCTTTGAAAATGAATGGTCCTTTTATCCTTTCATTCAATCTTCAATCTCTTTTTCCTCTTTTGTCCAATTGGAAAAAAAAAATGAGAAGAGAAGAAGAAGAAAAAGAAGAAACTCAACATCCATGAATGACTTCAAGGAGCTTCTGGCCTCGGATTTCAAATTGAAGACCTCCAAAATTGTAACGCCCCAACCTACGTAGGGTCGTTACCATACATACATGAACTTATATAACTGCTTAAACCTTCTTGGAAAATTGAGAATAAATTTTTTTTTTTCAAGCTTACATATAAAATAGGGTTGCTTGTATAGAAACTTATCAGGCATACATAATTCTTACAACTTGCTTGAGTCTTTAAATCCTCATATTTTTGTACAACATAGCTTACTTTAAAATATAAGTGTATATATTTTAAACTTAGCAGATTTTGCGGAAAATTTTGCGTAGTGGTATCCCACACCGCCCTTCACCCGCCGCATCATCCACCTGGCCCACCAATTAAGCTGCAGGCCTCTTACCTATAGTATGAAATATACTGATGAGCTTTCGCTCAGCAAGTACAAACATAATCTCACAAAATGTAACAATGTCGTGCAACTCATGCATGAATCAATTATGAGTCTTTTATAACCAATTATTGACTTGAACTTATTATCTTGCTTAACATATGGGCCCCTAGTGTACGTACCAAAAGCGCGCAAGCCTCAGAACGTTAGGGTTTGCAAGGCCCTTAACCATTCTGGAAAACATGAACATGACCCTTCACGTATCAACGGAAGGTTAATAATCATAAACTTGTAACATACATGATCCTCTCGCATCAACGGGAGGTTGGTTCGACACCTTACTTGTCTTGGTTTAGTCTTAGTCTTGTTATATTTCCAAGACTAAGAGTCTTTACATGTGATCTTAATAGTCATGATGTACATGAACTAGACATAGCATACTTAATGTATCCTGGCTTAACATGACTTAACATGGCTTATCGTATCATAACATGGCATAACATGACATAACATAACATGGCATAGCATAACATAGCATAACGTGTAAACATGTCATATACTTAAAAATAGATTATTATTTTCCATACTGTAGGTGAGGTTTGTACTTACCTCGTCTATTATGTCCACTAATGTGTCGCTCCAAGTCCGGACACAACAGCAGGTTATCTCCTGCTATAAGAAGGACATAGGTAAGGGTTTAAAAATGTTAGGGATCCAACCAACATGCATAACCATAGTTATATGTCCCCTCTCTATATGATATCTTACTGGCCTTAGTCCATAGTTAAACTTGGTATCTTGTTGGGCTACATTGGGTAACCCTGGGCTTTGGCCCAGTCCAATAATCTGGTATCCTTCCAGATTACCGTTCGTTACTGTCGAGTTACTTATCTTTGCCTTTGAAAAATCCAATTTTCCTTTGTCTCGGAAAAATTTGATGAATTCAGTTAAAAATACTTTGCTTAACTTATAAATATTCATGGTTCTTAAAGTGGGGTCTTATAAAATTGTTAAGGGCTGAAAACTGCCATTGGAACAGTTCTCACAGTCAAAACATTGGGGTTGGTGAAAAAATACAGTTTTCTGCCTTATTTTAGAAAATCCTGTGCATGAGCAGGAATTTCCTGCTTATGTACTATTTTTCTGAAAATCCTGTGCTGGAATTTCTGTTTCCTGCATAGTTTTTAGAATCCAATTTTTACTTTAAAATCTGTTTAGAATTTGATAAAACTTTCTTCATAAAAGTTGTAGATCTCGGATAATACTACAAATTTCATGTTTTGAGGAAAACCCAGTTCGGACTTAATCATGCCCTTATTCCTTGTTGAACTCACCTGGCCGTGCTTAATTCCTGGGCACGGTCAGGCTCAGATTTTCATAAAAACCGAGGCCTTTGGAGCCTTATTTTGAAAAACGGTCTATGTTGTCCTTTAGGAAAAATCATTATCTACAACTTTGTAGTTTTGAGTTTCTTCAAATTCGGCCTCTAAGGGCCTCAAATTACCATTTCCAGAACGCTGCCCAGTCTTGACCCGAGACTGGTAGTTTCGGTTCTTAAATCCGTTTCTCGTCCTAAAATGCGCACACTACCTCAACCGACCACAGCGGGAGCCTAAAGTCACACATGCAATCATTTCTAACGTTCCAATCCATCATACACATAATCATACATTCAATATTAAACCTATGGGGACATATAACAAACATGTGGTAAGCGTACTTGCAAACATGTAATCAATCACACATAAGCATGCATATCTTGGAATTTAAAACCACCTAGGCACCATGATCAAGCACAACCCTAAAATTTCTAAACTAGGGCAGAAAATTAAATTGAGCTTATGCTCTACAATTCCAACATTGAAATACACTTAAATCTCCAAATTGAAGCTTGAATTGAAAAGCCTAAGATCAACGAGGCTTACCTCAGTCAATTCAAGTAGCTTGCTCAACTTTTTCCCCTTTTTCCTAGCACCACCACAACCGGCCCTCTCCTCTAATGAGGCTCCAAAATTTTTTTGAATCTTGCTTGCTGTTTCTACCTCAAAATCTGACTCACCCTTGCACCCAAAATCTCTTGCTCTACTTTTTTTTTTTCTTCCTAAAGTTCGGATTTTTAGAGGAAATGGGTGGAGAATTTTTTTTGGCATGGTTTTTCTGATTTTTCTGATTTTTTTTAAGCAAAAACCGACCCCCCTTCACCCTATTTATAGCTGAAAATTCATTTAATTTTTGGATTTATTTTTAATCCAAAATTTGCTTAGATGCCCTTGGAACAAGAATATTTGCACAAATTTTGCACAAATACCCTCCAAAATGGCCGGCCATATCTAGCTTGGTGTCATCCAAGGATTTTCCAATTTTTCTTTAAGGAAGAATGATGTCATAAATCCAAGATAGGGTGATGTCATCAAGGTGATGTCATCATAAGGCTATGTTTGGCCTTTCCTTTAAAATGCAGTCCACTTTTATGCTACACAGATATTTCCAATACTGTTATTAACTAATAACAGTATTTTATACTGTATTGTAGTCCAAAATTTATCTGTGTAAAAATGAACTGTATAAAATTTTTCTTATTTCTTTAAACCTTTCTTGCCCTTAATATCCTACTTGGTGTGCTTGATTTTTCTATGGCGGTTTTAAATCTTACTCATGCTATCTTATTTATAAAGACGGTTTTCGCAGTATATTTCCTATACTGCTTATCAACTCTCGGTACCGTCATCTATTTGACCTTTCTGGTCAACCTTTGACTTTTTCGGTTAACTTTGATTTTTTCGGTCAAACTTTGACCAACATGAAATCATAGGATTTTTCTTCCCTTTTTGCTCAAGGGTCACGTGCTTGGCTAAGCAAACTGCTTATTGAGTCTCATAGCTAATTGAATGAGAACTCAAACATTTACTGATAAAATTATGAATTTCGCATTGATATTCACAATTTTCATGAAACATCACAAAAACACATAATATGAACATAGATTTCTTATGTATAAGGAAATCATGAGTCCATGTAAATTTTCGGATATTACAAGACTTCGATCTTAGATCTAAATCTCCTTACTCCTCCAAAAACGATCGTTAATGGAATATTCAGTTGTCCAAAAAAGAAAAAAGAAATTATGAGGAGGAAGAAGAAAAAGCTTCAAAGAAAAAGAAAAAAAAAAAAGAGAAAGAAAAAGCTGCAAATATGAAATGAAAACAAAATTATATGTGCTCAATACTAGATCAAAATCGGTATACCTTATTTTATGACCTTTCCATTCATCACACCGATATCTTTTTGATAGTCACATCGAACATAATGGTAGTGCTCCTTAATTAGACTCTACCACAACCACTCCCTTTCAAGTAGACATGGGCAAAAGGTTAACTTAAAGTGGTTAAAATTAAGAGTTATTTTTTTGTTTATCCCATGAATCCCTTCTATTAAAGTATTCCTTAAAAGCAGAAAGGAAAAAAAAAAAGTTAAATGTATTCCTTTTTTTTTTTTCCGTTTCTTTTTAATAGAAATCCAAACATAAATGAATTAATAAGAATACTTCTCCTATTTTTTTGAGAGATTAAGTTAGATTAGTTCAAAGTTTAGAGGGAAATATGAGAGGTTTTTATGTATATAGAATAAAGCGAAAATAATCTTAAAGTTTAGAAGATATATGAGAATAATTCTAACACTAAATATAACTTCAATTGGACGTTTTTAATCGTTCAATCTCATTAAAAATCAATAAAATATACGTAAAACTTAATTTTTGATAAAGATTAAAAAAAAGAAACCCTACTATTAGAGCATTTTTTTTAATCTATAAATTTTCAATTTTCAGACTATTTACAAATGATAGAAGATAGATGTCGCATTCATAGGTGAAACACATTATTTCAATTAAATGGAGGAGGGGCTTTTGTCTTTATATCTTCTGTTGATAAGCATTTTGGCCATGCGTTAATAACGGAAATTAGACCATCAGCCTCTTTTAACATATGTGACTTGCCTGGTCGGCTAATTGATTGGTGGATGAAAAAACAAAGAAATTAAATTTTTGGAATATTTAGATCAAAATAAAGTGTTGACCGAGAAAAAATGTTATTTGTGTTAAATGTTATTAACGTACTAAAATGCATGACTTTTGTGACGCCCCGACTTCCCAAGCCAGGTCGACACCATACATACTTGTTCTTTACTTGAAAATTTGAGAGAAATTTTTTTTTTCTTTTAAAACGTATTCACATAAATTATCTTGTGGAGAATAATATGTCACCCATATATATATATATCAAACTGAGAATACCTTCTCGTGTCTTCAAACTTTATACATATAACAAAACATAATTTACTTTAGAATATTAAAATATTTTCTTAACATCGAATGCGGAAAATCATGCGTAGTGGTATCCCACACCGCCCTTCACTCGCCGCATCGTCTGCATAGCCCACCACTTAAATTGCAGGCTTTTTACCTACAGTATGAAATATAAGAGTGAGCTTTCGCCCAGCAAGTACAAACATAATCTCACAAAAATAATTTAATCATCTTAAAACATGTCAATCATCATGTAACTTATGCATGAGCCATTTATGATTGATTGAAAGTCTTATGCTTCATTTTAGACTCAATCTTTAACTTATCTTGTCTCAACATGTGGGCCCATAGTGTACGTACCGAAAGCGCGCAGCCTCCAGACAAAGCTAGGGTTTGTAAGGCCCTAACAGTTCTGGGAATTAAAACGTGACCCTCACGCATCAACGAGAGGTAAATGTCACAACTGGTTTTAAACATGTATCCTCCTCGATCACGGGAGGTTGGTACGACACCTTCCTTGATTATCTTACCATATGATTTAACATTAGTGAACATGCTTCATGATGTCACTATGTCATATTCAAACTTTAACATTTGCCATATCATGGCATTCTTGAAAACATGACATTTTTAAAACCATGACATTTTAGAAAACATGGCATAATATGTAACATGTTATAGCATATCATCACATAACATCATTTAACATCATACAACATAGCATGTACATTTTAACATAGCATATATGAAAATAGTATTTACTATTTTCATACTGTAGGTGAGGTTCGATACTTGCCTGACTTATTGTAATCCAGGCTTCGTTGATTTCCACTCTGACCTCGACTGCAGGTTACTTCCTGCTATTAGAAAGAACATAGGATAAGAATCCTATAAAATGTTGGTAACCTTTCCAACATTATGGTTATATGTCCTTTTACAAGCCTTGATCAACTACTAGGTTACTAATTGTAATCCTAGAGATTGTGGTTAATTATCTTGACCCATTAGGTTACTTGAGGTAACCTTGGGTATTAAACCCATATGATTAGTATTAAATTACTATTCTTATTATCGAGCCTAAGCCTTAGTAACTCGGTTATCCTTCCCGGTTACCACTCGTCATCTTTTGTTTTTACACTTTAGCTTTTAAATCCAATTTGGAAAATTGGCTAGAAAATCTTTTGTTTTACTTCAAAATTCGAGGTTTTCAAAGTAAAACTTTATAAAACTCATTTAAGGCTGAAAACTGCTTTTGAAATAGTTTTCATAGTCAAAACAGGAAATGTTGATGTAAAAATACAGTTTTTCTGTATGTTTGTAGAAAATCCTGTACAGGAATTTCTTGTTCTCTGCACAGTTTTTATAGTTCAGGTTGTATTTAAAAATCCAAATGGAATTTGAAAAACTTGTCTTCACGAAAGTTCTTGCTCTTGAGAAATTCTAAAACTTTCATGTTTTAAGAAAAACCCAGTTCTGCTTGGATTCGTACCAGTTTTAATTTGAAACCCACTGGTCGTGTAAACTAGGTCTGGGCAGTTTAGTCTCGGATTTTCGTAAAAACGGAGGCCATTGGAGCCTCATTTTGCAAATCCATCCGTGCTGCCCTCTAGGAAAAACTGTTCCGAGCAACTTTTGTGTTTTAAGTTTTGCCTAATTCGGCCTCTAAAGGCCTCAAAATCGGCTTTCCGTAAAACTGGTCAGGATCCACCCGAGCCTGGCAGTTTTTCGGTTTAGAATTCGTTTTACGTCCTAGACGTGGAATCTAGCTCAACCAGCCACCGCGGGAGCCCTAATATCAATCATGCAGCGGTTTCTAACGTTCAATATTCAACATGCAAGCCAATTTGAACAACATTCATAACCATGCAAAACCCTAAGCATTCAATCAAACACAAAGCATGCATATAAAACCACCAACCATAAAACCCTAATTAACCAAGCACATAACCTAAATTTTCTTAACTAAGGCAGGGAATTAAAGTGAGCTTATGCTCTTACAAACTTTGCTTGAAATACATTTAAATTTCTCAATTGAAATTTAAATGAAAAGTGTAGGGTTTGAGGGGATTTACCTAGCTTCCACCCAAGGGTTTGGCTTGCTAGATTTGGTTCTCCCTTGGTCCCTCCTTGCTGCCACTAGGTCCGGCCCTTTGGCTTGCTTGGCTCCAAACTTTTCAGCCACTCTAGCACCAAGATCCGGTCACCACAACCTCAAAAATCCGGCCTCCAACTTGGTTAGCTCCTCCCTTTTGCCTTTCCCTCTACAGCCGGCCTCTTGGCCAAAAGATTGTCCAAAAATTTTCCAACTCTTTCTTGCTTGCTCTCCACACAAAATCCGACCACCCTAAGCTCTAATCACTCTTGGTTTTGGCAAAATTTCCTTTCTCTCCTTCCTTCTCACTCTCGGTTTTTGGTGAAGAAAAATTGGCAAGGGTTTGGTTGCTTTTCTCTAATTTTTTGAATTATGGGGTCACCTATTTATAGAGGTGAGCAAAGTTTCAAAAATTGGATTTTGACCCCAAGAAAAACAAGAAATCACCCAAAGGGGAGGGTTAGGTGGCCGGCCAATGGAGAATTCTAGAACCAAAAATACTTTCCAAATTTTTTTGCTAAATCCTTAATGATGTCATTAATCAAAAGGTGGTGATATCACACTAAGGCTTTGTTTGGCTTTTCCTTAATGTAGTCCGCTTTAATTCTAGCACAGATATTTCAAATACTGCTTTCACTAATACACAGTACAATTTAGTACTGTTATTTTAAACTGCAGTCCAAAATTCATCTGTGTAGAAATGGACTGTATAAAAATTTTCTTATACAATCAAACTTCTTGGCCAAAGATAACCTAACTAATGTGCTTGATTTTCTATGGTGGTTTTTGAATCTTAAACATACCATTTTATCCGTAAAAATGGTTTTTACACGGTACAATTTTTATACTGAAAAATATTTAACCGTACCGCCTCATTTTCGATTTTT
>CM046374.1:17375642-17419747 GCA_025413025.1 Ficus hispida
TTGTGACGCCCCGACTTCAAGCAGGTCGACACATACATACTTGTTCTTTACTTGAAAATTTGAGAAATTTTTTTTTTTTTAAAACATATTCACATAAATTATCTTGTGGAGAATAATATGTCACCCATATATATATATATAAACTGAGAATACCTTCTCGTGTCTTCAAACTTTATACATATAACAAAACATAATTTACTTTAGAATATTAAAATATTTTCTTAACATCGAATGCGGAAAATCATGCGTAGTGGTATCCCACACCGCCCTTCACTCGCCGCATCGTCTGCATAGCCCACCACTTAAATTGCAGGCTTTTTACCTACAGTATGAAATATAAGAGTGAGCTTTCGCCCAGCAAGTACAAACATAATCTCACAAAAATAATTTAATCATCTTAAAACATGTCAATCATCATGTAACTTATGCATGAGCCATTTATGATTGATTGAAAGTCTTATGCTTCATTTTAGACTCAATCTTTAACTTATCTTGTCTCAACATGTGGGCCCATAGTGTACGTACCGAAAGCGCGCAGCCTCCAGACAAAGCTAGGGTTTGCAAGGCCCTAACAGTTCTGGGAATTAAAACGTGACCCTCACGCATCAACGAGAGGTAAATGTCACAACTGGTTTTAAACATGTATCCTCCTCGATCACGGGAGGTTGGTACGACACCTTCCTTGATTATCTTACCATATGATTTAACATTAGTGAACATGCTTCATGATGTCACTATGTCATATTCAAACTTTAACATTTGCCATATCATGGCATTCTTGAAAACATGACATTTTTAAAACCATGACATTTTAGAAAACATGGCATAATATGTAACATGTTATAGCATATCATCACATAACATCATTTAACATCATACAACATAGCATGTACATTTTAACATAGCATATATGAAAATAGTATTTACTATTTTCATACTGTAGGTGAGGTTCGATACTTGCCTGACTTATTGTAATCCAGGCTTCGTTGATTTCCACTCTGACCTCGACTGCAGGTTACTTCCTGCTATTAGAAAGAACATAGGATAAGAATCCTATAAAATGTTGGTAACCTTTCCAACATTATGGTTATATGTCCTTTTACAAGCCTTGATCAACTACTAGGTTACTAATTTAATCCTAGAGATTGTGGTTAATTATCTTGACCCATTAGGTTACTTGAGGTAACCTTGGTATTAAAACCCATATGATTAGTATTAAATTACTATTCTTATTATCGAGCCTAAGCCTTAGTAACTCGTTATCCTTCCGGTTACCACTCGTCATCTTTTGTTTTTACACTTTAGCTTTTAAATCCAATTTGGAAAATTGGCTAGAAAATCTTTTGTTTTACTTCAAAATTCGAGGTTTTCAAAGTAAAACTTTATAAAACTCATTTAAGGCTGAAAACTGCTTTTGAAATAGTTTTCATAGTCAAAACAGAAATGTTGATGTAAAAATACAGTTTTTCTGTATGTTTGTAGAAAATCCTGTACAGGAATTTCTTGTTCTCTGCACAGTTTTTATAGTTCAGGTTGTATTTAAAAATCCAAATGGAATTTGAAAAACTTGTCTTCACGAAAGTTCTTGCTCTTGAGAAATTCTAAAACTTTCATGTTTTAAGAAAAACCCAGTTCTGCTTGGATTCGTACCAGTTTTAATTTGAAACCCACTGGTCGTGTAAACTAGGTCTGGGCAGTTTAGTCTCGGATTTTCGTAAAAACGGAGGCCATTGGAGCCTCATTTTGCAATCCATCCGTGCTGCCCTCTAGGAAAAACTGTTCCGAGCAACTTTTGTGTTTTAAGTTTTGCCTAATCGGCCTCTAAGGCTCAAAATCGGCTTTCCGTAAACTGGTCAGGATCCACCCGAGCCTGGCAGTTTTTCGGTTTAGAATCGTTTTACGTCCTAGACGTGGAATCTAGCTCAACCAGCCACGCGGGAGCCTAATATCAATCATGCAGCGGTTTCTAACGTTCAATATTCAACATGCAAGCCAATTTGAACACATTCATAACCATGCAAAACCTAAGCATTCAATCAAACACAAGCATGCATATAAAACCACAACCATAAAACCCTAATAACCAAGCACATAACTAAATTTTCTTAACTAAGGCAGGGAATTAAAGTGAGCTTATGCTCTTACAAACTTTGCTTGAAATACATTTAAATTTCTCAATTGAAATTTAAATGAAAAGTGTAGGGTTTGAGGGGATTTACCTAGCTTCCACCAAGGGTTTGGCTTGCTAGATTTGGTTCTCCTTGGTCCCTCCTTGCTGCACTAGGTCCGGCCTTTGGCTTGCTTGCTCCAAACTTTTTCAGCCACTCTAGCACAAGATCCGGTCACACAACTCAAAAATCCGGCCTCCAACTTGGTTAGCTCCTCCCTTTTGCCTTTCCCTCTACAGCCGGCCTCTTGGCCAAAAGATTGTCCAAAAATTTTCCAACTCTTTCTTGCTTGCTCTCCACACAAAATCCGACCACCTAAGCTCTAATCACTCTTGGTTTTGGCAAAATTTCCTTTCTCTCCTTCCTTCTCACTCTCGGTTTTTGGTGAAGAAAAATTGGCAGGGTTTGGTTGCTTTTCTCTAATTTTTGAATTATGGGGTCACCTATTTATAGAGGTGAGCAAAGTTTCAAAAATTGGATTTTGACCCCAAGAAAACAAGAAATCACCCAAAGGGGAGGGTTAGGTGGCCGGCCAATGGAGAATTCTAGAACCAAAAATACTTTCCAAATTTTTTTTGCTAAATCCTTAATGATGTCATTAATCAAAAGGTGGTGATATCACACTAAGGCTTTGTTTGCTTTTCCTTAATGTAGTCGCTTTAATTCTAGCACAGATATTTCAATACTGCTTTCACTAATACACAGTACAATTTAGTACTGTTATTTTAAACTGCAGTCCAAAATTCATCTGTGTAGAATGGACTGTATAAAAATTTTCTTATACAATCAAACTTCTTGGCCAAAGATAACTAACTAATGTGCTTGATTTTCTATGGTGGTTTTTGAATCTTAAACATACATTTTATCCGTAAAAATGGTTTTTACACGGTACATTTTTATACTGAAAAATTTTAACCGTACCGCTCATTTTCGATTTTTTTTGGGTCAACCATTGACTTTCTTGTATCATTGACTCTCTTGTCAAATTTGACTCCCATGGTCAACAGTTGACTTTTTTGGTCAACTGTCGACGTTTTTGGTCAAACTTTGACCAACATGAAAATTTGGCAATTTTGTTCCTTTTTGCTAAAAGGTCGTTTTCTTGACTAAATAATCATTTTTAAGTCTTATAAAGTCAGAAAATTCACAATACATAATTAAAACCTTAACTGGGCTTTTTCCATAAATACATTTACGGTTCATTGTAAACTTTATATAAAGAATCGTTCAGTCATAAAAAAATCAGGTATTACAATCTACCCCTTAAAGAATTTTCGTCCTCGAAAATCAGAATAATTCGGGGTAGCTTTTCCTCATCTCATCCTCGCGTTCCCATGTTGCCTCCTCAACTCATGATTTCTCCATAGGACTTAACTAAAGGTATAACCTTGTTCCTTAGCACATTTTCTTCTCGGACCAAGATTCGAACCGGTTTCTCCTCATACGTCATGTTCTCGTGAACCTCAATTGGTTCGTGGTCCAAAACATGGGATGGATCCGAGATGTACTTTTTTAGCATCGACACATGAAATACGTTGTGTACATATGCTAATTCCTGGGGCAAAGCCAACCTATAGGCCACGTTGCCAATTCTTTCTAATATTTCGAATGGCCCTATGTATCGTGGACTCAATTTCCCCTTCTTTCCGAATCTCATAACTCCCTTGAATGGAGCAATTTTGAGGAAAACCAAGTCTCCTACTTGGAATTCTAGAGGTCTTCTGCGCTTGTCGGCATAGCTCTTTTGTCGACTAAATGCAGTCTCCATCCGTCGGCGTATAAGTTTCACGGTCTCAGTGGTTTTTTGAACAAAATCCGTGGACACAAGTTCCTTTTCCCTGGTCTCGTACCAATGGACTGGAGATCTGCACCTTCTCCCATACAGGGCTTCATAAGGAGCCATTTCGATTGAAGCTTGGAAACTGTTGTTGTACGAAAATTCAATCAAAGGAAGCTTCTTATCCCAAGTTCCTTTGAAATCCATCACAGACGCTCGCAACATGTCTTCCAGGGTCTGAATGGTCCTCTCGGATTGCCCGTCCGTTTGAGGATAAAAAGCTGTACTAAAGGTAAGCTTGGTACCCATGGCTTGATGTACACTTCTCCAGAACTTAGAAGTGAAACGACCATCACGATCAGAGATGATTGTCTTTGGAATCCCATGGTAGCGAACAATCTGCGCGACGTATAGTTCCGCCAGCTGTTCCACCGAAAACTAAGCTTGATGGGATAAAGTGTGCAGACTTCGTCAAACGATCAACAACCACCCAATAGCGTCGTTGCCGTTGGGAGTTCGGGGTAGTCCAACCACGAAATCCATCGTCACTTGGTCCCATTTCCATTCTGGAATGGAAATTTTCTGCAATTCTCCCCCTGGACATTGTGTTCTGCCTTCACCTTTGACATGTAAGGCATTTGCTGACGAATGTAGCAACGTCATTCTTCATTCTAAGCCACCAAAAGCTTTCCTTCAGATCCGGTACATCTTTGTAGCTCCTGGATGAACGGAATATGGAGTCTCATGAGCCTCCTTCATGATCTGCTCCTTTAACTTATCCTCGTTAGGGATGCATAATCTATTTTTCCGATAGAGTATGCCCTCATCTGATATGTTGAAGTCCGACTCGTTTCCTTCCAAGACCTCGTTCCTTGTTCTGAGCAGCGAGGCATCTCCTTCTTGTCGCTCCTTCATACCATCTAAAATGGTAGGTTGGAAGGTTAGGGCAGCTAAACTTCCCGTAATAAGCTCTATTCCAGCTTCTATTAGCTCCTTCTGAAGAGGTTCGGTCAATGGCTGTATTGACATCAACGAGGAAGACGACTTCCGACTGAGGGATCAGCTACTTTGTTAGCCTTCCCTGGATGGTAACGGATGTCTATGTCATAATCCTTCACCAGTTCGAGCCATCTTCTTTGTCTCATGTTAAGCTCCTTTTGTGTGAAGATATACTTCAAACTCTGATGATCCGTGTAGACTTCACACTTACTGCCGTAAAGGTAGTGCCTCCAGATTTTGAGCGCAAATACCACCGCCGCAAGTTCCAAATCATGCGTCGGGTAGTTCTTCTCATGATCCTTTAGCTGGCGTGAAGCATAAGCGATCACCTTTCCATTTTGCATGAGCACGGCTCCCAATCCTATTTTAGAAGCATCGCTGTATATCACGAAGTTTCCTTCTTCCACCTTCGGAATTGTGAGAATCGGAGCGCGAGTCAGCCTGTTTTTCAGCTCTTGGAAGTGCTCTTCACACTTTGCAGTCCATTCGTACTTCTTTCCTTTCCGTGTAAGTGCAGTGAGCGGCGCTGCAATCTTAGCAAATCCTTCAACAAAACGTCGGTAGTAGCCCGCCAAGCCGAGGAAACTACGTACTTCGGTGACGTTTGTCGGAGCTGGCCATTCACTTACTGCTTCAATCTTGGCCGGATCTACAGATATGTCGTCCTTGGAGACCACATGTCCTAAGAAATGGACCTTTTTCAACCAAAATTCACACTTTGTGAATTTAGCGTAGAGCTGGTTTTGCTTTAAAATTCGTAAAGCAATCCTTAAATGCTCCTCATGCTCCTCCTTTGATTTTGAATAAATCAGGATATCATCTATAAAGACAATAACAAATTTATCCAAGTAATCCTTGAATACTCGATTCATCAGGTCCATAAAGGCTGCTGGAGCATTTGTCAACCCGAATGGCATAACAAGGAACTCGTAATGTCCATATCGCGTACGAAAGGCCGTCTTGGGAACGTCTCCTTCCCTTATTCGGAGCTGGTGATATCCGGATCGCAGGTCAATTTTCGAGAAAATTGAAGCTCCTCTCAGCTGATCAAACAGATCGTCGATCCGAGGCAAGGGGTATTTGTTCTTGATAGTTATCTTGTTCAATTCCCGATAGTCAATGCACATCCTAAGAGTGCCGTCCTTCTTCTTTACGAACAGAACTGGAGCTCCCCATGGCGAGTAGCTCTGACGAATGAATCCTCGATCCAGAAGCTCTTGTAACTGAATCTGCAGTTCCTTAAGTTCGGCAGGCGCCATCCTATAAGGTGCCTTAGATACTGGTGCCGATCCAGGAAGTAATTCAATTTCAAAGGAGATCTCTCGTTCTGGTGGCAGTCCTGGCAACTCTTCAGGAAAAACCTCTATAAATTCTCTGACTATCGGTACTTCCTCCGGTCTGCTCTCGGTTTCAAGTGTCTTATCCACTATGTTGGCTAGAAATCCCATACATCCTTCTGCCAACAATTTCCTAGCCTTCAGCGCAGAAATGAACATTTTCGGCTGTTTTGGAGTCGATCCTCTAAACATAAACTCCTTGTCTCCAACTGGCTTGAACGTGACCGTTCGTCGTGGACAGTCGATCACCGCGTTGTATTTCCCCAAGAAATCCATTCCAAGATTACGTCGTAGTCGAATAGGTCTATGATGATCAGGTTGACATACATTTCCCTACCAATATAATTATTGGAATGTGACGTACCCAATAATCAGATAACAGAATCTCCCCGGAGGGCAATGCAGTCCTAAATGTTTTTCCGATCCTATCACTTGCTCTACCTAGTTTCTTAGCGAATCTAGGCGATGTGAATGAATGCGTAGCTCCAGAATCAATTAACACATAGGCATCTTGTTGAGCAAAAGGAAGCTGACCTGTCACCACTGTGGAAGGTCCAGCTTGAGCATCCTCCTTTGTATAGGCGTAAATACGTCTTGCGGTTCTGGAGCTTCCAACCTGCCTTGGGAGATTTCGGGTCCCTCGAGCTTCATCTGTGCAGCGTGAAGTTGAGATCCCTGTCCTCTCTGTTGGTTCTGTGGACTCTGAGGATTGAGATTGCAGCTTCTCGCATAGTGGCCTTCCTTGCCACAAAGAAAACAGCGACCACTTCCAACACGGCACTCTCCTGGGTGCTTTCTCCCACATTTCTGACAAGTGGGATTATTGTTGTTATCAGGAGTATTTCTCTTTTGGAGAAAATTCTGTTGATTCCCCTGTCCTCCTGAATTCCACCTTCTCTTCTGCTGGTTGTTGCCGTACGGTCTGTTGTTGTTGTTCTAGCCCGAAGGTCCTCCTTGACCCTTTTGTTGTGAAGCTTGGCCCTGCTTGGTCTGGTTCTGTTTGGCCTGGGCTTTTTCTTCCCTCTTCTCCTGGAAAAATTTAGCCCTTTGCTCCTTGTTCTGACCTACCCAATATTCAGCTCGAATTGCCCTGCTGACACATTCAGCAACAGTGAGTGGTGGATGGGGGCCACTGCTGATTACCACTGCTAAATCTGAGCGGAACATTCTCATCATTCTTCTTACTTTGTCCCTTTCGGAACTGATGAGGTGAGGGCAGAGACGTGCTAGCTGCTCAAACTTTTTGACAGCTTCGGCTACTGACAGATTTCCTTGGCGGAACTTGTCGAACTCGTCTTATTGAGCCTCCATGACCTCAGTATTGAAGTACTTTTCCTTAAATTCCTCCACAAAGTCCTCCCAAGTCATCTGAGTCACATCTCGCTGGATCTGAACTGTTTCCCACCAGAGGCGAGCATCTTTCCGTAGCATAAAAGTTGCACAGAGGACTTTCTCCTGATCATTAAGTCTGAGGAAATTTAAGGCGACCTGGAGGTCAATCAACCAGTTGTCGGCCTCAATTGGGTTTGTGGACCCCTCGAATTCCGGTGCCTTCATTCGCCGAAATCTGTCATATAGTTCTTCTGGAGTTCGAACCAGAGGTGCTGGTGGCACAGCTGCAGGCGCAACAGGTACTTCAGGGGCTATGGGGTTCTCTGGGATCACCGGGACATCATCAGGAATTTCCGGTGCAGCAGGCTGATTCATAGGTGCTGGTGGTACCCTGGCATCAGGAGGTCCCTGATTCTGTTGAGCTATCTGAGCTCTAAGCCCCCCTATCTCTTGCTGTTGGGCTAACATCATCTGTCTTAGCTCATTCAGCTGAGCCGCAAGGTCAATGTCTTGGGTCGGTACTCTTCTACGCTTTGGTGGCATGGTTCTGTATGGAAATAAGGAAATAAATTCAGCTTCTTGAAATCATGCCTTTTATATAGAACCATAATCTTCATTCCATATAAAAGCATAACATGAACATATCTGAATTCATCATGTTCTCGTTCGTATCTCCTTCACAACAGGAGTACCTAACCATAACATTTGGGGAAGATATAAAACTTTCCCATAATTTCCGTACGTCACCTAGTTGCCACCACCAAGCTAAGACACCACCCAACGTCATCCCTGTATCCAACATTCTTCAGCATGGCCGTTGAAGAAAATACTTATTACGCACATAAAATCTTAACTAATCCTAATCGTAAGAAAATAACATAACTTACTTGGGCCGTTGCAGAAGCGATGTGAGGCGAAGTGAAGTAGGCTGGCAGGATACCGCTCTAATACCAAACTGTGACGTCCCGACTTCCCAAGCCAGGTCGACACCATACATACTTGTTCTTTACTTGAAAATTTGAGAGAAAAATTTTTTTTTTTCTTTTAAAACGTATTCAAATAAATTATCTTGTGGAGAATAATATGTCACCCATATATATATATCAAACTGAGAATACCTTCTCGTGTCTTCAAACTTTATACATATAACAAACATAATTTACTTTAGAATATTAAAATATTTTCTTAACATCGAATGCGGAAAATCATGCGTAGTGGTATCCCACACCGCCCTTCACTCGCCGCATCGTCTGCATAGCCCACTACTTAAATTGCAGGCTTTTTACCTACAGTATGAAATATAAGAGTGAGCTTTCGCCCAGCAAGTACAAACATAATCTCACAAAATAATTTAATCATCTTAAAACATGTCAATCATCATGTAACTTATGCATGAGCCATTTATGATTGATTGAAAGTCTTATGCTTCATTTTAGACTCAATCTTTAACTTATCTTGTCTCAACATGTGGGCCCATAGTGTACGTACCGAAAGCGCGCAGCCTCCAGACAAAGCTAGGGTTTGCAAGGCCCTAACAGTTCTGGGAATTAAAACGTGACCCTCACGCATCAACGAGAGGTAAATGTCACAACTGGTTTTAAACATGTATCCTCCTCGATCACGGGAGGTTGGTACGACACCTTCCTTGATTATCTTACCATATGATTTAACATTAGTGAACATGCTTCATGATGTCACTATGTCATATTCAAACTTTAACATTTGCCATATCATGGCATTCTTGAAAACATGACATTTTTAAAACCATGACATTTTAGAAAACATGGCATAATATGTAACATGTTATAGCATATCATCACATAACATCATTTAACATCATACAACATAGCATGTACATTTTAACATAGCATATATGAAAATAGTATTTACTATTTTCATACTGTAGGTGAGGTTCGATACTTGCCTGACTTATTGTAATCCAGGCTTCGTTGATTTCCACTCTGACCTCGACTGCAGGTTACTTCCTGCTATTAGAAAGAACATAGGATAAGAATCCTATAAAATGTTGGTAACCTTTCCAACATTATGGTTATATGTCCTTTTACAAGCCTTGATCAACTACTAGGTTACTAATTGTAACCCTAGAGATTGTGGTTAATTATCTTGACCCATTAGGTTACTTGAGGTAACCTTGGGTATTAAACCCATATGATTAGTATTAAATTACTATTCTTATTATCGAGCCTAAGCCTTAGTAACTCGGTTATCCTTCCCGGTTACCACTCGTCATCTTTTGTTTTTACACTTTAGCTTTTAAATCCAATTTGGAAAATTGGCTAGAAAATCTTTTGTTTTACTTCAAAATTCGAGGTTTTCAAAGTAAAACTTTATAAAACTCATTTAAGGCTGAAAACTGCTTTTGAAATAGTTTTCATAGTCAAAACAGGAAATGTTGATGTAAAAATACAGTTTTTCTGTATGTTTGTAGAAAATCCTGTACAGGAATTTCTTGTTCTCTGCACAGTTTTTATAGTTCAGGTTGTATTTAAAAATCCAAATGGAATTTGAAAAACTTGTCTTCACGAAAGTTCTTGCTCTTGAGAAATTCTAAAACTTTCATGTTTTAAGAAAAACCCAGTTCTGCTTGGATTCGTACCAGTTTTAATTTGAAACCCACTGGTCGTGTAAACTAGGTCTGGGCAGTTTAGTCTCGGATTTTCATAAAAACGGAGGCCATTGGAGCCTCATTTTGCAAATCCATCCGTGCTGCCCTCTAGGAAAAACTGTTCCGAGCAACTTTTGTGTTTTAAGTTTTGCCTAATTCGGCCTCTAAAGGCCTCAAAATCGGCTTTCCGTAAAACTGGTCAGGATCCACCCGAGCCTGGCAGTTTTTCGGTTTAGAATTCGTTTTACGTCCTAGACGTGGAATCTAGCTCAACCAGCCACCGCGGGAGCCCTAATATCAATCATGCAGCGGTTTCTAACGTTCAATATTCAACATGCAAGCCAATTTGAACAACATTCATAACCATGCAAAACCCTAAGCATTCAATCAAACACAAAGCATGCATATAAAACCACCAACCATAAAACCCTAATTAACCAAGCACATAACCTAAATTTTCTTAACTAAGGCAGGGAATTAAAGTGAGCTTATGCTCTTACAAACTTTGCTTGAAATACATTTAAATTTCTCAATTGAAATTTAAATGAAAAGTGTAGGGTTTGAGGGGATTTACCTAGCTTCCACCCAAGGGTTTGGCTTGCTAGATTTGGTTCTCCCTTGGTCCCTCCTTGCTGCCACTAGGTCCGGCCCTTTGGCTTGCTTGGCTCCAAACTTTTTCAGCCACTCTAGCACCAAGATCCGGTCACCACAACCTCAAAAATCCGGCCTCCAACTTGGTTAGCTCCTCCCTTTTTCCTTTCCCTCTACAGCCGGCCTCTTGGCCAAAAGATTGTCCAAAAATTTTCCAACTCTTTCTTGCTTGGTCTCCACATAAAATCCGACCACCCTAAGCTCTAATCACTCTTGGTTTTGGCAAAATTTCCTTTCTCTCCTTCCTTCTCACTCTCGGTTTTTGGTGAAGAAAAATTGGCAA
Organism: Ficus hispida; assembly: GCA_025413025.1. NCBI lineage: Eukaryota > Viridiplantae > Streptophyta > Magnoliopsida > Rosales > Moraceae > Ficus > Ficus hispida. Next base: position 17,386,816 of record CM046374.1, read on the forward strand.
GGGTTTGGTTGCTTTTCTCTAATTTTTTGAATTATGGGGTCACCTATTTATAGAGGTGAGCAAAGTTTCAAAAATTGGATTTTGACCCCAAGAAAAACAAGAAATCACCCAAAGGGGAGGGTTAGGTGGCCGGCCAATGGAGAATTCTAGAACCAAAAATACTTTCCAAATTTTTTTTGCTAAATCCTTAATGATGTCATTAATCAAAAGGTGGTGATATCACACTAAGGCTTTGTTTGGCTTTTCCTTAATGTAGTCCACTTTAATTCTAGCACAGATATTTCAAATACTGCTTTCACTAATACACAGTACAATTTAGTACTGTTATTTTAAACTGCAGTCCAAAATTCATCTGTGTAGAAATGGACTGTATAAAAATTTTCTTATACAATCAAACTTCTTGGCCAAAGATAACCTAACTAATGTGCTTGATTTTCTATGGTGGTTTTTGAATCTTAAACATACCATTTTATCCGTAAAAATGGTTTTTACACGGTACAATTTTTATACTGAAAAATATTTAACCGTACCGCCTCATTTTCGATTTTTTTTGGGTCAACCATTGACTTTCTTGTCAATCATTGACTCTCTTGTCAAAATTTGACTCCCATGGTCAACAGTTGACTTTTTTGGTCAACCGTCGACGTTTTTGGTCAAACTTTGACCAACATGAAAATTTTGGCAATTTTGTTCCTTTTTGCCTAAAAGGTCGTTTTCTTGACTAAATAATTATTTTTAAGTCTTATAAAGTCAGAAAATTCACAATACATAATTAAAAACCCTTAACTGGGCTTTTTCCATAAATACATTTACGGTTCATTGTAAACTTTATACAAAGAATCGTTCAGTCATAAAAAAAATCAGGTATTACAATTTTAAAATGTAGAATATATTTTTTCTGAACAAGAGTAAAATACAACAACGTATAAAAGGTTAATAACTCAATTTTTAGTTTTTCTTTTTTATGATATTTTGAGTATTTTATGGTCAAAATTAAGTGTTGAGTGACAAAAAGATAAAAATTTATATATCATATATAATATGATAGTATAAAAAAAAGAAAATGTCAAAATATATGATTTAATTAGTTTTTAATAAAAGCTAAACATGGTATAAAATATAAATAACCGTAACAAATAATCATTAAAAGAAACCCTATTTGGGCTTTGAATATTTTAGAATGAGAACCATAGAAAATGAGATATAATCATGTTATAAATTTTTTTTTTCAAAAATTAGCATATATATATATATATATATATTATTATGAGAATTCTACACTAAAATATGAAAAAATTATGATACTAATAATGGTATTCGGTATTGAACCATCATATCTATTATAAAAGGAGAAAGTACTTGAATAATACAGATTTAAAGACCGTTGTACTAATATAACACAAAAAATGTTGTTATTTGGTAACTTAATTATTCAAAGTTGCTTGTTTACATTTAAAAATCAACTAGCACTTCCAACTGGGATATCAACGGTCATCAACCATAATAGCCGATCTCTATCAAACCCTTTAGCAAATATGTCGTCGCTAAAAAGCTTGAAAATTCAAAAAAAAAAAAAAAATCAGGTGCATTTGAATGCAGCCTAAATTTTGACATGACATCATATATTTATATATATTAATATATATAGACATTAAATCAATAGGTATACTAAGATATTCCGACTAGGACATTACCCTTAATTTTAACATTCTCATCATTTATCCATCCCACATGGAATTAATAACAATAAAAAGAAAATACAATGAAGTTTGACGGAGTATTAGAACCATTTAAAAAAGGAGAGAAATCACATAAACCACTACTGTGCTAACGAGGATAAAAATATCGATATTGAAGGAGATATCGGTACTAAAATTTTGTGAAAATATCGATATCGATGAAAATTGATATAAAATATGGAAATTCATTTTAAAATGCTAAAATTTTTAAATAAAACTTTATGAAAATCTAAAAGAGTTAATAATACATAAATTAAATGAAACTCTCAATTAAATACTAAGCATATGAAAAATTTTCATAGTAAGAAGTGAGCATAACATAGTAAATGATAAATAACTGAAATGCAACCTAATATAGCACTACTACAAAATGTGGATTTCACGACGGAACTTCCACGACTGTTTTTTAAAAAACCGTCGTGGAAAATGCGACAAAAATGCGGAGTGGAACAGGGTTTCTGAAAACCGTCGTGGAACTTCCACGACTGTTTTTTAAAAAAACGTCGTGGAAAATGCGACAAAAACACGGAGTGGAATAGAGTTTCTGAAAACCGTCGTGGAAGACCATGCTTCCATGACGGTTTTCTATAACCGCCATGGAAGCTTGAAGCTTCCACGACGGTTATAGAAAACCGTCATGGAAGCTAGAGATACCATGACGGTTAAAAAAACCGTCGTGATATCGCAACTAAAATTTTGAAAAAAAAATTTTTAATTAAATTTTTTTTTGAATTTTTAACCCTACCACGACGGTTTTTCCCAAAAATCATCGTGGTAGGTCAAAAAAAATTTTTCCACCTACCAGGTAAGTCAAAAAAAAATTTTTCACCTACCACGACAGTTTTTCCCAAAAACCGTTGTGGTCATGATCAAAAAAACCGTCGTGATAGGTCAAAAATTTTTTTTTGAAATTTTCACCCTATCACGACGGTTTTTTTTTTCCCTAAAAACCATTGTGGTAGGTATGAAGACGAGAATTTTGAAAATTTTTAAAATTGTTCAACTTTTTGAAGCGTATATTAAAACCCAAAAAAATACCCTCTTTCCCACCCCATTACATTGCAAGCCTTTTTCACTCTCTAATACAAACTCTAACTCCAAACCCAAAGCCACCCATATCCTCCCTCCATTTATCTCTCTCCGCTCCCTCTCTACGTTCTCGCCGCCATTCCTCGCTCTCTCTCTAACTCCGAGCATTTTTCCCTCTTTCTCTAGGCGTCATTCCTCCCTTTCCGTCTCTAATTCCGAGCCTTTTTCCCTCTCCCTCTTGCCGCCAATCCTCCGTCTCCTACATTCTCTACCACTCTGCCCGTATCCATGCTCGACAATTTGGTAAGTTGAAATGTATCTTGCTTGGGTAAGGCACGGATTTGGGAATTTTTTGTCCAAAATGTTGATTTTTTTATTGTGGTTGTTGATTGTGAAATTGCCATCCAAAATGTCAAAAATCCACAATGTTCCTTCCAAAATGTTGATTTAGTTGATTGTTGATTTGGGAATTTTCAATAAAAAATGTCCAAAATCCGTCCTTTCGGTGATTGTTGATTGTCGTTGTGATTTAAATTGCTTTAAAATTGATTGGGTAAAGCACGGATTTGGGAATTTTTCAGAAAAAAATGTTGATTTTGTGAGTTAAATTTTCCGGATTTGCCAACCATAGGAAATGAAATGAATTCGCAAAAATTTTTTTCGGCGGACCCTACCACGGCGGTTTTTCTGAAAAACCGAAAAACCATAGTAATAGATGGACCTACCACGACGGTTTTCTTGAAAAACCATCATGGTAGGTCCGCCTATCACGACGGTTTTTTGCATAGAACAGTCGTGGTATGTTCTTAAATGTCCACATTTAGGCCCTATTTTTTGCCTATTCCACGACGGGTAAAAAACCGTCGTGGAATTTGAAAAGATTCTACGACCTTGGATTCCATGACGGTTAGAAAACCGTCATAAAAATATTACCATGACGGTTAAAAACCGTTGTGGTATCCACATTCTGTACTAGTGTAGGAAGATTACATTCATTGTTTCATTCATATGATAAGAAAACATGAATAATAAAATAGTTTTTAGAATATTCAAAAGTATTTATAATATCTTATTAGTTTAAACAATATCGATACTAAGATATGACATTTGAGTATTTACTTAATGTAATTTTGGACATGTCATATGTCTCATAATCTCTACTATCTATTCAATGTATATAAATATAAGAAAATTATGTGTAGATTAAAAAATATATGAATTTTACTATATTAATAGATAATATTTACTATCTTTTACAGAAAAAAACCAAAAGGAAAAAAAATACATATTTATGTATAAATGAGATAATAATTTACCCTCCAATTATTAAGAAAATTATATTTTCTTATATTTATAAGATCATAATTTTCCTATATTTATATACTTTAAATTATTCAATGTATATAAACATAATAAAATTATGCGTAAACAAAAAAAACATATGAATTTTACTATATTAAAAGATAATATTTACTATATTTTACCAGAAAAAACTAGAAGGAAAAAAAAATACATATTTATGTACATATAAGATAATAGTTTACCCTTCAACAGGTGCATTAAGTCCAGCCCAAGTTCCATGCAGCTAGTTTGCTTCATTTCTCCTTGCTAAATTTCCAAGGGAAGGCTCATTATCAACTTAGTTGTTCATGACTCATGAGCCTATGCCTTGGGACGTCCAACGGATTTCGAGTTACCGTCGTTGCTAAACTCTATGAGCTCTCTATTGTTCAGTTAGTGCCATTTCCATGGAAGTTGGCTTGCCTTGCTCTTGGTTCCCTCCCCTCCTCATTGGTTAACTGCACTACACGTAATTCTTGTTTTTAGTCTTATTGGTCATTGTTTAGGATTTTTTAGAGGCTGCATTGGAGAATTTTTGTATACTCTTTTCCGTAAAGTGCATTCGATCTTGACCTTTATCAGATTACTATGAATTTTACTGCTTCTAAATGGGGTAATTTAGCTAAATCAATTCGGTTTTTTCTCTTCTTCTATTTTCCCTGTTGAATATCCTTTTCAGCTCACAAGAAGAGCCTTGGAAGTTAAGATCCTCTGTCTGTACATACCCAATATTCTCATTGAATCTATTTTTACAGAACACATTTTGTATTTCTTATTTGTGGAAGTTGGGCCATTATAGGAAATCTGTTTTAAACGGGGAAAAAAGAAAGAATTAGTTTCGGAGATCAAAGCTTTTGTTAAACAAGCTTGAATTTCTCACCAAAGTTATTGCTAGAAAGGCGAAACTGAGCTGAGATTTCTGTACCAATTGATTTATGTTTTCCCCTTACCTTTTCGACAAGCTGGCATGATATTGTTCATCAATGATCGATAATAACGAACTCAATGATTTAAACTACATGAGTTTTATGAATTGGTCTTTAATATCTAGAGTCCTAAATTGGACACGGAAAGTACAATACTATTCTTCCGAAGAAAAAAGCATATGCAAACATATGCAAAATAAGATTTACGTGCCAAAGAAATTCACCCGACAAAATAAGCGTAAAGCATATGCAAAATCAAACTGCACCGAAAGGCTTAAAACACACGATAGCAATACAGAAATGGTACGACACAAATCCAAGAAAAACCACACACACACATACACACAAACAAAACCATGTTCTGTCCAGAAGAACAAAATTACATGGACGGGGAGAGGGAAAAAAACACATGGTTTCTGAACAACATCTTTACAGCAATGTCCTCGCACTGATGCAAACCAACTTTAAATGTGAGCGGTGACCAGTCTTTATGATCGTCGCAAGAAACAGAATGAGTTCTACGAGTGGGACAATTGATTTGAGAGAACGAGTCCCGTGTGATTCATTTCCCTCCAATCGTTGCCATTGGTTCCTACAACAATTGAAAGATATGGTGAGTGTATAAAGAGAGGTCGTACAAGAATGATGCAGAGTGGTGAATTAGCATAGCAGAGGAACTAGCAGCAACCGAGTTGTTAGATCTAATAGAAATAGTATCTCAATTTAACTACATGTTGGAAAATCTAACAAAAATCAGAGTTCAAATTTAGTAACTGCAAGTTAACATTTTGAAAAGTTTGTAGTAGGCAATACAGGATAAAATCTGGACTTTAGTTAAATCCAACTTTTATTTACTATGGAAAAGAGTGGTTAAATCGAAATCAACTTGTGAAAGTTTTCGTCAAAGGCTTAGCTTGGTTTTATATCACATTAGACTTATATTGAGGTTCAAAGTTTAAATTTTTGCTTCCAATATAGAAAAATAAAATACTTGTGTAGGCACAAAATAAAACTAGAGATATTTCTTGTGCAAAAGAAAATACCTTTCTTAGCATTCCAAAGTGTTTCGCACAGCAGAAGTCATAAGTGTCAGACTCACGGAGCTTCCCGGTTATAGCGCGTTGCGTCCAGAAAGTGACCGATGAAACATGCCTAACTTTCCAATAATCTCGGCCTCCATCTGGTTTCATGCCGTCGATAAATTCTGTTGGCATTTGGTGGAATCTTAAAGTTTTCAGGTTGCACAAGTGTTGGATGCCGGAAGGCACTTCCTTCAGGTGTCTAGCTCCAATAGCTAGCATCTCAAGACAAGGCAACGCTCCTCGATCTATTTTCAAGACCTCTAATTCAGCCAAGTCTCTTAGACTAAGCACCTTGAGTTTCCGAAAGCCACCTTCTTTGAAATGCAGTTCTTCTCCATCATATGCATTGTAGAGGAAAAGTTTCTCTAAATTTGGCAGGCCATGGAGGAAACTTAATGGGTCATCGTGCAGCTTTGAAAATCTTAAGTCCAACTCCTGTAGATGATGAAGCAATGACATCCAATGAGGCAAGCCCAGTAAAGGTCCCCTTATAGCAAGAAAGCGGAGAGAACAAGGAGGAGATGCGATGGATTGCAAATCTAAGATTTCATCCTCACCGATTAGTGACAAATATAAATAACGAAGGTAGGTCATCTTCGCAATGAAACAACAAAGAGCCCTCCCTGTCTCTGTGGTCAACTTTGCGATGCAAAAGCACCTCAACTGTTGCAAGTTTCCTAACTCATTTATTGCACCAGGTTCTTCAAGATGTGCTTCCACTAACCATAGTGTATGTAAGTAATTCAAACACCCAATTCCCTGTGGTATCTTAACGCCATAAAATGAATCCAAATTGTTGCTTGACCCCAAGCCAAAATGATGGATGACTAAGTGTCTCAGTTTCCGTAATTTATTGATCTCAAATGGTAGCTCTCGCACTAGGGTATTTGCAAGATCTAATGTCAGCAAATTTTGCAGCTTACCAACACATTTCGGAAGCGTCTCCACTTTGGTATTTCTCAGACCTAAGTATTTCAGGTGGAATAAATTTCCCACCTCTTTTGGAAGAGAAGCAAGAGGAGTGTCTCTGCATTCCAACAATCTTAAGAGCTTAAATTTTTTAGCCAAAGTAACCACTAAAGATTGCATCGATCCATCGACATTGAAAATAAAAACTGAACGAACCCCAGAATCTTCAGCGATCTCTTGAACATTTTCCACGCCTCCATGGATTGATAGACGACGATACTTCTTTCTAAATCTTGAGTTCTTTTTATCCAAAATTTGACAGAAACCTAATTCATCCATCTTCAGTAAGATGATCTCACGCATCATGTCATGAACTTTGCACATCCTATTATGTGTTTGACACTCTAAATGTAAGACTTGAACTAAGTTTCTATGAATGAGCTCCTCAAGGTACTCTTTAGCGATCTCTTCAGGTTGCTTGTCTCCTCTAGGCTTTATGAAACCTTCGGCAATCCACAGCCTGTATAATCTTGCGTCAGCAATTAAATAGTCCTCTGGAAAAATGCCAAAGTACAAAAAGCAAGATTTAAAGTGGTACGGCAGATCATCATAACTCAAGGAGAGTATCTTTAAAGTCCTTGCAAGCTGGCGATTACTTTCAAACTCAGTGCTTATATTCTCCAGAAAGTTTTGCCATTCTGACACAATCTTCTCTTTCGTTGATAATAAACGAGCCATAGCAGTAATTACTAGTGGCAGGCCTTGACATTTGCTAACAATTTTACGAGACAATTCCTCCAACTCCCCAGGACATGAAGAATTCGTAGACTTCTTAGATTGGAATGCCTTTTTGCAAAACAATTCCCAAGCCATTTCCTCCGACATAGGCTCCAGTTTATGGACACGATCACATGAGTTCTCTTGAGAAGCTAAAGCACCGATTGTGTCATTACGCGTTGTGACAACTACCTTGCTACCTTTATCATTCGGAGGCAAAGCATGTTTTATGACTTCCCAAAACTCCCCATCCCATACATCATCAAAAACAACCATATACCTCCGTGCATTCAAAACTTCTCTTAATGACCTGATTAAGCTTTCAATCTCATCTGTTCTGTCACCGGGGCCTTTTTCATCTATGAAAAGCTGTGTGGCCATACTTTGAAGTTTCTTCTTGAAGTCATAGGACTGAGACACGGTGATCCAACATCGGCAATTAAAGTGTTTTTTAACCATTTCGTTCTCGTAGACTTTACTTGCCAGAGTAGTCTTCCCCACTCCACCTATGCCTACTAATGAAATCACCGTACGCGTGGATGCTTCATCAACCAAGATGCTTATCAAATCATCTCGTGTTGAATCAATGCCAACAACATCATCTTCTTCAATGAAAATGGAATCCAATCGCGGGTCGTACTGTTCTGAAGCCGTAGTGCTTGTACCACTGGGTCCATCTTCCGAGGAAGATCGGAAATCATACCTTTCACTTCTCTCCTTGATCTCAAGTAGTGACGTCTTAATGTCTCGAACCTCAGAAGCAATGCGATGACGTGCTTTTAGCTGTTTGACTGAGCGACGGATCTTCTGAAGGAAACTACTCTCATGACAACGTGGTGCAACGTGGCGAAGGTATTCATCAATAACGTCTTCTATGTGATTAGCTTCGTCCCTGACTTGTTTCACCCAAAGTTTCACGCCGTCATTGACGTCTCCTTTCCCCGACCTTGATTCTGCATCTTTCAAGAAACACTTGATGCTTTCCAGTTCAGCCTTTAGACTCTCAACTTCTTTGTGGACTCCCTTGAACAATTTTGCCTCGTCCAATAGTAAGTCTACCAGCTTGTCAATGATAGGGCCAACTACAATCTCTGCCATTTCTCCTCCGCGACTGATGATCTCGGAACAAACTTTGACCACAAAACCTGCGTGCAATCAATTTCTTGATATTAGGCAATGGCGGAAGAGAAGGGGGGTGGGGGCAGGGGGGCCATGGCCCCTTTACCTTTTTTGATTTTTCTTTTTCTAATTTTAATATATTAGCTTTTTTTATTTAATTTTAATATAGTAGGTACCTGTATAAATTGATCTTGACACCTCTTAAATATTTTAGGGTGATTTTATTTACACTCACAATATTAATAAATATCCCCACAATATCAATAAATAATTTTAATATATTTTTACTTTACAAGAAAATTTCCTTAAAATCATAAACATGCTCATAAACCCACATACATATAAATGAAAATAATTTTTTTTATAAAATAATTAAAAAACAAACACCACATTTACCATAAATGGAAATAAAATTAAAAAAATCCTATGAAATTGTTCTAAATTGTTCTAAACTCTAAATTACTCTTCATTAATTTTTTTTCTTAAGAAATTTGTATAACTACATGAAAAGTTTTAATGGAGTACTCAAGTGAAGTAAAAATAAAAGAAAGTCGTCTCTTGAATGGCCAACATTACAACTATTGAAATAAGTAATTTTTATGTTTTAATTCATTAGTATTATGCCTTTTCTTTTTTCTTTTACTTTTATTTTATTCCTACACAACAAATCCCATTACCTCTCTTCCCCTCTATGTTCTCTCTCTCTCTCTCTCTTTCTTCCCACCATCTCATCGACCGAGATCAAAGCAGCAACAGCAAAGATCACAATGATGTTAGGATCACGATGGTGACGAGGTTGCTTGATATGGAATTCATCAAGTTTCTTTCTCTAGTGACATGGTTCCCATTCGATCTTCTTCTTTGGGATTTGTTGGATTTTTTTACAGGTGAATTGGCTGGGGTTTGGCGTCATTGATGTTTGAGACCGGGAAAAGTTGCAAAGATGGCAGCACAGCGGCTACGCCGAGGTTTTTGGTTGTAGCAGATTGCTGTCGGCTTTCGCTTTCGACAGGTATTACGTTGAGGTCGGCGACTGCTCTTTCTGTTGGTCGCTGCTCCGTCCTGTGGTGTTGCTCCGATGGTGGCAATGGTGGGCTGGTTGAATTAGGGTATTTGGGTTAGGGCTGGTTTAGGATTTTTAGATTTGGGATTTAGGATTAGGGCATGAATGAATTTGGGGTTTTAATTTAGGAAAACTTTAGGGTGTATTTTGTAATTTAAGAAAGTTTGTAAAATAAGAAGAAATTGTTAAATAATTACTAATAGATAGTTGAATTACCAATAAATATCAAATAGACTGGTAAATACAAGATTTTTTTGAGATAGACCGGTAAATACAAGATTTTTTTGAGAGAATACTGTCTTTGCTTGTAAATACTAGATTTATTAAGAGTTAATAAATCATTGTCAAGTAAATATATTATTTTCTAGTAATTGTTTTATTTTTTTTTAATATTAGATTTACTTGAAAATACCGAATTTACTTGAAAATACCGTATTTTAATGAAAATTCAAATGATTTTGATTTGAATATAGTAGATTTACTTAGAAATACCAAATTTACCTGGAAATACCATATTTTAATGAAATATTAAAAAATTTAAAACTATCAGATCTACTTAAATTACTATATTTTAATGAAATATCTAAAAGATTTTTATTTGAAAAAATTGGATTTATTTAGAATTACTAGATTTACTTGAAAACACCGTATTCTAATGAAATATCAAAAAATTTAAAAATATCAGAACTCCTTGAAAATATGATATTTTAATGAAATATAATTAATTAGAAATATTTTGAAAAAACCTTATTTATTTGGAAAATCGTATTTTAATGAAATATGCAAAGATTTTTATTTAAAAATATTGGATTTACTTGGAAATATCGTATAAGTAAATAAAGTATTTTAATGAAATATGAAAAGGTATTTTATTTGAAAATATTGGATTTATTGGGAATACCGGGTTTACTTCATAGATAGAGATTCAGCATTTGACAAGTACAGCGGTGATGGTAACAATAGAAAGAGATTAGAGAGAGAGAGGGAGAGAGAAGTTTCGAGGTAGAGGAAAGTTAAAATTGGCAAGTTTTGTCATTTTGTTGCACGGCGATGATAAGTGACGGCACTTGCAGCGGCGACAATAGTGATGGTGATTTGGGAAAGTAAGGATTAGGTTTCATTTGGGATTGAATTTGGGGCTGATTTGGGATTACCTTTGTTTTATGGCTTTGTTGTTTGAATAATGAAATTATTAAGTAAAAAATATATATACTATTTTGTCTTGTATTTGTTGGTTTATATTTTATTATCCGAAAAGAAACTAAAATAAATATCATATTTAAAATAATTAGAGAAAATAAGGATTTTCTCACTTAAAAATTATTGAAAATATGATATTTTCAAAAAAAAAAAGATTTTCTTACTTAAAACTTATTGAAAATAAAGATATTTTCAAAAAAAAATATTGGATTTTCTTATTTAAAAATTATTGAAAATAAAGATATTTTCAAAAAAAAAATTAGATTTTCTTATTTAAAAATATTGAAAATTAAGATATTTTAAAGAAAATATTGGATTTTCTTACTTAAAAATTACTGAAAATTAGATATTTCCAAGAAAATATTGGGATTTTCTTACTTACAAATTATTGAAAATTAAGATATTTCCAAGAAAATATTGCATTTTCTTCTTAAAACTTTTTGAAAATTAGAGATTTCCAAGAAAATATTTGGATTTTCTTATTTAAAAATAATTGAAAATAAGATATTTCCAAAACAAAATATTGGATTTCCTATTGAAAATACTACATTTTCTAACTGAAATGAGATTTTCTAATTGAAAATTAATATTATTGTCACACTAAAGTATTTTTTGATTTTTTTTTTCACCAATTTTATTGGTTAATATAATTAATTTTTGACTATTTCTATAAAAACCGCAAATTTTATAAGAAATGCAAAAAAGCCCCACTTTTGACAAATCCAGATCTGGAAATCTAGATCTGCCACCACCACAAAATGACGCCACCACCACAAAAGTGTGCGACGAAGCTTGTTCTGCTATCGCGATGAACGTCTCACCGGAGTACGATGTTGCTATTTTGTTTTCGCGATGGTGAGGTGTGCGACTCGTAACTCTAGCCTTGCCCCATGCTACCGCCATCGAAGGATGTCACAAAGCTTTGTCACTGGCCTATAGTCGTGACTCACAATAGTAAGGCGACAAAATGGGACTCGATGGGGGACTGGAAAACCCATAATCAAACCAGAAAAACCAGATCTGAAAATCCATATTGCTAGCGAACTCACCGTCAACATCGCTTGCGAAAGATCATCTTGATTTGCCGATTCAGGAGTCGCCCACGCACGGCTTTGACAGCTCCTTCTGGTGGCATCGAGAATTTGCCCTGACGGAGTCACGATCCACCTATATTAAATATGCTATTTCTCTCTTTCTCCCAAGAAAATGTTGGATTAATATTTCTTAAGACTTGACACATAAATAAATCATGAAAGCCTGTGTATATATTTGAAAGAGAAACCCAAAAGGTGAAGCATGTTTATTAAAAAAAAAATGGTTAAACATAAAAGGAAAAAAAAACAAAAAAAAAGGTAAATTAAGGATGATGGAGGAACATAAAAATTTTAAAAAGTGACCTTTATTTAGAACAAAGTTCATTAAAAAAAAAAAAAAAGGGTAAAGGAAGAAATACCTGATTGAATTTAGATTGAGTGGTGATTTCTGTAAGAAGTCGATCTTAAAAGGAAAGAAGACAGGAGGCACAGAAACTAAAACGAAGGCATTTGAAGAAGTATATACACCAGGGTATCAGAGAAACAAATCTGCAAATATGATGACAGCAGCTAAATTAGTAGGACTGTTACACCATATTCCTCTCACGATATACATGTGGCTTGAAAAAATATATATACATACATATATGGATGATCTTAAATCAGGCATCTCCAAAGTACCGTTTTCGTCTGATACATGATCTAGCTCCGTTGGATGATGAATGAACGGCTGGTTATAACGAGATTGTATGGGCACCCTAAAATTATAGAAGGCACACCTTGTTGGCAGGCGAAAATATTAGATTGCATGGGGATTTTGAGGGGGGAAAATAACGAATAGTGCTAAGCGATGGGCCCACGTTAAGCAATAATAAAAATTTTAAAGCTTCTTTATCTGCGGATTCTTTATTTTTAATTATTTTTAGATGAGTCATTAGCTGTAGCTTTTTCTTCATCACCTTTCCTTTTTTCTTTTTTTTTTTTTTTTTCGCAAAATCACTTCTTTTTTTCTTTTTTCTTTTTCTTTTTCTGCAAAATCACTGTCATAGTTTTATCAAAAACACCGAAAGCTATTTTCACTTTTTTTTTTTCTCCACATCATTTTTTTGTTCTCTTTGTTTTCCAAGTTTATACTATAAGTAGAAATCTACAAGAAAAATAACCTTTTATCATAAAATGTCATGCTATTGCTTGCGTAAACCCATGTAACAAATGGAGTTTCTTTTCTTTTTTTCTTTTTCTTTTTCCTCTCGTATTTAATTCCTCTTCTTATTATTTTTTCCACTTATTTTGTGTTTTCTGTGTCTAGCAGATAAACTTCTTGAATCGTCTATTTTCTATGTTGATTTTTCTGTTTAGTGAAGAATTTTACTTTTGATTTTAGAAAATTTCTCACCAAATGGGGGAATAAAACTAAACAATTTAAAAGCCCGCATTTTGTAGTATTGCTTGGAGCTGGGGGGAGAAAAGAGAAAATGATTTGGACTTTCAAAATTTTGAAAATTTGAGGAAAGAGAAAATTGAAAAAAAAAAAAAAAGGCAAAAAGTTTTGCCTTGTTGAATGATGAATTGTCCTCGTAAGCTTAGATGACTCTATTTTTAGTTGTCACGAAAGGCCGGTGACAACGTCACGTATGGAAAAGTAGAAAGGGGAAAATAATTTTATGGCTCTGTTTGGGGACACATTTGGAGATGATGTTTTAGAGATTGATAATGGTTTATGTTTGAAAAAGTGTGTTTTGTGAAAATAAACTATTTAGAATGAATAAATATAAAAATTTAAATGTTTCAAATAAAAAAATTAGTAATATAGATCTTATTTTGTTCCTCTCAAAATTTTATGTAATTTTAAAAAAAATTCATCATATTTCGACTTAAAATGATAAAGTTATGGATTTTTAAAAGGGTGAGTCTGTGGTAGAAACCTTTCTATGGTCTCTACCGGTAAAGCCCTTTTTTAGACCGTTGAGATTCAATCGAACGGTTAAAACGTTGATGGTGTACGATATTTATCATACACCTTACTTCACATAATCCTTACCACCCAAAGTCTTCTCCGTCACTGGCGATCTTTTCGCGGCCGGCGACTCACACCTGACGCCAACGACTCACCCCCGACGCCGACGACCCACTTCCGGCCCCCCAGCCCCGGACGCCGGCCGCCGGCGACTAATTTTCTCTCTCTTCCCCTTTCTCTCTTCTCTTCCCTCTCTTCCCCATTCTCTTCCCCTTTCTCTTTCTTCTCCTCTCCCCCAACGCCGGCGACCCACCTCCAACCCCCCCACCATAGAAAGGGGGGAGAAGAGAGAAAAAGGGGAAAAGAGACAAAATTAGTCACCGACGGCCGGTGTCCGGGGCTGGGGGGCCGGGGGTGGGTCCCCAGCGTCGGGGGTGAGTCGCCGGCTTCCGTCCCCGGCAGTGAGAAGATCGCCCGTGACGGAGAAGATTTTGGGTGGTAAGGATTATGCGAGGTAAGGTGTATGATAAATATCGTACACCATCAATATTTTAACTGTTCGATTGAATCTCAACGGTCTAAAAAAGGACTTTACCTTTAGAGACCATAGAAAGGTCTCTACCACAGACTCACCCTTTTTAAAATATGAGTTTTTTAAAAATGTTTTAAAAAGTGAATAGTAAAATGAGAGAAAAAGAACAAAATAACTTTTGGAAACTATGTTTTCAAAAGCATCGCAAAGCAAAATGGAGCCTTAAGAATTTATTCAATTTTTGCTCTGGTTTTGTTTATGGTCAAAATCTCCCATTTGGTAAATGAGAAAAAAAAAATAAAAACTTTTTTGTGTAAAGGTAATTTGTGGTGTAGTATTCGTTTTGGGTTAAACTCTCCTGGTTGTAAATTTGGAAAAAAAAAAACAAAAAACAAAAACAAAAACAAAAACAAAACAAAGCAAAACAAAAAAACAAAAAAAAGGAAAAAGAAAAATCCCCTATTGTGCTTTTGTTTTATTGAGGGTTAAAATCCCGTTTGCTAAAGGAAAAAACATATGTTTTTATTAATGCATTTTGTGGTGTGGTTTTCATTTCGAGCCAAAATCCTCTAGGTGTAAATTGCAAAGAAATAAAAATCCCCTTGTGTGCCGTAGTTTCATTTAGCGTTAAAATCCTTAATTTGGTAAATGGGAAAAAAATTAAAATTAATTTTTGTTAATGAATTTTGTGGTGCGAATTTCGTTTAGGGTTAAAATCTCTTGATTGCCAATTGGGAAAAAAAAAAAAAGTATCAGCTGGTTTGCACAATGACTCTAATTGAAACATATGAAAGCCATGGCAAATGATGTCATGATATTGGATGGTTTTGCAGAACTGGTTCTCATATGTGAAATACTGAGGCCAACACTAGTATTCATCTGGTTTATTTGGACTGATTCATATGATCCATGTAGACTTATATATATATATATATGTATATTTTTTTTTCCCCGTTTTCCCCGTAATTATTATTATCTCTCGTCACCAACATTAGTTACTATTTTTGTTTTCAATTTTTCCCTATTCTAAGAATCCCCAAAGGCCAACAACAACCCTGCTATATTTCACCAATTCTTTACAATGTTATTTCTTCATTATTGATAATCCTAATATACATTTGTTACAACAATCCTATCATATTTAACTATGATATTTACTTTGTTTTTTCATTATTGTTCGCCAAAATATATCATTTCTTCCTTCTGAAATTCACGTATATCTCTAAGTTTTTTTCCTTAGGTCAATGACAATGACATCCATGCCGTATTTCACATTGAATATATAATAATTTCACATTACATTTCACTCAAATATACATATTACTTTATAAATACACATTCACCTCCATTTTTTTAAATTAATTACTTCCCTAACACCTATATACCTACATAAAATTACCAATCCACCTTTCATTAGATTAAAATATATTTTCCATTCCTTAATTCCAGCCTATACTTTTTCTGACTTCCATCTTGCCTTCTTCAGTCAAATTCACCCGTCTTCCAACACGTGTGCATTGTCTGACACAAATTGAAGACCACATGGATATGACTTGTCTTCCGATACTGGATTTAAGACAAGCTGTATATCTATATATTAATATTTATGATATAGTAAAGGTAGTTGAAATGTTCTAGATTACTGTTTGCCAGAATAATTGAACAAGCTCGCCTAGCTTTCTTCCAAGTATTACCTCTCCTCTTCTACTATAACAGCAAATATCCTACTAACTTCCTAGATTTCTTCAACACTTCTCATTAAGTTGGTGTGTAGATTTCTATCAAGCCTAACTTGCTGACAAGAAGTTAAAAATTTGATTTGAGCAATCCTTTTGTTAGGATATTTGTTATCTGATGTGTTGCTGGATCAAACGGCATGCAAATAACTCCGGCCTCTAATTTCTCTTTAACAAAATGCATGTCAATCTCGACACATTTGGTTCGATCATGTTGCACCCGGTTATGCGCTATGTTGAATATTGTAGCTTTGTTGTCACAGTATAACTTCATCAGAACCTCTACTAGTTTTTTCAATTCCTCCAATATACGTTGGAGCCATAGGATCTCGCACACATTATTTGACATAGCATGATACTCTGCTTTGGCATGCTACATGGGACAACATTTTGTTTTTTGCTCCTACAAGTCACAAGATTTCCCCAAACATAAGTACAATAGCCTGTAGTGGACTTCTTGTCTGTTACTAAGCTTGCCCAATCTACATCGATGTAGGCTTTAATCGTCCATTATTCACTTTCCTTGCCCTTTCATAGAGAACTTTTCAGATATATCAATATCTGGTACGTGGCTTGAAGGTGTTCCTTGTATGGAGCATACATAAACTGACATACTAGGCTGACAGTGAAGGTGATGGCAAGCCTTATATATGACAAATAAATCAGGTTACCTACCAAGCACTAGTATTGACCTGCATCGACCAGATCTCCTTCCTTGCTATCTCCAAGTTTCTTGTTTGGATCAATCAATGCGTCGGCTAGCTTACAAGCATTCTTCCTCATTTTTTTGAAAAGATCTAAAATATATTTTCATTACAAGACCACTATTCCTTTCCTGGATCGAGCCACTACCATTTCAAGAAATAATTAAGAGACCCTAGGTCTCTAATCTTGAACTCAACAACTAGACTTGCTTTTAGTCACTCCATTACTTCTTGATCATCTATCGTGAGTATGATATCATCCACATAAACTATCAACACATTCTGAGTGTTTGATGAACATGGTGTAATCGGTTTGTACCTAACTGTAGCCTTGTTTTTTCATGGAACTAGTTAATTTCTCAAATCAAGCCCTCAATGATTGTTTCAGACCACATAGTGACTTTCTAAGCCTACATACTTTCATCCAAAACTTCTGGTCAAAACCAAGTGGAGGATCCATGTGTACCTCCTCTTCTAAGTCCCCATTCAAAAAAGCGTTTTTAACATCCAACTACAATAATGGCCAATCAAGGTTTGCTGCAAGCGATAAGAGTACCCTAATCATATTCAGTTTCGCCACCAGAGCAAAAGACTCCGAGTAGTCAATGCCATAAGTTTGTGTAAAAACTTTAGCTACTGATTATGCCCAAACGTGTACAAAAACAAGCGGTCGATTATAGCACAATTAGGACGGTCGATCCTACGAGGAGGTGATAAAAACAAACAAAAAGATATTAGTGAAACAAAAGCGTTAGAGAAATAAGTAATCAAAAAAAGAAAATGAAGAAGTATTTTTGTGATTTTGAAATAAATTTAATGACAATGTAATTTAAAATAGAGAAAAATTCAATAATAAAAAAAATTGTAAGACATCGAGAATTCCTTATATGTTTCATAAACTGATTTGGATTTTTGATTCATAAAATAACTCAATTAAAAATTTCACATTTAAAACAATCAATCGGAAAATAAAGACTTGAAGAACTCGTAAATTAAAATGTATTTGAGTAAATAAAATTCTTATGTGAAGAATTAGCAAAAATTATCTTATAAGAAATCTAAAAGCAATAATATACTATAAGCAATATTGTAGTAAAAGACTACTTATAAAATAATGTTATTAATATACCCTATCGTGTAACAATCACATAAAAAGAGCTTGACTAAATTTATATAAAAGTGACAACAAAATATATTGGTATGAGGAGAAAATAAGATGAAAGATAATTATTTACTCAAATGTATAAATTTTACAAACCATTGGAGAATCAAAACCCACATAAATTCACTACACATATAAGATCATCTCTAGCCTCATCAAAGAAAATTAGCCTAACATGCTCAACATTCTCACAAAACTCTCAAGAAAAATAGGAGAAGTTGGCTCTAAACTTAACCAAAAATTGGTTGGAAAAACAACAACCTTGCCCTCTTGAGGAACCCTTATTTTATAGTCGCTAGAGAGGATTTTTCGCATAACAAATCCACCACCAGGCTGGTAATTCAGCCGGAAACTCATGGTAAGCCAGCTGGGACTGAAGATCAGGGAGGCTGACTGCAAGGCCCATGATTGGCGGGCTGGAGTTTCGACCCAAGAATTATGCTGCCAACCCAGAGACAAGAGGCGTTAAACCGTCTGGAGGTTCGGCCTAAGATTTGCACGGGCTTGGCTGAGAGATTCGGCCCGAGATTTACGCGGGCTTGGCTGGGAGATTGGTGGCCTGAGCAGCCCAGAAATCTGGTGGGCTTGGATCACGGGCTGGAGTGCACGTGGAGGAAGAACTGGGGCTGCATGTCTGGGCTGGAATTACGGGCCTGGCTGGCGCACGTGGATTGAGCCACAACAGTGGCTATGCTTGCGGAAAGAAGTAGAGAAAGAGGAAAAGAAAGGAAAAAGAGGAGGAAGAAAGAAAAATAAAATAAATCAACATGAATAATAAATATTTTCAAAGTAAAATATTATGAATTAATATTATGAAATTCCTCATTTAAAACGTAAATTATCTAATAAATTAAATGAATAAAAGTGTATTTTTGTGCATTTATCAGCTACCAATCTTGCTTTATACCTTTCTAGAGTTCCGTCTAACTTATACTTGGTGGTAAACAACCATTTGTAGCTTACTAAATGAATTTCACCTAATCATTTTCTTCTATATTAGGGTGGTTATCAATTACTTTCTGAGACCATTTCCACACACTTTCTTGTGATAGGAAGTCCTCGACAAAAATCTTATAAAGATCATGTCGAAAATTCCTTGTAGCTTACATAATTTTAAACAAGCTCTCCAAAACCCTTCATCTATGGTGAAAAAAGTAATAGTTTCTTTCCAAATTCGGTCTTTCGTTCCGTCTAAATCACAGGATCTCCAATCTTGTATCCATATTGGAATGTGCTCTTGAGCAAGTATACCAATCCAACTCATCAATTAATTACCATGCTTCCCTTCCGTTTGTCCCTTCTTGTCAAAGGTGATTTCAATTCGTTTTCCTATTTTCCTTAATATAAGGACTTGTTTCAGAGTTGCCCTTCATTTACCATCATCACTGGAATTAAATGGGTCTCTTCTTCATGGTCTTCTCTTTTTGCATACTCTAGCTCTATTATGTGTCATTTTTTATTGCAACACTCACCTATATTTGTTGCAATATAAATACACAAAACAAACAATAATCAGTTCAATTCAATCTAATCAAATTTACATTCATCAAGAACGTCAAAAAATCCAAGCATATTATACTAAATCTATGTAATTAAAACACCACTTTTTTACTTCTATATTAAATATTTCTACAAATTGCCCTTGCATATGCAAGAATGCCCTAAAATATCCATATAAAAATACTAGAAACTAATTCCATATGATTAACTGAACAAAATTCTATTTTGATATTTCATCAAGCATGTTGTGGGCTGAAAAAAAAAAAAAGCACATAATATAATCTACAAAGATCTAAAACTACCAAAAAAATACACAGAAGATTCATCCACAAAGAGCAACAAAAAAAAAAAGAACAACAATAAATATACAAATTACACTCCAATAAAGTTACTAAAAATTTGTATGTTTGTATTTTTGTTGGAAAACAAGAAATTGAGCAAAAGAGTCATCTTGCTTTTTTCAAAAGCAAAAGAGTCACAGCCTTGATGGGAAGAAAGGGTAGCAGCGGCGGCAGTGGAAAAAGGAGAGTGAGGGGAGGGCAGCAGGAGAATGAGAGAGAGGAGAGGGTGGCGGCGGCATCGGTGGGAGAATAGAGAGAGAGGGGAGGGTGGCGGTGGCATTGGAGGGAGAATGAAAGAGAGGGGAGAAAGAGAGGGGAGGGCGTCGGTGGCATCAATTGGAGAATGAGAGAGAGGGGAGGGTGGTGGCAGCATCGGCATTGGTAGGAGAAGGAGAGAGAGGGTAGGAGAAACCATCATGTGGGCTAGAGGGAGAGAGAAATGAAAATGAGAAAGGATGAGGAAAATTAGTTTAATAAAGGGTTTACTTGTGGATTTCAATGCCCAAAATTCAAATTAAAAGAAAAAAAAATTTTGGAACGTTTACACGACAGTTCCTTGTAGAAACCATCATCTATTCCAACTTTTATAGTAGTGGTTGTTAATTCGGGAGGGGCATTACAGTTATTAGAAGGAACTTCATATCATTCAGTATATACTTTTTATTACAAATTTGAAATTTTTATGTATATTATTTGGCTCTTAGCGCTATTATATGAATTGGTATAATTTTTAGATAATACATAAAGTTATCGTTTGCGTTGCTCTAGTTTTAGAGCTTTATGAACATATACAGTATTTTAGTAGCAAAGGTGATATGAAGTATTGAAAATAGACAGAAATTGAGGTAAATAGGAATTTTTAACTGTTTCACAAGAATACTAATGGTAAGTTTTGCATCTATGTGATTATGTGTTTTATATGAATATCATACGATCATGGTCAACGAAATAGAATTATTTCATGAGTATGTTTACAAAAGTAAAATATAGTGTACCTTTATTTTTATATTTTGAAAATAAATTGTGAAACATGGTTTAGTATTTGAGTAGGTAAGGGACACGGCTGAAAACCTCTTAGTTTAAATGAAAGATGACCTCTTTGAGACAATACTATGAAAGGGGTCTCAATAAATTAGATTGAAAAGTGTTTGTTTGAGATGATCCATGAAATCGGTCTCATTGAAACAAGGTTGTACTAAAAAAGATCGCATTAGGGTGTACTACGAAAAATGCTCTAGTGAGACATACATGACCCATCAAGTACCAAGCTAAATTTTACACTTGATAGGGCCCATAACTATTTTGTTTGAAAAAGTTTTCAAAGTGACCGTAAATAGATATAATAGAAAGTTGAGGATTTTAATTATGACTATATCCATGTATTTATTCCTATTTACTGAGCTGTGGCTCATATAACTCTTGTGAAACAGGTTTGTGAGATTAGATTGTAGGAGGTTGACTAAGTACAGGACTTGTATTCCCATAATGTGCCTATTAACCTTTTGATCTCTAGAATAATTTGAATTGCATAGAGATTGTATATTAATTACTTTTGTTGCATATAGATATTCTTAATTTAAGTTAAGACAATTTCAGAAAAAGTGTCTTTTTTTAGACTAGCTATAAGAGTAATCCATGTTATTGACCTGCTAGCTTATGGGGGTTATATTAATATGTCCCCTAACTAACAGAAATGCTACAATTATTAGTATAAAAGTAAATATAATTAGATGACATGCACTAGTTGTGATTAGCGGCAAAACAATCATAGATTCTTCCAATAAAGCATACTTCAAAAGTACAAGAGACTTCATAGAAAGGCGTATTTCAGTTATTAATACCAGTAAAATATTCTTGAGACATTTTTTAATAATTTATTAGTTCAGCAGAAATTTGGGCTTTGGGAAAGGTGGTTATTCGAACTCGACTTTTGAAGGTTTTTGTTAAAGGATTAGCTTGATTTTCTACCACATTAGACTAATGTTAAGGTTCAAAGTTCAAACTCCTTGCTGCGCTCGTACAAAAATGAAAATTCTTGTGGGGACACCAAATAAAACTACAGATATTTCTCGGGCTATTGCAAGCATCTGAGGACAAGGCAATGCTCCTGTTTCTATTTTCAAGACCTTTACTTCTACCAACTATTTTAGGCTAAGCAACTTGAGTTTCTGAAAGCCACCTTCTTTGAAATGCTGTTTTTCTCCATCATACGCCTGGAGAAGGATAGGTCTCCGTAAATTAGATAGGCCATGGAGGAATTTTAACGGCTGACCATGCAGCTTCAAAAGGACTAAGTACACCTCCCGTAGATCATGAAGCGTTGATATCCAATGCAGCAAGGGCGTTAGTGGTCCCCTCCGAGCAAGAAAGCAAAGAAAACGAGGAGGAGATGTAATGGATTGCAAATCTAGGATTTCATCTTCACAGATTAAGCCCAAGTCAAAATGATGGATGATAAAATGTCTCAAAGTTACGAAATTTATTGATCTGAAATGGTAGCTCTCGCACTGGGGTCTTTGCAAAATCTAATGTCTGCAAATTTTGCAGCTTACCTATAGATTTCGGAAGCATATTCACTTTGGTATTTCTCAGACCTAAGAAAACAAGGTGAAACAAATCTCCCACCTCTTTTGGAAGAGAATCAAGAGGAGCGTCTTTGAATTCCAACAATCTTAAGAGATTAAAATTTTTAATCAAAGTAACCATGAAAGATTCCATCAATTTATCGGCATTGAAAACAAATACAGAACGAAACCTAGGATCTTCAGCAATCTCTTGACCATTTTCAACACCTCCATGGATCGATAGACGACAATACTTCCTCCTAAATCTTGAGTTCTTTTCATCCAAAATTTGACAGAAACCTAATCATCCATCTTCAGTAAGTTGATCTCTCGCATCATATCATGAACTTTGAGCACCCTATCGTAGCCTTGACATTCTAAATTTGAGACTTCAACCAGGTTTCTATGGATTAGCTACTCTAAGTACTCTTCAGCAATGTCTTCATATCTTTTGTCCTTTTTACGCTTAACAAAACCTTCTGCCGTCCACAATCTGTATAATCTTGCATCAGCAATTGAATAGTTCTCAGGAAACATGCCAAAGAACAAAAAGCAAGATTTAAGGTGGTGCGGTAGATCATCATAACTCAGGGCGAGAATCTTTAAAGTATTTGTAAGTTGGCGATTACTTTTAAACTCGGTGCTCATATTCTCCAGAACATTTTGCCATTCCGACACAATCTTCTCTTTTTGTTGATAATAAACGAGCCGTAGCAGTAATTACCAGTGGCAGGCCTTGGCATTTGCTGACAATTTTACGAGACAATTCCTCCTACTCCATGGGACATGAAGGACTCATTGACTATTGGAATGCCTTTTTGCAAAACAATTCTCATGCCATTTCCTCGGATACAGGCTGTAGCTTATGGACAATATCACATGAGGTTTCTTGACAAGCAGAAGCACCAATGAAATCATTGTGCGATGTGATAATTACCCTGCTACCTTATCCTTCTTAGGAAAAGCATGTTTTATGACTTCCCAAAATTCTATATCCCATAACCAGATACCTCAGTGCGTTCAAATGTTCTCTTAACGACTTAATTAATCAAAAAAACCAAACGACTTAATTTTCAGTAGCTTCTTCAAGTCATATGATTGAGACACAGTGATCCAACGGCGGCAATTAAAGTGTTTTTTAACCACTTCATTCTCGTAGACTTTGCTTGCAAGAATAGTCTTTCCAACTCCTCCTGTACCTACTAATGAAATCACGGTACGCATGGATGCTCCTTCAACCAACACGCTCATCAAATCATCTCGTGTTGAATCAGTGCCCACAACATCATCTTCTTCAGTGAAAATGGAAACCAAACGAGGGTCGTGCTGTTCAGCGGCTGTAGTGCATTTGCCACTAGGTCCCTCTTCCGAGGAAAGTCGGAAGTCATATCTTTCACTTCTCTCCTTGATCTCGCGTAGTGACGTCTTAATGTCTCGAACTTCAGAAGCAATATGACGACGTGCTTTTACCTGTTTAACCGAGCGATGTATCTTCTGAAGGAAACCTACAAATCCAAAAAAAAGATTAGTTTAATCCTAATTTTGTCCCAAAAAAATTACCACATAAATTGTCATATTTGAAAATCTGTTCACGTTATTTTTTTTGGAAGGAACAAAAAAATTTAATGTTTAGCATTTGCTGGTCATAATATATGTATATCTATAATATATATAGAAGTGAGAATATGATTTTGCACTTAAATTGAATTGATCTAGTTGTGACGCCCCGACTTCCCAAGCCGGGTCGACACCATACTACTTGTACTTAACTTGCTTAAAAATTTGAGAATAAATTTTTTTTTTTTTCTTTTAAAACATATTCTCATAAGTTATCTTGTAGAGAAAACTTGTCACTCATATATACCAAACTGAAAATACCTTCTCGTGTCTTCAAATTCTTTACATATAACAAAACATCATTTACTTTTGTCATATTAACATATTTTCTGAAAAATTGGATGCGGAAAATTATGCGTAGTGGTATCCCACACCGCCCTTCACCCGTCGCATCGTCCGCAAAGCCCATCACTTAAATTGCAGGCTTCTTACCTACAACAGTATGAAATATAAGAGTGAGCTTTCGCCCAGCAAGTACAAACATAATCTCACGAAATAATTCAAACATCTTAAAACATGTCCATCATCATGTAGCTTATGCATGAACCATTTATGATTGATTGAATGTCTTATGTTTCATTATAGACTCAATCCTTAACTTATCTTGTCTTAACATGTGGGCCCATAGTGTACGTACCGAAAGCGCGCAGCCTCCAGATAAAGCTAGGGTTTGCAAGGCCCTAACAGTTCTGGGAATCATAACGTGACCCTCACGCATCAACGAGAGGTTAATATCACAACTGGTGTTAAACATGTATCCTCCACGATCACGGGAGGTTGGTACGACACCTTACTTGATTATCTTACCATGTGATTTAACATTAGTGAACATGCTTCATGATGTCACTATATCATATTCAAACTTAACATTTCCCATATCATGGCATTCTTGAAATCATGACATTTTTAAAACCATGACATTTTAGAAAACATGGCATAATATGTAACATGTCATAGCACATCATCGCATAGCATTACATAACATCATACAACATAGCATGTACATTTAAACATGTAATGTAACTAGTATAGTTTAACATAATATATATGAAAATAGTATTTACTATTTTCATACTGTAGGTGAGGTTCGATACTTGCCTGATTCGTTATATTCCAGGCTTTGTCGTTTCCACCCTGATCTCAATTGCAGGTTACTTCCTGCTATTAGAAAGAACATAGGATAAGGATCCTATAAAACGTTGGTAACCTTTCCAGCATCATAGTTATATGTTCTCCTTACATACCTTGATCATTTATTAGGTTACTAATTGTAACCCTAGAGATTATGGTTAACCGTCTTGACCCATTAGATTACTTGAGGTAACCTTGGGTATTATACCCGTATTAGATTATTCTTATTATCGAGCCTAAGTTTTAGTAACTCGGGTATCCTTCCCGGTTACCATTCGTCATTGTCTTGTTAATATGTTTTGACTTTTAAAATCCAATTTGGAAAATTGGCTAGAAAATCTTTTGTTTTACTTCAAAATTCGTGGTTTTCAAAATAAGACTTTATAAAAATTATTGAAGACTGAAAACTGCTTTTAAAACAGTTTTGATAGTCAAAACAGGAGTGTTGATGCAAAAATACAGTTTTTCTGCATGTTTTTAGAAAATCCTGTGCAGGAATTTCTTGCTCTCTGCACAGTTTTCATAGTTCAGGTTTTATTTAAAAATCCAGATTGATTTTGAAAAACTTGTCTTCATGAAAGTTCTTGCTCTTGAAAAATTCTAAAACTTTCGTGTTTTAAGAAAAACCCAGTTCTGCTTGGATTCTTGTCAGTTTTAATTTGAAACTTACTGGACGTGTAGACTAGGTCTGGGCAGATTAGCCTCGGATTTTCGTAAAAACGGAGGCCATTGGAGCCTCATTTTTCAAATCCATCCACGTTGCCCTCTAGGAAAAACTGTTCTGAACAACTTTTGTGTTTTAATTTTTTTCAAACTCGGCCTCTAAAGGCCTCAAAATCTGATTTTCCCGAGACTGGCCAATTTCTACCCGAAATGGCAGTTTTCGGTTTCGATTTTTGTTTTACGTCCTAGACGTGGAATCTAGCTCTACCAGCCACCGCGGGAGCTCTAATACACACATGCAGCGGTTTTCTAGCGTAAATTTTCTTTAATCACAATTTCTAACATCACCATGCATCAACATATAAAACTCTAGCCATACAACAAACACTTAGCATGCAAAATCACAAAATTAAGAGCAAGCATGCAATCAAAATCAAACCACCCTTAGTTCTAGATCAAGCACAAACTTTAAATCCTAAACTTGGGCACAAAATAAATTGAGCTTATGCTCTTACAACCAATCTTGAAAATACATTTAAATCTTCAATTTAAAGCTTGAATTGAAAGATTTAAGGTTCAAGAGGATTATACCTTAATCCAATTGAGAAGTTGGTTGATTTGGCTCCCTAAATTTCCAGCCAATTGGTTCCCACAGCAGCCGGCCTTCTCCTAACTATGGTTCCAACAATTTGTTTTTTGTCACTTGGTTGCCTAAATCACTAAATCCAGTCTCTCCCCCCTAGCTCCCAACACCTTTCTCTTTTTTTTTTTAGCTTCCTCACAACCGGCCCTTTGGCCAAATTGAGTCTCAAAATTTTTTTTCAGCTCTTGCTCCTTCTTCCTTGTTGAATCCGAACACTCCCAAATGATTTTCACTCTTGGATTTTTGGTTTTTGTTCCTTCCTTCTTGGCTGCCTAGGGTCGGATTTTTTTTGAAGAAAAAAAAATGGGCAGAGTTTAGTTATGTTTCCAAATTTTGTGAATAAAATGGCACCCCCCTCCACCTATTTATAGGTGAAGACAACTTCTCCATCTTGCTAAAGAGTCCTTCAATTTTTTTTAAAATTGCACAAAAGGTGCCTTAGGTGGCCGGCCAACCCTTGGTGGGCAAGGAAAGAATACTTTCCTAATGTACTTAATTAATTATGATGTCATAATTCTAAAGCTAGGTGACATCATCATTAAGGCCTTGTTTGGCCTTTTTTTCCTTAGTAAACAATCCTTTAAATGCCATAACAGATATTGTTGATACTGTGGTCTTTAATCCACAGTACTGGCTGCTAACTGCAGTCCAAAATTTATCTGTTTAAAAATGGACTGTACGAAAAATTCTCTTTTCGCTTAGAACTCTTAGGCCCTTAATTACCTACTTAATGTGCTTGATTTTATTCTATAGTGGTTTTAAAAATAACATGATCCATTTTATCAGAAAAATGGTTTTTTTCACAGTATACTTCCTATACCGCTCATCATACTTCATTATCGTCACATAGTTGACTTGTCCAGTCAATCTTTGACCTATCGGGTCAACCTTGACTTCCTTGGTCAACATTGACTTTCGTTGACTTTCTTGGTCAAGCTTTGACCAACATAAAATCATAACATTTTTGTACCCCTTTTTACTAAAAAGGTTACTTGCTTGGCTAAGCAAATTGCTTATTGAGTTTCATAGCTAATTAAATGAGAACTCAAACATTTACTAATTAAAATTATGAATTTCGTATTGATATTCATAATTTTCATGAAATATTACAAAAACACATAATATGAACATAGATTTCTTATGTATAAGGAAATCATGAGTCCATGTAAATTTTCGGATATTACAACCCACCCTCCTTACAAAATTTTCGTCCTCGAAAATCAGAATAATTCAGGGTGGCTTTTCCTCATATCCTCTTCTCGTTCCCATGTTGCTTCCTCAACCTCATGATTTCGCCATAGAACCTTAACTAAAGGTATAACTTTGTGCCTTAGCACCTTTTTTTCTCGTGCCAAAATTCGGACCGGTTTCTCCTCATAAGTCAAATCCTCGTGAACCTCAATTGGTTCATGGCTTAATACGTGTGAGGGATCTGAGATGTACTTCTTTAGCATCGACACATGAAATACATTGTGCACATATGCTAATTCTTGGGGTAAAGCCAGCTTATAGGCCACATTACCAACTCTTTCAAGTACTTCGAATGGTCCTATGTATCTCGGACTTAGTTTCCCTTTCTTTCCAAATCTCATGACTCCTTTGAACGGAGCAATCTTGAGGAAAACCAAGTCTCCTACTTGGAATTCTAGAGGTCTTCTGCGTTTGTCGGCATAACTCTTTTGTCGACTAAATGCAGTTTCCATCCGTCGACGTATAAGCTTTATGGCCTCAGTGGTTCTCTGTATAAAGTCCATAGACACAAGTTCTTTCTCTCTTGTTTCGTACCAATGGACTGGAGATCTACACCTTCTTCCATAGAGAGCTTCATAAGGAGCCATTCCAATCGAAGCTTGGAAACTGTTGTTGTACGAGAATTCAATCAAAGGAAGCTTCTTATCCCAAGTTCCTTTGAAATCCATCACAGACGCTCGCAACATGTCTTCCAGAGTCTGAATGGTTCTCTCGGATTGCCCGTCAGTTTGAGGATGAAAAGCTGTACTAAAGGTAAGCTTGGTACCCATGGCTTGATGTACACTTCTCCAGAACTTAGAAGTGAAACGACCATCACGATCAGAGATGATTGCCTTTGGGATCCCATGGTAACTTACAATCTGTGCAACGTATAGTTCCGCCAGCTGTTCCACCGAAAAGCTAAGCTTGATGGCGATGAAGTGTGCAGACTTCGTTAAACGATCAACAATCACCCATATAGCATCATTGCCACTGGAAGTTCGGGGTAGACCAACTACAAAATCCATGGTCACTTGGTCCCATTTCCATTCTGGGATGGAAATTTTCTGCAACTCTCCCCCCGGACGTTGGTGTTCTGCCTTCACCCTTTGACATGTAAGGCATTTGCTGACGAATGTAGCAACGTCATTCTTCATTCTAGGCCACCAAAAGCTTTCCTTCAAGTCTTGGTACATCTTTGTAGCTCCTGGATGGACGGAATACGGAGTCTCATGAGCCTCTTTCATAATTTGTTCCTTCAACTTGTCGTCGTTAGGAATGCATAATCTATTTTTCCGATAGAGTATGCCCTCATCCGATATGTTGAAGTCCGACTCCTTTCCTTCCAAGACCTCGTCCCTTGTTCTGAGCAGCGAGGCATCTCCTTCTTGTCGCTCTTTCATACCATCTAAAATGGTAGGTTGGAAGGTTAGAGCAGCTAAGCTTCCTGTGATGAGCTCTATTCCGGCTCCCACTAGCTCCTTCTGAAGTGGTTCAATTAGCGACTGTATGGACATCAATGCGGAAGACGACTTCCGACTAAGGGCATCAGCTACTTTGTTAGCCTTCCCTGGATGGTAACGGATGTCTATGTCATAATCCTTCACCAATTCTAGCCATCTTCTTTGCCTCATGTTAAGCTCCTTTTGTGTGAAGATATACTTCAAACTCTGATGATCTGTGTAGACTTCACACTTACTGCCGTAAAGGTAGTGTCTCCAGATTTTGAGCGCAAATACTACCGCCGCAAGTTCCAATCATGCGTCGGGTAGTTCTTCTCATGATCCTTTAGCTGGCGTGAAGCATAAGCGATCACCTTTCCATTTTGCATGAGCACGGCTCCCAATCCTATTTTAGAAGCATCGCTGTATATCACGAAGTTTCCTTCTTCCATATTCGGAATTGTGAGAATCGGAGCACGAGTCAGCCTGTTTTTCAGCTCTTGGAAGTGCTCTTCACACTTTGCAGTCCATTCGTACTTCTTTCCTTTCCGTGTAAGTGCGGTGAGTGGCGCTGCAATCTTAGCAAATCCTTCAACGAAACGTCGGTAGTAGCCCGCCAAGCCGAGGAAACTACGTATTTCGGTGACGTTTTTCGGAGCTGGCCATTCACTTACTGCTTCAATCTTAGCCGGATCTACAGATATGCCGTTCTTGGAGACCACATGTCCTAAGAAATGGACCTTTTCCAACCAAAATTCACACTTTGTAAATTTAGCGTAGAGCTGATTTTGCTTTAAAATCTGTAAAGCAATCCTTAAATGTTCCTCATGCTCCTCCTTTGATCTTGAATAAATCAAGATATCATCTATAAAGACGATAACAAACTTATCCAAGTAATCCTTGAATACTCGATTCATCAGGTCCATAAAGGCTGCTGGAGCATTTGTCAATCCGAATGGCATAACGAGGAACTCGTAGTGTCCATATCGTGTTCGAAAAGCTGTCTTGGGAACGTCTCCTTCCCTAATTCGAAGCTGGTGATATCCGGATCGTAGGTCAATCTTCGAGAAAATTGAAGCTCCTCTCAGCTGATCAAACAGATCGTCGATCCGAGGCAAGGGATACTTGTTCTTGATAGTTATCTTGTTCAATTCCCGATAGTCAATGCACATCCTAAGAGTGCCGTCCTTCTTCTTTACGAACAGAACTGGAGCTCCCCATGGCGAGTAACTCTGACGAATGAATCCTCGATCCAGAAGCTCTTGTAACTGAATCTGCAGTTCCTTAAGTTCGGCAGGCGCCATCCTGTACGGAGCCTTGGATACTGGTGCTGATCCAGGAAGTAACTCAATCTCAAAGGAGATCTCTCGTTCTGGTGGCAGTCCTGGTAACTCTTCAGGAAAAACCTCTATAAATTCCTTGACTATCGGTACTTCTTCCGGCCTGCTCTCGGTCTCTTGCGTCTTGTCCACTATGTTGGCTAGAAATCCCTTACATCCTTCTGCCAACAATTTTCTAGCCTTTAACGCAGAAATGAACATTTTCGGCTGTTTTGGAGTCGATCCTCTAAAAATAAACTCCTCGTCTCCAACTGGCTTGAACGTGACCGTTCGTCGTGGACAGTCGATCACCGCGTTATATTTCCCCAAGAAATCCATACCCAGGATGACATCGTAGTCATATAGGTCTATGATGATCAGGTTGACATACATTTCCCTACCACATATAATTATTGGAACATGACGTATCCAATAATCAGACAACAGAATCTCCCCGGAGGGTAATGCAGTCCTAAATGTTTTTCCAATTCTATCACTTGCCCTACCTAGTTTCTTAGCGAATCTAGGTGATGTGAACGAATGCGTAGCTCCAGAATCAATTAACACATAGGCATCTTGTTGAGCAAAAGGAAGCTGACCTGTCACCACAGTAGAAGGTCCTGCTTGAACATCCTCCTTTGTATAGGCGTAAATACGTCCCTGAGGTTCCGGAGCTTCCAGCCTGCCTTGAGAGATTTCAGGTCCCTCGAGCTTCATCTGTGCAGCGTGAAGTTGAGATCCATGTCCTCTCTGTTGATTCTGCGGACTCTGGGGATTAGATTGCAGTTTTTCGCATAGTGGCCTTCCCTGCCACATAGAAAACAGCGACCACTTCCAGCACGGCAGTCTCCCGGGTGCTTTTTCCCACATTTCTGACAAGTGGGATAACTGTTGTCATCAGGAGTATTTTTCTTCTGGGGTAAATTTTGTTGATTCCCCTGTCCTCCTGCATTCCACTTCCTTTTCTGCTGGCTGTTGCCGTACTGCCTGTTGTTGTTGTTCTGGCCCGTAGATCCTCCTTGACCCTTCTGTTGCGGAGTTTGGCTTGGTCTTGCCTGAATCTGTTTAGCTTGGGCCTTCTCTTCCCTCTTTTCCTGGAAAAACTTAGCCTTTGCTCCTTGTTCTGACCCACCCAATATTCAGCTCGAATTGCCCTGCTGACACATTCAGCAACAGTGAGTGGTGGATAGGGGCCACTACTGATTACCACTGCTAAATCTGAGCGGAACATTCTCATCATTCTTCTAACTTTGTCCCTTTCAGAACTGATGAGGTGAGGGCAGAGACGGGCTAGCTGCTCAAACTTCCTGACAGCTTCGGCCACTGATAGATTTCCTTGGCGAAACTTGTCGAACTCGTCTTGTTGAGCCTCCATGACTTCAGTATTGAAATACATTCCCTTAAACTCCTCCACAAGTCCTCCATGTCATCCGAGTAACATCTCGCCGGATTTGAACTGTTTCCCACCAGAGGCGAGCATCTTTTCGTAACATATATGATGCACAAAGGACTTTCTCCTGATCGTTGAGTCTGAGGAAATTTAGGGCGACCTGGAATCAATTAACCAGTTGTCAGCCTCGATTGGGTTTGTAGACCCCTCGAATTCCGGTGCCTTCATGCGCCGAAATCTGTCATAGAGTTCTTCTGGAGCTCGAACCAGAGGCGCTGGTGGCACAGCTGCAGGCGCAATAGGTACTTCAGGGGCTATGGGGTTCTCTGGGATCACCGGAACATCATCAGGAATTTCCGGTGCCGCAGGCTGATTCACATGTGCTGGTGGTACCCCAGCATCAGGAGGTCCTTGATTCTGTTGAGCTATCTGAGCTCTAAGTCCTCCTATCTCCTGCTGTTGTGCTAACATCATCTGCCTTAGCTCATTCAACTGAGCCGCGAGATCGATGTCTTGGGTTGGTACTCTTCTACGCTTTGGCGCATGGTTCTGTACGGAAATAAGGAAATAAATTCAGCTTCTTGAAATCATGCCTTTTATATAGAACCATAATCTTCATTCCATATGAAAGCATAACATGAACATATCTGAATTCATCATGTTCTTGTTTGTATCTCCTTCGCAACAGGAGTAATATACTTTGGGGAAGATATAAAACTTTCCCATCATTTCCGTACGTCACCTAGTTGCCACTACCAAGCCAAGATACCACCCAACGTCAT
>CM046374.1:17419847-17447752 GCA_025413025.1 Ficus hispida
AGTGCACTCACAGACAACATCTTCGATGAGCTCGGACACCTCTCTTACTTGCTTCACCCAAATCTTCTCGCCATCGCTCAACTCTTGACCTCGCTTCGCAGATGCGTCTTTCAGAATGACTTTGACGAACTCCAGCTCCTCTTTTAGTCTCTCGACTTCTTTGTCCCTCTCCTTGCGCAGTTTTGCTAATGTTGTAGGTATCACAAACTGATCAATGAGCGCTTCACCGATGAGGATAAAACCCCACGAAACAAAGCCTCCGCCATACAAAGCTAACTCTGCTCGTACCAAATCAGTCTTGGGACAATGACACGAACAAGGAAACTGCTTCAGTCAGGACTCAGGGGAGGGTTTTCTTTTTTTTTTTTTTTTTTTTTTTTAAGATGTGCTATGGTATATGCCAGATGATTCAGCAGCCTAATTCATTTGTGGAAAAAGCCAGGATGATTTTGCGTAAGGTTGACCTCATGGTGGCTTGACCAACTTCTACTTTTGAAATGCGAGGCATCCCTTGAAAAAAAAAAAAAAAAAAAAAAAAAACAAAAAAAACTTTACCCTTTGCATCTAGTCATCGGCTTTATTTATTATTTATTTTTTTTTTATCTTTTCTAAGAAATTAATCCAGTTTTATTATTCATAACTTTCAAATAAATTTTTAAAAACTCATTTTAATTATAATTTAAAAATTTATAGGGGTGTTTGGTGAATGAGTTGAGTTTAAGTTGAGTTGAAATTTTTAAGTTTAAATAGTAATTTTTGTTGATTTTTCATAAAAAACAAAAAATTTTCAGAAAAAAATAAAAAAAATACAGTTTAACTTGAGTTAAACGGTGTGCCAAATGGAACCGTTGTTCATAATTTTACTATTCTAAATCTAAATAAGATAATTAAAAAAAAGACATAAAATTTTTAGATGAGCAGAACGACATCCATGCATATATATATATATATATTAAACATACTTTAAGTTTTCAAATTTTAAACTCCAATTAATCATACATAGGATTTTAATACTCAAAATAACTCCACTCATACGGCTGCTTTATCTTTAATAACCATTTCCAAGCCGCGTTATTTATTTATTTATTATTATTTTCTAGCTTCTCAAAGCCGTGTTCCATGCTTAACACCCTTTCAACTTCCAAGAAATGCCCGAAGACATGACCTTATCTCTCTAAAAAGAAATTAAAGGGTTAATTTTAAGGGGAAGGTTGTGGTAGAGACTCATTGTGAGTCTCTACCCATAGAGTCTTTTTCCGAGCCATTGATCGTGAATCAAACGGATTATATTTGAGGGTGCACTTAAAGACCCATACAGGCACCCATAACATAACAAAGTTCGGAAAAAAAAAAAGGAAAAAGGACGAAGAGGATGGTGAACCCAACGCCGACGACCCAACTCCGGCCACCTCCGGCCCCAACCCCGGACGCCGGCCGTCGCCGCCGACACCCCATTTTCTCTCTCTTCTCTTCTCTCTCTCTTCCCCTCCCTCCCGCCGGCCCCACCCCCGGCCTCCCCCCACCCCCGGCCGTCACCCTCCCCGGCCGCCACCCTCCCCGGCCGCCACCCTCTCTTCCCCTTTCTCTCTCTTCTCTTCTCTCTCTCTTCCCCTCTCTCTCTTCCCCTTTCTCTCTCTTCCCCTCCCTCCCGCCGGCCCCACCCCGGCCTCCCCCACCCCCGACGACCCCCCTCCCCCCGGCCGCCACCCTCCCCTGCCGCCCCCACCCCCGGCGATTTTGCGAATCGCGATTTCGCGATTCTCGCAAAATCGCCAGGGATGGGGGCGCCGGGGGTGGGGCGGCAGGGGAGGGTGGCGGCCGGGGGACGGGGTCGTCGGGGGGGGGAGGCTGGGGTGAGGGCCGGCGGGAGGGAGGGGAAGAGAGAGAAAGGGAAGAGAGAGAGGGGAAGAGAGAGAAGAGAAGAGAGAGAAAGGGGAAGAGAGAGGGGGGGTCGTCGGGGGATGCCGGGAGGGTGGCGGGGGGAGGGTGGCGGCAGGGGTGGGGAGGGCGGAGGTGGGGGCGGCGGGGAGGGGAAGAGAGAGAAAGGGGAAGAGAGAGAAGAGAAGAGGGAGAAAATGGCGTGCCGGCGGCGCCGGCCGGCGTCCGGGGCTGGGCCGGAGGTGGCCGGAGTTGGGTCGCCGGCGTTGGGTTCACCATCCTCTTCGTCCTTTTTCCTTTTTTTTTTCTGAACTTTGTTATGTTATGAGCACCTGTATGGGTCTTCAAGTGCACCCTCAAATATAAGCCGTTGGATTCACGATCAATGACTCAGAAAAAGACTCTATGAATAGAGACTCACAATGAGTCTCTACCACAACCTTCCCCAATTTTAAGAATGTCATTTTAAAAATTTATTTCAAAGCTAACATCACTTTTTAATTCTTTCTTTAATTACTTTCTCGCATCATATTTTGTGAATTCCCACATATATTATCAAAATATCCTCGACAAAAACACTCACCAATTTCCCTTTTTATAAATTCATTATAACACTTTTTAAAGTTTTTATTTCAAACCTAAAATTTTTAGATGAGCAGAACGACATCCATACATATATATATATATATATATATATGTATTAAACATACTTTAAGTTTTCAAATTTTAAACTCCAATTAATCATACATAGGATTTTATACTCAAAATAACTCCACTCATACGGATGCTTTATCTTTAATAACCATTTCCAAGCCGCGTTATTTATTATTTATTTATTATTATTTTCTAGCTTCTCAAAGCCGTGTTCCATGCTTAACACCCTTTCAACTTCCAAGAAATGCCCGAAGACATGACCTTATCTCTCTAAAAAGAAATTAAAGGGTTAATTTTAAGAATGTCATTTTTAAAATTTATTTCAAAGCTAACATCACTTTTTAATTCTTTCTTTAATTACTTTCTCGCATCATATTTTGTGAATTCCCACATATATTATCAAAAATATCCTCGACAAAAACACTCACCAATTTCCCTTTTTATAAATTCATTATAACACTTTTTAAAGTTTTTATTTCAAACCTAACACTACTTCTAAATATCTCTCTCTTTCTTCTTCTTCTTCTTCTTCTTGTTTTCTTTTTATTTTTTATTTTTGTAATACTATCATATCAAATTTAGTGGATTTCATATAATTAAATTGAGGAAAATATCCAAAAGTTTCAATTAAAACCCATTGCTAGTTATCTAACTCCATAATAATTCTAACAATTACCATGCCCATCTAACACTCTCCTCCTCGTACCAAATCAGTCTTGGGAAAATGAGACGAAAGGAAACTGCTTCAGTCAGGACGCAGGAGAGATTTTTTTTTTTTTTTGGGCTATGGCATGCCAGATGATTCAGCAGCCTAATTCCTTGTGGAAAAAGCCATTGATGATTTCGCCCAAGGTTGACTTCATGATGACTCTACCCACTTCTGCCACTACTACAAAAGTTGGCTTACACGACGGAAAATACACGACGATTTTTGTGAAACCGTCGTTTAAACAAGATTACACGACAGTTTGACTAAACCGTCATGTAATCCTCGTTTGACTAAACCGTCGTGTAAACAAAGAATTACACGACGGTTTAGTCAAACCGTCGTGTAATCCAAAACCGTCGTGTAATCTGAAACCGTCGTGTAATGTGTGCCATCGTAAAAAAAAAGTCAATTTTCTTTTTTAATTCAAGCCCTCCAAAACCGTCGTGTAATGACATACATTACATGACGGTTTTAGAGGAAAACCGTCGTGTAAAGTTCTCAATTTGCGGCGTTTGTTACTGTATTTCTTTATTCGATGACGGTGTGAACTGTCGTGTAATATTGAGATACCATGACGGTTATGGAACCGTCGTGGTATCTTCCACGATGTTGGATTACACGACGGTTGTCTAACCATTGTGTAAACTTTATACGACGGTAAATAACCATCGTGTAATCCACAATTTTTACTAGTGGTGGTTCTGAAATACAAGGCACCCTAAAAAAAAAAAAAAAAAAAAACCCTTGACCCTTTGCATTTGTTTGGTTCATCCACTCTAATTATTTTTTATATTTTTAAATAAATCAACTTAGATTTACTATTTATAACTTAATATAATTTTTTTTAAAATTCACTTTAACTGTGATTTAAAACTTATAAGTTCATAACTTCACTATTCAAGATCCAAATAAGATAATTAAAAAAAAATACATACAATTTTTAAACAAGCGGAATGACATCCTTGCATAATTGTATTTTTCTAGAAACGCAAATTAATTTATCTAAAAACACAATTTCAAAAAGAAAAAAAAGTGAAAAAGAGAATAAAAAATTTATTTTATTCCACCATCTAAAACGGAGATATTTAGTACTGATGTTCCTAAATTTATTACCTTTGAGCAACTTTTAATTTCAGCAATTTGTCCATTGAACTTGTTGTGTTGTTACAATGTACCATTTCGTTAATTTTACAATAAATTAAAGATTCAAAATTAGAAGATTTATATTAAGGTTTGTATTCTTTGAAAAATTTTAATTGAGAATAAGTTTTTTCGATCTTCACATGAAATATATAAGAGATTATTCATAATCAATTTAATAGAAAATTAATTGATAGTGGATATATTGTTACAGTTTAATAAATTTAAGTGACAAATTATGAAAATTAAAAATTTAGATAGTAAGTTGCAAAAAAAAATGACGAGTTTCGGGCCATTAACGCTAAATTCTCACTGAAACGGTGTCCTTTTGTTTTGTTGACTTCTCCTCGTCTTTGACTTCCATTTCAGATCTCTCATCGGTAATCATCGTTTTTTTTTTTTTAAATTTTGTAATTTATTTACGCACAAAGGAATCTTTAGTGCTTAACAATCTTCTACTCCATAGCTCTTCCACAGCAAGTTTAATCTTTTGTTTTTCTTTAGTGGCTGGCAATTTTGTTTTGTTTTGTTTTTATATTATAAATCTTTTACCCGTATTAGTTTTTCATTTTATTGTTAGCTTTGTTAATTTCTTCAAAACATTGAACTGAAGTTTTTTTTTTTTAATAAATTATTTTGGTATATATGTTTTCTTGTGCTGAAGAACAGAAAGGAAACGTAGTTAGATTGTGAGCAGTATAGAGGAGAAAATGGATTTGGTCGGAGAGAGTGAAGCGTCGGTGTCTCGGACGATTCAGAAGCTGGTCTCTCTGCTGGTTGAAGAATCCAGATTCTCGAGAGGAATCAAGATTTCCAAAATGGAAAGCCTTAAAAAAGAGCTGGAGATCATCTGGGTTCTCATCAGAGATGTAAGTGCAATACAGTGGAAGAAGAGTTGAGTCATCAGGTGAAGATCTGGTTGAAACAAGCCAAGGAAGTGGCTGAAATGATCGAAGATTTTGTGGACAAGTACGTTCTCAAAGCGTCACAAGCAGGGTCTCAGCTCAGCTTCGTTAGTTTCCTCGGCATAGCCGGCTTGTCGAATATTCGCCGCAAACTGTCTTCTGATATTGAAAGCATCAGGGCATTGTTAGCTGAAATCCGGGAGCGAGGTCAAAGACATGGCATAAGCAATCATGCATCCCGTGGCGGAGCCGCCACAGTTTCCAATAGATATAGATATCATGTGGGATTGACGGACCCCCGTTTGATGGAGAGTACTGTTGGTATTGATTCAGTAGCTTATGAACTGATGGACTTGTTACTGTTCTTTCGCTTGTAGGCGTTGGCGGAGTTGGTAAAACTACTCTTGCTAAAAGAGTCTACGACCTGGTTTTAAACGAATATATGGTCTACGACTATATAGGCCCTCGTAGCCATTTTGTTGGTCATGCCTGGATCACTGTGAGTGCCTCCTATGATCTAGAGGCTATTTTGATTGACATGGTAAGGCAGTTCGGTGCAGCAGGAAACCGTGATGTGCAGAAGGAAGAGTTAATTGATACTCTGAATCAATATTTGCAGTCGAAGAGGTACCTAATTGTGTTTGACGATGTTTGGCACGAAGAGTTTTGGCAAGTGGTGAGACGTGTTTTGCCTGATAATGGAAGAGGCAGTAGAATAATCATCACAACGCATCGTGACACGGTTGCGGCCTTTTGTAAAGAAAATTCGTTTGATCATGTGCACTTGGTGGAACCTTTGACTGAAACAATGTCTTGGGACCTTTTCTGTCAAAGAGCTTTCCACTATGAGCACGAAGCGCATTGTCCTACAGAGTTGCAGCAGATATCCCATGAATTTCTTAGGATGTGTCGAGGATTGCCACTTGCAATTGAGGCCGTAGCTGGTGTGTTGTCAACGAAAGAGAAGACAAGATCAGAGTGGCAAATAATATATGATAATTTCGAATTTGAGATTGAATCCAATCCGCACTTGGAAGATATTTCTAGACTTCTTGTTCTTAGTTTCCGTGATCTATCTTACCAACTAAAAATGTGCTTCTTGTATTTTAGCATCTTTCCTGAAGGCTACCGAATTCCGAATAACAAATTATATAAATTATGGATTGCTGAGAATTTTGTACAAGCAAAGGGACTAAAGACCTCAGAAGAATTTGCTGAAGAATACTTAATGGAGCTCGTCCAGCGAAACCTGGTTCAAGCATGCGAAGGGTTTTATGGGTTGGAGAGATTCTGCCGACTCCAGGAGTCGATGTGTGAGCTTGTTCGACAAGAGGGTTATGAGATTGGTTTCTGTCATATTAGAGATGGTAAGAACTCTAGTTTTAGAGGAAAGAGTCGTCGCGTATCCATATCTAGTAATATTGAGAATAATTTTCTCGAGACCATTGAAGACTGTCAGGCTCGTTCTGTTTTTCTTCCCAATATTGGTGCTTTGGAGAACTCTTTGGTGGTCACAGTGTTTCGAAAATATAAGCTTTTGACATTGTTGGATGTCGAAAATGTTCCACTTAGTCGTCTCCCAGAAGAAGTGGGAAATTTATTCCACCTGAAGTACATAAGCTTAAAGAATACGAAAGTGATGAGACTTCCAAAGTCTGTGGGTAAGCTACAGAATCTACAAACACTGGATGTAAGAAACACCCTCTTGCTTGAGCTACCAATGGAGATCAATAAGCTTCAAAATCTTCAACACTTTTTAGCAAGCCGTAGTGATAGCGTCGTCACTTTGAATTCAAGCCAAGGTGTCAGGATAAAGGAAGGGTTTGGATATCTAGAGAACTTGCAGACACTAATGACTGTAGAAGCCAGTCCCATCAGCCTTGGGCTTGAAGAAGAATTGGATAAGTTGACCGGATTGAGAAGGTTGGGAATTTCAAGATTGACTGCAGCGGCCTTAAGTCCTCTTGGCCCTTCCATCGGGAAGATGAATGACCTAGAATATATAAGTTTACACTCGGTGACTAATGATGAAATTTTTTATTTACAAACCATTTCTTCCCCACCACTTTTTTTGCAACGTCTTGTTCTGAGGGGCTGGTTACAGAGGTTTCCAAATTGGATTTCGAGTCTTCAAATTCTGAGCATGTTGTGCTTAAGCATGTTAGGGTTAACCAACGACCTGTAAAGACACATCTATGCTTTGCCTAATTTAGTGTCTCTCCGGCTCTACCGGGCATATGAGGGAGAGCAACTTCATTTTGTGGTTGG
Organism: Ficus hispida; assembly: GCA_025413025.1. Classification (NCBI taxonomy): domain Eukaryota; kingdom Viridiplantae; phylum Streptophyta; class Magnoliopsida; order Rosales; family Moraceae; genus Ficus; species Ficus hispida. The sequence goes on from CM046374.1 coordinate 17,427,402, forward strand.
TGGATTTCAAAAACTCAAGCTGCTTGTTTTAAGAGACTTGCAAAGGCTAGAGGCGTTGGAACTACAAGAAGGTGCGTTGCCTCTTCTTGAAGAATTGAGGATTGGACCTAGCCCACTTATGAATGAGGTACCCTCGGGCATCCAGCACCTAAGAAGTCTCAAAGTTCTTGCATTTTACGACATGCCAAATGAATTTGTGCACAGTATGCAACCTGAAGGAGGCTCAGAATATGTGAAAGTTGCGCATGTACCTTCTGTCCAATTTTGATATAGAGTTCAGGGAAGAAAATATGCATCATATGAACTTGGTGAGTCAAACTTTTTGGACCGTTTGCAAGGCTTAGCAAGAAACAAAATCACTGATGTTGTACAGAACGATCTTCGACTGAGTTTCTGTTACAGTGATGATGAAGCAAACTCAGCATCAGCCTCAACCTCAAGAGCTCCATGGGACCATGATCGGATGAGTTTTTCCAGTGATCAGTTTAGCTTCTTCAGTGATGATATTGAGGACTGACCGAACCACTTCAGGTTCGTTTGATGACTCTATTTAAAAGCAAGTCTTTGGTGGTTTTATCCTTATTATATCTATACTTCCACTTTAATTTCTTGGCTGAATTTACTAATCCCCGATGTTGTAACCCATCTTTTTCTTTTTGATAGCCTTTTCTACTGTAAGAAGTTTTTTACTTTATTTTATCTCCAGACAATAGGTGGAGACATTTCCACATCCTTCCTATTCTATACTCCTGTAGAAATAATGTCAGGTTATTCGAAGTAGTATCGACACTTGTTATATTATTGCCTCTTAATTCCGCTTCCTTTATTCTTAATGATATTTTTCTTTCTCGTGTCGTATCAGTTTAGAGGATTCAAAATGGTATTAACCTTAAAAAAAATGCATGTTCATGTCATTACTCCCACTTTAAAAAATGTTCATAATGACTGGTTTTCCATCTTTGAGATCTTAAGCAGTTGTGGCAACAGATCACTCTGCAAGACTGTTATTTTCGCCTGACATGTTTAACATTTTAGTACTTTTGCGCCTCATTCTTATTACATATCTTTATTCATGATTTTTTTTTTCTTTTTTCACTTGAATTTTAGGCTTTCATGGTTAGCCAAATGCGATGAGGATTCAAACAACGGACAGTGCTGGGGTCCATATATTATGTCATGAACATGTCGAACCGTTCTCTTCCTGCTCATGGATTTGTGTTGTTCTCCGTCGGTAATCTTATGCTTGTGCACAACACTAGAACTATTGCTTGCCCGGACGTGATGGTTTTGAACTATGTAAAAAATATCTGGTGGACCAACCAAATCCTTCTTCTGGTTTGGGTTCTCTTTCAAACTTTTCTGTAACAGAACTTACCTTTTGAAGTCTTGATGTTGTTAATGTTGTTTGTATCTGATGTGGTTGACTTGAAACTACTATTGTTTTCTGCAACAGAACATGTCCTCTATCCCGTTTGTAGCATATTTCTCTCATTGAATATTCTGCAGGAAAAAAAAAAATGTATATATATATATATTTTTTGAATACGTAACTTGCTTAACCCTCTAGAAGAGCGAAAAAAATATATATATATATATTTTTACTGAATTATTCTTGCTGACATAAACCAAATGTCTAAGGAAACTGCACTTAACCTGCTTGTCAACTAGGCGATGACTATTCACATTACTTCACCCTTAAGAAACAACTAAAATATAGTAGTTGACTTCAGATTCTAATTATCATATGAGTTGCCACCCCAGATATTACTTTTCATGATGAACTCAGAATATCATAAAATAAACCAACTTGTTAAACATAACTCCTTCAATGGCAGGAAGGAACGCTGAGTCGTTATCACCCAAGAAAATACCTTTCTAATACTTAACTAAAATAATATTGAACTTGTGATTTAATCCTTACAAATAAAGCTAGCAGTTGATTGATCAAATTAACTATATTATGTAGTCAATCATTGATTGACCATTTAAGAAAATTAATTGACCGTTTTGGAAAAATTGATTGTCGAAGTTCAGAAAGGAAGAAAAAATAGAAAAAGAGTATTTTTTCCCAATTCTTTCTAGGGGATTATAGCTAAATAGCATTTTTTTAATAAGTTTTTTAATAATTGATCCAAGTTTTTAAAATTAGTTAACAAGTCTAAGTTTTTAAAAAATAGTTAAAAGACCTTTTTTTTTTCCCTTAGAATGGTTAATCAATTTTGTAAATGATCAATCAGTGTTTGACCATATTTAATAGTTAATCACTAATTAACTATAGGTAAATCACTGATTAACCATGATTAGTCACTAATTGACTATCAATAATCATTGAATATGATAGTATAACTCACAAATTTTATGAATATGATAATATAACTTACAAATTTTTATAGTCAATTACTGATTGATAACAAACAAATCACTAACCATTGGTTAATAACTGATTGTCATAATATTTCTCACTAATTTTTGTATTTAATCATTGATTGATCATATTAAAAAAACCAAAAAAAAAATGACGCCTCCTCCACCCCCCTCCCGGGCCCCCACCCGTGACAATCACTCTCTGTCTCACCATTGATCTACACTTGCTGACTTTGTGAAGTCACTGTTGTTAACCTTGCCTTGTCGTCATCCTTGTCACTGGACATCCCGTTGGTGGTGATGAGATTGCAACCACAATCGGATCTCGAAGCCAAGGAGATTGTGACCTAGTCGGAACTTCACGAATGACAAGTAGCAGATTCTGTCGTCGTATAGCTAGGAATCGCCATTAGCCTCGCGATCACTACCTTGCCGGAACTTTACGAATCACAAACAACCATCTCCGGCAACGGCCAAGAGAGAAACGGGCATAGGGAGAAAAAGAAAGTTGAGAGAGAGAGAGAGGAGAGAGGGGAGGTGTTTGGAAAAAAATGAAAATTGATTAAACAAAACATAAACATTAGGCCATTTAACTAATCAAAAGGAAGTTAGGTTATCTATTAAATTAGATAATAAATATACATCACTCACCCTGATTTTCCTTTTTTTTTTAATCATTATTCTCATTTTGAAAAATTAAAGCCATCTTATTTTCAAACATACTTTGTACAGTATTCTTTTGGAATTTTTTTGAAATATTTTTAAAATCTTCACTTACTACATTATTCCCAACATTATTTATTCTAATTCCAAACTACTTTCACTACTACAAAACATATATTACACGACGGAGATTACACGACGGTTTCTTAAAACCGTCGTGTAAAGTGAGGTTTACACGACGGTTCTAAGCAACCGTCGTGTAAAGTGGTCTTCGCACCCACTTTACACGACGGTTTCAAGGAACCGTCATGTAAAGTATGTACTTTACACGACGGTTCTAAGAAACCGTCGTGTAAAGTGGTCTTGGCACCAACTTTACACGACGGTTTCAAGGAACCGTCATGTAAAGTGGTCTTCGCATCCACTTTACACGACGGTTCATTTAAACCATCGTGTAAAGTGGTCTTCGCACTCACTTTACACGACGGTTCTAAGAAACCGTCGTGTAAAGGGCTCTAAACGCGCTGCCCTCCTTGGCTGGGGAAGCGCGCGGGCGCGCGCCTAGAGTCGCGCGGGCGCGCGCCAGATTTGGCCTGTTGAGCACGCGGGCGCGTGCCTGGGTCGCTCGGGCGCGCTTGGTCGCGCGGGCGCGCGCCTGGGTGGCGCGGGCGCGCGCCTGGGTGGCGCGGGCGCGCGCCTTGGTGGCGCGGGCGCGCGCCTTGGTGGCGCGGGCGCGCGCCTTGGTGGCGCGGGCGCGCGCCTTGGTGGCGCGGGCGCGCGCCTTGGTGGCGCGGGCGCGCGCCTTGGTGGCGCGGGCGCGCGCCTGGGTCGCGCGGGCGCGCGCCTGGGTCGCGCGGGCGCGCGCCTGGGTCGCGCGGGCGCGCGCCTGGGTCGCGCTGGCGTGGCTTACACGACGGTCACCCCAGGGGACCGTCGTGTAAGCTCCAAACACAGGAAGCTTACACGACGGTCCCCTGGGGGGACCGTCGTGTAAGCTCCCAACACAGGAAGCTTACACGACGGTCCCCGGGCGACCGTCGTGTAATCCACCCCAAATGAGGGCGGCTTTTACGACGGTCCCGGAATGACCGTCGTCTAATCACAAGATTAGACGACAGTTTTTTTCCGAACCGTCGTGTAATGCTCAAAAAATTTAAAAATTTGAATTTTTCGAATTCCGCGCGAAAACTAATTACTTAAATACAATTTTCTCTTCATATTCGCTCGCATATCCTTATTTCTCTTCACACTCTCTACTTTTCTCGAGTACCCACACATACTTCACCAACCCGCCGACACCTCGCTTTTAAATTCCGGTCAATCCACCGTTGCCGTCGTTGCCGCCGCCGCCTCCTTCTTGCTTTGGCCGTGACTATTCTTTGTCAAAGGAAAGTAAGGTGACTTCATACATAAACTAAACCATATTTACTTGTTTGTATTGTTGTTTGTCACTAAAGATCCATTGTTGTAAATTAGTGTGTTTGTTTTAATATTTCTCTTTGTAGAGGAGAAAAATGATTGTGGATCATTAATTTTGACATTTTACACATATTTATGAACATACTTTTTTTACGCACACAACATGCTCGACGGAATGCCACAATGAGTTTTCCTTTTCGAAAAAGATAATAGAGTTTGATCAATATTCAAAGCATAACTATAGCAAGATTACATGAAGTCTTCTAGCATGAAAATACAAAAATAATGGCTCAAAACGGCCTATGACCATCGACGGATCTTGAACCATCATTTAATGGCAGACATTACACGACGGTTCGGAGAGAACCGTCGTGTAATGTATACACATTACACGACGGTTCTTGGAAGAACCGTCGTGTAATGTGATTTTGATGACACCACATCGTGGTGTAATATTGAGATACGACGACGGTAACGGGACCGTCGTGTTATCTACCACGACGCTGGATTACACGACGGTTGGTAAACCGTCGTGTAAACTTTACACGACGGTAAAAAACCGTCGTGTAATCCACAATTTTTACTAGTGTTTTTATTTTCAAGAAGGAAAATATTTTTCATATATAAATGCCATATGTTTCTTAAAATAAAATGACTTTCTCATTTTAAACAAGAAAATTTTCCTTTCCGAAAATATACATGCAATCCAAATTTCTCTTAGCAATCACATTTAGTAAACCAAAATTTTTTTTTCTTTTTATTTTCAACGAAGGACTTATAATCATGTGACTTTCAAAAATTTTGACACATCTATGCCCCTGAACTTTATTATAATTGTCACTTTGTCCCCTAACTTTAAAACTTCTCATTTTACCTCTATAAATTTTGAATTAGTCCAACTTAACCCCTTCCGTTAGAATTTCCAATAAAAACAAATGGAGAAAAAGAGCGTTAACTGGTATCAAGTGGTCTTGTTTTCTTTTCTTTTTTGTTTTTTGTTTTTGTTTTGTTTTTTTTTTTAGTTTTGTTTTTGTTTTTTGTTTTGTTTTTTTTTTTTGTAGAAATCCTCCCCTCTTTTTCCATATGTTTTTATCCTAATTTTCTTGTGAAAGGTTTAAATGGGATAAAGTCAAATTTCAGATGGTAAAATGAGTGTTTTTAAAGTTTAGCGGGCTAAAGTAGTAATGATCAAAAAATTTAAAGGATCTGGATGAAAATAATCTTACGAAAAAAAAAAAAAAGGATTTAGAGGTGTAAAAGTTTTTTAACAAAAAAACCGAAGTTTTCAAATTTAGTTAAGAGGTTTGTTATTTTCAAATGGTCAAGCAATTTCTTTGAATGATTACTCAGTAATTGGCTATATAAAGTAATTAATTTAGTAAATCAGTAATTGACTATCAATCAATGATTGTCTATGGCGTAAATCAATTTTCTAACCAATCATTGATTGACTATAGAAATAATGTCATGTTATTCGAAGTAGTATCGATACTTCTAATATTTCCTCTTAATTCCACTTACTAGATTCCCTTTTTTTTTTTTTTTTTTTTTTTTCCGTGCCTGATCGGTTTAGAGGATTTCAAATGGTATTAAACTTCTAATTGTTAGATTACATTGATGTTTTAGAGCACAGTAATATGTTCGTTCATGTCCATACCCCCACCTTAAATATGTTCACAATGACTGGTTATCCATCTTTGAGATCTTAAGCAGTAGTGACAACAGATCACTTTGTAAGACTGTACGTCTCACACGTTTGACAATTTAATTTTTTTGCGCCTCATTCTGATTATACATCTTCATTAATTGTTTTTTTGTTTTCCTTTTTCACATGAATTTTAGTCTTTCAAGGCTAGCCAAATGGCGTCGAGGATTCAGACTTGCGGGCAGTACTGTAGTCCATATATTTTGTCATCCCAGATAAAAAATTTGCTACTCTACTTCCCGCGTGAACATATCGGATCGTTTCCTTCCTGCTCATGGATTTGTTTTGTTCGCCTTCGGTAATCTTATGCTTGTGCACAACACTAAAACTATTGCTTGCCCGGACGTGATGATTACGATCTATGTAGAAAATATCTGGTGGACCAATCAAATCCTTCTTCAGGTTTGGGGGTTCTCTTTCTCAAATTTTCTATGACAGAACATACCTTTTGAAGTCTTGATGTTGTTAATGCTGTTTGTATTTGATGTAGTTGACTTGAAACTACAATCGTTTTCTGCAACACACATACATTCTATCCCGTTTGTCACATATTTCTCTCAAAGAACTTGTTTCTTATGGTTCTAATGTAGAAGAAGTTGGAAAATGTGTATCAAAACTTTCATCTAGATTTTGAGTAAGAAGGATTATGTCATCTCAGGAGAAAAATATATTTTATACGAATTATTTAAGTCGTTAGACTTGCTGATGATCAGAAAGTTGCTAATTAGTTTCACAGAAGCGAATCATTAGAACAAATTTAACCGGTCCGCTATTGTTTCCATATACAATCCTACTGCTCAGCTGATTCATTTCCTTCTTTTCAAGGAAGTAACCTTCATTGAATATTCTACAGGAAAACAAATCTATATATACGTATATATGAATTGAATAGGTAACTTGCTTGACCCTCTTAGAGAACGGAAAAAACTTCTGTTGGTTGTGTGGGAAACTTCTTGTGCTTGAGTTCATATTCTGTCGGTTTTTCCTAACAGATCTACTATTATAATTGTAACGACCCACCTTACGTAGGCCGTTACTTCTTACATAACTTACATATTCATTAAGCGGAAATTCGGAGTTTCTTTTTTTTTTTTTTTTTTATACGCTTATACTTGCATATAAACATATATATAAACATAAACATAAATAAGTACCAACTCAAGCACTCGTATTTGAAACTTAAAAATATATAATAAAACTGCATACATATATAATAACAAAACACGTAGTGGTTCCCAGCCCGTAATCTCATAGACACCTCTGCAGCGCACCACCTTCTTGTATCAAACATTGCCGGTAGGGAACTTACCTACAGTATAGATGTAAGTTGTGAGCTTTCGCTTAGCAAGTACAACCATTTATCCGCAAAACATAACATAATAAAGAAATGTATGAACCAATTATGCTTTGATTATGCTTTCTTAAGTTAGCTTATATTTTCCGGGCCCTTACATATCATAAGTGTTCGTACCGTGGCGCGCTGCCATAGAATGGTTGGGGCGGCCAGCCCAATCCAACTCAAACCACGGACCAAACCTGACGTAGAACAGGTCGGTACGACACAAGGCAACTTAACTTGCCAACTTATTTGATTTTTCATCTTTCATAATGACATAATCCTAAAACTGTCTCTTACTTGAAACTTAGTCATATTCTTACCATATGAGTCATAAATAGTGAACATGCTTTATGATGTCACAATGAGAATCATAAGTCATAGGCATCAACGTAGAACTTTAAAACATACATTCAATCAACAATCGGCCTATGCTGTAGGCGGAGTTGTACTTACTGGTTTTCGCTAGAAGGAAAATTTGTGACTCCAACAAGTTGCAACAACAGTTAGTTACCTGTTTACAAAAAGATGTAAGATAAGGATCAACCTCTTTTACCATAACTTGTAACATCTAGTGTTGGTATCCAAGCCAACCTTTAACCAAAATTCAGTTATAAGTCCTCGTTAGAACAAATGTCAATACTTATTTGGTTACTAAGTGTAATCTTATGGCTCATAACCCAATCAACAACCAAACATAAATTGGTTTGCTTTCATAAAACAAACCTTGATTACAAGGTTCATTAGTAATTAATTAGGTTACTAGGAGTAACCTTAGGTCCAAAGTTTATCATAAATCCTTACTTAGGATTATTTATTTATTTTAAAAGTAAAACTATAAAATTTTAAAAACTGCTTTTTGAAAATAGTCTCAAAATTTAATCCATAGTGCATGTGCAGAAACTGTCAAATCCTGCACTGTTTTTTTAAAACTCAGTTTTACTTGAAAATCAGTTTTGAATTTGCAAAAGTATTCTTCATGAAAGTTGTAGACCATAAATATTCCTACAACTTTCATGTTTTGTTCAAAACCTAGTTTCGCCCTTAACTTACCCATTTACTATGTTGAAGTTGTCTGGCCGTGTACCCGGTATTGCCCAGGCCAGGCTCGGGTTTTGGCTAAAACTGAGACCGTTGGAGCCTAATTTTTGAAAACGGTCCATGCTGCCCCCTAGAATTTTCCTTATTCTACAACTTTTGTGTTTTGACCTTTTCCAAATTCGGCCTCTAAAGGCCTCAAAACTGACATTCCAAACTGCTGCCCTGTTTTGTCCAAAACTGGCATTTTTTCGATTTCGATGTTTCGTACATAAAATTACGCGCACACTACCTCAAACGGTTAAAACCGTGAGCTTACAACAAGCATGCAACGCGTTTACTATCGTTTCCCTTGCCATACATTTCATACTAACCATACTAATAACATGTAAACCCTAATGGTAAACATTACCATTTCTAGGGTTTTCGAGGTTTTTAAAACCTTCCACATATCATGCATTCTCATTCCATCATCAACATAAAAAAAAAAAACATTCTTAGACAGCTTAGGTACATTTCACGAGCACCTAACCTTAATATAAAATTTCTAGAGCATCATTAAAAAAAAACACATCCAACTACACCATTCAAGCTTCCTAAAGCCTATCATGCACAATCAAAGCACAATAAACCATTCTATAAAGAAAATAGAGAAGATGAGCTTATGCTCTATACATCTCATACTTGGAAATACACATAAAATCCATGCTTCAAACTTGAACAAAACTTAGCTAGGGGTTAGAGGATTTACCTCAAGAGCTTGGGAGATAATCTTTAAGCTTGAATTCAAAATTTTCTTTTTGTTTTTCCTTCTCCAAAAATCCGACCAAGCCTTGTTTTCTCTCTTCCCTTTGTGTTCGGCTTTTGTGGGAGAGCCGGTGACTAAAGTAAATAGGTAGAACCAAAAATGGTCAATAGTCCACATAATCACCTATTTGTAGGTGATTTGATTTTCTCAAAATTGTATAATAATCCTCCCACAAATATGAATTTGTTCATCACTCCATGCAAGGTGGCCGGCCAAGGAAAGGTAATTTGATGAGTAAGCTTATGTGTAATAATTACTTATATAATACTTTCCATAATTTTTTTTTTTTCCAAAAATTCCAAAAATTTGATTAATTATCCTTTGATGATGAAGTGTCACTTGACTATGGGCCATTTGGCTTATCTTCCATAATACAGTCCAATATTATACTAGTATGAATAAAATTAATACTGTTTTTAACTAAAAACAGTACTGTTATACTGAACCGTAGTCCAAAATTCATCTGTGTTTAACTGGACTGTATAAAAATTTTCTTCGATCTTGAAATCTCTTGGCCTTATTGTTCTAAATATTGAGCTTGATTTTTTTGTAATAATCCCGTACCTTATTCTCACTTCCGTATCCATAATGATGGTTTTATCACAGTATAATTTCATATTGATTATTATACTGCAGTACCGTCTTAACATATCTTAAATTCTTTTCTGGTCAAACATTGACCGGAATAAAAATCATATATAAATTCTAATTTCAATAAATCAGATTAGACATTTCATATAAACACACATAATACAAATTTTGATTTCAAATAACCGAAATCGTAATTTGTACAAAAACTGGTTATTACAATAATAATAATTATTATTATTATTGAAGTGAATAATTCTTGCTGACATATGCCAAACGTTTAAAGAAATTGTCAACTATTCAATGGGAATTGACATTACTTCGCCCTTAAGAAACAACTAAAATATAGTTGTTGACTTCTGATTCTAAGTTTATGTGTTAAAGTCATCAACTTAAGTTACCACCTCAGATGTTACTTTTGATGATGAACACAGAAAGACCATAAAATAAACTTACTTGTTAAACATAAACTCTTTCGATGGCAAGAAGGAACGCGAAATCAATATCACCGGAGAAAATACACTTAACAAAAGAGTCTAATTAGTTAAACAAGAAGCAAAAAAAAAAAAAAAAAAAAGACAATGGCCGAGTCTGCTGTTCTTGCAATATTGAGACCCGTGATCGATAAATTGGGGCAACTGCTTTTCGAAGAAGCAAACTTGTTCAAGCACGTCCATAGAGAAGTGAAGAGTCTAACGGATGAACTAGAGACCATTCAGTGTTTTCTCAAAGAGGCAGGGGAGAATGCGGAGATGAGAGACGGCGTGAAAACTTGGGTAAAACAAGTTAGAGAGGAAGCCTATCGCATAGAAGATGTCATGGACGAGTACCTTCTTCATGTGGCACAACACCGACACCAACAAAGTGGGTTCATCTGTTTTCTGCAGAAAATAGGTCACTCCATCAAAGCTATGAGACCGCGCTACGACATAGCTTCTGAAATTCAGAACATCAAAGCATCTCTGAGCGAAATCAAGGATAGGGGCGAAAGATATGGCTTTAATTCCTTGGAACAACGATCACGTGGCAAAGTTACAAACGTGGAAAAGAAGGTTGACCCTCGCTTGGGTTCACATTTCATCGAAGAATCTGAACTTGTTGGTATCGGTTCCCTGCAAGATGAACTCACAAGAAGGTTGATTCAAGGGACATCTAGGCGACCGGTTATAACATTGGTCGGCGCCGGTGGAATTGGTAAGACAACTCTTGCTAGAAAACTTTATGACAATGAAGTGGTGAGAGGAAACTTCGATTGTGGGGCTTGGATGAATGTGTCTCAATCTTATAACATGGAGCAGCTACTAAGCATCATGAAAAAACAAATATTCCCGGCCAATGAATCCACCTCAGAGGAAAGCAGTTCAACCGAAGAGCTGATTCGTACTTTGAGGAAATATCTGCAGACAAAGAGGTACGTGATTATCTTTGATGATGTTTGGCAAGTAGAATTTTGGGAATTTATCAAACATGCGGTACCGAGTAACAACCAAGGCAGTAGGGTCATTGTGACGACACGGAGTGATGCAATTGCTGCTTATTGTAAAGAGACTTCTTGTGATTTAATCCATAAGCTACTACCTTGGTCTCTAGAAAACTCTTGGGAATTGTTTTGCAAAAAAGCATTCCAATCTGAGTTTGACGGCCGTTGTCCCCAAGAATTAGAAGAACTGTCTTTTAAAATTGTAGAAAAATGCAAAGGCTTGCCACTTGTTATAGCAGCCGTAGCTGGTTTGTTGTCAACCAAAACGAAGGACGTGTCCGAATGGCAAAAAATGAGCGACTGTCTTAGTTCTGAGTTGGAAACCAATCCCCGCCTTTCTCGATGTTCAAAAATTCTCTCCCTCAGTTATGAAGACCTGTCATATGAACTCAAACCTTGCTTTTTGTATTTTGGTATGTTTCCTAAAAACCATCAAATTCCTCACATGAAACTGTACGGAAAGTGGGTCACTGAGGGTTTTGTAAAGGAAAGAAGAAGCCTGACAGTCGAACAAGTTGCTGTAGAAATCTTAACCGAGCTCATAGAAAGGAACTTAGTTCAATCATGGGAAGGGTCTAATGGGCTTAAATATTGCCAGGTTCATGATCTGATGCACGAGATTATCTTGTCAAAGGCCACAGATCTAGGTTTCTCTGAAATATTGGATGAAAAGAGCTCATCGATCATAGTTAAAACTCGTCGGCTATCGATCTGCAGCAACAAAAGAGACATTTCCGAGGCTGTAAAAGATTCTGGGGTTCGTTCTATTTTGTTCCATAATGTCGACAACTTGACCAGTTCTGTTTTAGTTGCTATGTTTGATAAATTCAAGCTTTTGAAGGTGTTGGATTTTGAAAATGCTGACCTTGATTATCTGCCAGAAGAGTAGGAAACTTGTTTCACTTGAGCTACTTGAGTTTGTTGAATACGAAAGTCAAGATGCTGCCGAAGTCGATTGGTAAGCTGCAAAACCTAAAAATATTAGATATCAGAAATACCTTGGTCCACAAGCTACGTAAGGAGATCAATAAACTTCGAAGTCTGCGGCACCTTTTGGCTAATTCTCGTGACGAGACAGTTCATGATACTTTGGTGAATGTTCATGGAGTGACTATATGTGAAGGGATCGGGAATCTTGAGGACTTGCAAACACTACTAACCATGGAAGCAAGTCCAGAGAGAGTTGGCATCATAAAAGAATTTGAGAAATTGAAGCAGTTGAGGTCCTTGGCTATTTCAAAGTTGACGGCAGATATTGGCAGGCTTGTTTGCACTGCCATAGAGAAAATGAACTACCTGGAAAGTTTAGTACTGCACTCAATCGATAATGATGAGATCCTCGATTTACAATTAACCTCACCACCTCGTCTGCTAGTAAATCTCGTCATCGAAAGCAGAATACAACAGTTGCCAGATTGGATCCCAAAGCTTCAGTGTCTATGCTCTTTGGGTTTAAGTCTCTCAAGGTTAACCGACGACCCCTTGAAATGCCTCCATAGGTTGCCGAACTTGGAACGTCTTTGGCTCTATAAGGCCTACGAGGGAAAGCAACTCCATTTTGAGGAAAGTGGTTTCAGAAAGCTCAAAAGCGTTTCTCTGAGAGAGCTGGAAGGGCTAGAAGTGGTGACAATAGGCAAAGGAGCATTGCCTCTTCTTGAACACCTAGACCTCGGGCCAAGCCAACTATTGAAGGAGCTACCGTCCGATGTCCAACACTTAAAAAGCCTCACAAGTCTAAAACTCTATGACATGCCCAAACAATTTGTGTTTGATTTGCAACCCGAGGGAGGCCAAGACCATTGGAAAGTTAAGAATGTTAAATACGTCTGTTTCAGTTACCGAGTTGAAGTACAGCGCTATCAGGTCTACAAGCTTGGTGATTCAAGCTTGTTAGAGCATCTACAACACTAAGCCCTGTTCTGGTCCTGCACTCCAACTGATAGGTAACGATCTTAAACTGTTTCTTTCATAATTCATTAAGATAAGTTGTGTTGTTACGAAAACAGACTGAGATAAAACCGGAGTTTTCGGAGAAAATCATGATGTTTTAATTGGGGGGGGGGGGGGAGGTAGCATATCTGATCTACTTTGTTCAGAATCAGATTGATGAATAAAGATTATTAGGAGAATCTGTAGGCTATGAAAGAGATACACTAATAATTAAGTACAGTTCTAAACCATTATATCAAATTAGAATTATATATTAATTAAAAGTATGAGAATTTTATGAAAATTTAAGAGTTAAAATATTTTGTCCTATGAGTAGATTATATCTATCCTAATAGTCTTTTTATTCTTAAAAAAAAAAAACATTTAAAAGAAAATTTGTATAGTAGAGAGATTTTTATTACCTCTTATTAAGGTTATAATTTGGCTTTGTGATCAAATTGCAGGCAGTGTAATTACCATGTCAACATTCTTTTGGAGCTGTATGACCGAGCTCTAGTCACTATTCTCTGCCCCTATCTCTTGTTTATGACAACATGAAAAGTGTTCTTTTGCAAATTAAAAATATATATATTATTATCCCATTAGAGATCTTAATTTGTTTGGAACAGACTCTGAAGTTGGAAAATACTTATGTGGATCAGGAAGGTTAGGTGTTTAATAGAAAAACATTTGGAAGCACTTTAAATGGGCGTTTGGCTGTCACATTTCAAATGATATTTTGCCATTTGAAATGTTTCAAAATGTTGCATTTACGAAAAATTCCTTTTTTAACAGTGTCGGGTGTTTTCATTAAAATTAATCCATCAAAATGTTTTCCCCAAATGGAGTTTTCTATGGTTAATGAATACTCATTTGGCAACAGATAACGTTCAAAGTGAGCCTGGACAAACTTTTATAATAAATCCAAAGCTCATTCTCCACTTCACATGGGATATCTGTTTACATTTTGGATTTCAAAAGTTAATCTCTAAGATTTTTATTTTTGTTTTTATTTTTTGAAAATTAAAATAGGGATTAAACTTTACATCTTATACTAGAAGTTAAGGGAGATTCATATCAGTTTTTATTTTTTTATGAAAAATCAATAAAAATTATAACTATTTTTGAAAAATCAACCAACTCAAATTTAAAATTTTCATTTCCAACTAATAAACCAAATAAAAATTAAGTATAAAATTATTGCTAAGCTACATCTACCTACAGTCTTTTGAATTAGACAACGTACCATGACCAGTCCTTTTCCCCTGTCTTTTTTAATGGATGACATGTTGCCATTCTCATTAATAAATAAAGTAAATTCATCATTTTCTACCCCAGAAACAAAACTAGATTATTTATATTATGATTATGAGCAATTATACGATGATGTAAAGTGTTTTACCCATTAACGGAATATAATATACGGACCACAGATTGTTTTTGGATGATTGAGAGTAAAAAGATGCACCCAATAACTATATAAGATGGATCACACCTTATATCACTGAATAAAAAATAAAAATAAATAAAAAAATCTGTTCTTTTTTTTTTTTTTTTTGCTGAGCAAAATCTTTCTCCATGGTCTTCGGCAACTCTTTCACCGGTGGCGGTGAAAATCCCCTGCATATGCTGCGAGAGAGCCATGGAGTCGGCGGAGGATTGATGGTGTTGGAGGAACGACGGATCCAACCCAACGGCACGACTCAAACCATCCACAGGTTGTGATTCAACACATCGGCATGATGTTCGAAAGTGATCACAACCCACTTCATGTTGCCGGAGAAACACCACTCCCCTCCGCCTGAGACGCGACGCTCGCAACCCACCGATGAGACAATATCATCTGTAATTTTCTTTTTCTTTTTTATTTTATTTTATTAGAAACGACCATAGAAGATTGTAGGAATATTAATCTAACACATGAACTATAAGGAGATGATCTGTAATTAATATATGGTCTACCATTGCTAAAATTATTCAAAAGTTTCAAATAAAATTCAAACAAAGAGGAAGCCATCATTAAATTATAATAACAAAACAAAACAAAAACAAAAACAAAAAAAAAATCAAACTTCAATGTCTATCAAAGAACAACTCTTAGGCAAATGTTGAGGAATCTAGATCTGCCGCTACAGCGCCACTACCGTCGCACCACCACAACCGCAAGCAAGAGCTTCACGAAGTTGTTCAACGGCGTCCCAACTCGACACGGATCCAACTTCCCATCCCCACGGCGGCGCGAGATCGTCCGGCTTCCATGACGAATCTCCGGCACCAAATAAAAGTTTTCTTTCTTTTTTTTTTTTAATTTGTTCTGAATTTTATTTATGTTGAATCATATATGGTAGGCCTTTCTTATTTCGGTATTTCTTCATCTTTCTTACGTACTGTCGGATTTTAATAAAATGATGAACATTTTTTACACCATTGGGGCGGGAAAAGTACGTCCCCACCATAGAATTACCCTATGATTATTAATTACAATTTAAAAAAAAAAAAATTGTTGCACCGCATAACATGTACGGAAAAACATAAAATAAATCTATTTGCTCATTTTTTTTTCTTTCACCAATCAAGCTACCTGTCAAGACAGGTGTTGATTTCAGGCAAAATTTGGGCCTCCAAAGAACAAATTTGGGAATTTTGGTCAAGCAAAAAGAGCAGAATTTTGGTGGTGGTCTAACTTCCTTCAACGAAGAACCTAAAAGAGAATGTATAGTAATATTTAAAGAACTTAAAATCAAGTAAATTGTCATTTACCAAAAAAAAAAAAAGTAAATAACACAGCCCTTAAAAAAAATCAGTAAATAAATTATTTAGTTATAAATATTCATAAACGTACTTACCCATAAATATATTATTCAATTTAACATTTTGTAAATATGCTATTTATTTTTAAATCAATAAATATGCTTCTCAACCCTTTTCCCAAAAAAAAAAGTATACGGCCGTACAAATCTAATGCATCCAAAATTATTGATGCATGATAAGAAAATGGCTTAATTTAGGACACCGTTTTTAATAAATAACCAGCTTTATTAAATTATTACAATAACTGAAGTCAAGGAGAATAATCCAATTTTCGTGTTAGATAATTCATGGACGGAGGCAAAAAGTTGCCATTTATCTTTTTTTTTTTTTTGTTTAATTTAGTTTACTAATAAGAAAAGTAACTAATCTACGTTTTAATTTCAACTTTTTACTAAATTGAGTGGTGAAATCTGGTCATAGGCTATAATCTTTTCCAGATATTAAAAGATGACCAATTTTATGTAACACCCGAATTTCTTCGATTCATATTTTATAGAAATTTCGTGTAAGATGTTTACCGTAATCGGTATTTCATGAGGAAGTTCGTTTTAGAACTTAAATTGTTTAATGAGTTCTTAAGATTTATTAAGACTCAAAAACAAATTGTATGAACTCGCAATAGACCTTTATCAGTGAAGGAGGTCGTATTTGCACATTTTCAAGACAAGTTGACGTTGACCAATAGGTCAGTTAGACCGAAACGGTCGAAAACGTCAAACAAGAATATATTTTTTAAGATCACAGTATAAGTGAAATTACTGCTAAAAACTCATTTCGTAATCAAGATGAGTTTTAATAAGAATTGAAATCACCTTAGAAAAATCAAGCATGCTAAGCTAGAGTTCAGGGCGAAAGGATTCGGAAATTTATGAGAAAAGATTTTCCGATCGAGTTTTTCACGGATCGAAAATTTTAATGCAATGTAAATTTCAATACTGGGTATTTAAGTAACTCAGTATTAAAATTTATTGCAATGTGTTGAAATTACACAATTTTTTCAAAAAGATTGAACAAAACAAGCCTTTAAGCTTAATTACATCACAATTAAGCTAAGTAAGACTTAATCCTCCACACACATGGACCAATGAGCTTGTGACACCTCATCTATGGGTTGTCAACCACTCTTCCATTTCTTCCCCTCTAGCAGCCGGCCACTCATGTCCTTGTGAGCAATGGCTTGCAAAAATTGGAGGACCAATTAGCAAGTTTTGAACCAAATTTTCTTGGAAAAGAAAGCCTATGATTTCCCCTAGCTAGAGACACTATTTGTAGGGATTTCAAACCCCAAAGTTCAGCAGCTCTTAACCCCTTTCTCAGCCATATCATTCGGCACTTTCACTCCAAAAATTCCGAGAGAAAGAGAGAGAGAGAGAGAGAGAGAGAGAGAGAGAGCTAAGAAACCAAGAGAAAATCAAGCCAAAAAGTTGTGAAGAACCCCCCCCCCCCCTAAAGCTTCGGTTTTTGTGAGTTCAAAGGTAAGATTTTGGGCATTTTTCTTCTCTTTTCTAAGGTTGGTTGGGAGAGGAAGTTAACAAAATTTTTGTGACCATTTTTGAGGTCCAAACCGTGCACCATTGGAGGCTAAATTTCAACTAGGATCAAGCTAGTGTCACCCGGATTTTTTGAGGTAAAAATCCGAACCTTGCTCTAGTTCTTGGTTCAAAATTTTTAGTTCATTTTCTCAAGGATTTTACCATGTATTTCAAGCACAAAAGTTGTAAGAGCTTGAGCTCATAATTTTCGGTTTTGGCCCTAAATAGCTTAGGTTATATTTTTATGCTTGATTTAGGTTTTTGAGGTGATTATTTTGCATGTTTGGTTGGAGTAATGCTCTATGATTTTTGTGTGCTAGAGATGCATGCTAGGGTTTATATTTAAGGGTTTCATGTCTCTATTATGTTTATCAAATTTTTAGATGCATGTTCTAGGGTTTGTATGATGTTTGGTTGAGTTTTGTTGAATGTGTGTTTTCTCTCCAAAACCGTGGACCAAAGGGAGGTCTCGGCCTTGAGTTGAATCCGAAGCACGGGATTTAAAATTTTATGTGTATGAGGGACGTTAGAAGACGTGCATGTGTTATTAGGTCCCGCATTGGGCGGTCGAGCTAGAGCAACGTATAGGGACGTAAAATTTGGACTAACACCAAAACTGCTCTCGGGTCCAACACCCGGCAGCTCGGAAAAGTAGGATTTACAGGTCCTTAGAGGCCGAATGGGTAAAAACTTAAAACACGAAAGTTGTTCGTTAGGGTATTTCCTAGGGGGCAACTCAGACAGATTTTAAAAATAAGGCTTCAATGGCCTTTGTTTTGAAGAAAAACCGAGAACTGGTCAGGGTGATCAGGTTCCAGCGATTCACATATGTTCAAACAAAAACTGGTATTAACTGAGCCAGAATCAGAAAATGTTCAAAACATGAAAGTTTTAGATCTTTTTGTTAGCTATAACTTTCGTGAAGAAAGTGTTTCCAAATTCGTTTTACATTTTAAGTTATGAATTTTCAAACAAAATCCGCGCAGTGAGCAAAATCTCATGCACGGGATTCTCTAGACCAATGACTAAGAAAAACGTTTTTCTAACTTGCAAACATCATTTTCAAACCCGAAAACCGTTCCAAAGGCGGTTTTCGATCCCCTAATGTTTTATAGAAATGTTTTCAAGTGTTTTGTAATTTTCAAGACAAGTTTGGGTGCTATTCACCAAACTTACTTAAATAAACAAGAAAATGATATTTTTAATCAAGTTCAAGGTTTTCAAGATTAAAATGAATAAGATACTGCGTTAGTAGCCGAAAAATTATTTCGAGTTACTAGGGCCTTGCCCAAGCCCTGAGTTAATCATGCGGATTGAGGTTAAGTTAAGATTATGATTCTCTACATGAACCCGTAATTAATTAATATTTCCGTTGTGGGTTACGCTGTGTGACCCGTTTGCTTCTGTTAGAAGAGGGTCTTATAACCGGAAAATATTTATGTTGGTTTAATCCGACATTAAACGATTTTAGAATAGAGACCTCACGTATAAACGTCCATGGGCAGGAGGTGATCTGCGAGCGTGCTCGGGAAAGGAAAGTCGATCACGCGAACAACAAAGATAAAGTAAGTACAACGCCGCCTACAGCATAGGCTAAAGTTGTATGTTTTCTTAACATGTTTGCTTTACACTGTTTAAGTGTTATTTGATGATTTGCTCGATGGTTGCAATATGTTTACTGTACGATGAATGTTTAAGTATTGTTATCATGCTTACGTGAAAAAGGTACGACTGTCTATGCATTGATAAAACATGAGATTAGGAGACATCATATAAGTATGCTCACTAATCTACCAAGTGAAAAGATGTCAAGAAATACTTACAAACAGAATGTTTGAGAAAAGGCCACAAGAGCCAGTGTTGTGCCCCCTGATGACGATCGGGTCGAAAGCTTAGGTAAGTTCCTTAAGCTGCGCGCCGGGTACATACACATCAAGTTAACGGGCCCACAAGTAAAAATCAACAAGATAAAGTGTGATACAAGAAAGCAAGCATAATTGGACATAAACGGTTCATGCATTTCACGACAGAATTTCATGTTTAAGATGAAGAAATCGATGATATGATGCTATGTTATGTTTTCATGTTCAAGATGAAGAAATCGATGATATGATGCCATGTTATGCTTTCATGTTTAAGATGATACGATGCCATGTTTTTGATTTCATGAAAAAGGTTATGTATGTTTCATGTAATTGGTTGCGGTATAGGAGTTGTACTTGCTGAGCTTTTGCTCATTGTTTGAAGTTTATGCTGTAGGTAAACAGCCTGTCTTGAATTGACTGCATGGTGGCGGGTAAAGCCGGTGGCGGTGAAATGATGAACGGGTTGGGATTCACAACTCAAAAGGAATTAATTAACATATCTATTTTGAGAAAACAAACAGTTATTTTATTTGTGTATGAGTGTATGTAAATATTTCTAAGTATAATGCTTCCGCTATTATTATAAAATAAAAAAAAAATCCCCACTATTTTATGATGAAAAATGGGATAAAACAAGTTTAAGTTCAAGTAAGTTAAGTAAGTTAAGTCAAGTAGTGACGGCCTGTGCAAGGCGGGTCGTCACAGATTGGTATCAGAGAGGTTCCCTGCGACATCATTTCACGGTCTGCCTGCCATCGCCCCCCACCATATGTAAGTTTAAATTTACTTTGTGTTTATATATGTATGCTTATA
>CM046374.1:17447852-17469154 GCA_025413025.1 Ficus hispida
TTTTTTTTTTTTGGGTATGAAAGAAGCAATGTATGTATCTGTATTGTTTCTTCGAGGTTGTTCTTGATCGGTACTTGGGTGACGGTGATTTTTCTCTTTCTCTTTTTTTTATTAGTTTTATTCTAGTTCTATTTTCTAACAATCTTGTTTTTTTTTTTTTTTTTTCCTTAATGATTTATCTAGAGATTAGTTATTTTCTGTAGAACATTGATATGTGTGGTTTATATATATTCTATGTATATATTATCATTTACCGATGATCGAAAGGCAACAGAACCACATAGTGGCATTATAGGAAGAGAGTGGAAATGAAATGTAGAGCTAACTAATATCCTACAAAGAACGCCCTACACAAAAACAGTACATGGATTGACCTTCAGAAAGGTCTAAGTATTGAGAGTTTATTTATTTAGGGTATTTTAAGGATTTTACACATGAAATTTGTTGTTCTAGTTTTTCTTTACAAATAAAATCAGCATATAATTTTATAGTTTAGAGAAGGAAAAAACACAAAGTTACGAGGGTGTGTAATTTATCTTGTAAACTTGTTGATCCTGATAGTGAATACAAAAATTTGTGTCATGTGACTGTTTATTTTTCTCCTGATATAGAATTGGGGCACTAATTCTTAACTGATGCGTCGTTTCTGATGTCTCCTAGTCAATCATGTTGGTATTAAACCATCTAGCACTCTGTTACACTTCTAAACTTTCTGATTGAAGAAGTCATACTTTGCAGCACGGGAAAGTGAAGCTGTCTTAGGAGAAATGGAATTAGGAGTGAGTATTGTGGGGTCGGTGATTGGGAGGCTGGTTTCGCTGCTAACCCAAGAAACAAGATTGATAAGAGGAGTCGACATATCAGAAGTTCAAAGCCTAAAAGACGAACTGGAGGTCATCCGGGTTCTCCTCAGAAATGCAGATGCAAGGCCAGAGGAGGAGTTGAGCGATGCTGTAAAGGCTTGGCTGTTACAATCAAGGGAGACTGTTGAGCTCATAGAAGACATCGTGGACGAGTGTATTCTCAAAGCGTCACAACGACAATATGAGCGTGGATTCGTCAGTTTCCTCGGGAAAGCTGGTCAATTAATCGGCACATTGAATAATCGCCGCAAACTGTCTTCTGATATTCAGAACATTACGGCAATGTTACGTGAAATCCAAGACCGAAGTCAACGTTACGACATAAGCAATCATCTATCCAATAACAGAACCGCAGTTGATGATAGATATCGCCAACGATTGTTGACCCCTCGTAACTTGGAAAGTACAGTTGGTATTGATTCGGCAGCTAATGAATTGATACAAAGGTTAGTGGCAGGAGCATCTGGGCGCTCAATCATTTCACTTGTAGGAATTGGCGGAATTGGTAAAACCACTCTTGCTGAAAAGGTCTACAATAATGGAGTGATAAGAGGACATTTTGACTGCCTTGCTTGGATTACTGTGAGTCAGTCGTACCATCTAGAGCACCTATTAAGGATTATGGTTAGGCAGATTGGTGTAGCAGGAAACCATGATGTGCGGGATCTTTCCATAATGCGGGGTGATGAGCTAATCGCTACTTAAGGCAATATTTGCAGTCAAAGAGGTACCTGTTTGTCTTCGATGATGTTTGGCAAGAAGAATTTTGGCAAGTGGTGGGACATGTTTTTCCGAATAATGAAGCTAGCAGTAGAGTAATCATCACAACGCGTAGTGACACTGTTGCTGCTTCTTTTGAAACTACCTCTTTTACTCATGTCCTCAGGGTGGAACCTTTGTCTGAAGAACATTCTTGGGAACTTTTCTGTAGTAGAGTTTTCCCACGTGAGAATGCATGGCATTGTCCTCCGGAGTTGGAGCAGTTGTCCCTTGAAATAATTAGAATGTGCCAAGGCTTGCCATTTGCGATTGTTGCAACAGCTGGTTTGTTGTCAACGAAAGAGAAGACAGTGTCAGAGTGGCAAAACTACTCGATAATTTTCACTCGGAGCTTACATCCAATCCTCACCTTTCACCTGTCTCTAAGATCCTTGCTCTTAGTTTCCATGGCCTGCCTTACAACCTAAAATGTGTTTCTTGTATTTTAGCATCTTTGCTGCAGACTCCCTAATTCCGTATGAAAAGTTATTCAAGTTATGGATTGCTGAGGGTTTTGTACCAGAAATGATAGGAAAGACCTTAGAAGAAGTCGCTGAAGAATACTTGAGTGAGCTCATACAAAGAAACCTGGTTCAAGTATGCAAGGGTTTTATGGGTTGGAGAAGTTTTGTCGATTCCATGGCTTGATTCATGAGATTGCCCGACAAAAGGCTGATGAGTTGAGCTTCTTTCGGATTATAAATGACTGTAACTCTAGTTTTAATGGAAAGAGTCGCCGCCTATCAATCTCTAACAATATTGAGGAAAATTTTCTAGAGACCATTGAAGACTTCGGGGTCCGTGCTGTTTTCATTTCTAATCTTGGCTCCCTGAACAACTCTTTTCTGGTCCCGTTGTTTAGAAAATATAAGCTTTTGACGTTGTTGGATTTTGAAAATGTTCCACTTGAGTGCCTCCCAGTGGAAGTGGGAAATTTATTCCATCTGAAATACTTAAGTTTAAAGAATACAAAAGTGAAGAAACTGCCAAAGTCCGTGGGTAAGCTACAGAATCTACAAACACTGGATCTTAGACAAACCCTACTGGTTGAGCTACCAGTCGAGATCAAATTGCTGCGGAATCTTCGACACCTTTTAGCTAGTGGTTATGACAGCAGTATCAGTATGGATTCAACCCAAGGTGTGAGGATAAAGAAAGGGATTGGATATCTGGAGAGCTTGCAGACACTAATGACAGTTGAGGCAAGTTTAACTGGCGTTGATCTTAAAAAAGAGCTGGAGAAGTTGAGGGGACTGAGAAAGTTGGGAATTACGAGACTAACTGCTGAAGTTGTTAGTGCTCTTTGCCCTTCTATTGAGAAGATGTACCATCTAGAATATCTAAGTTTACACGCGACGACTAGCCATGAGATTTTGGATTTACAAACCATTTCATCTCCACCCCCTTATTTGCAACATCTAGTTTTGAGAGGCCTATTACAGACGTTTCCAAATTGGATTTCAAGTCTTCAAAATCTAAGCATGTTGTGCCTAAGTCGCTCAAGGTTAAGTGATGACCCATTAAGACACATCAGTCATTTGCCTAATTTAGTTTCACTTTGGCTCTACCAGGCATACGAGGGAGAGCAACTTTGTTTTGAGGTGGGTGGATTTCACAAGCTCGAACTGCTTGTTTTAAGAGACTTGCAAAGGCTAGAGGTGGTGGACATAGAAGAAGGCGCTTTGCCTGTTCTTGAAGAATTGAGGATTGGACCTAGCCCGCTTCTGAAGGAAGTGCCCTCCGGCATCCAGCACCTGAGAAGTCTCAAAGTTCTTGCATTTTATGACATGCCAGATGAATTAGTGCTCAATATGCAGCCAGATGGAGGCTCGGATTATGTGAAGATTGAGCATGTACCTTCTGTCCTTTTCTGGTACAAAATTCAGGGAAGAAATTATGCACTGTATGAACTTGGTAAGTCGGACTTGTTGGAGCGGTTGCAAGGCGTAGCCACAAATTTCGATGACGTTGTACAGCACGACCTTCGAATGAGTTTTTGTTACGGTGACGATGAAGCAGACTCAGCGTCATCCTCCACTTCAAATGTTCCATGGAATGACATGTTTGCCCGTGATAGGATGAGTTTCTCAAGTGATCGGTTCAGTTTCTTCAGTGATGATATCGAGGATTGATTGAACAACTTCAGGTTCGTTCTATCTCTATGTGAGAGCAAGTCTTTGGTACTTTTATTATTATTAACAATGCCTTGTTTGCTTAGTTGATGTTTATTAATTCCTGATGTTACATTTATATTTTTTCCCCCTGTTTCATGACCTTTGCTCTAATAAAAGATATTTGTTTAATTTACTGAAAATATATGCATCTTTACTATTCTCTACGCTGTTAGAAATAATATGTCACGTTATTATAAATACAATCAGCACTTGGTATATTGCCACTTAATTCTGCTCCCTTGATTCATGAAATTCCTTTCTCGTGTCTTGCTGGTTTTGGAGACAGGCTTCAAAACGATATTAACTTTGATTGTTACTAGATCTGTTTCAATGTTTACGAGGATTAAAATCTTTGTTCATATCATTCCTTCTGCTTTAAATAATGTTCCTCATGACAGGTTATGCATCTATAAGGACTTAAACGCTAGCGGCAACAGATCACTATGTAAGGCAGCCCTGCTCTCCTCCGTACGTTGAACTTTAAAATCTTTTTCACCTCTTTCCTGACATAATGCTTTTATTTTTTTTCCTTCCTGTTTTCGATTGTATTTTAGGCCGTTATGGTTAGTGAATTGCCTCAAGAATTCAAACTTGTGGACCAATCCAGGAGTCCCGTTGTCATTTGTCTTTCTAGTTTTAAGGTTTGTTACGTCCCTTCCCATGCATTATTCTTCTCTTGTAATCTGTTCCTTGTGCTCAACTCCAGAACGGAACTATTTCTTGCGTGAACAAAAATATTTTAAGTGTGATGATTGTAAACTATGTTGAGTGTATGTTGTCCACCAACCAAATCCTTCTCCGGGTTTGTGGTTCTCTTTTGAACTTTTCTGTAACAGAACATACCTTCGAGTTGAGATCTGTTTAATGTTGCTTGTGTTTGACGTTGTTGGCTTTAACTACTATGGTTTTCTGTGGCAAAACATATCGTATTTCCCGTGGATTATATATTTCTCGAAAAGAAAAAAAATTAATAACTTTGCTTGTTTTATAGTGTTACAATGTAGAAGAAGTTGGAGGTTTGAAGTGCGTATGAACACTTTGATCTTGTTCTTGCGTAAAGCTGGATTTTCCTAGTCAGGAGCGAAACATATGCAACGCCCAAATTTATTAGAAATTACTGATAGATTTGAAATTTGTGAACTAGTTTAAGAGAAGCAGTTCCTTGGAACTAATTATACTGTTTCATTAAAAAAAAAAACACAATAAAATGAATAACAAGGAGAAAGATGAAAAACCTAAAATAAATAATAATAAAAAAACTCTCTTTTTAAAAACCAGCCCAACTCATCATTTTTCAGGGTACGTTTGATGGGAGGAGAAAATAGAAGGAAGATATGGAGGGATTGGTGTAAGAATTTTTTATATTCATGGTTATTTGATAGCAGAGAAAAGAGGAAGAAAGTGATTAGATGAGTGACATTCTTCAAACTTATCAATTTTAACCCCTCGTAAATTAGAGAGATTAGTCAAAGGGTTTATATCTTTTAGATAAAATAATTATCTTACAAACAAAATATTTTCTTTATGATATAATTTTTGTGAACATCCCAGAAATGTTTTTTCCTTCCTTTTTCCCTTTTTCCTTTATTTGGGTTATATCTTTTAGATAAAATAATTGTCTTACAAGCAAAATATTTTCATTCTGATATAATATTTGTGTTACTTTTTTCAAATCAAATATCATGAGAGTAGGGTTCTTCCTTCTTTTTCCTTACTTGGGTTATCTGTGGTTTTTTATTTTCTTTCCTTACCAAACAACTTAAGTACATCTATTTTAGTCCTTAAAATCTCAATAGTAATTGTATTCACAGTTTAGCAAGCATCTAAATTTTTTTCTTTCAATACATCCCTATTTTGATTCCAACAACTTTTGAGCAACTAGCATACAGCATCAAAGTCTCGTAAAGAAATGAAAATAAAAAAAATACACAATTAAATAAGAGAAAATTTTAGTTGGCCACATATTTCTCAATATAGGATTTATAGAAAAATTGTTAAATCGCAATCACACAAAGTGTAATTAACAAGTTGATCTTCTTTCATTTTTACACTGAGCAATCATCCAGTGACAATGTATAAAAATGGGCCGTTGAGGTGTCGTTTCCAAAGTCATTTTGCTAATTAGAATTTTAGATTAACTATAAAATTTTCACTCCAAAATATAATTCTATAAAAATTTGTCTTTTGATATTTAAAACGTATATCCATTTCTCAAACTTCGATAAATGTTCATTTTGTTAAAATTCCCAACCGACAAGACATGTAACAAAAATAACATTAATGGTTGAACTATTTGATGCAAAATTAATCTTCTACCCTCCCCTTTTAATTTGCATAAATATTTTTTTAAAAAGAACATTCAATGGTTGATAAAGAAAAAACACAAACAAAATTCAAAAACCAAAGCATTGTCTTCAACATTAACAACATCAAGTCTCAAAGGTAAGTTCTGTTACAAAAAGTAGAAAAAGATAACCATAAAACCAAAGAAGGATTTGGTTTGTCCACCAAACATAATCTACATATTGTATAGTCATCACATCTGGGCAGTGTTGTGCACAAGCATCAGATTACTGAAGGAGAACACAACGAAGCCACGATAAGTTCACACGGGAAGTAGAGTAGCAATTTTTTTTTTTTTTTTTTTTTTTGTCCGGGATGATTGCTTTCATGAAATATGGACTCCAGCACCGTCGGTAAGTTTAAATCCTCGACGCATTTGGCTAGCCATAAAAGCCTAAAATTCAATCGGAAAAAGGGAAAATAAACAATATTAGGCATGGTGTTAGGAAGAGGACTTTGATGTAGTCAGAAAGATGCAAAAGAATTATAGGTTCATGTTGAGAATAACAGAGCAGTCTTAGAAAGTTATTATTCGAAGGGGAAATAATGACATGAACAAAAATTGCAATCCTCTAAAACGCAACAATATTTCTACTAGAGTAGTAAATAGGTAGTATAGACATAATAAGGATAAAAGTACAAGAGATTTGCCCTTAAATAGAGTCATCGAACGAACCTGAAGTTGTTCGGTCAGTCCTCAATATCATCACTGAAGAAACTAAACCGGTCACTGGAAAAACTTATCCGATCACGGTCCCATGGAACAATTGAGGTTGAGGGTGATGCTGAGCTTGCTTCATCGTCGCTGGGACAGAAACTCAATCGAGGATTGTTTTGTAGAACATCATTGATATTGTTTGTGTCTAAACCTTGCAAATGGTCCAACAAGTCCTGCTCACCAAGTTCATATGATACATAATTTCTTTCCTGAACTCTGTACCGGAAGAGGACAGAAGGTACATGCTCGACTTTCGCATATTCTGAGCCTCCGTCTGGTTGCATACTGCTCACAAATTCATTTGTCATGTTGTAAAATGCAAGAACTTTGAGACTTCGTAGGTGCTGGATGCCGGAGGGTACCTCATTCAGTAGCGGGCTAGGTCCAATCCTCAATTCTTCAAGAAGAGGCAAGGCACCTTCTTCTACTTCCACCACTTTTATTCCTTGCAAGTCTCTTAAAACAAGCAGCTTGAGTTTTCGAAATCCACCAACTGCGAAATGAAGTTGCTCTCCCTCATATGCCCGGTAGAGCCAAAGACACACTAAATTAGGCAAAACACCCACGTGCCTTAA
Organism: Ficus hispida; assembly: GCA_025413025.1. Taxonomy (NCBI): domain Eukaryota; kingdom Viridiplantae; phylum Streptophyta; class Magnoliopsida; order Rosales; family Moraceae; genus Ficus; species Ficus hispida. Next base: position 17,455,285 of record CM046374.1, read on the forward strand.
TGGGTCATCGTTCAAACTTGAGAGACTTAAGCACAACATGCTTAGATTTTGAAGACCCGAAATCCAATCAGGCAACGCTTGTAATCGGCATTTCAGAACCAAACGTTCCAAACGAGGTGGTGGTGGGGAGGAAATGGTCTCCAAATTCAATATTCCACCATCATTTTTGAAGCTCAAACTTAGAGATTCAAGATGGTTCAACTCCTCAATACAGGCAAATAAAGCAGTTGCGGCTTCTGCAGTCAACCTCGTAATGGCCAATTTTCTCAATTGCCTCAACTTCCCAAGCTCTTTTATGAGCGCAATGCCGCTAAGATCTGCTGCCACAATCATGAGTGTCTGCAACTTCTGTAAGCATCCAATGCCTCCCATTATCCTCACACCTTGGGTTGACTCCGAACTGATATTGTTATCAGAGCGACTAGCTAAGAGGTGCCGAAGATTTTCAAGCATGTTGATCTCCATGGGTAACTCATACAGTAGGGTGTTACTTAGATCCAATGTCTGTAGATTATGTAGCTTACCTACAGACTTTGGAAGCCTCTTCACTTTTGTCTTCTTTAAACTCAAGTACTTCAAGACCGACAAAGTTCCCACTTCAAATGGAAGATCTTCAAGTGGCGTGTCTTCAAAATCCAACAAAGTCAAAAGCTTATACCTTCCAAACAAAGCAGCCAGGAAAGACTCGTTCAGAGCAACGATGTTGAAAAGGAGAACAGAACGAATCCTTGATTCTCCAATGGATTCCCAAACATTGCCTTTAATATCATTGTAGATTGCTAGACGGCGGCTTTTTCCTTGACAACTTGAGTTATTGTCATCACGAATGTGACAGAAACTAAATTCATCGGCCTTCTGTCTGGAAATCTCATGCATCAAACTCTGGACTCGGCAACATTTTTCTAAGCCATAAAACCCCTCAAATGCTTGAACCAGGTTTCTATCGATGAGCTCGTTCAGGTATTCTTCTGCAACTTTTTCTAAGGTCTTTCCTCTCTGTTCTTGTACAAACCCTTCCGCTATCCATAGCTTAAATAGGTTATCGTTAGGAATTAAGGAGTCTTTCGGAAAGATGCCAAAATAAAAAAAACATTGTTTTAGATGGTAAGGTAAATCAGAGAAACTTAGGGAAAGGATCTTTGAGAGACCTGTAAGTTGGGGACTCGATTCAACCCCAAGACTAAAATTGTCAAGTAGCCTTTGCCAAATTTGCACCAACTTCTCTTTGGTTGACAAGAAACCTGCTACGGCTACAATCGCAAGAGGCAAGCCCTCGCAGATTTTGATAAAAGCTCTGGATAATTGCTCCAACTCTGGAGGACAAACCTGCTCCGGCTCATATTGGAATGTTATGTGACAAAAAAGATCCCAAGAGGCTTCTTCAGACAGAGTTTGCAGCTTGTGAACAAGGTCAAATGAGGTTTTTTTACAAGAGACAGCAACCGCTTGACCGCGTGTTGTGATGATTATTCTACTGCCGTTTTCATCATCAGGCAAAGCATCTTTCAAAAGTTGCCAAAAATCTTCCTCCCAAACATCATCAAAGACGAGAAAATACCGTTTTGACCGCAGAGACTTGAATAAGATGCTGATCAGTTCTTGCCTATTTGCCGTGTCAGTTTCCCCGGTATCCCGCTTTTCTGCCTGGCAGATCTTCTTTATCATGGTCTTTAGCAGGTCAACTATCTCGTTAGATTGAGAAACAGTGAACCAAGCACGGCAGTCAAACTCTCTTCTTACAGCTTAATCGTCGTAGATTCTTCTTGCGAGCGTAGTTTTACCAATTCCGCCCGCACCTACAAGCGAAATAACAGATCTCTTGGCTACTTCTTCTGTTACAACTCTTTTAATCAACTCAGTTGCTGTGGATTCAATACCAGTAACACGTTGCTCGAGAAAAGGAGAAACAAACTGAGAGCGGTATTGATCGATAATTGTCGCGGTTCTGCTCCCGGATCCGTGCTCCGTTAACTGATATCTCTGACGTCTAGCCATGATTTCATCCAACGTTGCCTTTATGTTTTGTACCTTAGAAGTTTGGTCACGAACAGTGTTCAACGTCCTGTTCAACAGAGCCGCTCGACTGAGGACCTTCACGAACCCACGCTGTTGACGGAGTTGTGTCGCTTCAATAGTGCACTCACAGACAACATCTTCGATGAGCTCGGACACCTCTCTTACTTGCTTCACCCAAATCTTCTCGCCATCGCTCAACTCTTGACCTCGCTTCGCAGATGCGTCTTTCAGAATGACTTTGACGAACTCCAGCTCCTCTTTTAGTCTCTCGACTTCTTTGTCCCTCTCCTTGCGCAGTTTTGCTAATGTTGTAGGTATCACAAACTGATCAATGAGCGCTTCCACCGATGAGGATAAAACCCCACGAAACAAAGCCTCCGCCATACAAAGCTAACTCTGCTCGTACCAAATCAGTCTTGGGACAATGACACGAACAAGGAAACTGCTTCAGTCAGGACTCAGGGGAGGGTTTTCTTTTTTTTTTTTTTTTTTTTTTTTTAAGATGTGCTATGGTATATGCCAGATGATTCAGCAGCCTAATTCATTTGTGGAAAAAGCCAGGATGATTTTGCGTAAGGTTGACCTCATGGTGGCTTGACCAACTTCTACTTTTGAAATGCGAGGCATCCCTTGAAAAAAAAAAAAAAAAAAACAAAAAAAAACTTTACCCTTTGCATCTAGTCATCGGCTTTATTTATTATTTATTTTTTTTTTATCTTTTCTAAGAAATTAATCCAGTTTTATTATTCATAACTTTCAAATAAATTTTTAAAAACTCATTTTAATTATAATTTAAAAATTTATAGGGGTGTTTGGTGAATGAGTTGAGTTTAAGTTGAGTTGAAATTTTTAAGTTTAAATAGTAATTTTTGTTGATTTTTTCATAAAAAACAAAAAATTTTCAGAAAAAAATAAAAAAAATACAGTTTAACTTGAGTTAAAACGGTGTGCCAAATGGAACCGTTGTTCATAATTTTACTATTCTAAATCTAAATAAGATAATTAAAAAAAAGACATAAAATTTTTAGATGAGCAGAACGACATCCATGCATATATATATATATATATTAAACATACTTTAAGTTTTCAAATTTTAAACTCCAATTAATCATACATAGGATTTTAATACTCAAAATAACTCCACTCATACGGCTGCTTTATCTTTAATAACCATTTCCAAGCCGCGTTATTTATTTATTTATTATTATTTTCTAGCTTCTCAAAGCCGTGTTCCATGCTTAACACCCTTTCAACTTCCAAGAAATGCCCGAAGACATGACCTTATCTCTCTAAAAAGAAATTAAAGGGTTAATTTTAAGGGGAAGGTTGTGGTAGAGACTCATTGTGAGTCTCTACCCATAGAGTCTTTTTCCGAGCCATTGATCGTGAATCAAACGGATTATATTTGAGGGTGCACTTAAAGACCCATACAGGCACCCATAACATAACAAAGTTCGGAAAAAAAAAAAGGAAAAAGGACGAAGAGGATGGTGAACCCAACGCCGACGACCCAACTCCGGCCACCTCCGGCCCCAACCCCGGACGCCGGCCGTCGCCGCCGACACCCCATTTTCTCTCTCTTCTCTTCTCTCTCTCTTCCCTTTCTCTCTCTTCCCCTCCCTCCCGCCGGCCCCCACCCCCGGCCTCCCCCCACCCCCGGCCGTCACCCTCCCCCGGCCGCCACCCTCCCCCGGCCGCCACCCTCTCTTCCCCTTTCTCTCTCTTCTCTTCTCTCTCTCTTCCCCTCTCTCTCTTCCCCTTTCTCTCTCTTCCCCTCCCTCCCGCCGGCCCCCACCCCCGGCCTCCCCCACCCCCGACGACCCCCTCCCCCGGCCGCCACCCTCCCCTGCCGCCCCCACCCCCGGCGATTTTGCGAATCGCGATTTCGCGATTCTCGCAAAATCGCCAGGGGATGGGGGCGCCGGGGGTGGGGGCGGCAGGGGAGGGTGGCGGCCGGGGGGACGGGGGTCGTCGGGGGTGGGGGAGGCTGGGGGTGAGGGCCGGCGGGAGGGAGGGGAAGAGAGAGAAAGGGGAAGAGAGAGAGGGGAAGAGAGAGAGAAGAGAAGAGAGAGAAAGGGGAAGAGAGAGGGGGGGTCGTCGGGGGGATGCCGGGGGAGGGTGGCGGCCGGGGGAGGGTGGCGGCAGGGGGTGGGGGGAGGCCGGAGGTGGGGGCCGGCGGGAGGGAGGGGAAGAGAGAGAAAGGGGAAGAGAGAGAGAAGAGAAGAGGGAGAAAATGGCGTGCCGGCGGCGCCGGCCGGCATCCGGGGCTGGGCCCGGAGGTGGCCGGAGTTGGGTCGCCGGCGTTGGGTTCACCATCCTCTTCGTCCTTTTTCCTTTTTTTTTTTCTGAACTTTGTTATGTTATGAGCACCTGTATGGGTCTTCAAGTGCACCCTCAAATATAAGCCGTTGGATTCACGATCAATGACTCAGAAAAAGACTCTATGAATAGAGACTCACAATGAGTCTCTACCACAACCTTCCCCAATTTTAAGAATGTCATTTTTAAAAATTTATTTCAAAGCTAACATCACTTTTTAATTCTTTCTTTAATTACTTTCTCGCATCATATTTTGTGAATTCCCACATATATTATCAAAAATATCCTCGACAAAAACACTCACCAATTTCCCTTTTTATAAATTCATTATAACACTTTTTAAAGTTTTTATTTCAAACCTAAAATTTTTAGATGAGCAGAACGACATCCATACATATATATATATATATATATGTATTAAACATACTTTAAGTTTTCAAATTTTAAACTCCAATTAATCATACATAGGATTTTATACTCAAAATAACTCCACTCATACGGATGCTTTATCTTTAATAACCATTTCCAAGCCGCGTTATTTATTTATTTATTTATTATTATTTTCTAGCTTCTCAAAGCCGTGTTCCATGCTTAACACCCTTTCAACTTCCAAGAAATGCCCGAAGACATGACCTTATCTCTCTAAAAAGAAATTAAAGGGTTAATTTTAAGAATGTCATTTTTAAAAATTTATTTCAAAGCTAACATCACTTTTTAATTCTTTCTTTAATTACTTTCTCGCATCATATTTTGTGAATTCCCACATATATTATCAAAAATATCCTCGACAAAAACACTCACCAATTTCCCTTTTTATAAATTCATTATAACACTTTTTAAAGTTTTTATTTCAAACCTAACACTACTTCTAAATATCTCTCTCTTTCTTCTTCTTCTTCTTCTTCTTGTTTTCTTTTTATTTTTTATTTTTGTAATACTATCATATCAAATTTAGTGGATTTCATATAATTAAATTGAGGAAAATATCCAAAAGTTTCAATTAAAAACCCATTGCTAGTTATCTAACTCCATAATAATTCTAACAATTACCATGCCCATCTAACACTCTCCTCCTCGTACCAAATCAGTCTTGGGAAAATGAGACGAAAGGAAACTGCTTCAGTCAGGACGCAGGAGAGATTTTTTTTTTTTTTTGGGCTATGGCATGCCAGATGATTCAGCAGCCTAATTCCTTGTGGAAAAAGCCATTGATGATTTCGCCCAAGGTTGACTTCATGATGACTCTACCCACTTCTGCCACTACTACAAAAGTTGGCTTACACGACGGAAAATACACGACGATTTTTGTGAAACCGTCGTTTAAACAAGATTACACGACAGTTTGACTAAACCGTCATGTAATCCTCGTTTGACTAAACCGTCGTGTAAACAAAGAATTACACGACGGTTTAGTCAAACCGTCGTGTAATCCAAAACCGTCGTGTAATCTGAAACCGTCGTGTAATGTGTGCCATCGTAAAAAAAAAGTCAATTTTCTTTTTTAATTCAAGCCCTCCAAAACCGTCGTGTAATGACATACATTACATGACGGTTTTAGAGGAAAACCGTCGTGTAAAGTTCTCAATTTGCGGCGTTTGTTACTGTATTTCTTTATTCGATGACGGTGTGAACTGTCGTGTAATATTGAGATACCATGACGGTTATGGAACCGTCGTGGTATCTTCCACGATGTTGGATTACACGACGGTTGTCTAACCATTGTGTAAACTTTATACGACGGTAAATAACCATCGTGTAATCCACAATTTTTACTAGTGGTGGTTCTGAAATACAAGGCACCCCTAAAAAAAAAAAAAAAAAAAAAAACCCTTGACCCTTTGCATTTGTTTGGTTCATCCACTCTAATTATTTTTTATATTTTTAAATAAATCAACTTAGATTTACTATTTATAACTTAATATAATTTTTTTTTAAAATTCACTTTAACTGTGATTTAAAAACTTATAAGTTCATAACTTCACTATTCAAGATCCAAATAAGATAATTAAAAAAAAAATACATACAATTTTTAAACAAGCGGAATGACATCCTTGCATAATTGTATTTTTCTAGAAACGCAAATTAATTTATCTAAAAACACAATTTCAAAAAGAAAAAAAAGTGAAAAAGAGAATAAAAAAATTTATTTTATTCCACCATCTAAAACGGAGATATTTAGTACTGATGTTCCTAAATTTATTACCTTTGAGCAACTTTTAATTTCAGCAATTTGTCCATTGAACTTGTTGTGTTGTTACAATGTACCATTTCGTTAATTTTACAATAAATTAAAGATTCAAAATTAGAAGATTTATATTAAGGTTTGTATTCTTTGAAAAATTTTAATTGAGAATAAGTTTTTTCGATCTTCACATGAAATATATAAGGATTATTCATAATCAATTTAATAGAAAATTAATTGATAGTGGATATATTGTTACAGTTTAATAAATTTAAGTGACAAATTATGAAAATTAAAAATTTAGATAGTAAGTTGCAAAAAAAAATGACGAGTTTCGGGCCATTAACGCTAAATTCTCACTGAAACGGTGTCCTTTTGTTTTGTTGACTTCTCCTCGTCTTTGACTTCCATTTCAGATCTCTCATCGGTAATCATCGTTTTTTTTTTTTTAAATTTTGTAATTTATTTACGCACAAAGGAATCTTTAGTGCTTAACAATCTTCTACTCCATAGCTCTTCCACAGCAAGTTTAATCTTTTGTTTTTCTTTAGTGGCTGGCAATTTTGTTTTGTTTTGTTTTTATATTATAAATCTTTTACCCGTATTAGTTTTTCATTTTATTGTTAGCTTTGTTAATTTCTTCAAAACATTGAACTGAAGTTTTTTTTTTTTAATAAATTATTTTGGTATATATGTTTTCTTGTGCTGAAGAACAGAAAGGAAACGTAGTTAGATTGTGAGCAGTATAGAGGAGAAAATGGATTTGGTCGGAGAGAGTGAAGCGTCGGTGTCTCGGACGATTCAGAAGCTGGTCTCTCTGCTGGTTGAAGAATCCAGATTCTCGAGAGGAATCAAGATTTCCAAAATGGAAAGCCTTAAAAAAGAGCTGGAGATCATCTGGGTTCTCATCAGAGATGTAAGTGCAATACAGTGGAAGAAGAGTTGAGTCATCAGGTGAAGATCTGGTTGAAACAAGCCAAGGAAGTGGCTGAAATGATCGAAGATTTTGTGGACAAGTACGTTCTCAAAGCGTCACAAGCAGGGTCTCAGCTCAGCTTCGTTAGTTTCCTCGGCATAGCCGGCTTGTCGAATATTCGCCGCAAACTGTCTTCTGATATTGAAAGCATCAGGGCATTGTTAGCTGAAATCCGGGAGCGAGGTCAAAGACATGGCATAAGCAATCATGCATCCCGTGGCGGAGCCGCCACAGTTTCCAATAGATATAGATATCATGTGGGATTGACGGACCCCCGTTTGATGGAGAGTACTGTTGGTATTGATTCAGTAGCTTATGAACTGATGGACTTGTTACTGTTCTTTCGCTTGTAGGCGTTGGCGGAGTTGGTAAAACTACTCTTGCTAAAAGAGTCTACGACCTGGTTTTAAACGAATATATGGTCTACGACTATATAGGCCCTCGTAGCCATTTTGTTGGTCATGCCTGGATCACTGTGAGTGCCTCCTATGATCTAGAGGCTATTTTGATTGACATGGTAAGGCAGTTCGGTGCAGCAGGAAACCGTGATGTGCAGAAGGAAGAGTTAATTGATACTCTGAATCAATATTTGCAGTCGAAGAGGTACCTAATTGTGTTTGACGATGTTTGGCACGAAGAGTTTTGGCAAGTGGTGAGACGTGTTTTGCCTGATAATGGAAGAGGCAGTAGAATAATCATCACAACGCATCGTGACACGGTTGCGGCCTTTTGTAAAGAAAATTCGTTTGATCATGTGCACTTGGTGGAACCTTTGACTGAAACAATGTCTTGGGACCTTTTCTGTCAAAGAGCTTTCCACTATGAGCACGAAGCGCATTGTCCTACAGAGTTGCAGCAGATATCCCATGAATTTCTTAGGATGTGTCGAGGATTGCCACTTGCAATTGAGGCCGTAGCTGGTGTGTTGTCAACGAAAGAGAAGACAAGATCAGAGTGGCAAATAATATATGATAATTTCGAATTTGAGATTGAATCCAATCCGCACTTGGAAGATATTTCTAGACTTCTTGTTCTTAGTTTCCGTGATCTATCTTACCAACTAAAAATGTGCTTCTTGTATTTTAGCATCTTTCCTGAAGGCTACCGAATTCCGAATAACAAATTATATAAATTATGGATTGCTGAGAATTTTGTACAAGCAAAGGGACTAAAGACCTCAGAAGAATTTGCTGAAGAATACTTAATGGAGCTCGTCCAGCGAAACCTGGTTCAAGCATGCGAAGGGTTTTATGGGTTGGAGAGATTCTGCCGACTCCAGGAGTCGATGTGTGAGCTTGTTCGACAAGAGGGTTATGAGATTGGTTTCTGTCATATTAGAGATGGTAAGAACTCTAGTTTTAGAGGAAAGAGTCGTCGCGTATCCATATCTAGTAATATTGAGAATAATTTTCTCGAGACCATTGAAGACTGTCAGGCTCGTTCTGTTTTTCTTCCCAATATTGGTGCTTTGGAGAACTCTTTGGTGGTCACAGTGTTTCGAAAATATAAGCTTTTGACATTGTTGGATGTCGAAAATGTTCCACTTAGTCGTCTCCCAGAAGAAGTGGGAAATTTATTCCACCTGAAGTACATAAGCTTAAAGAATACGAAAGTGATGAGACTTCCAAAGTCTGTGGGTAAGCTACAGAATCTACAAACACTGGATGTAAGAAACACCCTCTTGCTTGAGCTACCAATGGAGATCAATAAGCTTCAAAATCTTCAACACTTTTTAGCAAGCCGTAGTGATAGCGTCGTCACTTTGAATTCAAGCCAAGGTATCAGGATAAAGGAAGGGTTTGGATATCTAGAGAACTTGCAGACACTAATGACTGTAGAAGCCAGTCCCATCAGCCTTGGGCTTGAAGAAGAATTGGATAAGTTGACCGGATTGAGAAGGTTGGGAATTTCAAGATTGACTGCAGCGGCCTTAAGTGCTCTTGGCCCTTCCATCGGGAAGATGAATGACCTAGAATATATAAGTTTACACTCGGTGACTAATGATGAAATTTTTTATTTACAAACCATTTCTTCCCCACCACTTTTTTTGCAACGTCTTGTTCTGAGGGGCTGGTTACAGAGGTTTCCAAATTGGATTTCGAGTCTTCAAATTCTGAGCATGTTGTGCTTAAGCATGTTAGGGTTAACCAACGACCTGTAAAGACACATCTATGCTTTGCCTAATTTAGTGTCTCTCCGGCTCTACCGGGCATATGAGGGAGAGCAACTTCATTTTGTGGTTGGTGGATTTCAAAAACTCAAGCTGCTTGTTTTAAGAGACTTGCAAAGGCTAGAGGCGTTGGAACTACAAGAAGGTGCGTTGCCTCTTCTTGAAGAATTGAGGATTGGACCTAGCCCACTTATGAATGAGGTACCCTCGGGCATCCAGCACCTAAGAAGTCTCAAAGTTCTTGCATTTTACGACATGCCAAATGAATTTGTGCACAGTATGCAACCTGAAGGAGGCTCAGAATATGTGAAAGTTGCGCATGTACCTTCTGTCCAATTTTGATATAGAGTTCAGGGAAGAAAATATGCATCATATGAACTTGGTGAGTCAAACTTTTTGGACCGTTTGCAAGGCTTAGCAAGAAACAAAATCACTGATGTTGTACAGAACGATCTTCGACTGAGTTTCTGTTACAGTGCTGATGAAGCAAACTCAGCATCAGCCTCAACCTCAAGAGCTCCATGGGACCATGATCGGATGAGTTTTTCCAGTGATCAGTTTAGCTTCTTCAGTGATGATATTGAGGACTGACCGAACCACTTCAGGTTCGTTTGATGACTCTATTTAAAAGCAAGTCTTTGGTGGTTTTATCCTTATTATATCTATACTTCCACTTTAATTTCTTGGCTGAATTTACTAATCCCCGATGTTGTAACCCATCTTTTTCTTTTTGATAGCCTTTTCTACTGTAAGAAGTTTTTTACTTTATTTTATCTCCAGACAATAGGTGGAGACATTTCCACATCCTTCCTATTCTATACTCCTGTAGAAATAATGTCAGGTTATTCGAAGTAGTATCGACACTTGTTATATTATTGCCTCTTAATTCCGCTTCCTTTATTCTTAATGATATTTTTCTTTCTCGTGTCGTATCAGTTTAGAGGATTCAAAATGGTATTAACCTTAAAAAAAATGCATGTTCATGTCATTACTCCCACTTGAAAAAATGTTGATAATGACTGGTTTTCCATCTTTGAGATCTTAAGCAGTTGTGGCAACAGATCACTCTGCAAGACTGTTATTTTCGCCTGACATGTTTAACATTTTAGTTCTTTTGCGCCTCATTCTTATTACATATCTTTATTCATGATTTTTTTTTTCTTTTTTCACTTGAATTTTAGGCTTTCATGGTTAGCCAAATGCGATGAGGATTCAAACAACGGACAGTGCTGGGGTCCATATATTATGTCATGAACATGTCGAACCGTTCTCTTCCTGCTCATGGATTTGTGTTGTTCTCCGTCGGTAATCTTATGCTTGTGCACAACACTAGAACTATTGCTTGCCCGGACGTGATGGTTTTGAACTATGTAAAAAATATCTGGTGGACCAACCAAATCCTTCTTCGGGTTTGGGTTCTCTTTCAAACTTTTCTGTAACAGAACTTACCTTTTGAAGTCTTGATGTTGTTAATGTTGTTTGTATCTGATGTGGTTGACTTGAAACTACTATTGTTTTCTGCAACAGAACATGTCCTCTATCCCGTTTGTAGCATATTTCTCTCATTGAATATTCTGCAGGAAAAAAAAAATGTATATATATATATATTTTTTGAATACGTAACTTGCTTAACCCTCTAGAAGAGCGAAAAAAATATATATATATATTTTTACTGAATTATTCTTGCTGACATAAACCAAATGTCTAAGGAAACTGCACTTAACCTGCTTGTCAACTAGGCGATGACTATTCACATTACTTCACCCTTAAGAAACAACTAAAATATAGTAGTTGACTTCAGATTCTAATTATCATATGAGTTGCCACCCCAGATATTACTTTTCATGATGAACTCAGAATATCATAAAATAAACCAACTTGTTAAACATAACTCCTTCAATGGCAGGAAGGAACGCTAAGTCGTTATCACCCAAGAAAATACCTTTCTAATACTTAACTAAAATAATATTGAACTTGTGATTTAATCCTTACAAATAAAGCTAGCAGTTGATTGATCAAATTAACTATATTATGTAGTCAATCATTGATTGACCATTTAAGAAAATTAATTGACCGTTTTGGAAAAATTGATTGTCGAAGTTCAGAAAGGAAGAAAAAAATAGAAAAAGAGTATTTTTTTCCCAATTCTTTCTAGGGGATTATAGCTAAATAGCATTTTTTTAATAAGTTTTTTAATAATTGATCCAAGTTTTTAAAATTAGTTAACAAGTCTAAGTTTTTAAAAAATAGTTAAAAGACCTTTTTTTTTTCCCTTAGAATGGTTAATCAATTTTGTAAATGATCAATCAGTGTTTGACCATATTTAATAGTTAATCACTGATTAACTATAGGTAAATCACTGATTAACCATGATTAATCACTAATTGACTATCAATAATCATTGAATATGATAGTATAACTCACAAATTTTATGAATATGATAATATAACTTACAAATTTTTATAGTCAATCACTGATTGATAACAAACAAATCACTAACCATTGGTTAATAACTGATTGTCATAATATTTCTCACTAATTTTTGTATTTAATCATTGATTGATCATATTAAAAAAACCAAAAAAAAAAATGACGCCTCCTCCACCCCCCCTCCCGGGCCCCCACCCGTGACAATCACTCTCTGTCTCACCATTGATCTACACTTGCTGACTTTGTGAAGTCACTGTTGTTAACCTTGCCTTGTCGTCATCCTTGTCACTGGACATCCCGTTGGTGGTGATGAGATTGCAACCACAATCGGATCTCGAAGCCAAGGAGATTGTGACCTAGTCGGAACTTCACGAATGACAAGTAGCAGATTCCGTCGTCGTATAGCTAGGAATCGCCATTAGCCTCGCGATCACTACCTTGCCGGAACTTTACGAATCACAAACAACCATCTCCGGCAACGGCCAAGAGAGAAACGGGCATAGGGAGAAAAAGAAAGTTGAGAGAGAGAGAGAGGAGAGAGAGGGGAGGTGTTTGGAAAAAAATGAAAATTGATTAAACAAAACATAAACATTAGGCCATTTAACTAATCAAAAGGAAGTTAGGTTATCTATTAAATTAGATAATAAATATACATCACTCACCCTGATTTTCCTTTTTTTTTTTTAATCATTATTCTCATTTTGAAAAATTAAAGCCATCTTATTTTCAAACTTACTTTGTATAGTATTCTTTTGGAATTTTTTTGAAATATTTTTAAAATCTTCACTTACTACATTATTCCCAACATTATTTATTCTAATTCCAAACTACTTTTTATTTTCAAGAAGGAAAATATTTTTCATATATAAATGCCATATGTTTCTTAAAATAAAATGACTTTCTCATTTTAAACAAGAAAATTTTCCTTTCCGAAAATATACATGCAATCCAAATTTCTCTTAGCAATCACATTTAGTAAACCAAAATTTTTTTTTCTTTTTATTTTCAACGAAGGACTTATAATCATGTGACTTTCAAAATTTTGACACATCTATGCCCCTGAACTTTATTATAATTGTCACTTTGTATCCTAACTTTAAAACTTCTCATTTTACCTCTATAAATTTTGAATTAGTCCAACTTAACCCCTTCCGTTAGAATTTCCAATAAAACAAATGGAGAAAAAGAGCGTTAACTGGTATCAAGTGGTTTTGTTTTCTTTTCTTTTTTGTTTTTTGTTTTTGTTCTTTTTTTTAGTTTTAGTTTTAGTTTTTTGTTTTTTTTTTTTTTGATTTTTGTAGAAATCCTCCCTCTTTTTCCATATGTTTTTATCCTAATTTTCTTGTGAAAGGTTTAAATGGGATAAAGTCAAATTTCAGATGGTAAAATAAGTGTTTTTAAAGTTTAGCGGGCTAAAGTTGTAATGATCAAAAAATTTAAAGGATCTGGATGAGAATAATCTTACGAAAAAAAAAAAAAAAGATTTAGAGGTGTAAAAGTTTTTAACAAAAAAACCGAAGTTTTCAAATTTAGTTAAGAGGTTTGTTATTTTCAAATGGTCAAGCAATTTCTTTGAATGATTACTCAGTAATTGGCTATATAAAGTAATTAATTTAGTAAATCAGTAATTGACTATCAATCAATGATTGTCTATGGCGTAAATCAATTTTCTAGCCAATCATTGATTGACTATAGAAATAATGTCATGTTATTCGAAGTAGTATCGATACTTCTAATATTTCCTCTTAATTCCACTTACTAGATTCCCTTTTTTTTT
>CM046374.1:17469254-17549241 GCA_025413025.1 Ficus hispida
TTTCCAAATTCGTTTTACATTTTAAGTTATGAATTTTCAAACAAAATCCGCGCAGTGAGCAAAATCTCATGCACGGGATTCTCTAGACCAATGACTAAGAAAAACGTTTTTCTAACTTGCAAACATCATTTTCAAACCCGAAAACCGTTCCAAAGGTGGTTTTCGATCCCCTAATGTTTTATAGAAATGTTTTCAAGTGTTTTGTAATTTTCAAGACAAGTTTGGGTGCTATTCACCAAACTTACTTAAATAAACAAGAAAATGATATTTTTAATCAAGTTCAAGGTTTTCAAGATTAAAATGAATAAGATACTGCGTTAGTAGCCGAAAAATTATTTCGAGTTACTAGGGCCTTGCCCAAGCCCTGAGTTAATCATGCGGATTGAGGTTAAGTTAAGATTATGATTCTCTACATGAACCCGTAATTAATTAATATTTCCGTTGTGGGTTACGCTGTGTGACCCGTTTGCTTCTGTTAGAAGAGGGTCTTATAACCGAAAAATATTTATGTTGGTTTAATCCGACATTAAACGATTTTAGAATAGAGACCTCACGTATAAACGTCCATGGGCAGGAGGTGATCTGCGAGCGTGCTCGGGAAAGGAAAGTCGATCACGCGAACAACAAAGATAAAGTAAGTACAACGCCGCCTACAGCATAGGCTAAAGTTGTATGTTTTCTTAACATGTTTGCTTTACACTGTTTAAGTGTTATTTGATGATTTGCTCGATGGTTGCAATATGTTTACTGTACGATGAATGTTTAAGTATTGTTATCATGCTTACGTGAAAAAGGTACGACTGTCTATGCATTGATAAAACATGAGATTAGGAGACATCATATAAGTATGCTCACTAATCTACCAAGTGAAAAGATGTCAAGAAAGACTTACAAACAGAATGTTTGAGAAAAGGCCACAAGAGCCAGTGTTGTGCCCCCTGATGACGATCGGGTCGAAAGCTTAGGTAAGTTCCTTAAGCTACGCGCCGGGTACATACACATCAAGTTAACGGGCCCACAAGTAAAAATCAACAAGATAAAGTGTGATACAAGAAGCAAGCATAATTGGACATAAACGGTTCATGCATTTCACGACAGAATTTCATGTTTAAGATGAAGAAATCGATGATATGATGCTATGTTATGTTTTCATGTTCAAGATGAAGAAATCGATGATATGATGCCATGTTATGCTTTCATGTTTAAGATGATACGATGCCATGTTTTTGATTTCATGAAAAAGGTTATGTATGTTTCATGTAATTGGTTGCGGTATAGGAGTTGTACTTGCTGAGCTTTCGCTCATTGTTTGAAGTTTATGCTGTAGGTAAACAGCCTGTCTTGAATTGACTGCATGGTGGCGGGTAAAGCCGGTGGCGGTGAAATGATGAACGGGTTGGGATTCACAACTCAAAAGGAATTAATTAATATATCTATTTTGAGAAAACAAACAGTTATTTTATTTGTGTATGAGTGTATGTAAATATTTCTAAGTATAATGCTTCCGCTATTATTATAAAAAAAAAAAAAAAAATCCCCACTATTTTATGATGAAAAATGGGATAAAACAAGTTTAAGTTCAAGTAAGTTAAGTAAGTTAAGTCAAGTAGTGACGGCCTGTGCAAGGCGGGTCGTCACATTTTAGATCTTACAACCTTGTGATACAAGAGACACAATCCTCAATTAAGATTGATTTCATCAGTAAAATCTGATAAAACTTAGCGAGAATGACATAAGCCGATACTCGGTGACAGGAAAATTCTTTGAATTCCATAACAATCCTATAATCGAGCATGTACAAAGCTCTTTTTAAAAAAAATCTACAATTGATAGAATATTTTAATCGATTGAAAGATAGTCACTCACAACATAAAAACTGCAACAAACTCTGCAATAGTACTATGAAACCCAGAGACATATACTGCTAGAAAATAACTTAAGTGGAATAGACACATAAAAACAAACCAAAGGTGGGAGAACTACCTCCTTAATTATAAAATTAAAACATAAACACAAAAACAAAAAATAAATATAAAATAACATCGCCACAAAATTCTTGCCCTTTGTAGAACAACCACTCTGCCGCATGTCACAACTCAGAGGAAATCAATTGGTTCAATTGGAGGTAAGAGATCACCGCACCAATCATCGGATCACTAAGACTATGCCGGATCTCAAACCATTGAAATCACCGAACCGCCGATCACCTTCACCAGTGATGGTGGTGGAAGTCTCATACAGAAAGAAACCCTAGTATATGATAAATTTGAGAGGAAAAAAGGGAGAGAGAAAATAACTTTTTTATTTTTACAGGGAGCTTCTTGGATTAGATTTTAGAGTACTGGAACAACAAAAGTATACTTTTCATTATTTCATTGAACTGCTGAAAGTTACTTTTTTTCCTTAAAAAAATTGTCTTAAATAAATTTTAGGGTAAATTATTAGGTTGGCCCTTGAATTTTTTACCTTATACAACTTTTATCCCTCATCTTTTTTCCATAGCTAGAATGATCTTCAACTATTAAAATGATGCTATAATAATCCTTTTTGTTAGTTTTTGGACATAATCAGTTAGTTAGCATTACTTTCTGACTAATTTACTAGCAGATTCTGTTTACAAATCAACAGAAATGACCAGTGTAGTAATATTTTAACAGTTTTGGAGCATTCATTGTTTTCTTTTCGTAGCTGGAATGACCATAAATTATTAAAAATGTTGCTATAGTACTCTTTTATATATATATATATATATATATATATATTTGATGAAATCCATTAGTTAGCATAACTTTTTGAATAAATTACTAATAGATTTCATCCAAAAATTAATAAAATTAATCATTGCAGTAACATTTTAATAATTTAGGGGCTTTGCATCTATGAAAAAAGATTAGGGATCAAAGTTATGTAAGGTTAAAATTTTAGGGACTATATGAGCTAGTTACCCTAATATTTAATAGATCAATAAAGCTAGTTGTAGATGCTAAAAATCTACTATCAAAAGAAATTTGAGTTAATAATTAGAAAATGATAGTTGATTGTAAAAATTGGAACCGTTGATCACTGTTAATAGAGATCTACGATAAGCATAGTCACGATAAATAAGAATTGAAAAATAATATAGAAAAATAAATAATAACTCATTAATTTATAAAGGTTCACTCCAGAATGAGCTAATCCTTTGTGTCTGGAGTTTGTCCCTATGTATGAATGTGATAATAATGGTGAATACAAGAGAGTGAAGGGGGTAAGAGTGCTCCCTCCCTCTCTTCTTTGGATGGACTTTATGTCCTATTTATAGAGAAATACCCACTAGCTAGTTATTGGAGTTATGCCCACTACTTAAATTAGTGGGATTAAATTCACTTTCCTAAATGTAAGGAAGTTGATCATCTATTTTAGTCATGGATAATTTTCATATTATCATGATCTCTGATAGTTTAATGCTTGAAATGTGGAGGACGAAGTCTAACATCAATAGTAGTTTTGTTTTGTTTTGTTTTTTAAAATTTACTTTTGACTGTTTTATTATATTATATTTATTTATTCATTTATTTTTGGAACACATGAGATATCCTAAACATTTGTATAATAAGTGGGATAAAAGTATAGTATTTTGACTAAATGCAGGGGAGATATTTTGTATACTTTCCGTTATTAATTGGCTGGGTTTGATAGGCAATAGTTAGGAACGCAAAGATTACACGGACTATTTGTACTTCTAATACTTTGCTCATTAATATTTAAAAAAAAAAATAAGGATATAGTTTTAACCGAAAGAAAAAAAATGTTGAAGTCAATATAATCTGTACTTAATTAGGAATGATGAACTTCTGTAAATTATATATATGTACATTGATATCTGTATGTAGTGAAAAATGAAAGAAACTAAAATAATGATGAGATTTACAAGTTGTCAAGTGGAGGTGAAGGTGTCAAAAAAAGAAATAAGTAATGAGGTTGAATTTAGACTATTCCATTCAATTAAGTGGAAATAAGAAAATATATATATATTAACTACTAGATCGATTCAATTGAAGTGCAAAATCATATTTTCACTTCTATATATCTTATGGATATATATATATATATATATATATATATATGACCTGCAAATGCTAAACATTAATTTTTCTTGTTCCTTCCAAAAAAAATAATGCGAACAGATTTTCAAATATGACAATTTATGTGGCATTTTTTTTTTTGGACAAAATTAGGAATAAACTAATCTTTTTTTCAGATTCGTAGGTTTTCTTCAGAAGATCCGTTGCTTGGTCAAACAGTTAAAAGCACGTCATCGTGTTGCTTATATGGTTCGAGACATTAAGACGTCACTACGCGAGATCAAGGAGAGAAGTGAAAGATATGACTTCGGACTTTCCTCGGAAGAGGGACCTAGTGGAAAATGCACAACAGCTGCTGAACAGTACGACCCTCGTTTGGTTTCCATTTTCATTGAAGAAGATGATGTTGTGGGCATTGATTCAAAACGAGATGATTTGATAAGCATGTTGGTTGATGGAGCATCCACGCGTGCGGTGATTTCATTAGTACAGGTGGAGTGGGGAAGATTACTCTTGCAAGCAAAGTCTACGAGAATGAAGTGGTTAAAAAGCACTTTAATTGCCGTGGTTGGATCACTGTGTCTCAATCATATGAGTTGAAGAAGCTACTTGAAAAAATGGCCATGCAGCTTTTCATAGATGAAGAATGCCCCGGTGACAGAACAGATGAGATTGAAGGCTTCATTAGATCATTAAGACAAAATTTGAATACACAGAGGTATATGGTTGTTTTTTGATGATGTATGGGATATAGAATTTTGGGAAGTCATAAAACTTGCTTTTCCTAAGAATGATAAGGTAGCCGGATAATTATCACAGCGCGCAATGATTTCATTTGTGCTTCTGCTTGCCAAGAAACCTCATGCGATATTGTCCACAAGCTACAGCCTTTATCCGAAGAAATGGCATGGGATTTGTTTTGCAAAAAGGCAATCCAATCTAGAAAGTCAACGAGTTCTTCATGTCCTGTGGAGTTGGAGGAATTGTCTCGTAAAATTGTCAGCAAATGCCAAGGCTTGCCACTGGTAATTACTGCTACGGCTCGTTTATTATCAACAAAAAGAGAAAAATGTGTCAGAATGGCAAAATGTTCTGGAGAATATGAGCACCGAGTTTAAAAGTAATCGCCAACTTACAAATACTTTAAAGATTCTCGCCCTGAGTCATGATGATCTACCGCACCACCTTAAATCTTGCTTTTTGTTCTTTGGCATGTTTCCTGAGAACTATTCAATTGCTGATGCAAGATTATACAGATTGTGGACGGCAGAAGGTTTTGTTAAGCGTAAAAAGGACAAAAGATATGAAGACATTGCTGAAGAGTACTTAGAGTAGCTAATCCATAGAAACTTGGTTGAAGTCTCAAATTTAGAATGTCAAGGCTACGATAGGGTCCTCAAAGTTCATGATATGATGCGAGAGATCATCTTACTGAAGATGGATGATTAGGTTTCTGTCAAATTTTGGATGAAAAGAACTCAAGATTTAGGAGGAAGTATTGTCGTCTATCGATCCATGGAGGTGTTGAAAATGTTCAAGAGATTGCCGAAGATCCTAGGGTTCGTTCTGTATTTGTTTTCAATGCCGATAGATTGATGGAATCTTTCATGGTTACTTTGATTAAAAAATTTAATCTCTTAAGATTGTTGGAATTCAAAGACGCTCCTCTTGATTCTCTTCCAAAAGAGGTGGGAGATTTGTTTCACCTTGTTTTCTTAGGTCTGAGAAATACCAAAGCGAATATGCTTCCGAAATCTCTAGGTAAGCTGCAAAATTTGCAGACATTAGATCTTGCAAAGACCCCAGTGCGAGAGCTACCATTTCAGATCAATAAAATTTCGAAACTTTTGAGACATTTTATCATCCATCATTTTGACTTGGGCTTAATCAGTGAAGATGAAATCCTAGATTTGCAATCCATTACATCTCCTCCTCGTTTTCCTTGCTTTCTTGCTCGGAGGGGACCACTAATGCCCTTGCCGCATTGGATATCAATGCTTCATGATCTACGGGAGTTGTACTTAGTCTTTTCGAAGCTGCATGATCAGCCGTTAAAATTCCTCCATGGCCTGTCTAATATACAGAGACCTATCCTTCTCCAGGCGTTTGATGGAGAAAAACAGCATTTCAAAGAGATGGCTTTCAGAAACTCAAGTTGCTTAGCCTAAAATAGTTGGTAGAATTAAAGGTCTTGAAAATAGAAAGAGGAGCATTGCCTTGTCCTCGGATGCTTGCAATAGCCCGAGAAATATCTGTAGTTTTATTTTGTGTCCCCACAAGAATTTTCATTTTGGTACGAGCGCAGCAAGGAGTTTGAACTTTGAACCTTAAAATTAGTCTAATGTGGTAGAAAATCAAGCTAATCCTTTAACAAAAACCTTCAAAAGTCGAGTTCGAATAACCACCTTTCCCAAAGCCCAAATTTCTGCTGAACTAATAAATTATTAAAAAATGTCTCAAGAATATTTTACTGGTATTAATAACTGAAATACGCCTTTCTATGAAGTCTCTTGTACTTTTGAAGTATGCTTTGTTGGAAGAATCTATGATTGTTTTGCCGCTAATCACAACTAGTGCATCTCATCTAATTATATTTACTTTTATACTAATAATTGTAGCATTTCTGTTAGTTAGGGAACATATTAATATAACCCCCATAAGCTAGCAGGTCAATAACATAGATTACTCTTATAGCTAGTCTAAAAAACGACACTTTTTGTGAAATTGTCTTAACTTAAATTAAGAATATCTATATGCAACAAAAGTAATTAATATACAATCTCTATGGAATTCAAATTATTCTAGAGATCAAAAGGTTAATAGGCACATTATGGGAATAAAAGTCTTGTACTTAGTCAACCTCCTACAATCTAATCTCACAAACCTGTTTCACAAGAGTTATATGAGTCACAGCTCAGTAAATAGGAATAAATACATGGATATAGTCATAATTAAAATCCTCAACTTTCTATTATATCTATTTACAGTCACTTTGAAAACTTTTTCAAACAAAATCGTTATGGGCCCTATCAAGTGTAAAATTTAGCTTGTACTTGACGGGTCATGTATGTCTCACTAGAGCCTTTTTCGTAGTACACTCTAATGCGATCTTTTTTAGTACAACCTTATTTCAATGAGACCGATTTCATGGATCGTCTCAAACAAACACTTTTCAATCTAATTTATTGAGACCCCTTTCATATTATTGTCTCAAAGAGGTCATCTTTCATTTAAACTAAGAGGTTTTCAGTCGTGTCCCTTACCTACTCAAGTACTAAACCATGTTTCACAATTTATTTTCAAAATATAAAAATAAAGGTACACTATATTTTACTTTTGTAAACATACTCATGAAATATTCTATTTCGTTGACCATGATCGTATGATATTCATATAAAACACATAATCACATAGATGCAAAACTTACCATTAGTATTCTTGTGAAACAGTTAAAAATTCCTATTTACCTCAATTTCTGTCTATTTTCAATACTTCATATCACCTTTGCTACTAAAATACTGTATATGTCCATAAAGCTCTAAAACTAGAGCAACGCAAACGATAACTTTATGTATTATCTAAAAATTATACCAATTCATATAATAGCGCTAAGAGCCAAATAATATACATAAAAATTTCAAATTTGTAATAAAAAGTATATACTGAATGATATGAAGTTCCTTCTAATAACTGTAATGCCCCTCCCGAATTAACAACCACTACTATAAAAGTTGGAATAGATGATGGGTTCTACAAGGAACCGTCGTGTAAACGTTCCAAAAATTTTTTTTCTTTTAATTTGAATTTTGGGCATTGAAATCCACAAGTAAACCCTTTATTAAACTAATTTTCCTCATCCTTTCTCATTTTCATTTCTCTCTCCCTCTAGCCCACATGATGGTTTCTCCTACCCTCTCTCTCCTTCTCCTACCAATGCTGATGCTGCCACCACCCTCCCCTCTCTCTCATTCTCCAATTGATGCCACCGACACCCTCCCCCTCTCTTTCATCCTCCCGCTGATGCCACCGATGCCCTCCCTTCTCTTTCTCCCCTCTCTTTCATTCTCCGTCCGATGCCACCGCCACCCTCCCCTCTCTCTCTATTCTCCCACCGATGCCACCGCCACCATCTCCTCTCTCTCATTCTCCTGCTGCCCTCCCCTCACTCTCCTTTTTCCACCACCGCCGCTGCTACCCTTTCTTCCCATCAAGGCTGTGACTCTTTTGCTTTTGAGGAAAGCAAGATGACTCTTTTACTCAATTTCTTGTTTTCCAACAAAAATACAAACATACAAATTTTTAGTAACTTTATTGGAGTGTAATTTGTATATTTATTGTTGTTCATTTTTTTTTTTTTTTTTGCTCTTTGTGGATGAATCTTCTGTGTATTTTTTTGGCAGTTTTAAATCTTTGTAGATTATATTATGTGCATTTTTTTTCGGCCCACCACATGCTTGATGAAATATCAAAATGGAATTTTGTTCAATTAATCATATGGAATTTGTTTCTAGTGTTTTTATATGGATATTTTAGGGCATTCTTGTATATGCAAGGGCAATTTGTAGAAATATTTAATATAGAAGTAAAAAAGTGGTGTTTTAATTACATAGATTTAGTATAGTATGCTTGGATTTTTTGACGTTCTTGGTGAATGTAAATTTGATTAGATTGAATTGAACTGATTATTGTTTATTTTGTGTATTTATATTGCAATAAATATAGGTGAGGGTTACAATAAAAAATGACACATAATAGAGCTAGAGTATGCAAAAAGAGAAGACCATGAAGAAGAGACCCATTTAATTCCAGTACCGATGGTAAACGAAGGGCAACTCTGAAACAAGTCCTTATATTAAGGAAAATAGGAAAACGAATTGAAATCACATTTGACAAGAAAGGACAACCAGAAAGGAAGCATGGTAATTAATTGATGAGTTGGATTGGTATACTCGCTCAAGAGCACATTCCAATATGGATACAAGATTGGAGATCCCGTGATTTAGACGGAACGAAAGACCTAATTTGGAAAGAAACTATTACTTCTTTCAACATAGATGAAGGGTTTTGGAGAGCTTGTTTAAAATTATGTAAGCTACAAGGAATTTTCGACATGATCTTTGTAAGATTTTTGTCGAGGACTTCCTATCACAAGAAAGTGTGTGGAAATGGTCTCAGAAAGTAATTGATAACCACCCTAATATAGAAGAAAATGATTAGGTGAAATTCATTTAGTAAGCTACAAATGGTTGTTTACCACCAAGTATAAGTTAGACGAAACTCTAGAAAGGCATAAAGCAAGATTGGTAGCTGATAAATGCACAAAAATACACTTTTGTTCATTTAATTTATTAGATAATTTACGTTTTAAATGAGGAATTTCATAATATTAATTCATAATATTTTACTTTGAAAATATTTATTATTCATGTTGATTTATTTTATTTTTCTTTCTTCCTCCTCTTTTTCCTTTCTTTTCCCCTCTCTCTCCTTCTTTCTGCAAGCATAGCCACTGTTGTGGCTCAATCCACGTGCGCCAGCCAGGCCCGTGATTCCAGCCCAGACATGCAGCCCCACCTCTTCCTCCACGTGCACGCGATCCAAGCCTGGGCGTGACTCCAGCCCGTGATCCAAGCCCACGAGATTTCTGGGCTGCTCAGGCCACCAATCTCCCAGCCAAGCCCGTGCAAATCTCAGGCCGAACCTCCAGACGGTTTAACGCCTCTTGTCTCTGGGTTGGCAGCATAATTCTTGGGCCGTAATCAAGCCCGCGAATCATGGGCCTTGCAGTAAGCCTCCCTGATCTTCAGTCCCAGCTGGCTTACCATGAGTTTCCGGCTGAATTACCAGCCTGGGTGGTGGATTTGTTATGCGAAAAATCCTCTCTAGCGACTACAAAATAAGGGTTCCTCAAGAGGGCAACGTTGTTGTTTTTCCAACCAATTTTTGGTTAAGTTTAGAGCCAACTTCTCCTTTTTTTCTTGAGAGTTTTTGTGAGAATGTTGAGCATGTTAGGCTAATTTCTTTGGTGAGGCTAGAGATGATCTTATATATATAGTGAATTTGTGTAGGTTTTGATTCTCCAATGGTTTGTAAAGTTTATACATTTGAGTAAATAATTATCTTTCATCTTATTTTCTCCTCATACCAATATATTTTGTTTTCACTTTTATATAAATTTAGTCAAGCTATTTTTATGTGATTGTTACACGATAGGGCATATTAATAACATTATTTTATAAGTAGTCTTTTACTACAATATTGCTTATAGTATATTATCGCTTGTAGATTTCTTATAAGATAATTTTTGCTAGTTCTTCACATGAGAATTTTATTTACTCAAATACATTTTAATTCACGAGTTCTTCAAATCTTTATTTTCCGATTGATTATTTTAAATATGAAATTTTCAATTGAGTTATTTTATGAATCAAAAATCCAAATAAGTTTATGAAACATATAAGGAATTCTCGATGTCTTACAACTTTTTTTATTATTGAATTTTTCTCTATTTTAAATTACATTGTCATTAAATTTGTTTCAAAATCACAAAAATACTTCTTCCTTTTCTTTCTTTGATTACTTATTTCTCTAACGCTTTTGTTTTGCTAATATCTTTTTGTTTGTTTTTATCACCTACTCGTAGAATCGACCGTCCTAATTGTACTACAATCGACCGATTGTTTTTGTACACGTTTGGGCATAATCAGTAGCTAAAGTTTTTACACAAAATTATGGCATTGACTACTCGAAGACTTTTGCTCTGGTGGCGAAACTGAATATGATTAGGGTACTCTTATCGCTTGCAGCAAACCTTGATTGGCCATTACTGTAGTTGGATGTTAAAAATGCTTTTTTGAATGGGGACTTAGAAGAGGAGGTACACATGGATCTTCCACTTGGTTTTGACCAGAAGTTTTGGATGAAAGTATGTAGGCTTAGAAAGTCACTCTGTGGTCTGAAACAATCATTGAGGGCTTGGTTTGAGAAATTAACTTGTTCCATGAAAAAACAAGGCTACAATTAGGTACAAACCGATTACACCATGTTCATCAAACACTCAGAAGGTGTTGATAGTTTATGTGGATGATATCATACTCACGATCGATGATCAAGAAGTAATGGAGTGACTAAAAGCAAGTCTAGTTGTTGAGTTCAAGATTAGAGACCTAGGGTCTCTTAATTATTTCTTGAAATGGTAGTGGCTCAATCCAGGAAAGGAATAATGGTCTTGTAATGAAAATATATTTTAGATTTTTTCAAAAAAATGAGGAAGAATGCTTGTAGGCTAGCCGACGCATTGATTGATCCAAACAAGAAACTTGGAGATAGCAAGGAAGGAGATCTGGTCGATGCAGGTCAATACTAATGCTTGGTAAGTAAGCTGATTTATTTGTCATATATAAGGCTTGCCATCACCTTCACTGTCAGCCTAGTATGTCAGTTTATGCATGCTCCATACAAGGAACACCTTGAAGCCACGTACCAGATATTGATATATCTGAAAAGTTCTCTATGAAAGGGCAAGGAAAGTGAACAATGGACAATTAAAGCCTACATGGATGCAGATTGGGCAAGCTTAGTAACAGACAGGAAGTCTACTACAGGCTATTGTACTTATGTTTGGGGAAATCTTGTGACTTGGAGTAGCAAAAAACAAAATGTTGTCGCATGTAGCATGCCAAAGCTGAGTATCATGCTATGTCAGATAATGTGTGCGAGATCCTATGGCTCCAACGTATATTGGAGGAATTGAAAAAACTAATAGAGGTTCTGATGAAGTTATACTGTAACAACAAAGCTACAATATTCAACATAGCGCACAACTGGGTGCAACATGATCGAACCAAATATGTCGAGATCGACATGCATTTTATTAAAGAGAAATTGGAGGCCGGAGTTATTTGCATGCCATTTGATCCAACAACACATCAGATAATGAATATCCTAACAAAAGGATTGCTCAAATCAAATTTTTAACTTCTTGTCAGCAAGTTAGGCTTGATAGATATCTACACACCAACTTACTGAGGAGTGTTGAAGAAATCTAGGAAGTTAGTAGGATATTTGCTGTTATAATAGAAGAGGAGAGGGAATACTTGGAAGAAAGCTAGGTGAGCTTGTTCAATTATTCTGGCAACAGTATCTAGAACATTTCAACAACCTTTACTATATCATAAATATTATATATATATATATATATATATATATATATATAGATATACAGCTTGTCTTAAACCCAGTATCGGAAGACAAGGCATATCAATGTGGGCATATCAATGTGGTCTTCAATTTGTGTCAAACAATGCACACGTGTTGGAAGGCGGGTGAATTTGACTGAAGACGGCAAGATGGAAGTCAGAAAAAGTGTAGGCTGGAATTAAGAAATGGAAAATGTATTTTAATCTAATGAAAGGTGGATTGGTAATTATATGTAGGTATATAGGTGTTAGGGAAGTAATTAATTTTTAAAAAAAAATGGAGGTGAATGTGTATTTATGAAGTAATATGTATATTTGAGTGAAATGTAATGTGAAATTATTCTATATGCAATGTGAAACACGGCATGGATGTCATTGTCATTGACCTAAGGAAAAAAACTTAGAGATATACGTGAATTTCAGAAGGAAGAAATGATATATTTTGGTGAACAATAATGAAAAAACAATGTAAATATCATAGTTAAATATAATAGGATTGTTGTAACAAATGTATATTAGGATTATCAATAATGAAGAAATAACATTGTAAAGAATTGGTGAAATATAGCA
Source organism: Ficus hispida (assembly GCA_025413025.1). Classification (NCBI taxonomy): domain Eukaryota; kingdom Viridiplantae; phylum Streptophyta; class Magnoliopsida; order Rosales; family Moraceae; genus Ficus; species Ficus hispida. Next base: position 17,482,087 of record CM046374.1, read on the forward strand.
GGGGTGTTGTTGGCCTGTGGGCATTCTTAGAATAGGAAAAAAAAAATTGAAAAGAAAAATAGTAACTAATGTTGGTGACGAGAGATAAGAATAATTACGGGGAAAACGGGAAAACTAAAAAATATAAGTGTACATAGATCACATGAATCAGTCCAAATAGATCAGACGAATACTAGTGTTAACCTCAGTTTTTCACAAATGAGAACCAGTCCTGCAAAACCATCCAATTAATATCATGACATCATTTCCCATGGCTTTCATATGTTTCAATTAGAGTCACTGTGCAAACCAGCTGATACTTTTATTTTTTTCCAATTGGCAATCAAGAGATTTTAACCCTAAACGAAATTCACACCACAAAATGCATTAACACAAATTAATTTTAATTTTTTTCCCATTTACCAAATTAAGGATTTTAACGCTAAATGAAACTACGGCACACAAGGGGATTTTTATTTCTTTGCAATTTACACCTAGAGGATTTTGGCTCGAAATGAAAACCACACCACAAAATGCATTAATAAAAACATATGTTTTTTCCTTTAGCAAACGGGATTTTAACCCTCAATAAAACAAAAGCACAATAGGGGATTTTTCTTTTTCCTTTTTTTTGTTTTTTTGCTTTGTTTTGTTTTTTCTTTTTGTTTTTGTTTTTTTTTTCCAAATTTACAATCAGGAGAGTTTAACCAAAACGAATACTACACCATAAATTACCTTAACACAAAAAAGTTTTTATTTTTTTTTCTCATTTACCAAATGGGAGATTTTGACCATAAACAAAACCAGAGCAAAAATTGCATAAATTCTTAAGGCTCCATTTTGTTTTGCGATGCTTTTGAAAACATAGTTTCCAAAAGTTATTTTGTTCTTTTTCTCTGATTTTACTATTCACTTTTTAAAACATTTTTAAAAAACTCATATTTTAAAAAGGGTGAGTCTGTGGTAGAGACCTTTCTATGGTCTCTACCGATAAAATCCTTTTTTAGACCGTTAAGATTCAATCGAACAGTTAAAATATTAATGGTGTACGATATTTATCATAAACCTTACCTCACATAATCCTTACCACCCAAAGTCTTCTCCGTCACTGGCGATCTTCTCACCGCCGGTGATGGACGCCGGCGACTCACCCCCGACGCTGGGGACCCACCCCCGGCCCCCCAGCCCCAGACACCGGCCGTCAGCGACTAATTTTCTCTCTTTTCCCCTTTTTCTCTCTTCTCCCCCCTTTTATGGTGGGGGGGCTGGAGGTGGGTCGCCGACATCGGGGGAGAGGAGAAGATAGAGAAAGGCGAAGAGAGTGGGGAAGAGAGGAAAGAGAAGAGAGAGAGGGGAAGAGAGAGAAAATTGATCGCCAGCGGCCGGCGTCCGGGGCTGGGGGGGCCGGAAGTGGGACGTCGATGTGGGGGGTGAGTCGCCGGCGTCCGTCACCAGTGATGAAAAGATCGCCAGTGACGGATAAGACTTTGGGTGGTAAAGATTATGTGAAGTAAAGTGTATGATAAATATCGTACACCATCAACGTTTTAACCGTTCGATTGAATCTCAACGGTCTAAAAAATGGCTTTACCGATAGAGACCATAGAAAGGTCTCTACCACAGACTCACCCTTTTAAAAATCCATAACTTTATCATTTTAAGTCGAAATATGATGAATTTTTTTTTTAAAATTACATAAAATTTTGAGAGTAACAAGATAAGATCTATATTACTAATTTTTTTATTTGAAACATTTAAATTTTTATATTTATTCACTCTAAATAGTTTATTTTCACCAAACACACTTTTTCAAACATAAATTATTATCAATCTCTAAAACATCATCTCCAAATGTGTCCCCAAACAGAGCCATAAAATTATTTTCCCCTTTCTACTTTTCCATACGTGACGTTGTCACCGGCCTTTCGTGACAACTAAAAATAGAGTCATCTAAGCTTACGAGGACAATTCATCATTCAACAAGGCAAAACTTTTTGCCCTTTTTTTTTTTTTTTTTTTTTCAATTTTCTCTTTCCTCAAATTTTCAAAATTTTGAAAGTCCAAATCATTTTCTCTTTTCTCCCCCTAGCTCCAAGCAATACTACAAAATGCGGGCTTTTAAATTGTTTAGTTTTATTCCCCCATTTGGTGAGAAATTTTCTAAAATCAAAAGTAAAATTCTTCACTAAACAGAAAAATCAACATAGAAAATAGACGATTCAAGAAGTTTATCTGCTAGACACAGAAAACACAAAATAAGTGGAAAAAATAATAAGGAGAGGAATTAAATACGAAAGGAAAAAGAAAAAGAAAAAAAGAAAAGAAACTCCATTTGTTACATGGGTTTACGCAAGCAATAGCATGACATTTTATGATGAAAGGTTATTTTTCTTGTAGATTTCTACTTATAGTATAGACTTGGAAAACAAAGAGAACATAAAAAATGATGTGGAGAAAAAAAAAAAAAGTGAAAATAGCTTTCGGTGGTTTTGATAAAACTATGAAAGTGATTTTGCAGAAAAAGAAAAGAAGAAAAAAAAAAAAAAAAGAAGTGATTTTGCGGAAAAAAAAAAAGAAAAGAAAAAAGGAAAGGTCATGAAGAAAAAGCAGCAGCTAATGACTCATCTAAAAATAATTAAAAATAAAGAAACCGCAGATAAAGAAGCTTTAAAATTTTTATTATTGCTTAACGTGGGCCCATCGCTTAGCACTATTCGTTATTTCCCCCCCTCGTCAAAATCCCCATTCAATCTAATATTTTCGCCTGCCAAAAAGGTGCCTTCTATAATTTTAGGGTGCCCATACAATCTCGTTATAACCAGCCGTTCATTCATCATCCAACGGAGCTAGATCATGTATTAGATGAAAACGGTACTTTGGGGATGCCTGATTTAAGATCATCCATATATGTATGTATATATATTTTTTCAAGCCACATGTATATCGTGAGAGGAATATGGTGTAACAGTCCTACTAATTTAGCTGCTGTCATCATATTTGCAGATTTGTTTCTCTGATACCCTGGTGTATATACTTCTTCAAATGCCTTCGTTTTAGTTTCTGTGCCACCTGTCTTCTTTCCTTTTAAGATCAACTTCTTACAGGAATCACCACTCAGTCTAAATTCAATCAGGTATTTCTTCCTTTACCCTTTTATTTTAATGAACTTTGTTCTAAATAAAGGTCACTTTTTAAAATTTTTATGTTCCTCCATCATCCTTAATTTACCTTTTTTTTGTTTTTTTTTCCCTTTTATGTTTAGCCATTTTTTTTTTAAATAAATATGCTTCACCTTTGGGGTTTCTCTTTCAAATATATACCCACCCAGGCTTTCATGATTTATTTATGTGTCAACTCTTAAGAAATATTAATCCAACATTTTCTCGGGAGAAAGAGGGAAATAGCATATTTAATATAGCTGGATCGTGACTCCGTCAGGGCAAATTCTCGATGCCACCAGAAGGAGCTCTCAAAGCCGAGCGGGGGCGACTCCTGAATCGGCAAATCAAGATGATCTTTCGCAAGCGATGCTGACGGTGAGTTCGCAAGCAATATGGATTTTCAGATCTGGTTTTTCTGGTTTGATTATGGGTTTTCCAGTCGCCCATCGAGTCCCATTTTGTCGCCTTACCATTGTGAGTCACGACAATAGGTCAGTGACAAAGCTTCGTGGCGTCCTTCGATGGCGGTTGAATGGGGCAAGGCTAGAGTTACAAATCGCACACCTCACCATCGCAAAAACATGATAGCAACATCGTACTCCGGTGAGACGTTCATCGTGATAATAGAACAAGCTTCATCGTACACTTTTGTGGTGGTGGTGGCGTCATGGGGTGGTGGTGGCAGATCTAGATTTCCAGATCTGGATTTGTCAAAAGTGGGGCTTTTTTGCATTTCTTATAAAATTTGCGGTTTTTATAGAAATAGTCAAAAATTAATTTTATTAACCAATAAAATAGGTGAAAAAAAAATCAAAAAAATACTTTAGTGTAAAAATAATATTATTTTTCAATTAGAAAATCCCATTTCAGTTAGAAAATGTAGTATTTTCAATAAGAAATCCAATATATATTTTTTAGAAATTTCTTAATTTTCAATAATTTTTAAGTAAGAAAATCCAATATTTTTTTTTTGGAAATATCTAATTTTTAATTATTTTTAAATAAGAAAATCCAAATATTTTCTCGGAAATCTCTAATTTTCAAAAAGTTTTAAGAAGAAAATTCAATATTTTCTTGGAAATATCTTAATTTTCAATAATTTGTAAGTAAGAAAATCCCAATATTTTCTTGGAAATATATAATTTTCAGTAATTTTTAAGTAAGAAAATCCAATTTTCTTCAAAATATCTTAATTTTCAATAATTTTTAAGAAAATCCAATATTTTCTTGAAAATATCTAATTTTCAATAATTTTTAAATAAAAAATATAATATTTTTTTTAAAATATCTTTATATTCAATAATTTAAAAAAATCCAATATTTGTTTTTGAAAATATCTTTATTTTCAATAATTTTTAAGTAAGAAAATCTTTTTTTTTTTAAATATCGTATTTTCAATAATTTTTTAGTGAGAAAATCCTTATTTTCTCTAATTATTTTAAATCTGATATTTATTTTAGTTTCTTTTCAGATAATAAAATATAAACCAACAAATACAAGACAAAATATATACTTAATAATTTCATTATTTAACAACAAAGCCATAAAACAAAGGTAATATCAAATCAGCCCCAAATTCAATCCCAAATGAAACCTAATCCTAACTTTCCCAAATCACCATCGCTATTACCGCCGCTGCAAGTGCCGTCACTTATCATCGCCGTGCAACAAAATGACAAAACTTGCCATCGTGAACTCTACTCTACCTCGAAACTTCTCTCTCCCTCTCTCTCTCTAATATCTTTCTATTGTCACCATCACCGCTGTACTTGCCAAATGCTGAATCTCTATCTGTGAAGTAAACCTGGTATTTTCAATAAATCCAGTATTTTCAAATAAAATACTTTTTCATATTTCATTAAAATACTTTATTTACTTATATGATTTTTCTAAGTAAATCCAATATTTTTAAATAAAAATCTTTGCATGTTTCATTAAAATACGATTTTCCAAGTAAATAAGGTCTTTCCAAAATATTTCTAATTAATTATATTTCATTAATATATCATATTTTCAAGGAGATCCGATATTTTTGAATTTTTTGATATTTCATTAGAATACGGTGTTTTTAAGTAAATCTAGTAATTCCAAGTAAATCCAATTTTTTCAAATAAAAATCTTTTGGATATTTCATTAAAATATAGTAATTTAAGTAGATCTAATAGTTTCAAATTTTTTGATATTTCATTAAAATATGGTATTTCCAGATAAATTTAGTATTTTCAAGTAAATCTACTATATTCAAATCAAAATCATTTGGATTTTCATTAAAATTCGGTATTTTCAAGTAAATCTAATATTAAAAAAAAATAAAACATTTACTAGAAAATAATATATTTACTAGACAATGATTTATTAACTCTTAATAAATCTAGTATTTACTAGCAAAGACAGTATTCTCTCAAAAAAATCTTGTATTTACCGGTCTATTTGATATTTATTGGTAATTCAACTATCTATTAGTAATTATTTAACAATTTCTTCTTATTTTACAAACTTTCTTAAATTACAAAATACACCCCAAAGTTTTCCTAAATTAAAACCCCAAATTCATTCAAACCCTAACCCTAAATCTCAAATCTAAAAATCCTAAACCAGCCCTAACCCAAATACCCTAATTCAACCAGCCCACTATTGCCACCATCGGAGCAACACCACGGGACGGAGCAGCCACCAACAGAAAGAGCAGTCGCCGACCTCAACGTAATACCTGTCGAAAGCGAAAGCCGACAGCAATCTGCTACAACCAAAAACCTCGGCGTAGCCGCTGTGCTGCCATCTTTGCAACTTTTCCCGGTCTCAAGCATCAATGACGCCAAACCCCAGCCAATTCACCTGCAAAAAAATCCAACAAATCCCAAAGAAGAAGATCGAATGGGAACCATGTCACTAGAGAAAGAAACCTGATGAATTCCATATCAAGCAACCTCGTCACCATCGTGATCCTAACATCATTGTGATCTGTTGCTGTTGCTGCTTTGATCTCGGTCGATGAGATGGCGGGGAGAAAGAGAGAGAGAGAGAGAGAGAACATAGAGGGGAAGGGAACAATTGCATATATGACCTCCAAATCAAACGGCATTACGGATATAACCTTGTTTTAAAATTTATTTTATTTTTTATTTATTTTAATTTAATTATTAAGAAAATGACTCTAAAAGTCCCACCTTTTCAAAAAAAGACCCTTGCGTCCCAGTTCTGAAACTTAAGTCTCATCCATGTATCGATATTCCCCCCAAAACTCTACCAAAAAAAAAAAAAAAATAGAGAACTGAAGTACACTCCCTCCCTCCCACTCTGCTCTCCCTCCCTGTCGGGTGTCCGTCCCTAACCTTCACACCCCCCCCCCCCAACCCTCAAAATATCTACCAGTCAAACCAAAGAAAAAAAAAAAAAACTGAAGCACACTCCCTTCAAAAAAGCACACTCTCTATTTGAATAGTTAATTTCATTGATATTAATATATTCATTTTCCATGTTAGAAAAAAAAACTTCATTTTTCATTTTTGGACTATCTTCCAAACGCCAAACGGTTGGAACGGTCTTCTTGGTTGGTAAAACTAGAGAAGGAACAAGGCTTGCGGACCATCCCAACCGTACTGATCGATATATACAAAATGAAAGTTTTTTCTTGTTTTCTTATTTTTAATTTTTGCACATCTATCTATTTGAATAGTTAATTTCATTGACATTAAGATATTCATTTTCCATGTTAAAAAAAAAACTTTATTTTTCATTTTTTGAGTTTCTTCTAACCGTCAGACGGTTGGAACAGTCATCTCTGTTGGTAAAACCAGTGAAGTGGTCAACATGTACAAATTAAAAGTTTTTTCTTGTTTTCTTATTTTTTATTTTTGCACATCTCTCTATTTGAATAGTTAATTTCATTGACATTAATATATTCATTTTTCATGTTAGAAAAAAAAACTTCATTTTTCATTTTTGGACTTTCTTCCAACCGCCAAACGGTAGGAACGGTCTTCTCGGTTGGTAAAACCAGAGAAGGAACAAGGCTTGCGAACCGTCCCAACCGTACTGATCGATATATACAAAATGAAAGTTTTTTCTTGTTTTCTTATTTTTAATTTTTGCACATCTATCTATTTGAATAGTTAATTTCATTGACATTAAGATATTCATTTTCCATGTTAAAAAAAAAACTTTATTTTTCATTTTTTGAGTTTCTTCTAACCGTCAGACGGTTGGAACAGTCATCTCGGTTGGTAAAACCAGTGAAGTGGTCAACATGTATAAATTAAAAGTTTTTTCTTGTTTTCTTATTTTTTATTTTTGCACATCTCTCTATTTGAATAGTTAATTTCATTGACATTAATATATTCATTTTCCATGCATGTTAGAAAAAAAAACTTCATTTTTCATTTTTGGACTTTCTTCCAACCGCCAAACGGTTGGAATGGTCTTCTCGGTTGGTAAAACTAGAGAATGAAGAAGGCTTGCGGACCATCCCAACCGTACTGATCGATATATAAAAAATGAAAGTTTTTTCTTGTTTTCTTATTTTTAATTTTTGCACATCTCTCTATTTGAATAGTTAATTTCATTGACATTAATATATTCATTTTCCATGTTAGAAAAAAAAAACTTCATTTTTTATTTTTGGACTTTCTTCCAACCGCCAAGCGGTTGGAACGGTCTTCTCAGTTGGTAAAACCAGAGAAGGAACAAGGCTTGCGAACCGTCCCAACCGTACTGATCGATATATACAAAATGAAAGTTTTTTCTTGTTTTCTTATTTTTAATTTTTGCACATCTCTCTATTTGAATAGTTAATTTCATTGATATTAAAATATTCATTTTCCATGTTAAAAAAAAAACTTTATTTTTCATTTTTTGAGTTTCTTCTAACCGTCAGACGGTTAGAACGGTCATCTCGGTTGGTAAAACCAGTGAAGTGGTCGACATGTACAAAATAAAAGTTTTTTCTTGTTTTCTTATTTTTAATTTTTGCACATCTCTCTATTTGAATAGTTAATTTCATTGACATTAAGATATTCATTTTCCATGTTAAAAAAAAACTTTATTTTTCATTTTTTGAGTTTCTTCTAATCGTCAGACGCTTGGAACGGTCATCTCGGTTGGTAAAACTAGTGAAGTGATCGACATGTACAAAATAAAAGTTTTTTCTTGTTTTCTTATTTTTAGTTTTTGCATATCTCTCTATTTGAATAGTTAATTTTATTGACATTAAGATATTCTATAATGTTCATTTTCCATGTTAAAATTTTTTTTTTTTTGGATTTTTATTTTTTTGGAAACTCTTCCAACCGTCATACAATTGGAACGGTCTTCTCATACTAAAAGATAAAATCAAAGTCTTTTTATATCTTTTATTTTAATTTAGAATTTTCTCTTTTTTTTAATAGTTAGTTTTGTTGAAATTAATATATTATATAATGTTTAATTCTCAAAATTCAACATTAAAAAAACGTTGTATTTTTATTTTTTTGGAAACTCTTCCAACCGTCATACAATTGGAATGGTCTTCTCGTATTAACCGACGAAATCAAAGTCTTTTGTTCTCTTTTATTTTAATTTAGAATTTTCTCTTTTTATTTTAATAGTTAGTTTTGTTGAAATTAATATATTATATAATGTGTAATTCTCAAAATACAACATTAAAAAAATGTTGTGTTTTTATTTTTTTGGAAACTCTTCCAACCGTCATACAATTGGAACGGTCTTCTCATACTAAAAGATAAAATCAAAGTCTTTTCATATCTTTTATTTTAATTTAGAATTTTTTTAATAGTTAGTTTTGTTGAAATTAATATATTATATAATGTTTAATTCTCAAAATACAACATTAAAAAAACGTTGTATTTTTATTTTTTTGGAAACTCTTCTAACCGTCATACAATTGGAATGGTCTTCTCGTATTAACCGACGAAATCAAAGTCTTTTGTTCTCTTTTATTTTAATTTAGAATTTTCTCTTTTTATTTTAATAGTTAGTTTTGTTGAAATTAATATATTATATAATGTGTAATTCTCAAAATACAACATTAAAAAAATGTTGTGTTTTTATTTTTTTGGAAACTCTTCCAACCGTCATACAATTGGAACGGTCTTCTCATACTAAAAGATAAAATCAAAGTCTTTTCATATCTTTTATTTTAATTTAGAATTTTTTTTAATAATTAGTTTTGTTGAAATTAATATATTATATAATGTTTAATTCTCAAAATACAACATTAAAAAAATGTTGTGTTTTTATTTTTTTGGAAACTCTTCCAACCGTCATACAATTGGAACGGTCTTCTCATATTAAAAGATAAAATCAAAGTCTTTTCATATATTTTATTTTAATTTAGAATTTTCTCTTTTTATTTTAATAGTTAGTTTTGTTGAAATTAATATATTATATAATCTTTAATTCTCAAAATACAACATTAAAAAAACTTTGTATTTTTATTTTTTTGGAAACTCTTCCAACCGTCATACAATTGGAATGGTCTTCTCGTATTAACCGACGAAATCAAAGTCTCTTGTTCTCTTTTATTTTAATTTAGAATTTTCTCTTTTTATTTTAATAGCTAGTTTTGTTCAAAATTAATATATTATATAATGTGTAATTATCAAAATACAACATTAAAAAAATGTTGTGTTTTTATTTTTTTGGAAACTCTTCCAACCGTCATACAATTGGAACGGTCTTCTCATACTAAAAGATAAAATCAAAGTCTTTTCATATCTTTTATTTTAATTTAGAATTTTCTCTTTTTTTTTAATAGTTAGTTTTGTTGAAATTAATATATTATATAATGTTTAATTCTCAAAATTCAACATTAAAAAAACGTTGTATTTTTATTTTTTTGGAAACTTCCAACCGTCATACAATTGGAATGGTCTTCTCGTACTAACCGACGAAATCAAAGTCTTTTGTTTTCTTTTATTTTAATTTAGGATTTTCTCCTTTTTTTTAATAGTTAGTTTTGTTGAAATTAATATATTATATAATGTGTAATTCTCAAAATACAACATTAAAAAAACGTTGTATTTTTATTTTTTTGGAAACTCTTCCAACCGTCATACATTGGAATGGTCTTCTCGTATTAACCGACAAAATCAAAGTCTTTTGTTCTCTTTTATTTTAATTTAGAATTTTCTCTTTTTATTTTAATAGTTAGTTTTGTTGAAATTAATATATTATATAATGTGTAATTCTCAAAATACAACATTAAAAAAATGTTGTGTTTTTATTTTTTTGGAAACTCTTCCAACCGTCATACAATTGGAACGATCTTCTCATATTAAAAGATAAAATCAAAGTCTTTTCATATCTTTTATTTTAATTTAGAATTTTCTCTTTTTTTTAATAGTTAGTTTTGTTGAAATTAATATATTATATAATGTTTAATTCTCAAAATACAACATTAAAAAAACGTTGTATTTTTATTTTTTTGGAAACTCTTCCAACCGCCATACAATTGGAATGGTCTTCTCGTACTAACCGACGAAATCAAAGTCTTTTGTTCTCTTTTATTTTAATTTAGAATTTTCTCTTTTTTTTAATAGTCAGTTTTGTTGAAATTAATATATTATATAATGTGTAAGTCTCAAAATACAACATTAAAAAACGTTGTGTTTTTATTTTTTTGGAAACTCTTCCAACCGTCATACAATTGGAACGGTCTTCTCATACTAAAAGATAAAATCAAAGTCTTTTCATATCTTTTATTTTAATTTAGAATTTTTTTTAATAGTTAGTTTTGTTGAAATTAATATATTGTATAATGTTTAATTCTCAAAATACAACATTAAAAAAAACGTTGTATTTTTATTTTTTTGGAAACTCTTCCAACCGTTATACAATTGGAATGGTCTTCTCGTACTAACCGACGAAATTAAAGTCTTTTGTTCTCTTTTATTTTAATTTAGAATTTTCTCTTTTTTTTAATAGTCAGTTTTGTTGAAATTAATATATTATATAATGTGTAATTCTCAAAATACAACATTAAAAAAACGTTGTGTTTTTATTTTTTTGGAAACTCTTCCAACCGTCATACAATTGGAATGGTCTTCTCATACTAAAAGATAAAATCAAAGTCTTTTCATATCTTTTATTTTAATTTAGAATTTTCTCTTTTTTTTACAAGCGCATGTTTTTCACCACAAACAACTTCGTAGTAGACTTGACTATGTGAAAATCAAAACAAGTTTTCAATGAAGCATTGATTACCAAATTCTTCACCTCATTCTTGCTCGCAAATTCTTGACCAATTGCAATATCCATACCATCATAGAAGTGGAAAGACACATAACCATCGTCATTTAAATTATCAAGTCCTTCATTTTCATCAACATCAAGTCTCTCTTTGTCATTTGCTTCTCCACTTTCGTTATTCTTGATGAGCTCAACATGTAATATGCTTCTACGTTGCGATATAGCACAACGGTCCAAAAGATAACATTTTGCATCAAAATCATCCAAAATAAACTTAGGTTCTGGTTCTATTGAAACCAAAGGGATGTAACTTAGTTTCAAATCTGTACTTCTTCGACTTACAGGAAGCCTTTCAAATATACAATCAACAATCTCAGAATATTTTACCTTATTCGGATCATCCAATAATACTATGCTCTTCAATTCCTTATTCCTTGGACACCATTTGTAAGAACCATCTTCTTTTTCCTTCCATTCTCCACCAAATCGATAGTATATGACAATCTCAGTCATTTTCCTAAAAAAAAAAAAAAAAAATTAATTACTTTAAAAGAACATGAAAAATTAATGAGAAGACCGTATAGATTATCTAAACGGTTGGAATGGCCAGTCAGGTCGATCGTTCACGGTCAGAAATTCCTGATAGTTGAAATTCAACCAATACTGACCGTACTGACCGTACCAACCGATAAGAACAGTTTGATGGTCTGCATGGGTTTCCCTGTTCATCTCCGTTTTTTTCCTCAAAATTTCAGATTAAAAATAAATAAATGAGAAGACCGTATAGATTGTCCAAACGGTTGGAATGGCCTGTCAGGCCGATCGTTTACGGTCAGAAATTCCTGATAGTTGAAATTCAGCCAATACTGACCGTACTGACCGTATCAACCGATAAGAACAGTTTGACGGTCTGCATGGGTTTCCCTGTTCATCTCTGTTTTTTTCCTCAAAATTTCAGATTAAAAATAAATAAATGAGAAGACCGTATAGATTGTCTAAACGGTTGGAATGGCTAGTCAAGCCGATCGTTTACGGTCAGAAGTTCCTGATAGTTGAAATTCAGCCAATACTGACCGTGCTGACCGTACCAACCGATATGAACAGTTTGACGGTCTGCATGGGTTTTCCTGTTCATTTCTGTTTTTTTCCTCAAAATTTCAGATTAAAAATAAATAAATGAGAAGACCGTATAGATTGTCCAAACGGTTGGAATGGCCAGTCAAGCCGATCGTTTACGGTCAGAAATTCCTGATAGTTGAAATTCAGCCAATACTAACCGTACTGACCGTCCCAACCGATAAGAACAGTTTGACGGTCTGCATGGGTTTCCCTGTTCATCTCCGTTTTTTTCCTCAAGGGGATGAGAGGGTGAGGGTTTTTTTTTTTTAGGGAACGTGGGTTTTTTGATGAAGAAGAAGAAGAAGAAGGGGAAGATGGGTTTTTTTTTTTATTTTTTTTTTATGGGATGATTTGTTATCTTTTATTATTATTATTATTATTATTATTATTATTATTATTATATATTTTAACAAAAAGGGCATTCTAGAGAATATAAAATTTTTATTAAAAGTGGGGGTCATTTATGTAAAGTTTGTTCATTGAAGGTTAGTCATGCAATCAAAGGTCCCTTTTAAGGTTAAATTTGTAAAGCACCCGAGGGGAAGAGAGGTAATGGGATTTGTTGTGTAGGAATAAAATAAAAGTAAAAGAAATAAGAAAAGGCATAATACTTATGAATTAAAACATAAAAATTACTTATTTCAATAGTTGTTGGCTATTCAAAAGAGACGACTTTCTTTTATTTTTATTTCACTTGAGTATTCCATTAAAACTTTTCATGTAGTTATACAAATTTCTTAAGAAAAGAAATTAATGAAGAGTAATTTAGAGTTCAGAACAATTTAGAACAATTTCATAGGATTTTTTTAATTTTATTTTCATTTATGGTAAATGTGGTGTTTGTTTTTTAATTATTTTATAAAAAAATTATTTTCATTTATATGTATGTGGGTTTATGAGCATGTTTATGATTTTAAGGAAATTTTCTTGTAAAGTAAAAATATATTAAAATTATTTATTGATATTGTGGGGATATTTATTAATATTGTGAGTGTAAATAAAATCACCCTAAAATATTTAAGAGGTGTAAAGACCAATTTATACAGGTACCTACTATATTAAAATTAAATAAAAAAAGCTAATATATTAAAATTAGAAAAAGAAAAATCAAAAAAGGTAAAGGGGCCATGGCCCCCCTGGCCCCACCCCCGTCCTCTTCCGCCATTGCCTAATATCAAGAAATTGATTGCACGCAGGTTTTGTGGTCAAAGTTTGTTCTGAGATCATCAGTCGTGGAGGAGAAATGGCTGAGATTGTAGTCGGCCCTGTCATTGACAAGCTGGTAGACTTACTATTGGACGAGGCAAAATTGTTCAAGGGAGTCCACAAAGAAGTCGAGAGTCTAAAAGCTGAACTGGAAAGCATCAAGTGTTTCTTGAAAGATGCAGAATCAAGGTCGGGGAAAGGAGACGTCAATGACGGCGTGAAACTTTGGGTGAAACAAGTCAGGGACGAAGCTAATCACATAGAAGACGTTATTGATGAATACCTTCGCCATGTAGCACCACGCCGTCATGAGAGTGGATTTGTTGGTTTCCTTCAGAAGATACATCGCTCGGTCAAACAGATAAAAGCACGTCATCGCATTGCTTCTGAGGTTGGAGACATTAAGACGTCACTACTTGAGATCAAGGAGAGAAGTGAAAGGTACGATTTCCGATCTTCCTCGGAAGATGGACCCAGTGGTACAAGCACTACGGCTTCAGAACAGTACGACCCTCGATTGGATTCCATTTTCATTGAAGAAGATGATGTTGTGGGCATTGATTCAACACGAGATGATTTGATAAGCATGTTGGTTGATGGAGCATCCACGCGTACGGTGATTTCATTAGTAGGCATAGGTGGAGTGGGGAAGACTACTCTGGCAAGTAAAGTCTACGAGAATGAAGTGGTTAAAAAACACTTTAATTGCCGATGTTGGATCACTGTGTCTCGGTCCTATGACTTGAAGAAGAAACTTCAAAGTATGGCCACACAGCTTTTCATAGATGAAGAAGGCCCCGGTGACAGAACAGATGAGATTGAAGGCTTAATCAGGTCATTAAGAGAAGTTTTGAATGCACGGAGGTATATGGTTGTTTTTGATGATGTATGGGATGTGGAGTTTTGGGAAGTCATAAAACATGCTTTGCCTCCGAATGATAAAGGTAGCAGGGTAGTTGTCACAACGCGTAATGACACAATCGGTGCTTTTGCTTCTCAAGAGAACTCATGTGATCGTGTCCATAAACTGGAGCCTATGTCAGAGGAAATGGCTTGGGAATTGTTTTGCAAAAAGGCATTCCAATCTAAGAAGTCTACGAATTCTTCATGTCCTGGGGAGTTGGAGGAATTGTCTCGTGAAATTGTTAGCAAATGTCAAGGCCTGCCACTAGTAATTACTGCTATGGCTCGTTTACTATCAGCGAAAGAGAAGATTAAGTCAGAATGGCAAAACGTTCTGGAGAATATGAGCACTGAGTTTGAAAGTAATCGCCAGCTTGCAAGGACTTTAAAGATACTCTCCTTGAGTTATGATGATCTGCCGTACCACCTTAAATCTTGCTTTTTGTATTTTGGCATTTTTCCAGAGGACTACTTAATTGCTGATGCAAGATTATACAGGCTGTGGATTGCCGAAGGTTTCGTAAAGCCCAGAGGAAACAAGCAACCTGAAGAGATCGCAAAAGAGTACCTAGAGGAGCTCATTCATAGAAACTTAGTTCAAGTCTTACATTTAGAGTGTCAAACACATAATAGGATGTGCAAAGTTCATGACATGATGCGTGAGATCATCTTACTGAAGATGGATGAATTAGGTTTCTGTCAAATTTTGGATAAAAATAACTCAAGATTTAGAAAGAAGTATCGTCGTCTATCAATCCATGGAGGCGTGGCAAATGTTCAAGAGATTGCAAAAGATTCTGGGGTTCGTTCAGTTTTTATTTTCAATGTCGATGGACCGATGCAATCTTTAGTGGTTACTTTGGTTAAAAGATTTAAGCTCTTAAGGTTGTTGGAATGCAGAGACACTCCTCTTGATTCTCTTCCAAAAGAGGTGGGAAATTTATTCCACCTGAAATACTTAGGTCTGAGAAATACCAAAGTGGAGACGCTTCCGAAATGTGTTGGTAAGCTGCAAAATTTGCTGACATTAGATCTTGCAAATACCCTAGTGCGAGAGCTACCATTTGAGATCAATAAATTTCGGAAACTGAGACACTTTGTCATCCATCATTTTGGCTTGGGGTTAAGCAACAATTTGGATTCATTTTATGGCGTTAAGATACCACAGGGGATTGGGTGTTTGAAGTACTTACATACACTATGGCTAGTGGAAGCACATCTTGAAGAACCTGGTGCAATAAATGAGTTAGGAAACTTGCAACAGTTGAGGTGCTTTTGCATCGCAAAGTTGACCACGGAGACAGGGAGGGCTCTTTGTAGTTCCATTGAGCAGATGACCTACCTTCGTTATTTATATTTGTCACTAATCGGTGAGGATGAAATCTTAGATTTACAATCCATCTCATCTCCTCCTTGTTCTCTCCGCTTTCTTGCTATAAGGGGACCTTTACTGGGCTTGCCTCATTGGATATCATTGCTTGATCATCTACAGGAGTTGGACTTAAGATTTTCAAAGCTGCACGATGACCCATTAAGTTTCCTCCATGGCCTGCCTAATTTAGAGAGACTTTTCCTCTACAATGCATATGATGGAGAAGAACTGCATTTCAAAGAAGGTGGCTTTCGGAAACTCACGGTGCTTAGTCTAAGAAACTTGGCAGAATTAGAGGTCTTGAAAATAGATCGAGGAGCGTTGCCTTGTCTTGAGATGCTAGCTATTGGAGCTAGACACCTGAAGGAAGTGCCTTCCGGCATCCAACACTTGTGCAACCTGAAAACTTTAAGATTCCACCACATGCCAACAGAATTTATCGACGGCATGAAACCAGATGGAGGCCGAGATTATTGGAAAGTTATGCATGTTTCATCGGTCACTTTCTGGACGCAAGGCGCTGTAACCGGGAAGCTACGTGAGTCTGACACTTATGACTTCTGCTGTGCGAAACACTTCAGAATGCTATGAAAGGTATTTTCTTTTGCACAAGAAATATCTCTAGTTTTATTTTGTGCCTACATAAGTATTTTATTTTTCGATATTGGAAGAAAAAATTTAAACTTTGAACCTCAATATAAGTCTAATGTGATATAAAACCGAGCTAAGCCTTTGACGAAAACTTTCACAAGTTGATTTCGATTAACCACTCTTTTACATGGTAATTAAAAGTTGGATTTAACAAAAGTCCAGATTGTATCTTGTATTGCCTACTACAAACTTTTCAAAATGTTTACTTGCAGTTACTAAATTTGAACTCTGATTTTTGATAGATTTTCCAACATGTAGTTAAATTGAGATACTATTTCTATTAGATCTAACAACTTGGTTGCTGCTAGTTCCTCTGCTATGCTAATTCACCACTCTGCATCATTCTTGTACGACCTCTCTCTATACACTCACCATATCTTTCAATTGTTGTAGGAACCAATGGCAACGCTTGGAGGGAAATGAATCACACGGGACTCGTTCTCTCAAATCAATTGTCCCACTCGTAGAACTCATTCTGTTTCTTGCGACGATCATAAAGACTGGTCACCGCTCACATTTAAAGTTGGTTTGCATCAGTGCGAGGACATTGCTGTAAAGATGTTGTTCAGAAACCATGTGTTTTTTTACCTCTCCCCGTCCATGTAATTTCGTTCTTCTAAACAGAACATGGTTTTGTTTGTGTGTATGTGTGTGTGTGGTTTTTCTTTTTTTTTTCTTTTTTTTTTTTTCCGTTCTTTCTTGGATTTGTGTCGTACCATTTCTGTATTGCTATCGTGTGTTTTAAGCCTTTCGGTGCAGTTTGATTTTGCATATGCTTTACGCTTACTTTGTCGGGTGAATTTCTTTGGCACGTAAATCTTATTTTGCATATGTTTGCATATGCTTTTTCTTCGGAAGAATAGTATTGTACATTCCGTGTCCAATTTAGGACTCTAGATATTAAAGACCAATTCATAAAACTCATATGTAGTTTAAATCATTGAGTTCGTTGTTATCGACCATTGATGATGAACAACATCATGCCAGCTTGTCGAAAAGGTAAGGGGAAAACATAAATCAATTGGTACAGAAATCTCAGCTCAGTTTCGCCTTTCTAGCAATAACTTTGGTGAGAAATTCAAGCTTGTTTAATAAAAGCTTTGATCTCCGAAACTAATTCTTTCTTTTTTCCCCCGTTTAAAACAGATTTTCTATAATGGCCCAAGTTCCACAAATAAGAAATACAAAATGTGTTCTGTAAAAATAGATTCAATGAGAATATTGGGTATGTACAGACAGAGGATCTTAACTTCCAAGGCTCTTCTTGTGAGCTGAAAAAGATATTCAACAGGGAAAATAGAAGAAGAGAAAAAACCGAATTGATTTAGCTAAATTACCCCATTTAGAAGCAGTAAAATTCATAGTAATCTGATAAAGGTCAAGATCGAATGCACTTTACGGAAAAGAGTATACAAAAATTCTCCAATGCAGCCTCTAAAAAATCCTAAATAATGACCAATAAGACTAAAAACAAGAATTACGTGTAGTGCAGTTAACCAATGAGGAGGGGAGGGAACCAAGAGCAAGGCAAGCCAACTTCCATGGAAATGGCACTAACTGAACAATAGAGAGCCCATAGAGTTTAGCAACGACGGTAACTCGAAATCCGTTGGACGTCCCAAGGCATAGGCTCATGAGTCATGAACAACTAAGTTGATAATGAGCCTTCCCTTGGAAATTTAGCAAGGAGAAATGAAGCAAACTAGCTGCATGGAACTTGGGCTGGACTTAATGCACCCGTTGAAGGGTAAACTATTATCTTATATGTACATAAATATGTATTTTTTTTTCCTTCTAGTTTTTTCTGGTAAAATATAGTAAATATTATCTTTTAATATAGTAAAATTCATATGTTTTTTTTGTTTACGCATAATTTTCTTATGTTTATATACATTGAATAATTTAAAGTATATAAATATAGGAAAATTATGATCTTATAAATATAAGAAAATATAATTTTCTTAATAATTGGAGGGTAAATTATTATCTCATTTATACATGAATATGTATTTTTTTCCTTTTGGTTTTTTCTGTAAAAGATAGTAAATATTATCTATTAATATAGTAAAATTCATATATTTTTTAATCTACACATAATTTTCTTATATTTATATACATTGAATAGATAGTAGAGATTGTGAGACATATGACATGTCCAAAATTACATTAAGTAAATACTCAAATGTCATATCTTAGTATCGATATTGTTTAAACTAATAAGATATTGTAAATACTTTTGAATATTCTAAAAACTATTTTATTATTCATGTTTTCTTATCATATGAATGAAACAATGAATGTAATCTTCCTACACTAGTACAGAATGTAGATACCACAACGGTTTTTAACCGTCATGGTAATATTTCCATGACGGTTTTCTAACCGTCGTGGAATCTAAGGTCGTGGAATCTTTTCAAATTCTACTACGGTTTTTTACCCGTCGTGGAATAGGCAAAAAAATAGGGCCTAAATGTGGACATTTAAGAACATATCACGACGGTTCTATGCAAAAAACCGTCGTGATAGGCGGACCTACCACGACGGTTTTTCAAGAAAACCGTCGTGGTAGGTCCATCTATCACTACGGTTTTTCGGTTTTTCAGAAAAATCACCATGGTAGGGTCCGCCGAAAAAAAAATTTTGCGAATTCATTTCATTTCCCATGGTTGGCAAATCCGGAAAATTTAACTCACAAAATCAACATTTTTTTCTGGAAAATTCTCAAATCCGTGCTTTACCCAATCAATTTTAAAGCAATTTAAATCACAACGACAATCAACAATCACCGAAAGTACGGATTTTGGACATTTTTCTATTGAAAATTCCCAAATCAACAATCAACTAAATCAACATTTTGGAAGGAACATTGTGGATTTTTGACATTTTGGACGGCAATTTCACAATCAACAACCACAATAAAAAAAATCAACATTTTGGACAAAAAATTCCCAAATCCGTGCCTTACCCAAGCAAGATACATTTCAACTTACCAGATTGTCGAGCATGGATACGGGCAGAGTGGTAGAGAATGTAGGAGACGAAGGAATGGCGGCAAGAGGGAGAGGGAAAAAGGCTCGGAATTATAGAGGGAAAGGGAGGAATGACGCCTAGAGAAAGAGGGAAAAAGGCTCGGAGTTAGAGAGAGAGCGAGGAATGGCGGCGAGAATGTAGAGAGCGAGCGGAGAGAGATAAATGGAGGGAGGATATGGGTGGCTTTGGGTTTGGAGTTAGAGTTTATATTAGAGAGTGAAAAAGGCTTGCAATGTAATGGGGTGGGAAAGAGGGTATTTTTTTGGGTTTTAATATACGCTTCAAAAAGTTGAACAATTTTAAAAATTTTCAAAATTCTCGCCTTCATACCTACCACAATGGTTTTTGGGGGAAAAAAAAAAACCGTAGTGATAGGGTGAAAATTTCAAAAAAAAAAATTTTTGACCTACCACGACGGTTTTTTGGATCATGACCACAACGGTTTTTGGGAAAAACTGTCGTGGTAGGTGAAATTTTTTTTTTTTTTTGACATACCTGGTAGGTGGAAAATTTTTTTTGGACCTACCACGATAATTTTTGGGAAAAACCGTCGTGGTAGTGTTAAAAATTCAAAAAAAAATTTATTTAAAATTTTTTTTTCAAAATTTTAGTTGCGATATCACGACGGTTTTTTTAACCATCATGGTATCTCTAGCTTCCATGACGGTTTTCTATAACCGTCGTGGAAGCTTCAAGCTTCCATGGCGGTTATAGAAAACCGTCATAGAAGCATGGTCTTCCACGACGGTTTTCAGAAACCCTATTTCACTCCGTGTTTTTGTCGTATTTTCCACGACGGTTTTTTAAAAAACAGTCGTAGAAGTTCCACGATGGTTTTCAGAAACCCTATTCCACTCCGTGTTTTTGTCGCATTTTCCACGACGGTTTTTTAAAAAACAGTCGTGGAAGTTCCGTCGTGAAATCCACATTTTGTTGTAGTGCTATATTAGATTGCATTTCAGTTATTTATCATTTACTATGTTATGCTCACTTCTTACTATGAAAATTTTTCATATGCTTAGTATTTAATTGAGAGTTTCATTTAATTTATGTATTATTAACTCTTTTAGATTTTCATAAAGTTTTATTTAAAAATTTTAGCATTTTAAAATGAATTTCCATATTTTATATCAATTTTCATCGATATCGATATTTTCACAAAATTTTAGTACCGATATCTCCTTAAATATCGATATTTTTATCCTCGTTAGCACAGTAGTGGTTTATGTGATTTCTCTCCTTTTTTAAATGGTTCTAATACTCCGTCAAACTTCATTGTATTTTCTTTTTATTGTTATTAATTCCATGTGGGATGGATAAATGATGAGAATGTTAAAATTAAGGGTAATGTCCTAGTCGGAATATCTTAGTATACCTATTGATTTAATGTCTATATATATTAATATATATAAATATATGATGTCATGTCAAAATTTAGGCTGCATTCAAATGCACCTGATTTTTTTTTTTTTTTTTTGAATTTTCAAGCCTTTTAGCGACGACATATTTGCTAAAGGGTTTGATAGAGATCGGCTATTATGGTTGATGACCGTTGATATCCCAGTTGGAAGTGCTAGTTGATTTTTAAATGTAAACAAGCAACTTTGAATAATTATAAAAAGATACCAAATAACAACATTTTTTGTGTTATATTAGTACAACGGTCTTTAAATCTGTATTATTCAAGTACTTTCTCTTTTTATAATAGATATGATGGTTCAATACCGAATAGTATCATAATTTTTTCATATTTTAGTGTAGAATTCTCATAATAATATATATATATATATGCTAATTTTTGAAAAAAAAAAATCTATAACATGATTATATCTCATTTTCTATGGTTCTCATTCTAAAATATTCAAAGCCCAAATAGGGTTTCTTTTAATGATTATCTGTTACGGTTATTTATATTTTATACCATGTTTAGCTTTTATTAAAAACTAATTAAATCATATATTTTGACATTTTCTTTTTTTTATACTATCATATTATATATGATATATAAATTTTTATCTTTTTGTCACTCAACACTTAATTTTGACCATAAAATACTCAAAATATCATAAAAAAGAAAAACTAAAAATTGAGTTATTAACCTTTTATACTTTGTTGTATTTTACTCTTGTTCAGAAAAAATATACTCTACACTTTAAAGTCATGCATTTTAGTACGTTAATAACATTTAACACAAATAACATTTTTTTCTCGGTCAACACTTTATTTTGACCTAAATATACCAAAAATTTAATTTCTTTTTTTTTTCATCCACCAATCAATTAGCTGACCAGGCAAGTCACATATGTTAAAAGAGGCTGATGGTCTGATTTCCGTTATTAAAGCATGGCCAAAATGCTTATCAACAGAAGATATAAAGACAAAAGCCCCTCCTCCATTTAATTGAAATAATGTGTTTCACCTATGAATGCGACATCTATCTTCTATCATTTGTAAATAGTCTGAAAATTGAAAATTTATAGATTAAAAAAAATGCTCTAATAGTAGGGTTTCTTTTTTTTTAATCTTTATCAAAAATTAAGTTTTACGTATATTTTATTGATTTTTAATGAGATTGAACGATTAAAAACGTCCAATTGAAGTTATATTTAGTGTTAGAATTATTCTCATATATCTTCTAAACTTTAAGATTATTTTCGCTTTATTCTATGTACATAAAAACCTCTCATATTTCCCTCTAAACTTTGAACTAATCTGACTTAATCTCTCAAAAAAATAGGAGAAGTATTCTTATTAATTCATTTATGTTTGGATTTCTATTAAAAAGAAACGAAAAAAAAAATAGGAATACATTTAACTTTTTTTTTTCTTTCTGCTTTTAAGGAATACTTTAATAGAAGGGATTCATGGGATAAACAAAAAAATAACTCTTAATTTTAACCACTTTAAGTTAACCTTTTGCCCATGTCTACTTGAAAGGGAGTGGTTGTGGTAGAGTCTAATTAAGGAGCACTACCATTATGTTCGATGTGACTATCAAAAAGATATCGGTGTGATGAATGGAAAGGTCATAAAATAAGGTATACCGATTTTGATCTAGTATTGAGCACATATAATTTTGTTTTCATTTCATCTTTGCAGCTTTTTCTTTCTCTTTTTTTTTTTTTCTTTTTCTTTGAAGCTTTTTCTTCTTCCTCCTCATAATTTCTTTTTTCTTTTTTGGACAACTGAATATTCCATTAACGATCGTTTTTGGAGGAGTAAGGAGATTTAGATCTAAGATCGAAGTCTATTTTGGAGGTCTTCAACTTGAAATCCGAGGCCAGAAGCTCCTTGAAGTCATTCATGGATGTTGAGTTTCTTCTTATTCTTCTTCTTCTCTTCTCATTTTTTTTTCCAATTGGACAAAAGAGGAAAAAGAGATTGAAGATTGAATGAAAGGATAAAAGGACCATTCATTTTCAAAGATCTTAAGTTCATTACCAATTGTAATGTCTTCCATTTTTGTTTTTTTGTTTCCTTTTCTTTTTTTTTTTTTTTCTTGTAATTGAATATGAACCTATAGAGGCCCATTTTCAGTTTTGGGATTTTTGAAACTTTTCTACTACTTCTTTTGCCTGAAACTTGAACGCACCAACGAATTAACAAAAAAGAAGGATATTTTATGGCTGAATGTACTTTTCATTTGAATTTTGATATGGAGATGTGAAAATTAGAATAGTAAATGAAACGATCCGTGGCTCCATCTTCATTTGGTATGATATTGTCTACCTTGGGCATTATCTCCTCATAATTTTGCTCTTGGACTTATCCCAAAAGACCTCATATCATTAGGAAGTTGTCTCTTTACTTATGAACCATCACATATATCTATCCCAAAACGATATGAGACTACACATCTTATATTTTTCTTATAGAAACTGGTAACTATCACAACATATCAATAACATGACATATAAGTTAGAACTGCCTCGGGAGATGGCCTCTATCCATAATATACTCCATGTCTTAATGTGGAAAAGGTATGTATCGGATTTTTCTCACATCATTCAACCACAATTAATTCAAATTCAAGAGAATAAAAGTTATGACGAGAAAAGAGTTGATACTCTAGATCGAAAGGACCTTAAGGAATACAGAGATTCCCTTAGTAAAAGCTATTTGATGCAATCACAAGATAGAGTAAGTAACATGGAAGTGAGAAGACACTATGAGAACAAATCACCCAGAAATATTCTAAGTTTCGAAGATGAAACTTTTATAAGATTAGAGGGGTTGTAATGCCCCAACTTTAAGCTAACCATAAAATACTAATCTGTGTTAGAAATTAATGTAAAAGATGTGTCGATAATATGTTTAGTTATTTCAAACATTACTTTGAGTTATTTTTATAGGTGACGCGATGAGAAGTTGATATGCTAGAACAAAGTTCATATCAAAATTGATTAATTTTATAAAACACTACAACAAAAGTTGCCTTCCATAGCACCAAAAAAACGCTATGGAAACAATTCGATAGCATTTTAACGAACGCTATATTAGCCCATGTTATCAAAAGTAAAGACCTATCATAGCATTTTATTGACGCTATGTTTACGCTTTCTATAGCAGATTTCCGGTGCTATTAGAAACTTTAGATAGCGTGATGTTGGTCCTATGAAATCCAATATGATTACAAAAAGGCATTATCATTTAAGAGATGAGGTAAATAAACTTTTTTCATTACTACATGTCTCATTAAAATAGTACTCATATAATTTATATAATACAATAACAATAATTTGACATCTTCAAATAAACAAGCAAAAACAAAATGAAATTTTAGTATATAATCAACAATTACAAAATCTAATACATCGACTCATAAAAAATAAAACCAATTACAATTGATAAATATTGGTTTACAATAAGGAAATCTAAATTCAAAAAGTAAAACCAGCTAAGATTTGAATCCAATATGGGCTAATGCTGAAAACAACACTTGAACAATGTTCGGATAGACAAAAATTTAATATGTACTCCAACTTGTAAAGCCTCCGAAGTTCCTGAAATAAGATATCGCAAACGACATAAATACACGATCAAAATAATTTGTATTACAATCAAACTGTACATGATATGTACATTTTCCTACAAAAAAATTGAAAAACACGGTTTTTTCTAAGCAGTTGTCTTGTACCCAATAGGCTATCATAATTTCTAACCAGTGTTAATAGAAACAAAAGTTGTAAACTTTATTACCTTAGTGCATCTTTCAACCTCAACTAAACACAAAAGAATAAAAAAGGACATCAGATAGTGCTGCAACAAAATAGTCCTACAAAAAGTGAGCATTGAAAACTTGGTTCAATTATTAAAAGAAGTTCATAGTTAATGTTAAGAGGTAAATACACTTCAGTAAATTACAATGATTCAAAACTGGACTAACCTTACATGTTATATTCTTCTTATATAGTTACTAACTACTATCTTATCATGTTTAAAAGTAAGAAAGGACAAAATACCAAAGAATAAAACAACAGCAACTGGGCAACAAGAAGTTTGAAAATGAAAATCACATTAGTTCACCACAATCAAAAAACAGATATATACAGAGGAAACATGTATAACTACACAATAGAAAGTGGAAGCAGACCTGAAAATTTCAGACCTACGAATTTCTTACAGCTTCGTCATTTGTACATTGAACTGAAACTTTCAGACCTGTGAAAATAAAGATAAACAATAGTAAATTGATATAAAACACAATTAAATGAGAATCCAAAAAATAAATAAATAGTGAAACAAAGACAAACAATTATCCATTTTGGATGGAATTTTTCTTAACAAGTAACAGAAACCATGCAATAGTGTAACAAGCAAACAATAAATCGAATTGAAAATGAGCAACAATAAAACATAACAAAAAAAAAATGATCGAGTAAGAGAGATCTTGAATGAAAAATCTTGTAGTTACTGGTTTAGCTTTTATCAATTCTACCACTTTCCATAGTGCTACTTTGCTAATTTCACTTCAAACTCTAACTAGAATCAACTTTATTTTAAAGTGACGATTTTTTGTATTTTCAGTCATGAAAATCCAAAACCTTTAGGTCATTACACAAAAGTGAAAAATAGTTGCTCATAATTTTGAGAAGAAAAGGATAACAGATATACCCACATCCCCTACTCCTTGAAATTCGAGTACACGAATATCTGTTAAAAATTACAGACTATTCACACACCAATATCCAATGATTCAAAAATCAAGTAATATAAAAGGTATAATAAAGGAGAGAAGACAGATTTCTCTCTCCAAAAAAAAAAAAAAAAAAGAAAAGGAGAAAAGATATAGAGATCAAATTTTAAAGCTAATTAACTCGAAAATCGTTCATGGATTGCCCTGTTTTAAAATCTGTTAATGACGCAATGAACGAAAAATTCAACTCAATAATAATCACAAGAAGAAGAAGAAGAAGAATAATAATAATAAAAGAGGAAACATAAATATAAGATTTGAAGCCTGAAATAAGAAACCTAATGGAAAAAGAAATTTGTCAAGTTCTCATACCTCTTTTACCATTTTTGTGAAAGTGTTGGTCCCTAAATCAGAAAGAAAAGATGAAAAATCAAATAAGAAAATACGTTAACGATCCATTTCTAAATCAAAATGACAAAAAACAAATTTAGAGAACAAAATTGCAAATATAAAAGAAATTTCTTGGAATCGGTTGTGGATTGAAACCTGACGCAATGAAATTAGGGTTGAGGTTGTCAAATACATCTAGATTGTAATGGAAAAGTTGAAAGTAGAAATTACTTTGGTGATAAGATTTACTAACCAACTCACCAGGATTTGATTGTCGATTCAAACGCAGCGGGTGGAAAATGGAAATTGTGGTTGGTGCTGTTGAATTCCTGTGACTGCACCCAAAAAAAAAAAGAGGGCGGGCAAAGGTGGGAGAGGAGGAGAGAGAGAGAGAGAGAGAACGAAAGTGGAAATAAGGAAATAGGGCCCACTGGGAACGTGGGGCATTTGCAGTTTTTTTTTTTAAATGACTTTGGCTTTTTTGTTTTTTCGTATTTTTTTGGCTTGTGATAATTTTCCCTCCAGAGGACTTTGGCTCCCGCTCAATGGATGCGGTTTTTTTAGGGGCTCATCATGACATTAATCTAAAAACGCTATCATCTCATGTTATAAAAGCCTATTATTGTTGTAGTGAAATGATTTGGTTAATATGTATGGATGGTTTAATAATATAAATAGATTATATATATGTATGAATATATATATATATACATATGTAATATTAGGACAGTACATAAATATGTTATGTTTTGAGAGTTTATATATATGCATGTTATGTTTTGTTTCAATATGAATAGATTATATTTATATTATGCTATACGTATATATATAATTAGTTTTATACATATGAAGGTTATATATATATATGTATATATAGTATGTAGTATTTGCGGTGAAGTCCATGTTTATTTTATGAAAAATGGGAAATGAGAGGAAGATAAGCAGGGAAAAAAAAAAAAAAAAAAGAAAGTTGGTAATTTGAACTGGGAATGGAGGAAACGAAGGAAGACAAAAAAATTTATGTTCTTAATTCCCATTCAATTCTCCCTTTTATCTTTCAATTTTCCAACTCAAAATAAGTGATTGACAACCTACAAATCATCTAAATTAAGCCAAATTAACATTCTAATTAATTCCAAAATTTATTTGGGATTAACTCCTCAAAATTTTATACGGTATAGTAATATTTTTTTGTTTTCACGCTCACTCATCTCCATTGCCTAATATCTCTCTCTCTCTCTCTCTCTCTTCCACGCTTAAAAAAAAATAAAAATTTCACGCTCACTCATCTCCATTGCCTAATCTCTCTCTCTCTCTCTCTTCCACGCTTAAAAAAAAAAAATCACGCTCACTCATCTCCATTGCCTAATCTCTCTCTCTCTCTCTCTCTCTCTCTCTCTCTCTCTCTTCCACGCTTAAAAAAAAAGGAAAGAAAATCCCCAAACTATCCACCAAACCTCTATATTAATTCTTCGAAACCATAATTAAGAGGAATTCAAGGTATGATTTGTTTTTAGTTTGGAATTTCATTAGTGTATAGGTGGATTTCTTTTTTTTTATTTTTTATTTTTAAATTTGGGGTTGCGGCAGTGGCAACCCCAAATTCAATCCTTTTTTTTTATTTTTATTTTTTATAAATTTTCGATAACCGTACTTGATCCTATTGTTGTTTTGTATGTTTCGGATGTCATATTGACTTTCTTTATTCACTTTGCCGAAAGGATTTTTGTAAAATTTATTATTTGAATATTTTAAAAATATGTTTTAAGATTCTTTATTATGTGTATGTGGTTTGTGCATGTGATTGATGTTAATTTTATTGTCGACGAAATTTATAAGAAATTTTCGGATTGGACATTGCCCGGAAATTTCCAGTTTTGAATATCTGTCTCCAAAATCATTTTTGAAGGGACAAACGGTCTCTGTTTTTAACAAATTTAATATTTTTGGAAAGCTCCAAATTTCTACTTTCATTAAAACCAATTTCAAATTATTTGGAGATCTGTGCAAATTTGTATGAGTTTTCAAAAGGACAAATGTCCGGCTTCCAATTTCTATAAAATTTTGGTGACTAGATTTCGAAACTGTTTTTGATAGTCTAAACGGTCTCTTTTTTTAACGAATTATGTACTGGTAGAAAGCTCTAGGTATCTATTTCATTTAAAACTGTTCAGTTTCTGATGCTAGATTATACAGATTGTGGACTGCAGAAGGTTTTGTTAAGCGTGAAAAGGACAAAAGATATGAAGACGTTGCTGAAGAGTACTTAGAGGAGCTAATCCATAGAAACTTGGTTCAAGTCTCATATTTAGAATCTCAAGGCTACGATACGGTGCTCAAAGTTCATGATATGATGCAAGAGATCATCTTACTGAAGATGGATGAATTAGGTTTCTGTCAAATTTTGGATGAAAAGAACTGAAGATTTAGAAGTGTCGTCGTCTATTGATCCATGGAGGTATTGAAAATGTTCAAGAGATTGCTGAAGATCCTAGGGTTCGTTCTGTATTTATTTTCAATGCCGATAAACTGAAGGAATCTTTCATAGTCACTTTGATTAAAAAATTTAAGCTCTTAAGATTGTTGGAATTCAAAGACGCTCCTCTTGATTCTCTTCCAAATGAGGTGGGAGATTTATTCCACCTGAAATACTTAGGTCTGAGAAATACCAAAGTGAAGAAGCTTTGCGAGAGAAATACCAACATTCTCTTCCAAATGTTGGTAAAATTTGCAGACATTAGATCTTTGAGAGAGCTACCATTTGAGATAAATCAATTTCGGAACTTGAGATATGTTATCATCCATCATTTTGACTTGGGCTTAATCAGTGAAGATGAAATCCTAGATTTACAATCAATTCATCTCCTTCTCGTTTTCTTCGCTTTCTTGCTCTGAGGGGACCATTAACGCCCTTTCCACATTGGATAACAAGTGCATGTCTTCATAATATTTGATGATGTTGCATTTCATATGACTTGCTATATCAAGTTAAGGAACCAATTTACCTTAAATATTTATTTAAAAAGATTAGAAAGATTCCTTTTAACGAAACTAAACTTTCAAGCGATAAAAGTGTACACCCAGAAACATGTTATAATCCAATTAACCACACCTATTAACCAACCACATCTAGAACTTTCCTCGTTTGCTTTGATGCAATTAAATCTCTAACGTTGTTGAATCGTGCTTTTTCTTTTCTTTTTGGAAAAGGGGATGATTTGGTTAAGCTAGGGATTAAGAAAATAATTGCTGTTAACAAACAAAAACCAAAAGAAAAATTAATGTTCTTGCATAGGGCCATGGAGGTCAAAAGATGGCCAACACTCTTACTCCATTTGCGCACATGAAGATACAATGCTGTCAAAAACTTGAAACGATTTCTGGTCCTTACCCTTTGATTTTATTCTTTATGACACATCTCTTAAACTTCACATAACATTAAGCTTAGTTTTTCTTCCGAATTTATTAGGCTGATTTCTTCAACTATCTTTTATACACTAGCTATATGTTTTGTGTGTGTGTGTGTGTAATTTTTTTAAAATTTTTTTTTATTTTTTTTCAATCAACTCAATCCAAAGATGTTAGAAAATGATAGCATAAGATTTGACAGTGATTGATTTCTATGTGCTTCTATTTTTGTTTGAAGAAGCTCTATTGGATAGACGAGTTTGTTGTATATTTATTTTTTAAAGATGATACTGTTATGCTTTGTTTCTTAGAGAAATTAAAAAAAAAACAATACTCAAATTAAGGAATCTTTAATTTAGATTGTATTAGATTATAAAAAAGTACTACAAAAGAATCATATCAGCAGGTTAAAAATAATTTGCTCACTTAAAATAATATCTAATAAGTTTTTCAAGTTCAATGCTCATTAAATATCATAAAATTTTTTGACCAACTATACAATTCATTATAACCGTCTGATCTTTATTAGATGGATAGAACAACGATAACCATCTGTAAATAAATTTTAGAGTAACCAATGACACTGTAGCTAAACAAAGAGTGGAGAAATGGAGAAATGATTGACTAGTTAATTGATTAACTAATGGTCAATCAGTCATTAACTATGAACTTTGGTGATTTCTATTACAGTCAATTAGTAATTGATCAAATTAATAATATAATGTGGTCAATAACTGATTAATCATTCAAGAAAATTGATTGACCATTTTAGAAAAAAAAAAAAAAAGAAGGGTTTTTTAATTAATTTTTAAAAACTTTACCCATTTGTTAAGAAAACTTATTAAAAAAAAAGGCTATTTACCTCTACATCCCCATTAAAGGTGATAATTTTATCATTTTATAACATTAAAATTATTAAGAGTGGACAAAATATAAAAAGCTGTCCAAAATATATCTCTTCACCTAATATTCTCTTTAAGTTAACCTTCCGACTTTAAAAACCCACTTGACCTGCCATTATTTTAACAAATCTTATCTTACATTTTTTCCCCCTCTCTCCCATTAGTAGCTTTTTCTTTCTTTTATTATAACTAGTTAAGGTACATGCAGTGCATGCATCGAGTCATATTGAAAATTTTCATAACATAGAATATGAACACTATGATACAAAAAGAAAAAAATACAAGAAAAATTCGTATTTAGAGATTCTACTAGAATATACATTTATAGCAGTAGAAGTTTGAAAAAAAAAAAAAAAAAAACACACACACACACACACACAACGCACAAATTCAGTCATACAAAATTGATAGAATACTCATCACAATCAGAAATCAAACTTGATCACAAACAAAAAAAATTTAAATTTACAGTGAGAAAGTTGAGATTAGAGGTCTCTAAAAAAATATCTAATGGATTAGACTATAAAACAAAATCTCGGATCGTCCTTGTTCTGGTCAAAAGGAGTGTTGAATGTGGTTTTTTTTTTTTTAAAGTTTTATGAGGGACATAATCTTCAATGCTAATGGATTACACTTACTTCAAAGCAAAGCAAAGCATTTTATACCTATGATGATATGATTCAATTAAGGGAGAATAGTCTAAATTTATAATGCAATTAATTAAATATGACATTGAAACTTGTAATATAGTAGATGGTATTTTTATATTCATATAAGCAAGTTAAAAACAGGTTTGCTCACTTAAAATAATATCCAATATGTTTTTTAAATTCAATACTCATTAATTATCATAATTTTTTTTTATCAATTACATAATTCATTGTAATCGTCTAATCTCTATTAAATGGTTAGAACAATGATAACTATCCATAAATAAATTTTAGAGTAACCAATGACGCTGTAGCTAAACAGAGACTGGAGAAATGGAGAAATGAAAGTTTTCTCTATTCGGTGCTGGAGAAATAATGATAGAAAGATCAAAGGAACACTTGAATACATTGAAGTTGCCGACCTAAATATGTCGGTTTTTGTCAACTTGTCCTACTTTTTTTTTTTTCTTTTTCTGTTTTCTTTTTTTGGTTAAATATCATACCACCCGTACTTATTTGTTATGATATCTATAACTGTTAAACTATTATTATAATAATAATAAATACCACATTAACTATAAAATATATGATTTTTCAAAATCTATACATACCCTCGTATCTTTTGTAACTCTAATTTCAATATTATAAAATAAACTCTAAAATTTTCTCCATCAAATTCTTGTTAAGCAAACAAATTACTAAGTTCTATTTTGTCAATTATTTTACATTCATCTTATTTTGATTTTATTAAATTTGTGGTAAATCTTGAATTTTTGTGGTATTAAGATTTTGCTCTTCTTAAACTAAAACAATATTTAGCCCAAAATACAAATAAATAAGTAAATAATTACGTAGTGCTATTTGTTTTCTTTTATTTGTTTTTTTTTTTTCAGAAAAACTTCTTTTTCAATGGGAAAACTTTTTTTTTTTTTTTTGAAATGGAAAACTTTTTTTTCTCAATTAAATGAAAGCAAAATGAAGTGGGACTTTAAAAGGATTAAATGAGGTACTATGAAAGTAATATTTATGAAATGATAGATTATATGAATATCGTTTTACAATTAGTATTAATTGACATATACATATCCATTTATTGTTTATGCTAAAAAAAAAATTTGATATTAGTGTAATTGTACTTGACTATGGTGGGCTTTCTTTTCTTGTAATTTGTTTGCATGAAGTTTAGAAAAGCCAACTCAACACGTGGCTCGTAAAGAAGCAACAAGTATATTAAGTTAAATATGCAGCTAAAAAGAAAAGGAAAAAAAAAAAAAAGAAGAAAAAGAAAAAGAGGAGTAAATAGCACCAAAACGCAACCATAACTTGAATTTTTTACGACGAAAATGAACAGGAAAACAACATATCTTTTCATTTAATATAGTTAAGAAGTAGCTTTCTTTTTGCGGTACACCACAAAAAGTTTAAAAGCCAAAAAATCTTCTTTTTTTATTTTTTATTTTTTACGGTTGACTCTAATGTTTTTACTCAATGTCTCATTTGCTTCCATTACGCCCCTTAGCTTACCAAAATTTTTAAATTCAAAATAGTGTAATTAGAAATAAAAACAACCAATTGACCTTTTAAATATTTAAAAAGACACAAACTATATTCTTACTAGTTTGTTTTATGCATTATTTTCAATTCATTATTTTTATACCTTATACTTTAGTTTGTATCACATTTATACTTTCACGTTTTAAAATTCATGATAAATTATTGTTTTCTATTTGGTCAAATGTTGATTTTGACTTTTAAAAGACCTAAATAACCTCACATTTTGGAGTTTTTCTCTCTTTTTTTTTTTCTCCTTATTCTGTCTCTTTTGTCAAAATTTATTTATTGACTAATAATTCATTTGGATCACAC
Source organism: Ficus hispida (assembly GCA_025413025.1). NCBI lineage: Eukaryota > Viridiplantae > Streptophyta > Magnoliopsida > Rosales > Moraceae > Ficus > Ficus hispida. The sequence continues at coordinate 17,515,044 of CM046374.1, forward strand.
TTTCATTTGGATAGGATTTTCATTTTGTATTACATTCGAATGTAATATGTAGAGTATAATATGTGCTTGGATGTCTTATTTCTATATTGTATTTAAATGTAATATGTGTATGGGTCATTTAGATTTGAATGGTTGTTCTAATGCGTGTTGATGAGAGAGAGACTAAATGATGTGATTGGTAAAATTAGATAGAAAAATGAATGGATAAATAGTAAAATGAGTACATCTGTTTGTTATATATATTTGTATTATTATAGAATATATCATGAAGTATTCAAACACATATTACATTACATTAAGCTATAATATAGAATGAATTTTTCTTCCAAACGCAATATAAGAAAAGGTAAGAATTGAGCATAAATCTTAACTCTGAAGTATAAAATGTTACAGGTCAAAACACTTATAGTATGATTTTTTGATAGCCTCAAAATTCAGGGTTAAAAAAAATAAAAAATAAAAAATAAAAACCTTGTATAATAACAGATGAGAGATAATATTTAGAAGGAGGCCAGGTGAGCTTGTTCATTTATTTTGGCAACAGTAATCAAGAATTTTTCAACTAATATTATAAACATTATGTATATATATTGTCGAAGAAATCTAGGAAGTTAGTTAGGATATTTACTGTTTTTTTTTTTTTTTTGGTTATGTTTTGTTTAATAAAATCCGAGTGTTATCTTGGATTAGTTAGGACGTTCGTTTCCTTCTTTTTCTCTGTTAGACAGTTCGAGTATCTTGTGTTTAGAGATCTTTATTATGTTCTAGTTCATTGTACCTTTGATTCAAGTTAATGAGAAGAGTTCGAATTATTACTCTCCCAAAAACTAGACGGTATCAGAGCCATCATGGCTAAACCAACTCCACCTAGGCCAGCGATGACCAGCAGTTCCCCTTCTTTTTCCGACGTCATATTCAGCTGTCTCTCCAACCACCCTGGTTTCCTTTGGCAGAGTCGACAACTTGTCTGCGGGTTCCTCTCTCCAAATAACCATTCACAAGTTGAATGGAAAAATTTTTTTTGGAATGGTTCCAATCTCTCAAACTAGCCATTGATGGGCGTGGGAAGTTAGGGTATTTGACTAGCGAAATCAAGAAACCTGCGGCAGCTGATCCTAATTTCAAAACTTGGCGTTCCAAGAATTCTTTGGTGACGGCTTGGCTTCTCAATTCGATGGAGGCTAGCATTGATAATCCAAACCTATTCTTGCCTATGGCGAAGGATGTCTGAGACTTTGTTCGGGAGACATACTCAGATTTGGAGAACTCTTCTCGAATCTTTGAGTTGAAGTCTAAGCTCTGGCAATTGAAGCAAGGCACTCATAATGTCACCTTATATTATAATAAGATGTTCACTTTGTGGCAAGAACTTGATCAATGCTATGACAATGTCTGGGAGAATGCTTATGACTATGCTAGGCATATGAAACGTGAAGAAAATTCGATGATCTGAAGGGCCGTCTTCTTGGCGGCAAACCTCTGGCATCAATTCGGGAGGTATTTTCTGAAGTGCGCCAAGAGGAGTGCTACAAACGTGTTATGATGACTAATGCAGATATCACCCCTAAATTGGAGTCTGACAGTTTGGCTTTGGTTTCTCTTGGGCCTAACTTCGATGGTGATCATCGCAAGAAACCATGGTGTGATCACTACAAGAAGCCTTGGCATACCACGGAGACATGCTGGCAGATTCATGGGAAGCTGGCCCACATGAAAAAGAGTCCGGATGGTAAGGCTCGCAAACCATGGCTGAAAATTCTCAAGATCACCAAGTTAATTAAAGTTCTCATCAATTCACCAAGAAGCAGTAAGAGCATCTTTACAAGTTATTTCAATCTTCACACTTTTCTAACTTTTCTTGTTCTTTAGCCCAATCTGGTAATTCCTTAAACGCTGCTCTCTCTAGTGTCGACTATAATTCTTTTTCTTCTTGGATAATCGATTCCGGCACCACCGATAACATGACAGGTTGTTCGAGTCTGTTTTCCTCTTACACTCCTTGTGTAGGCAACAAGAAAATCAAAATTGCTTATGGTTCTTTTTCGGCAATTGCCGTCACGGGATCCATTAAACTTTCGTACTCTTATGATTCATAATGTCCTTCATGTTCCCAATTTGTATTGCAACCTGTTGTCTATCAATAAATTCACTCGGGTAATTGTTTTGCTAACTTCGGTTAATCTTGTTGCAAATTTCAGGACCTGGACTCGAAGAGGATGATTGGCAGTGCTAGGGAAAGCAACGGTCTCAATTTTTTTGAAGATGGATCTTTTCCATGTCATTTGGTTCCGAATACCAGTACCTACTTCGAATCGTCTTCCGTACCTAGTATTAGTGAAATAATGTCGTGGCACTTTAGATTAGGCCACCCCAGTTTTTTCTATTTGAAACATTTATTTCCACATTTGTTTATTAATAAAAAAAATCCATCTTCTTTCTAATGCGAAATTTGTGTTTTGCCTAAACAACAACGAGTTCCTTATTCTCCACGCCAATATATACCCTCCACCCATTTTTCCTTAGTTCATAGTGATGTGTGGGGACTTTCACGTGTCTGAACTTTTTCGAATAAGAAAAAGGTTAGTCACTTTTATTGATGGTCACACTAGGGTATGTTGGGTTTATCTTCTTGAGGAAAAATCAGAAGTTGAAAACGTTTTTAAAACTTTATAAACCATGGTTCAAATGCAATTTTGAGAAAAAATAAAAGTGTTTCGGAGTGAATTGCCGGGAATATTTTAACAAGGTTTTAGGGCAATTTTTCTCTGAACATGGCATTATACATCAAAGTTCTTGTACCGATAACCAACAACAAAATGGCATAGCCAAGCAGATAAATAGGCACCTTCTCGAAGTCACGTGGGCATTACTTTTCACAACTAATGTAACAAAATACTTCTGGGGGGAAGCGATTCTTATGGCTACTTTTTTTATTAATAGAATGCCCTCCAAAATTTTGGGATTTAAATCTCCTTTGGCCATTTTAAAGTCTTTGTCCTAACTGTTGGCTAGTATCTTCTTTACCCTTAAAATTTTTTGGTTGCACTGTATTCATTCACAACAACGAACGGGGCGAGAAAAGTTGGATCAAAAAGCATGTTTGAACTCGGATTCTTCCCTTGGGGATTCCAAAGATCTCTTGCTTTTAAAAAGTATTGGTGGCATATTTGAATCTAAAAATAGTTCAAATTTTGAAAAATTGATTAAAAAAACCGAACATGCTGTTTTTTAAAAAAAGGAGATGATCAAAATTCAATTTAAAAAAAAAAACATCTGTTTGAAAAAATTGATCAGTTTATTGGAGAACAAGATGGTGTCCAAAATTCAAATTTCGAAATTGAAACAAGCCAAAAAAGGAAAAACAGGTTTCTGTATCTCAATAACAAGGGCTGATACCTCTGGAAGGCCGCCATTAGATTGCAATGGTACAGGTGCTGGAAGAAAAGAAACAGGTTTAAAAAATATATTTGGGACCGTTCACAGGAAAAAACGTCAAGATTAGAGAGATAGAGATAGCGCCTCCTTACCCCATCATTAATCTGGACCAAGCCAAGTCCAAACACCCTCAGGTAACTCTCAGCCTAACCCTGAGTCTCCAAACATGTCACTCACAAACCTAGAGGTTCCCATAGCTTGTCTAAATTCATCTCCTATAAGAGTCTTTACCCTCTTTTTCTACTTTTACTTCTCAACTTTCTTGTGTGGAGATTCCTAAAACTATGCATGATGCTCTAGCAGTTCCAGAGTGGAGAGAAGTAGTGCTTGAAGAGATGAGGGCTTTAGAGAAGAATCAAACATTGGAAGTTGAAGTTCTACCAAAGGCAAAGGCGACCATAGGCTGCAAATGGGTGTTTACCACAAAGTATAAGTCGAACGGAACTCTAGACAGGTATAAAGCAAGATTGGTGGCTAAGGTTTTACACAGACTTATGGCATCAACTATTTGCACTACTTGAAAATGTGGATACCACGACGGAAATTCAATGACGGTTTTTAAAAAAACCGTCGTCGTAAATTCGGAAAAACACGAAGCCGAAAAGCAACAAAAAAAACCGTCGTGGAAGCTCCGGGCTTCCACAACGGTCACTTAAAACCATCGTGGAATCCCGGAGATTCCACGACGGTCACTTAAACCATCGTGGAAGACCAAAGCTTCCACGACGGTCACTTAAAACCGTCGTGGAATCTCAGGGATTCCACGATGGTTTTTTCTAACCATCGTGGAAGCTCCGGGTTTCCACGACGGTTAAAATTTCAGCACAAAAACCGTCGTGGATTCCATGTATTCGACGAAGGTTTTTTTAACACCGTCGTATAATATACGAGATTACACGACGGTTCTTTTTAACTATCGTGGAAGCTTCACCAAAATATTATACAAACCACCGAGTGTTTGTCGTCCTTAATTTTTTCGCATCAACACCTCTCTGCATCTCCCAAAATAAGATCAGATCATCCCGAATACAGTCAGTATACCATTGGACGTCACAAGTTACTATTTGTAAGTGATAACTAATTAACGTCTTCTGTGTTGTTGTTTTTCTTAGTACGTTATATATATATATATATATATATATATATATGTTTGGGATCTACGAAGTGCATGTTTTATATATTTGGGATCCTTGCTGAAGATATACGGAGTGCATGTCTTATATATATATATATATATATATATATATATATGTTTGGGATCAATTTAATTAGAGTTAAATTGTGCAATAGGTATTCAATACATGTTATTTTTCCCCCGGCTGGTATTTAGACATTATTCATTATGGTTTTAGATGGTTTTGTTATGTTCTATCGAATTTTTATTGTTGACAAATTAGGTGTTAGTGCTTTGACTTATAAGTATTTTAATTTTTTTGCATAGGATTTGTAAATCATGGATAGGAAATGGATGTGATTTGAACGATTGTCTAAAGCATATGAAGATGGTGTTGAAGAATTTTTGTTATTTGCCAAAGCTCACATAAAAGATGATAAGACTCCTTATTCGTATCAACTTTGTGGTAATCATATCTCTCATTCTATCGATAATGTTAGAGGACATTTGCGCGCTTATGGGATTATTTGTTCTTACCAAACATGGTATTTACATGGGGAAGATTTTTTCTATATTAACTATACATCGACGAATTCTAAAGGTAAAGAGCCTATTGTGGAGGAAGACGTTGGTGATAATATGTTCAATATGGTAAATGATTTGGAAGAAAACTTTGTGCATCGGCCGGAGTTATTTGAGGTAATGATTAATAATGCCGAAACACCCTTGTATGTCAGATGTACAAAATATACAAAATTAGGGGTATTGGTTAAATTATGGAATATGAAAGCGTCAGAAAGGTGGACGAATTCTAGTTTCACGACTCTTTTAGAATTTCTAAAAGATGTTCTTCCTAAGGATAACAAAGTGCCACCTGGTATGTACGAGGCGAAGAAGACGTTGAGCACTTTGGGAATGGAATATGAAAAGATATATACTTGTCCAAATGATTGTGTCCTTTACCGTAAAGAATATGAAGATTTAGATGACTGTCCGGTTTGTAAGGAGTTAAAAAGGAAGAAAGGCAAGATGCCATCGAATGGTAGAAAAGGAGTGCCAATTAAGGTGTTATGATACATTCCACTGGCTCCACGTTTGCGTCATTTATTCCGTAATGCTGAGCATGCTAAGAATCTGACCTGGCATCATGATAAATGCATTGACGATGGAAAACTTAGGCATCCGGCTGACGCACCACAATGGAAGACTTTTGATGACAATCATCCAGATTTTCGTGCAGAACCAAGGAATTTATATCTCGGTTTGTCGACGGACGGAATGAACCCACATCGTAACATGAGTAGTCGGTATAGTACCTGGCCAGTCATACTTGTCAACTATAATCTTTCTCCGGAATTGTGCATGAAGCGGAAGTTCTTGATGTTGACATTATTGATCTCAGGCTCTCAACAACCGGGGAATGACATTGACATGTACTTGGCACCATTAATCGATGACCTAAAAAGCTTGTGGGAAGATGGTTTACAAGTTAGAGATTCTTACCATTAAGATACGTTCAATCTATGGGCAATGTTGATTTGGTCGATTAATGACTTTCCTGCACTTGGCAACCTATCTGGTTATCCCGTAAAGAGTTCTATAGGATGTCTAGTTTGTATGAAGGAAATAGTATCTATCTAATTGAAGAATGGTAAGAAAACCGTTTACCTTGGTCACAGTCGATTTTTTCCAAGGAATCATCGATACCGCAAACAAAAGAAGGCTTTTGATGTTAATACAAAAGAAAGATCTGCTCCTCGGATTCTGTCTGGAGAAGCCATTTTTGAGATGGTTAAAGATGTGAAAGTAGTTTTGGGAAAAAGAAAACGTAAGGCTCCAGTTCTCGATGGACCTTGGAAGAAGAAGTCAATCTTTTATGAACTTCCATATTGGAAGTCACTTTACGTTCGTCATTGCCTAGATGTTATGCATATTGAGAAAACCATTTGTGAATCGATAGTGGGCACGTTGCTTGACATTCCAAATAAAACTAAAGATGGTGAAAATGTACGGTTGGATCTTCAAGATATGAAGATTAGACCAAATTTGCTCCCTAACAAAAGACCGAATGGCACATACTTATCTCTGACAAAGCACACATTATCCAAATAAGAGAAGAGAAAGTTTTGTGAATGACTTGCATCCATGAAAGTGCCAAGTTGGTACTCTTCTAACTTCAAAAGTTTGGTGTCGATGAAGGATTTAAGGCTCATTGGAATGAAAACGCACAATTATCATATCTTGATGCAACAATTATTACTTTTTGCATTGCGTGGAGTTTTAACGAAAGATGTGAGATATGCAATTACGAAGTTATGCTCCTTTTTCAATTCAATTTGCTCTAAAGTAATCGATTCACTAATGCTAGATTCGCTACAATCTGAATTGGTGATGACTTTGTGCATGCTTGAGAAGTTTTTCCCACCAGTCTTTTTTGATATAATGATCCACCTAACGGTGCACTTAATTCGTGAAGTTAAGCTATGTGGACCGGTCCATCTGAGGTAGATGTATCCTTTCGAAAGGTACATGAAGGTTTTGAAGGGTTATGTGAAGAACCGAAATAGGCCGGAGGGATGTATAGTGGAAAACTACATAGCTAAGGAATCAGTTGAATTTTGCTCTGAGTATTTGTCCAATGTGGACCCAATAGGGGTGCCAACGAGTGGGCTATTTACGCCGAAATTACTATCCGTGGCCGTTCATTCATCGGTAAAGCAAGATGAATAGGAAAAAGCTTGTTTGTATGTTTTGCATAATGCTAAGGAAGTGGATCCGTTCGTTGAGATTCACATGACGGAATTAAGAGTCGCGAATCCAAGGAAAACAAGATGTGAGAAGTGGATTCAAAATGAGCACAACCAGACATTTAGGGAGTGGATAAGCCAACATTTGCATATGAAGCCTAGCGTTTCCCAAGACTTAATGAAGCTAGCAAGAGGATCGTCATCGATAGTCACAAGATATACATCGTACTTTGTCAATGGCTACACATTTTACACTTGCAAAAGAGATGAGAAGCATCCAGTCCAAAATAGTGGTGTTAGTCTTCGAGCCGAGTCTATGCAAATTTCATCTGCCAAGGACAAGTATCCGGTATACGGTTCCATGAACTACTTTGGATTTATTGAAGATATTTGGGAACTTGATTATTGCGGCTTGCAGATAGCACTCTTTAAATGCAAGTGGGCTGACAATAATTTTGTTAAGCTTGATAAAGACGGCGTGACAGTGGTAGACTTTAGGCGTATGGGATACAAAAATGATCCTTTCATTATGGCGTCGCAAGCAGTCCAAGTCTTTTATACAACGGATCCCGACCGTGGTGAGTTATCATTAGTTGTGCCAATGAAGCCAAAATTTATCCGGGATGGCCAAGAAGATGTTGATCAAGATTGCACGGACATTCCATCTATCACGAAAGGTTTGCCACCGGTGGAGGAGATTAATGATTTGGACGATGATTCCTCACACTTGCTTCGTTTAGATGTCGAGTGGACACGTGTTGAGAAGTCCAAAAAGAAAAAAAAAACTTGAAGGCAAAGATTTAATTTTCTGTTAACTGTATACATTTTATGCTGCTGTATTTTCTTTATATGTTAATTGCAAGTGCATGTATATTATATTCCATGGTGTAAATGAATACATTATCAAAAAGAGTCTTGCATATATATATGGGTTGTTGGTTTATGCATAACACACAGGTGTGGCTACCTATGGTATTATATATCGTAAGAAAAAAAATATTATTGAACGTTAATTTGTTGTCAAAATACCGCAACGGGTTAAATAAAAAACCGTCATTGTATATTATTAATAGCATGATGGTTTTTTAAGTTAACCGTCGTGATTTTTGACCGACATACCACAACGGTCAAAAGACCGTCGTGGTAGGTCCTCGGGCAGGACCAACACCCAAACTAGGCACGCGCCCGCGCGCTTGGGGACCAACCATGACGGTCAAAAGACCGTCGTTGAAGCTAGTCAAAAGACCAGCGTTTCCAGCCGAGGCAGGCACGCGCCCGCACCGCCCAGGCACGTGCCCGCGTGCTTGGGACCAACCCCCGATGGTTTTTTAAGTTAACCTTCGAAGACCATCGTGATAGGTGGACAACCACGACGGTCAAAAACCGTCGTGGTAGGTCCTCGGGGAGGACCTACCACGATGGCTTTTTCAGACCATCGTGGTAAGTTTTTATACCACAACGGTTTTTAAAAAAACCGTCGTCGTATCCGTTTCGTGAAATTTTAAAAAAACCCGGGAAGCGTGCGCGCTTGCATGTTGGGCAAATTTTCCATTACATATATAAAATCAAATGAAAGACCTTATTCCATCCACTTTCTCTCTCTAATTTTCGGTACCTCTCTCCTTCTTTGCTTGCCTTGCATCCTCCATCATTTACAACAGAATTTTCGGACTTGCATCCTCCATTCTCTCTAAAATTTTCGGTAACTCCCTCAACTTTCTCCCTCAAAATTTCGGCAACTCCACTTTCTCCCTCTTTGTTTGCCTTGCATCCTCCAATATCTTTCTTGGCTTCTATCTCCATTATTTCCTGTCCTTGCCCTCTCTTGGTAATTTTCGACCAGCGCGTCCGGTGTTTTCGGATTTTTGTCGTCGCCAAGGCCCATTCCAATGGTTTGTCGCCGTCGCACCCACCTATACCTATACTAAACGGTAAGTTTGTGTTTCTTATTTAACAAAATGGTTGATGGAAGTGAGCTAGACTAATTGTAAACTTTATGACCGTCGTGATTATTGATTGTGTTTGTGATTTTGGGTTATTTTTTAAATGGAACAAAGTGTTGCTCTTGCATGCTTAATTTATGCACACTACATATTCAACCAAATTCCTCTTTGAGTGAGACTTAGTTTCGGTTTTGGTGTTCAATGGTTGGGTGAGGCGACGGTTTACCAAAATCCGGGGAAAGTGTTGATTTCATTACTTATATTATAGCGTTTGACATGTTCGATAATATGCTTATTTGAGTTCGGTTAAGTTTTATATTGAATTAAATTGATTGAGTTATGCACGGATTTGACAATTTTCTTTAATCGTCGTTGATGTTGTGACTTAGATGTTAGCACATGACATCTTTGATTAAGTTGTGTGTCATTTCCGTAATTAATTAAGTAAAAACTTATGTTTACTTGCACGGATTTACAATGATTTAATGACAACCATTTTTTTTTTTGAAACGTGTTTCGTAGCCGAGTTTCTTTAGATTGATTTAAAATGTCGCAAGAGCATGAGGAGGAAGAACTCTCAACTCAAACTCAAATTGGAAAACCACGACGAACCAACTCACCTAGATTCAATCCCGATGAAGATGGTAAATGAAGAGCAACTCTTATGAGAAGAGTCCACCAAATTAGGACAAAAGAAGAACGAGTTGAAGTTTCGTTTGACACGAAAGGTCAACCAATAGGGAAGGGAGGAGATGCATTACAGAGTTGGATTGAAGTGCTTGCTCGAGAGTACATACCCATTTGTATATCGGACTTTAGAAGCACCGATTTAGCCCAAAAGAAAGAAAGAGTGTGGATGGAAATCGTAACTTCTTTCACTGTGGGTGAATCGTTTAAAAAACAAGCCTTAAAGTCATGTGCAGAGTCAGGAAAAAATTTCATATATGATCTTTACCAAGCTTTTGTAAGGGATCATATTGACGATGAAGCTGTGTGGCAATGACCATCCAAAGTGGTTTACAATTACCCAACCATCAGCCAGGATGATTGGGAAACTTTCATAACGTATCGTCGGAGCACGGAATTCAAAAGACTTTTCGAACAAGAAAGTGAGATAAGAAAGAAACTTAAATACGGATCAACGGGAGGTCGGGAAGGATATAGGAAACGTGACCAAGCACATGTATGTGAATAACTTTATATAAATTTGCAAATGGTATGTTTTACTTCCAATTTCTACTTATATGTTTAGTAATGGTAATTATTGAACTGTAGTTCGAGAAGACGGGAAAATACGCAGAGCGGCATGAAAATTAGTTGAACATGCGCATTAAACCCGATGGATCTTTCAAGAATGAAGAATGCCAAAATATTGCAGATATAATAGTAAGTTTTCGAATACGATTAAAATTAATTAATCTCGTATACTCGTTTATGTTTACGAAGTCATAGCATAACATGCAATTGTTACAGGATGACTTCAGTGAACAACAAACACAAGGAAGTTTTGAATCTGTGGGGAGAGAAGACATATTGACCAACGCATTAGGCAATGCCGAGCATTCGGGTCGACTTCGAGGTCAATCTAAGTTTGTCAAGTAGTTGCAATACTTTACCGTTGCACAAAGTTCAATGGAAAATGCTGAAGTCTTGGATATGAAATGCCAGCTAGCCGTATTAGAAAGAACCGTATAAGAATTATGTACGAAGCACGGTATCTGTAACGCCCCGGCCGTCCACGTAAGGGCGTACTACGTAAACGTGGGCCGTTACTACACTTGCTTAACTTAAATCATTGTTTTACCGAAAATTTCAGGATAAAATTTTTTTTAAACTTTAAAACTTTAAATTTTATTTTAAAAATTATAACTCGAAACTAAACTTGTGCTTATGGGTAATCTTCATCATGTCTACCCATAACTTGTTATGCCGATTATAAGGTCACCATAACCTTTTAAATCGGACCTTGGAAACATTACATACATATACAACTTCATAATTAAAAACATTTGCGGAAAATCTTGCGTAGTGGTATCCCATACCGCCCTTCACTTGCTTCATCGTCTCCATAGCCCACCAAGTAAAGCTGCAGGCATCTACCTACAGTATGAAATATACAGATGAGCTTTCGCCCAGCAAGTACAAACATGATCTCACAAAACCTTTTCAAACATCAGGTAATTTATCAAAACATGTCATCACCATATAAACTTATCAAACATCATGTAATTTATGCATGATCCGATTATGTTCAATTATGAATCTTTTAAACTCTTGTACTTATTATCTTGATTACATGTGGGCCCATAGTGTACGTACCGAAAGCGCGCAGCCTCCAGACAAAGCTAGGGTTTGCAAGGCCCTAACAGTTCTGGGAATTATAACGTGACCATCACGCATCAACGAGAGGTAAATGTCACAACTGGTTTTGAACATGTAGCCTCCTCGATCACGGGAGGTTGGTACGACACCTTACTTGATTTATCTTACCATGTGGTTCAATATTAGTGAACATGCTTCATGATGTCACCATGTCACATCATTCTTAACATTTGCCACAACGTGGCATTCTTTTAAAACCATGATATTTTTAGAAAACATGGCATTACATGTCATAGCATATCATCGCACGGCATCACATATCATAACATAGCATAACATGGCATAGCATAGCATAGCATAGCATAACATGTATACTTGAAAATAGTTTTTACTATTTTCCATACTGCAGGTGAGGTCTGTACTTACCTGGTTTCCTATGCTCTTGAAACTTGACCTAAGGTTCTGTCAAGGTACATCGACAGGTTCTATTCCTGTTTCAATTAGGGTGTAAGATAAGGATTAGCCTATCTTACCGTAAATCTTTTCATACAATGTTGGTATCCTTAACCAACCTTTAATAGTAACCCTAGTCATATGTCCCTCCTATAAACTCATGATGACTTACTTGGTTACATAAGGTAACCTTGGGTATTAATCCCAATTATATATGAATAGGGTTAGATTATTATCCTAACCTATGCCTTGTCATTTTTATTCATAATCTTTTGGGTTTTAAGATCAAACCCAATTTCAATACCTTGTTGGGTTACCTTGAGTAACCCTTGAGGTAGTCAATCTTAGTCCAATTATCCTAAGTCAACCTTGGGCTTTGGACCCCGTCCAGTAACTCGGGTATCCTTCCCGGTTACCATCTATCATTGTCTTGTTACCAAAAGTAAGACAACTTTTGGGTAAAAAAAATCCATTCTTACCTTTCTTTGGAAAATTCAACCTTTTAGGTTTTAAAATCATTTGTTTAACATATGAAAAATCGTATTTTCTGGAGTAGGGTTTGTAAAAATTATTAACTGTTGAAAACTGCCTTTGGGACAGTTCCCATAGTTAAAACATTGGTGTTGGTGCAAAAATACAGTTTTCCTGTATTGTTTTAGAAAATCCTGTGCAGGAATTTCTTGTTTCCTGCACACTCTTTAGAAATCCGTGTCAGTTTAAAAATCCATTCCGATTTTGAAAAACTTGTCTTCACGAAAGTTTTAGATCTTGAAAAATCCTAAAACTTTTATGTTTTGAGAAAAATCCATTTCTGCTTGGATTCTTGTCAGTTTTAATTTGAAACTTACTGGACGTGTAGACTAGGTCTGGGCAGATTAGCCTCGGATTTTCGTAAAAACGGAGGCCATTGGAGCCTTATTTTGAAAAACGGTCCGCGTTTCCCTCTAGGAAAAACCCTTATCTACAACTTTTTAGTTTTGAGTTTCTTCAAATTCGGCCTCTAAGGGCCTCAAATTAGCATTTCCAGAACACTGACCAGTCTTGACCCGAGACTGGCAGTTTCGGTTCATAAATTCGTTTCTCATCCTAAAACGTGCACACTACCTCAACCGACCACAGCGGGAGCCTAAGATCACACATGCAATCATTTCTAACGTTCCAATCCATCAATCACATAATCATACATTCATTCTAAAACCTATGGGGACTTATAACAAACACTTAGTAGACATATTTGAAAACATGCATCAAAACCATAAACTAGAGACCTTGAGACCCTAATCAAGCATAATCAAGCACTAAAAGGTGAGCTTATGCTCTTACATTCAATACTGGAAATACACTTAAACTTGAACTAAACATTAGAGGGTGGAGAGGATTACCTCAAGATCCAAGAAAATGGATCTACCCGTGGTTGCCTATAGCCTAGCCGGCCATGCTCCTCCAATGGACACCAAAACTTTTTGGCCCCTTGGTGGCTGTCCTTACAAGATCCGGCCATTCCCCCTAATTCCTAACACTTTTCTCTGCTTTTTCTTGCTCACCACAACCGGCCATTCAAGCCACAAAATGGGTTTCCAATTTTTTTTTCCACTCTTTCTTTTCTTCCTCACAAAATCCGAACTCTCCCTAAGGGATTGTCTCTTGGATTTTTGTTTTTGGTTCTTGTTTTCCTTTGGCTGCTAAGGGATGGTTTTGGAGCAGAAAAATGGGCAGAACTTGGCTCAATTTTCTGATTTTTTTGAATAAAATGGGCACCTATTTATAGGCAAATGCAAACTTTCCAAAATTTGCATTTTAGCCCCTAAACTTAGAGAAAATAATGCAATTGGCATGCTAGGTGTCAAGGTGGCCGGCCAAGACTTGGAGAGCAAGCAAGGGATGACATCATGGCTTACATCATCGCTTACCTCATTGCTTACATCACCAAATTTCCAAAATTTGCACTTTTGCCCCAAAAGTGAAAATTCTTACAAAAATGCCCCCTAGGTGGCCGGTTGCTTTCTTGGTGAACAAGCCAAGTTTATCTCACCTTGATGACATCATCTTGATGACATCACTTCGCTTACATCATCAATTTTCCAAAATTTTCACTTTAACCCCTAAAGATAAAATTTTGGCATTTTTGTCCCTGAGGTGGCCGGCCATGTCATCTTGTTCTAGAGAGTTCTTGGTTTTCTTTCCAAGCTTATTTAATCCAATTATGATGTCATAAATTAAAGATAGGATGATGTCATCCATATTAAGCCCCGTTTGGCTTTTCCTTAATATTCAGTCCATTTTTTTGCTACACAGATATTTCTAATACTGTGTTTGCTTAAACACAGTATTTTTATACTGTACTACAGTCCAAAATTTATCTGTGTAAAAATGAACTTTATCAAATTTTTCTTGTTTCTTAAAACCTTTCTTGCCCTTCGTATCTAACTTAGTATGCTTGATTTTTCTAGGGTGATCTCATAGCTTATTCTAGCTATCTTGTCCGAAAAGACAATTTTCGCAGTATATTTCCAATACTGCTTTTCCTATTACTGCACAGTCATACTTTTGACTGTTCTTAGTCAATCCATTGACTTTTTGGTCAATTTTGACTTTCTTGGTCAAACTTTGACCAACATGAAATTATGAAATTTCATCACGCCATTTTCCTTAAAACGCCTTATACTTGGCTAAGTAGTCTATTATTGAGTCTCGTAACTGGTTAAATGAGAACTCAAACTTATACTGTTATTCCATTCCAATCTTGATCCAGACTTAGGTTTTCCTTGTTTCTAAGGAAATCTAGAGTCATCAAAATTTCGGATATTACAGTATCAACCGAGAGAATTTTGCTGAGGAGCCGACCGCACTGACAGTTGATCAACACAACAGCTTCAAGGCTAGTTGCACTCTAAATGAAAAAGGAGTTAAGGCATCGGATCCGAAGCCCGATCCGAACGCAAGTAAGGAATGCCATCTATTTCTTCCTGATGTAATTAACGGAGGAGATGTGCTTGCTGCAAACGACAGGGCATACATGGAATGTGTTCCAACGAGCGCAGTCCATGGGATTCCTTTAGGTGAGGAGAATGTACAAGTGACAATTACAGTGCCAAAACTAAAAGGTGCACTCCTACCTATTCCGACGCACAACACCACATGTATTGAAGAAGCTGTCGGTGGGTTTGTTGCTTGGCCGAAAAGATTAGTCGTCGTTCCAATAAGTTTGAGCCAGGCAAGCAAAGGTCCCAGTCATGCTCCTGACCGATAACCCGAGGGGAGCAAACGAACCAAAAACAGAGCAGGGAGGAAGAAAATACGGTCACAACCTGAGGTATAACAACAACCGGCATAAGAAGAATTGCCTTTGTTTGACTTTACTGACATTCCCTTTGATTTGAAACCGTTGGTGTATTACGCACAAAATTCCATAGTGACGGTACCCAAATAATTTGCCATCAACAACAATTCATCATTGGCGATGACATGCCCACATATATTGGGTTTGAAGATGTCTACCATTTCATAACATTTAAAGAAATTAGTGCAAATAGTATAATGGTTTACGTCAGGTAATACATTTTTCATTACACTATTTATGTAATACCCGAAACTTTTATGGCTTATGATTCCTGTAGAAATAAGGAAAACCTAAGTCTGAATCACGATCCGAGTTAAATATCAGTATAAGTTTGAGTTCTCGACTAAGCGGTTACGAGACTCAATAATAGATTACTTAGCCAAGCATAAGGCCTTTTAGGCAAAAAGGGAAGAAAAATCCTATGATTTCATGTTGGTTAAAATTTGACCGAAAAAGTCAAAGGTTGACCAGAAAGGTCAAATAGATGAAGGTGCTGAGATACGGCAAAGCAGTATGAAATTATACTGTGGAAAACCTCCATTACGGACGAATAAGTAAGCATAAGCTATGAGACCACACTAGAAAAATCAAGCACACTAAGTTGGATATCAAGGGTCAGATGGCTTAAGGAAATAAGAAAAATTTGATAAAGTTCATTTTTACACAGATAAATTTTGGACTGTAGTACAGTATAAAAATACTGTGTTTAAGCAAACACAGTATTAGAAATATCTGTGTAGCAGAAAAATGGACTGAATATTAAGGAAAAGCCAAACGGGGCTTAATATGGATAACATCATCCTATCTTTAATTTATGACATCATAATTGGATTAAATAAGCTTGGAAAGAAAACCAAGAACTCTCTAGAACAAGATGACATGGCCGGCCACCTCAGGGGCAAAAATGCCAAAATTTTATCTTTAGGGGTTAAAGTGAAAATTTTGGAAAATTGATGATGTAAGCCAAGTGATGTCATCAAGATGATGTCATCAAGGTGAGATAAGCTTGGCTTGTTCACCAAGAAAGCAACCGGCCACCTAGGGGGCATTTTTGTAAGAATTTTCACTTTTGGGGCAAAAGTGCAAATTTTGGAAATTTGGTGATGTAAGCAATGAGGTAAGCGATGATGTAAGCCATGATGTCATCCCTTGCTTGCTCTCCAAGTCTTGGCCGGCCACCTTGACACCTAGCATGCCAATTGCATTATTTCCTCTAAGTTTAGGGGCTAAAATGCAAATTTTGGAAAGTTTGCATTTGCCTATAAATAGGTGCCCATTTTATTCAAAAAAAATCAGAAAATTGAGCCAAGTTCTGCCCATTTTTCTGCTCCAAAACCGTCCCTTAGCAGCCAAAGGAAAACAAGAACCAAAAACAAAAATCCAAGAGACAATCCCTTAGGGAGAGTTCGGATTTTGTGAGGAAGAAAAGAAAGAGTGGAAAAAAAATTGGAAACCCATTTTGTGGCTTGAATGGCCGGTTGTAGTGAGCAAGAAAAAGCAGAGAAAAGTGCTAGGAATAGGAGGAGAATGGCCGGCTAGGCTATAGGCAACCGAGGGTAGATTCAATTTCTTGAATCTTGAGGTAATTCCCTCCACCCTCTAATTACGTTTTGGTTCGAGTTTATGTGTATTTTCCAGCATTGGATGTAAGAGCATAAGCTCACCTTTTAAGGCTTAAAGTGCTTGATTATGCTTGATTAGGGTTGGTAGTCTCTAATTTATGTTTTGATGCATGATATGCTTAGGTTTTTATATGCCTACCATGTGTTTGTTAAATGTCCCCATAGGTTTTAGAATGAATGTATGATTATGTGATTGATGGATTGGAATGTTAGAAACGATTGCATGTGTGATTTTAGGCTCCCGCTGTGGTCGGTTGAGGTAGCGTGCACGTTTTAGGACGTAAAACGAATTTATGAACCGAAACTGCCAGTCTCGGGTCAAGACTGGTCAGTGTTCTGGAAATGCTAATTTGAGGCCCTTAGAGGCCGAATTTGAAGAAACTCAAAACTACAAAGTTGTAGATAAGGGTTTTTCCTAGAGGGCAAAGTGGACCGTTTTTCAAAATAAGGCTCCAATGGCCTCCGTTTTTACGAAAATCCGAGGCTAATCTGCCCAGACCTAGTCTACACGTCCAGTAAGTTTCAAATTAAAACTGACAAGAATCCAAGCAGAACTGGATTTTTCTCAAAACATGAAAGTTTTAGGATTTTTCAAGATCTAAAACTTTCGTGAAGACAAGTTTTTCAAAATCGGAATGGATTTTTAAACTGACACGGATTTCTAAAGAGTGTGTAGGAAACAAGAAATTCCTGCACAGGATTTTCTAAAACAATACAGGAAAACTGTATTTTTGCACCAACACCAATGTTTTAACTATGGGAACTGTCCCAAAGGCAGTTTTCAACAGTTAATAATTTTTACAAACCCTACTCCAGAAAATACGATTTTTCATATGTTAAACAAATGATTTTAAAACCTAAAAGGTTGAATTTTCCAAAGAAAGGTAAGAATGGATTTTTTTTACCCAAAAGTTGTCTTACTTTTGGTAACAAGACAATGATAGATGGTAACCGGGAAGGATACCCGAGTTACTGGACGGGGTCCAAAGCCCAAGGTTGACTTAGGATAATTGGACTAAGATTGACTACCTCAAGGGTTACTCAAGGTAACCCAACAAGGTATTGAAATTGGGTTTGATCTTAAAACCCAAAAGATTATGAATAAAAATGACAAGGCATAGGTTAGGATAATAACCTAACCCTATTCATATATAATTGGGATTAATACCCAAGGTTACCTTATGTAACCAAGTAAGTCATCATGAGTTTATAGGAGGGACATATGTGTAACGACCCGCCTAGCACAGGTCGTTACCATACATACATATCGTACATACATACATAACTTGCACAGCGGAAATTTTTTTTTTTTTTTATACTGTACTGACATACGAAATATAAATGTATATCGAACATTAATTACGTTGTTTGGGTGTAAATAAAACTTATTTCATAATTACATAATATAACGAAACGCGTAGCGGTTTATTCCCACATTTCACAGTCCGCCAATCCATGCCCTCCATCTTGCATCAAGAATTATTTCCAGGCTGCTTACCTACAGCACAGACGTAAGACAGTGAGCTTTCGCTCAGCAAGTACAACTATTCTATACCGCAATTTACTTTAAATAAAACACATCACACATACCACACTAATCATAACTTAAGCATAACATAATATAACTTATCTTAACTTATGCATGAGCCATTTATGCTTCATTATGCTTGCTTAATTAATCGTAACTTGCTTTCTTAACTTATCATAACTTATCTTGTCTTATCTTGTGGGCCCCATAACGTAAGTGTTCGTACCGGGCGCGCAACTATGAATTGGTTGGGGCGGTCAAACCATTTCCAATTCAATCCATAGTTCAACCCGACCTAACGCGGGTCGGTACGACACAGGCAAATTATTTGCCATCATAACTTTCATTATCTCATACTTAATTGTATTAATTAGTGAGCATACATCGTGATATGTCACACAATTAATTTATAATCTTATCATCATAACCTATTCCATGGCATTCTAAATCATAGCATTTCAACTTTTTTATAACACATAGTATACCATAGCATATAACATAGCATATCATCATAGCATTTTATAACATACTCTTAACACATAATCATAGCATACTACAAAGCATGACATTTTCTATAACATTTCCTATAACTTAAAACTATCTACAACACATAAGAGGTAACATTTACACTACATAGCATTTTCATCATACTTTGGCAAGTATACACAACAAAGCCCATGCTGTAGGCGGAGTTGTACTTACCTCGTTCGTAAAAGCTGTGTCCAGAAGTCGAGTTAAATCCCGTTGGGACACTTCGGCGTGCGACGTTCTGAGATTAATAAAAGTAAGGGTTAGAACTGTTGGTAATATAACCAACATTCTTATATAACCTTACTTATCTTTACCTTGTCTTAATTGGTTACCTAAGTAACCCTAACCGGTTAAATCTTTAACTTAGGTTTTAAAAACAAACTTATTTCCTTAGAAAAGAATTCTTAGGTTTTGGTTTAAAAATCCTTTTGTTCAATCTTTTAAAAAAAACTGAAAACCTTAAAAGGAGTCGTATAAAATTATTGACTATTGGAGACTGCCTTTGGAACAGTTTCTCAATGTCAATTTTGCAGTGTAATTACAAAAATATGCATTTTCTGTGTTAACTTTGTAAATCCTGTACAGGATTTCCATAATTCCTGTACAGTTCTCCGAAATTCATTTTCATCTTAAAATCCAGACTGAATCTATAAAACTTGTCTTCATGAAAGTTGTAAACATTTAAAAACTCTACAACTTTTATGTTTTGGGTAAAACCCAGTTCTGGCGTTTTCGTGGTCAAAACCCCTGAGGAACTTGTCCTGGCCGTGCTCGGGTCCTGGGCACCTTAGGCACGGGTTTTGGTAAAAACCGAGGCCATTGGAGCCTCATTTTACAAAACTGTCCGCCCTGTCCTCTAGGAAAAACTCTACTTAAAAACTTTCATGTTTTGAGTTTCTCCTGATTCGGCCTCTAGAAGCCTCAAAAACTGTTTTTCCCGAAACTGGCCAATTTCTACCCGAGTTGGTAGTTTTCGGTTTAAAATTTTGTTTACGTCCTAAAACGTTCACCCTACCTCAACCGAACTCAGCGGGAGCCTAGAAAGTGGTCATGCAGCGTTTTCTAACGTCCAATATTCAACATGCAAATCAAATTTAGCATCAAACATAATGTACATAAACCCTAACCAATTCACAAACATCTAGCATGCAAAAATCATAACCACCAAACCATAAATCCTAACCATAACAAGCACATAGCCTATAATCTTAATTTAGGGCAGAAAATTAAAGTGAGCTTATGCTCATTACAACACATACTTAAATACATTTAAATTTCTCCAATTGAAATTTAAATGAAAGCTTAAGAACTTGGAATTTTACCTCACCTTGGATCCGAATTTTTGGATTGGCTCTTGGCTCCCCTTTTTCCCTCTCCAACAGCCGGTCCTTTGGCCAACTTGTGCACCAAATGCTCAAGTGCTCTTAAATGATGTTCTAAGTGGAAACCAACACTCAAAACTCTAAATCCCCCTTTGGATTCAACTTTTTTTCTCTTGCTTTTCTCTTGCCCCACACAACCGGCCCTTGGCCTAGAATTGGGTTCCAATTTTTTTTCAAACTTCCTTGCTTGCTCTCTAAGGTAAAACCGACTATCCCTAGGCTTAAAACACACTTGGTTTTTGCAAAATTTCCTTCCTTTCACTCTTGTTGAAGTTCGGATTTGGTGGAGGAAAATTTGGCCAAAGTTTGGTTGCTTTTCTCTAATTTTTCTTTGAATTATGGCACCCCTATTTATAGAGGTTGAAACTTCTTGAAATTGCACACTTTAGTCCTCAAAAAATCAGAAATTGGACTTAGGGGGGGGGCATGTGGCCGGCCATTGCATGGCTAATGCCAACCAAATACTTTCCAATTTTTTTTTAAATGACATAATGATGTCATAATCCAAAAGGTGAATGAGGTAAGCCATTCTAAGGTTTGTTTGGCTCTTTACCTTGTTATGCAGTCCATTATTGTTTTAACACAGGTATTTCTAATACTGGATTCACTTATGCACAGTATTAGTTTACCGAACGGCAGTCCAAAATTTATCTGTGTGAAAACAAACTGTATAAAAATTTCCTTATTTCTTAAAACCCTTTTTGCCCTTTAATTCTACTTAATGTGCTTGTCTTTCTATGGTGGTTTTAAGTTCTAAACATATCATTTTATCAGTAAAAACGACATATTCAGTATAATTCTATACTGCGGTGATTTTACTCGTACCGTCTTTTCTTCAACTTTTTTGGGGTCAATCTTTGGCTTTCTCGTCCACCATTGACTTTCTTGTCGACAGGTGACTTTCTTGCCGAGATTTGACTCCCGTGGTCAATAGTTGACTTTTTGGTCAACCATCGACGTTTTTGGTCAAACTTTGACCAACATACATTTTTGGCCATTTTCATTCCTTTTTACCTAAAAGGACGTTTTCTTGTCCTAGAAATTATTTTTGAGTCTTTTAAAGTCATAAAAACTCACAAAACATTATAAAAACCCTTAACCGGGCTTTTTCATTCATATTCTTAAGGTACAATTTGAATTTTTTTTTGTACAAAGAATCATAATCGTTAAATAACTAGGTATTACAATCTACCCCCCTTAAAAATTTTCGTCCTCGAAAATTAGAACAAACCGGGGTAGTTCTTCCTCATACTATCTTCTAATTCCCAGGTTGCTTCTTCAACCTTGTGGTTTCGCCACAACACTTTAACCATGGGAATCGTCTTATTCCTTAAGACCTTCTCTTCCCGATCTAATATTCGTACGGGCTTTTCTTCATAAGTTAAGTCCGTTTGAACTTCCACTGGTTCCTGGTTAAGCACATGAGAAGGGTCTGACACATACTTTTTGAGCATCGAGATGTGGAATACATTGTGCATTGACGCAAGTTCTGGCGGTAGGGCAAGCTTATAAGCTACTTTCCCAACTCTTTCAAGGATTTCAAATGGTCCAGTATACCTTGGACTAAGCTTCCCTTTCTTGCCAAAACGCATTACTCCCTTCATTGGAGCTATCTTTATGAATACCGCATCTCCGACTTGGAATTCCAAAGGCCTTCTACGCTTGTCAGCATAGCTTTTCTGACGACTGAAAGCCACATCTAGCCTTTGTTTAATCTTTTTAATATCCTCTGAAGTCTTTCGGATAAAATCCGTGGTTTGAAGCTGCTTCTGACCCACCTCCTGCCAATGAATGGGGGATCGACATTTCCTTCCATACAATGCTTCAAAGGGAGCCATACTGTAATAATCGAAATTTTCACGAACTCACAATTTTCTTGTAAATAAGAAATTTATAGTTCGTATTATGTGTTTATGTGCAATTTTATGAAAATTATGAATATTAATACAAAATTCATGATTTTATCAGTATATGATTGAGTTCTCGGTAAATTAATTACGAGACTTCATGATAGGCCTTTTAAGCAAAAAGGTATGACGAAATTTCATGAATTCATGATAGTCAAATTTTGACAAGAGAGTCAATGATTGACAAGAAAGTCAATGGTTGACCCGAAAAATCGAAAATGAGGCGGTACGGTTAAATATTTTTCAGTATAAAAATTGTACCGTGTAAAAGCCATTTTTACGGATAAAATGGTATGTTTAAGATTCAAAACCACCATAGAAAATCAAGCACATTAGTTAGGTTATCTTTGGCCAAGAAGTTTGATTGTATAAGAAAATTTTTATACAGTCCATTTCTACACAGATGAATTTTGGACTGCAGTTTAAAATAACAGTATTAAATTGTACTGTGTATTAGTGAAAGCAGTATTAGAAATATCTGTGCTAGAATTAAAGTGGACTACATTAAGGAAAAGCCAAACAAAGCCTTAGTGTGATATCACCACCTTTTGATTAATGACATCATTAAGGATTTAGCAAAAATTTGGAAAGTAATTTTGGTGGTTCTAGAACCACCTTGGCCGGCCACCTATACCCCTCCCATTGTGTGATTTCTTGTTTTTTTGGGGTCAAATTCCAATTTTTGAAACTTCCCCCACCTCTATAAATAGGTGACCCCATAATTCAAAAAAATTAGAGAAAAGCAACCAAACTCTTGCCAATTTTTCTTCACCAAAAACCGAGAGTGAGAAGGAAGGAGAGAAAGGAAATTTTGCCAAAACCAAGAGTGATTAGAGCTTAGGGTGGTCGGATTTTGTGTGGAGAGCAAGCAAGAAAGAGTTGGAAAGTTTTGGACAATCTTTTGGCCAAGAGGCCGGCTGTAGAGGGAAAGGAAAAAGGGAGGAACTAACCAAGTTGGAGGCCGGATTTTTGAGGTTGTGGTGACCGGATCTTGGTGCTAGAGTGGCTGAAAAAGTTTGGAGCCAAGCAAGCCAAAGGGGCCGGACCTAGTGGCAGCAAGGAGGGACCAAGGGAGAACCAAATCTAGCAAGCCAAACCCTTGGGTAGAAGCTAGGTAAATTCCCTCAAACCCTATACTTTTCATTTAAATTTCAATTGAGAAATTTAAATGTATTTCAAGCAAAGTTTGTAAGAGCATAAGCTCACTTTAATTCCCTGCCTTAGTTAAGAAATTTAGGTTATGTGCTTGGTTAATTAGGATTTTATGGTTGGTGGTTTTATATGCATGCTTTGTGTTTGATTGAATGCTTAGGTTTTGCATGGTTATGAATGTTGTTCAAATTGGCTTGCATGTTGAATATTGAACGTTAGAAACCGCTGCATGATTGATATTAGAGCTCCCGCGGTGGCTGGTTGAGCTAGGTTCCACGTCTAGGACGTAAAACGAATTCTAAACCGAAAAACTGCCAGGCTCGGGTGGATCCTGACCAGTTTTACGGCAAGCCGATTTTGAGGCCTTTAGAGCCCGAATTAGGCAAAACTTAAAACACAAAAGTTGTTCAGAACAGTTTTTCCTAGAGGGCAACGTGGACGGATTTGCAAAATGAGGCTCCAATGGCCTCCGTTTTTACGAAAATCCGAGACTAAACTGCCCAGACCTAGTTTACACGACCAGTGGGTTTCAAATTAAAACTGGTACGAATCCAAGCAGAACTGGGTTTTTCTTAAAACATGAAAGTTTTAGAATTTCTCAAGAGCAAGAACTTTCGTGAAGACAAGTTTTTCAAATTCCATTTGGATTTTTAAATACAACCTGAACTATAAAAACTGTGCAGAGAACAAGAAATTCCTGTACAGGATTTTCTACAAACATACAGAAAAACTGTATTTTTACATCAACATTTCCTGTTTTGACTATGAAAACTATTTCAAAAGCAGTTTTCAGCCTTAAATGAGTTTTATAAAGTTTTACTTTGAAAACCTCGAATTTTGAAGTAAAACAAAAGATTTTCTAGCCAATTTTCCAAATTGGATTTAAAAGCTAAAGTGTAGTAACAAGTTGTTAACGGATGATAACCGGGAAAGATACCCGAGTTACTAAAGATTAGGCCCAATAATAGGAATAGTAACTTGATACTATACATACATTAGTTTAATACCCGAGGTTACCTCAAGTAACCTAACAAGTAATGGATCAAGTTTGGTTAACCACAAACTCTAGGGTTACGATTAGTAACCTAGTAATGATCAAGACCGGTGTGGGGGGGGCATATAATTAGAATATTGAACAGGTTACCAATATTTTATAGGATCCTTATCCTATGTTCTTTTTAATAGCAGGAGGTAACCTGCAGTTGCAATCTGAGTTAAGGCAACGAAACCCCAGACATAGTATCTCAGGCAAGTATCGAACCTCACCTGCAGTATGGAAATAGTAAATACTATTTTCAAATGTGCTATGTTATGCTATGCTATTTACACTATATTTTCAAGTGTACATACTATGATATGTGATGCCATGCGATGATATATTCTATGACATGTTATGCCATGTTGATAAGAATGCCATGTTTTCAAAAGTGTCATGGTTTACAAAAATGCCATAAATGACATGTTTTTCAAGAATGCTATGTTATGGCAAGTGTTAAGTATGATATAACATAGTGACATCATGAAGCATGTTCACTAATGTTAAACCATATGGTAAGATAAATCAAGAAAGGTGTCGTACCAACCTCCCGTGATCGAGGAGGCTAGAGGTTTCAGTTGTGACATTTACCTTCCGTGATCGAGAAGGGTCAAGTTATAATTCCCAGAACTGTTAGGGCCTTGCAAACCCTAGCTTTATCTGGAGGCTGCGCGCTTTCGGTACGTACACTATGGGCCCACATGTTGAGACAAGATAATAAGTTAAAGGATTGAGTCTATAATAAAGCATAAGACATTCAATCAATCATAAATGGTTCATGCATATGTTATATGATGAATGACATGTTTTTGAGATGTTCTAAATGTTTTGTGAGATTATGTTTGTACTTGCTGGGCGAAAGCTCACTCTTGTATTCCATACTGTAGGTAAGAAGCCTGCAGCTTAAATGGTGGGCTATGCGGACGATGCGGCGGGTGAAGGGCGGTGTGGGATACCACTACGCAAAATTTTCCGCAACCGCTTTTGAATCTCAAAAGTAAATTATGTTATGCAATATGTATGAAGTTTAAAGACTTAAGAAGATATCTTCAGTATAGTATGTATACATGATAAGTTTTTCTCTACAAGATAACTTATGTAAATATGTTTTAAAGAAAAAAAAAATTATTCTCAAATTTTCAAGTAAGATAAGTACAAGTAAGTATGGTGTCGACCTGGCTTGGGAAGTCGGGGCGTCACAGATGGTATCAGAGCGGTATCCTGCCAGCCTACTTCACTTCGCCTCACATCGCTTCTGCAACGCCCAAGTAAGTTATGTTATTTTCTTACGATTAGATTAGTTAAGATTTTATGTGCGTAGTAAGTATTTTCTTCAACGGCCATGCTGGAGAATGTTGGATACAGGGATGACGTTGGGTGGTGTCTTAGCTTGGTGGCGATAACTAGGTGACGTACGGAAATGATGGGAAAGTTTTATATCTTCCCCAAATGTTATGGTTAGGTACTCCTGTTGTGAAGGAGATACGAACGAGAACATGATGAATTCAGATATGTTCATGTTATGCTTTTATATGGAATGAAGATTATGGTTCTATATAAAAGGCATGATTTCAAGAAACTGAATTTATTTCCTTATTTCCGTACAGAACCATGCCACCAAAGCGTAGAAGAGTACCGACCCAGGACATCGATCTTGCAGCTCAGCTGAATGAGCTAAGGCAGATGATGTTAGCACAACAGCAGGAGATAGGAGGACTTAGAGCTCAGATAGCTCAGCAGAATCAGGGACCTCCAAATGCTGAGGTACCACCAGCACCTATGAATCAGCCTGCTGCACCGGAAATTCCTGATGATGTCCCGGTGATCCAGAGAACCCCATAGCCCCTGAAGTACCTGTTGCGCCTGCAGCTGTGCCACCAGCACCTCTGGTTCGAACTCCAGAAGAACTTATGACAGATTTCGGCGAATGAAGGCACCGGAATTCGAGGGGTCCACGAACCCAATCGAGGCTGACAACTGGTTGATTGACCTCCAGGTCGCCCTAAATTTCCTCAGACTCAACGATCAGGAGAAAGTCCTTTGTGCATCATATATGTTACGAAAAGATGCTCGCCTCTGGTGGGAAACAGTTCAGATCCAGCGAGATGTGACTCAGATGACTTGGGAGGACTTTGTGGAGGAATTTAAGGAAAAGTACTTCAATACTGAGGTCATGGAGGCTCAACAAGACGAGTTCGACAAGTTCCGCCAAGGAAATCTGTCAGTAGCCGAAGCTGTCAAAAAGTTTGAGCAGCTAGCACGTCTCTGCCCTCACCTCATCAGTTCCGAAAGGGACAAAGTAAGAAGAATGATGAGAATGTTCCGCTCAGATTTAGCAGTAGTAATCAGCAGTGGCCCCATCCACCACTCACTGTTGCCGAATGTGTCAGCAGGGCAATTCGAGCTGAATATTGGGTGGGTCAGAACAAGGAGCAAAGGGCTAAATTTTTCCAGGAGAAGAGGGAAGAGAAGGCCCAAGCTAAACAGATTCAGGCAAGACCAAGCCAAACTCCGCAACAGAAAGGTCAAGGAGGACCTTTGGGCCAGAACAACAACAACAACAGACCGTACGGCAACAACCAGCAGAAGAGAAGGTGGAATTCAGGAGGACAGGGGAATCAACAGAATTTTCCCCAAAAGAGAAATACTCCTGATAACAACAATAATCCCACTTGTCAGAAATGTGGGAGAAAGCACCCGGGAGAGTGCCGTGTTGGAAACGGTCGCTGTTTTCTTTGTGGCAAGGAAGGCCACTATGCTAGAAGCTGCAATCTTAACCCCCAGAGTCCGCAGAACCAACAGAGAGGACAGGGACCTCAACTTCATGCGGCACAGATGAAGCTCGAGGGACCCGAAATCTCCCAAGGCAGGTTGGAAGCTCCAGAACCGCAAGGACGTATTTACGCCTATACAAAGGAGGATGCTCAAGCTGGACCTTCCACAGTGGTGACAGGTCAGCTTCCTTTTGCTCAACAAGATGCCTATGTGTTAATTGATTCTGGAGCTACGCATTCATTCACATCGCCTAGATTCGCTAAGAAACTAGGTAGAGCAAGTGATAGGATCGGAAAAACATTTAGGACTGCATTACCCTCCGGGGAGATTCTGTTGTCTGATTATTGGGTACGTCATGTTCCAATAATTATATGTGGTAGGGAAATGTATGTCAACCTGATCATCATAGACCTATTCGACTACGACGTCATCTTGGGAATGGATTTCTTGGGGAAATACAACGCGGTGATCGACTGTCCACGACGAACGGTCACGTTCAAGCCAGTTGGAGACAAGGAGTTTATGTTTAGAGGATCGACTCCAAAACAGCCGAAAATGTTCATTTCTGCGCTGAAGGCTAGGAAATTGTTGGCAGAAGGATGTATGGGATTTCTAGCCAACATAGTGGATAAGACGCTTGAAACCAGAGCAGACCGGAGGAAGTACCGATAGTCAGAGAATTTATAGAGGTTTTTCCTGAAGAGTTGCCAGGACTGCCACCAGAACGAGAGATTTCCTTTGAGATTGAGTTACTTCCTGGATCAGCACCAGTATCCAAGGCTCCGTATAGGATGGCGCCTGCCGAACTTAAGGAACTGCAGATTCAGTTACAAGAGCTTCTGGATCGAGGATTCATTCGTCAGAGCTACTCGCCATGGGGAGCTCCAGTTCTGTTTGTTAAAAAGAAGGACGGCACTCTTAGGATGTGCATTGACTATCGGGAATTGAACAAGATAACTATCAAGAACAAGTATCCCTTGCCTCGGATCGACGATCTGTTTGATCAGCTGAGAGGAGCTTCAATTTTCTCGAAGATTGACCTGCGATCCGGATATCACCAGCTTCGAATTAGGGAAGGAGACGTTCCCAAGACAGCTTTCGAACACGATATGGACATTACGAGTTCCTCGTTATGCCATTCGGACTGACAAATGCTCCAGCAGCCTTTATGGACCTGATGAATCGAGTATTCAAGGATTACTTGGATAAATTTGTTATTGTCTTTATAGATGATATCTTGATTTATTCAAGATCAAAGGAGGAGCATGAGGAGCATTTAAGGATTGCTTTACGAATTTTAAAGCAAAACCAGCTCTACGCTAAATTCACAAAGTGTGAATTTTGGTTGAAAAAGGTCCATTTCTTAGGACATGTGGTCTCCAAGAACGGCATATCTGTAGATCCGGCCAAGATTGAGGCAGTAAGTGAATGGCCAGCTCCGAAAAATGTCACCGAAGTACGTAGTTTCCTCGGCTTGGCGGGCTACTACCGACGTTTCGTCGAAGGATTTGCTAAAATTGCAGCGCCACTCACTGCACTTACACGGAAAGGAAAGAAGTACGAATGGACTGCAAAGTGTGAAGAGCACTTCCAAGAGCTGAAAAACAGGCTGACTCGCGCTCCGATTCTCACAATTCCAAATGTGGAAGAAGGAAACTTCGTGATATACAGCGATGCTTCTAAAATAGGATTGGGAGCCGTGCTCATGCAAAATGGAAAGGTGATCGCTTATGCTTCACGCCAGCTAAAGGATCATGAGAAGAACTACCCGACGCATGATTTGGAACTTGCGGCGGTAGTATTTGCGCTCAAAATCTGGAGGCACTACCTTTACGGCAGTAAGTGTGAAGTCTACACAGATCATCAGAGTTTGAAGTATATCTTCACACAAAAAGAGCTTAACATGAGGCAAAGAAGATGGCTCGAATTGGTGAAGGATTATGACATAGACATCCGTTACCATCCAGGGAAGGCTAACAAAGTAGCTGATGCCCTCAGTCGGAAGTCATCTTCCTCGTTGATGTCAATACAGCCATTGACCGAACCTCTTCAGAAGGAGCTAATAGAAGCTGGAATAGAGCTTATTACGGGAAGTTTAGCTGCCCTAACCTTCCAACCTACCATTTTAGATGGTATGAAAGAGCGACAAGAAGGAGATGCCTCGCTGCTCAGAACAAGGAACGAAGTCCTGGAAGAAAAGAGTCAGACTTCAACATATCGGATGAGGGCATACTCTATCGGAAAAATAGATTATGCATCCCTAACGACGACAAGTTGAAGGAACAAATCATGAAGGAAGCTCATGAGACTCCGTATTCCGTCCATCCAGGAGCTACAAAGATGTACCAAGACTTGAAGGAAAGTTTTTGGTGGCCCAGAATGAAGAATGACGTCGCTACATTCGTCAGCAAATGCCTTACATGTCAAAGGGTGAAGGCAGAACACCAACGTCCGGGGGGAGAGTTGCAGAAAATTTCCATCCCAGAATGGAAATGGGACCAAGTGACGATGGATTTCGTGGTTGGACTACCCCGAACTTCCAGTGGCAATGATGCTATATGGGTGATTGTTGATCGTTTGACGAAGTCTGCACACTTTATCGCCATCAAGCTTAGCTTTTCGGTGGAACAGCTGGCGGAACTATACGTCGCGCAGATTGTTCGCTACCATGGGATTCCAAAGACAATCATCTCTGATCGTGATGGTCGTTTCACTTCTAAGTTCTGGAGAAGTGTACATCAAGCCATGGGTACCAAGCTTACCTTTAGTACAGCTTTTCATCCTCAAACGGACGGGCAATCCGAGAGGACCATTCAGACCTTAGAAGACATGTTGCGAGCGTCTGTGATGGATTCAAAGGAACTTGGGATAAAAAGCTTCCTTTATTGAATTCTCGTACAACAACAGTTTCCAAGCTTCAATTGGAATGGCTCCTTACGAAGCTCTGTACGGAAGAAGGTGCAGATCTCCAGTCCATTGGTACGAGACCAGGGAAAAGGAACTTGTGTCCACAGATTTTGTTCAAAACCACTGAGCCGTGAAACTTATACGCCGACGAATGGAGACTGCATTTAGTCGACAAAAGAGCTATGCCGACAACGCAGAAGGCCTCTAGAATTCCAAGTAGGAGACTTGGTTTTCTCAAAATTGCTCCATTCAAGGGAGTTATGAGATTCGGAAAGAAGGGGAAATTGAGTCCACGATACATAGGGCCATTCGAAATATTGGAAAGAATTGGCAACGTGGCCTATAGGTTGGCTTTGCCCCAGGAATTAGCATATGTACACAATGTATTTCATGTGTCGATGCTGAAGAAGTACATCTCGGATCCATCCCATGTATTGGACCACGAACCAATTGAGGTTCACGAAGATCTGACCTATGAGGAGAAACCAGTTCGAATCTTAGCCCGAGAAGAAAAGGTGCTAAGGAACAAGGTTATACCATTAGTAAGGTCCTATGGCGAAATCATGAGATTGAGGAGGCAACCTGGGAACGCGAGGATGAGATGAAGAAAAGCTACCCCGAATTGTTCTGATTTTCGAGGACGAAAATTCTTTAAGGAGGGTAGATTGTAATAATCGAAATTTTCACGAACTCACAATTTTCTTGTAAATAAGAAATTTATAGTTCGTATTATGTGTTTATGTGCAATTTTATGAAAATTATGAATATTAATACAAAATTCATGATTTTATCAGTATATGATTGAGTTCTCGGTAAATTAATTACGAGACTTCATGATAGGCCTTTTAAGCAAAAAGGTATGACGAAATTTCATGAATTCATGATAGTCAAATTTTGACAAGAGAGTCAATGATTGACAAGAAAGTCAATGGTTGACCCGAAAAATCGAAAATGAGGCGGTACGGTTAAATATTTTTCAGTATAAAAATTGTACCGTGTAAAAGCCATTTTTACGGATAAAATGGTATGTTTAAGATTCAAAACCACCATAGAAAATCAAGCACATTAGTTAGGTTATCTTTGGCCAAGAAGTTTGATTGTATAAGAAAATTTTTATACAGTCCATTTCTACACAGATGAATTTTGGACTGCAGTTTAAAATAACAGTATTAAATTGTACTGTGTATTAGTGAAAGCAGTATTAGAAATATCTGTGCTAGAATTAAAGTGGACTACATTAAGGAAAAGCCAAACAAAGCCTTAGTGTGATATCACCACCTTTTGATTAATGACATCATTAAGGATTTAGCAAAAATTTGGAAAGTAATTTTGGTGGTTCTAGAACCACCTTGGCCGGCCACCTATACCCCCCCATTGTGTGATTTCTTGTTTTTTTGGGGTCAAATTCCAATTTTTGAAACTTCCCCCACCTCTATAAATAGGTGACCCCATAATTCAAAAAAATTAGAGAAAAGCAACCAAACTCTTGCCAATTTTTCTTCACCAAAAACCGAGAGTGAGAAGGAAGGAGAGAAAGGAAATTTTGCCAAAACCAAGAGTGATTAGAGCTTAGGGTGGTCGGATTTTGTGTGGAGAGCAAGCAAGAAAGAGTTGGAAAGTTTTGGACAATCTTTTGGCCAAGAGGCCGGCTGTAGAGGGAAAGGAAAAAGGGAGGAACTAACCAAGTTGGAGGCCGGATTTTTGAGGTTGTGGTGACCGGATCTTGGTGCTAGAGTGGCTGAAAAAGTTTGGAGCCAAGCAAGCCAAAGGGGCCGGACCTAGTGGCAGCAAGGAGGGACCAAGGGAGAACCAAATCTAGCAAGCCAAACCCTTGGGTAGAAGCTAGGTAAATTCCCTCAAACCCTATACTTTTCATTTAAATTTCAATTGAGAAATTTAAATGTATTTCAAGCAAAGTTTGTAAGAGCATAAGCTCACTTTAATTCCCTGCCTTAGTTAAGAAATTTAGGTTATGTGCTTGGTTAATTAGGATTTTATGGTTGGTGGTTTTATATGCATGCTTTGTGTTTGATTGAATGCTTAGGTTTTGCATGGTTATGAATGTTGTTCAAATTGGCTTGCATGTTGAATATTGAACGTTAGAAACCGCTGCATGATTGATATTAGAGCTCCCGCGGTGGCTGGTTGAGCTAGGTTCCACGTCTAGGACGTAAAACGAATTCTAAACCGAAAAACTGCCAGGCTCGGGTGGATCCTGACCAGTTTTACGGCAAGCCGATTTTGAGGCCTTTAGAGCCGAATTAGGCAAAACTTAAAACACAAAAGTTGTTCAGAACAGTTTTTCCTAGAGGGCAACGTGGACGGATTTGCAAAATGAGGCTCCAATGGCCTCCGTTTTTACGAAAATCCGAGACTAAACTGCCCAGACCTAGTTTACACGACCAGTGGGTTTCAAATTAAAACTGGTACGAATCCAAGCAGAACTGGGTTTTTCTTAAAACATGAAAGTTTTAGAATTTCTCAAGAGCAAGAACTTTCGTGAAGACAAGTTTTTCAAATTCCATTTGGATTTTTAAATACAACCTGAACTATAAAAACTGTGCAGAGAACAAGAAATTCCTGTACAGGATTTTCTACAAACATACAGAAAAACTGTATTTTTACATCAACATTTCCTGTTTTGACTATGAAAACTATTTCAAAAGCAGTTTTCAGCCTTAAATGAGTTTTATAAAGTTTTACTTTGAAAACCTCGAATTTTGAAGTAAAACAAAAGATTTTCTAGCCAATTTTCCAAATTGGATTTAAAAGCTAAAGTGTAGTAACAAGTTGTTAACGGATGATAACCGGGAAAGATACCCGAGTTACTAAAGATTAGGCCCAATAATAGGAATAGTAACTTGATACTATACATACATTAGTTTAATACCCGAGGTTACCTCAAGTAACCTAACAAGTAATGGATCAAGTTTGGTTAACCACAAACTCTAGGGTTACGATTAGTAACCTAGTAATGATCAAGACCGGTGTGGGGGGGGGCATATAATTAGAATATTGAACAGGTTACCAATATTTTATAGGATCCTTATCCTATGTTCTTTTTAATAGCAGGAGGTAACCTGCAGTTGCAATCTGAGTTAAGGCAACGAAACCCCAGACATAGTATCTCAGGCAAGTATCGAACCTCACCTGCAGTATGAAATAGTAAATACTATTTTCAAATGTGCTATGTTATGCTATGCTATTTACACTATATTTTCAAGTGTACATACTATGATATGTGATGCCATGCGATGATATATTCTATGACATGTTATGCCATGTTGATAAGAATGCCATGTTTTCAAAAGTGTCATGGTTTACAAAAATGCCATATGACATGTTTTTCAAGAATGCTATGTTATGGCAAGTGTTAAGTATGATATAACATAGTGACATCATGAAGCATGTTCACTAATGTTAAACCATATGGTAAGATAAATCAAGAAAGGTGTCGTACC
This sequence comes from Ficus hispida, assembly GCA_025413025.1. NCBI lineage: Eukaryota > Viridiplantae > Streptophyta > Magnoliopsida > Rosales > Moraceae > Ficus > Ficus hispida. The sequence continues at coordinate 17,548,699 of CM046374.1, forward strand.
AACCTCCCGTGATCGAGGAGGCTAGAGGTTTCAGTTGTGACATTTACCTTCCGTGATCGAGAAGGGTCAAGTTATAATTCCCAGAACTGTTAGGGCCTTGCAAACCCTAGCTTTATCTGGAGGCTGCGCGCTTTCGGTACGTACACTATGGGCCCACATGTTGAGACAAGATAATAAGTTAAAGGATTGAGTCTATAATAAAGCATAAGACATTCAATCAATCATAAATGGTTCATGCATAGTTATATGATGAATGACATGTTTTTGAGATGTTCTAAATGTTTTGTGAGATATGTTTGTACTTGCTGGGCGAAAGCTCACTCTTGTATTCCATACTGTAGGTAAGAAGCCTGCAGCTTAATGGTGGGCTATGCGGACGATGCGGGCGGGTGAAGGGCGGTGTGGGATACCACTACGCAAAATTTTCCGCAACCGCTTTTGAATCTCAAAAGTAAATTATGTTATGCAATATGTATGAAGTTTAAAGACTTAAGAAGATATCTTCAGTATAGTATGTATACATGATAAGTTTTTCTCTACAAA
>CM046374.1:17549341-17581313 GCA_025413025.1 Ficus hispida
TTTTGTCAGCTTTTGTAAGTTTAGTTTACATAATATTTGTTTTGTTTGTCCTTAAAAAAAAAAAAAAAAAAAAAAAAAGAAAAAAAAACTAAAAAAAAGTTGTTCTTATTGTTCATTTGATTTCATTTTTTTTTTCTCTTTCCACTTGTTATTGTTATCATTATATTTACTATTTCTAAATTAGTTTCATTATATCTAGTGATCAGTTGCTAGTTTTATTATTATTATTATTATTATATTATTAATTATTTTAGTATAGTATTAACTTAGGATACTAATATCTAACATCTAACATTCATAAAATACGCCATAAAATTTAATAAATTTTGCAAGCAATTGTGTGGAAACGTTGGAAAGTACGAACTAAGGAAGTTCTGTCTAGGAGGTTGGTTTTTAAGGAGGCCTCGCCCCACCAATCTTTCCTGGGAGCATTCTTAGGGATTGCGATTCGCGGTTTTACACTATTGTTGTTTTTATAAAAGTTGTCTTTGTTAAAAATTAAAAAAAAAAAAAAATTAAAAAAAAAAAAAATTTAAACGCTCAAGGTGAATGAATCGTTATAGAAACGAACTAGGGAGACTCGCAAGAAGACTGAAAACCCTAGCGAAGTTTCTTCTTCTACGTCTGCCTTCCTCCATCTCCAAACGCTTTAGCAATTCCAAATCCATTTGCGATGGCTCAAAACGAGGAGGTCCAGCAAAAGACGTTGAACGACTACCTTCACCCTACGCGTACGGCCACACCATCGTGCATAATATTTCCACCTCATTTGCCGAATTTGGATTTCAAGCCGGGTATGATTCAACTTTTGCCGACATTTCACGGGTTAGAAAGCGAAAATCCGTACGTGCATGTTCGGGAGTTTGATGAGGTGGTGGCCACTTTCCACAACCGAGCCGAAGCTGCAGATTCTGTGCGATTAAAATTTTTTCCATTCTCTCTGAAAGACAAAGCCAAAAGCTGGTTGTATTCTTTGCGACCTAGGTCTATTGGAACATGGGAAGAGATGACAACTGTATTCTTCAACAAGTATTTCCCACACCATAAGACTAATGGTCTTAAACGACAGATCTCGACCTTTACTCAGAAGGACAATGAAACTCTCTATCAAGTCTGGGAGCGGTTTAAAGATTTGTTGAATCAATGTCCCACCATGGTTACGAGAGTTGGCGCCTCGTCAGTATTTCTACGAAGGACTCACAATCCGAGACGTCAATTTGTGGAGATGATGTGCAATGGTGAGTTTCTCCAGAAGGATCCCGAAGAGGCTTTCGAGTATCTCAACGAGCTAGCCGAGAAAGCCCACACATGGACTGGACCAAGTGCTACTGACAGCACTAGTCGTTCTCGACCTGCTGGAGTCTACCAACTAAGAAGAGGATAACCTCAAGGCCCAAATGAGTCTTTGACACGACAGATTGAGACCCTCAAAACCAAGGAAGGTAAGGAATCCACATGGTCGCAAGGCAGAGTCCAAGACCATGCTTCGTTTGTGGAGGATTGGAACATTTAGCTAAGGATTGCCTTGTTTATAGTGAAATGAGAGGGAGTTACGAAGAGCAATGTAATGCCTTAGGGGCATACAACAAGCCTTTCTCTAACACGTACAATCCTGGCTGGAGGAACCATCCAAACTTCAGCTGGAGAGATTCTAATCAAACACAACCACCAAAGGCGAATTCTGCACCTCAATATCTGCACAACCGCCGAGGAGTTCTCTCGAGAATACCTTGCAATCTTTCATGGAGGCACAGACTAGGATGAACCAAAAGTTCGAATCATTTTTCACGCAAATGGTGGAAGAAAGTAAAGAGATGAAGAGCAAATCACAAGGCTGACTGGTGCCCTGACTGTTCAAGAACGAGGCAAGTTTCCTTCGCAAGCTCAATCCAACTCACGGGCAACACATGGCATAAACCCCAACTCTGCAGGTCAAAACATCAAGGAGATCAATGCCATCACCACTCGTAGTGGCAAGATTTCAATGAACCATCAAGAACTACTGTCACTTCAAGTAGTCAAGAAGTCGTCCCCAAGATAGCTGAGTCAATTGAACTTCCAGTAAAGTGCCTTTCCCCAAGCTCTGCGATCTGCTAAGAAAGTTTGGATAGTCAAAGTGAGATCCTAGAGCATTTGACTCAAGTGAAGATTAATCTTCCTTTGCTTCATGTGATCAAGCAAGTACCGGCTTATGCCAAAGTCATTAAGGATCTATGCACCACCAAAAGGAAGCACCACGTTAAGAAGACGCCTTCTTGACGGAACAGTGAGTGCGGTGATCGAGCAGAAGGCGCCGCCTAAGTACAAAGATCCTGGTTGTCCACCATCTCGTGCCAAATTGGGACTCAGGAATTCGGCCAAGCTTTGCTCGACCTTGGAGCGAGCGTCAATCTCATGCCTTACTCCATCTACTCGCAACTTGGTCTTGGAGAGATTAAGCCACATCTGTGGTTTTGCAACTGGCCGATCGTTCGATCAAGAAGCCTCGGGGTATACTTGAGGATGTTCTGGTTCAAGTTGAGAAGTTTTATTACCCCGTTGATTTCCTTGTCCTAGATACTCAATCTGTGGTAAGCATGGAATCCAAAATTCCCATCATCCTCGGTAGACCATTCCTTGCTACTGCCAATGCTTTGATTAACTGTAGGAATGGTCTCATGAAGATATCTTTCGGGAACATGACCTTGGAAGTAAATGTTTTCCACACTGCGAAGCAGCCACATGATGATGACGAGTGTCACCAAACATTTCTGATCGACACACTCGTCTCGGAGGAGGTTCAACTGTACAGTGATTCCGATAATCTTGATGAACTCCTCCACAATTCTGACTCTGAAAGTTCCGATCCTTGTGAGTTGACCAACAACGCTACCATCTATAAAGACGCACAAGGCATAGGAACCAAGTTTTGGCAACCGCGTTTTGAAGAGCTCCTCGAGAAAAAGAAAAGCCAAAACCATCCACTGAAGAGATCCCAACACTTAAGCTCCTCAATTGCCTGAGGATCTGAAACATGTCTTCCTGGGAGCTGGTGATACCTTTCCTGTTATCGTTTCATCTAAACTTGACGCATCACAAGAACAGCGATTAGTCGACATGCTGCGAAAGCACAAAGCTGCGTTAGGTTGGACGATTGCTGACATTAAGGGTATTAGCCCTTAATTTGCTCCCATCACATCAATTTGGAAGACGGGGCTGTTCCACGAAGGGATCCCAAAGGAGACTAAACCCAACGATGAAAGAAGTTGTGAAGAATGAGGTCTTGAAGCTTCTGGATGCAGGTATCATCTATCCGGTTGCCGATAGCAAGTGGGTTAGTCCAACTCAGGTAGTGCCCAAGAAATCAGGGGTGACAGTGGTAGAGAACGAGAAAGGGGCTCTTGTCCCACAAGGACAGTTACGGGTTGGCGCATGTGCATTGACTACCGAAAGCTGAACGCTTCCACCCGCAAGGATCATTTTCCGCTTCCGTTCATCGACCAAATCCTAGAACGTGTGGCTGGTCATCCTTTCTACTGCTTTCTTGATGGCTACTCCGGATATTATCAGATCGAGATTGCATTGGAGGACCAAGAAAAAACTACTTTTACCTGTCCTTTTGGTACTTATGCCTTCCGGCGTATGCCATTTGGACTGTGTAACGCACCAGCCACCTTTCAGAGGTGCATGACGAGCATTTTCAGCGACATGGTCGAGAAATGTATGGAAGTGTTCATGGATGACTTGACCATCTTCGGCAATTCCTTTGACTTGTGTCTTCTCAACTTAGAAGCTGTTCTGACAAGATGTGAAGAAAAAGGACTCGTGCTTAACTGGGAGAAATGCCATTTCATGGTACCATCAGGCATAGTCTTGGGGCATGTTGTTTCTGAGAAAGGGATTGAGGTCGATCAGTCTAAGATTGAACTTATCTCTAAATTGCCCACTCCAAGTCAGTCAAAGAAGTTCGATCATTTCTCGGGCATGCTGGTTTCTATAGGAGGTTCATACAGAATTTTTCTGCGATTTCTCGTCCATTATGTAATCTCCTAGCCAAAGATGCCATTTTTGAGTGGACGCAAGATTGTGAGGATGCCTTCCGAACGCTTGTGGTAAAGTTGACTACTGCCCCCATTATTCAGTCACCGGATTGGAGCTTACCATTTGAGATTATGTGTGACGCAAGTAACCATGCTGTTGGGGCAGTACTTGGTCAACGAAGAGAAGGGAAGTCCTTTGTAGTGTATTACGCAAGCCGCACTCTGAATAGTGCTCAATTGAATTACTCAACCACTGAGAAAGAGTTGCTCGCTGTTGTGTTTGCACTTGACAAGTTCCGTGCATATCTGATTGGTTCACCCATCACCGTCTTCACAGATCATGCAGCTCTTAAGTATCTCCTTTCCAAAAAGGATGCCAAGGCGCGATTGATTAGGTGGATCCTCTTGCTGCAGGAATTTGACATCAAAATCAAGGACAAGAAAGGAGTCGAAAACGTTGTGGAGGACCATCTTTCTCGACTCAAATTTAGTGACCCTGCCGACGGTCCTGCCATCCGAGATGATTTCCCGACGAACATCTATTCGCTGTCACCAAGCTACCTTGGTACGATCACATCATCAATTACTTGGTGACAGGCGAACTTCCTGCTGATTGGAGTGCTCAAGATAAGCGTAAATTCTTGGTCGAGGTGCGTAATTTCTACTGGGATGACCCGTACCTTTACAAATACTGCCCCGACCAGATCATAAGGCGATGCATTCCTGACGATGAAATTCATAGTGTTTTACACTTTTGCCATAACGATGCATGTGGTGGTCACTTCTCCGTAAAAAGACTGCTACAAAAATCCTACAGTGTGGTCTTTATTGGCCCACTTTGTTTAAAGACACTAATGAATTTTGTCGCTCTTGTTTTAGGTGCCAAAAGTTAGGTGCTTTGTCCCGTCGCCATATGATGCCTTTGAACCCAATTATTGTGATAGAGATATTTGATTGTTGGGGGATAGATTTTATGGGACCCTTTCCATCTTCTTCTGGTTACCTATACATTCTTCTCGCTGTGGATTATGTTTCTAAATGGGTAGAAGCTGTGCCGTGCCGAACCAATGATAATGCAACAGTTGTGAAGTTCTTGAAAGAGAATGTGTTATCTAGGTTTGGTACACCCCGCGCTATCATCAGTGATCAAGGCACACATTTCTGCAATCGTTCTTTCGAGGCCCTGATGCGCAAATACGGTGTGATCCACAAAGTTTCAACCGCTTATCACCCCCAAACGAACGGTCAAGCTGAGCTGGCAAATCGAGAGATCAAACAAATCTTGGAGAAGACGGTAAACCCCGACCGCAAAGATTGGTCCATGCGCCTTTCCGACGCACTTTGGGCATATCGCACTGCTTACAAAACCACCCTTGGGATGTCTCCTTACAGGCTTGTCTTTGGAAAAGCCTGTCATTTACCTGTAGAGCTTGAGCATAAGGCTTATTGGGCTGTCAAAGCCCTTAACTTTGATCTCAGTGCTGCAGGTATACATCGCAAGCTCCAGCTGTCGGAAATTGAGGAGTTAAGAAATGATGCATATAATAACTCCAAGATCTACAAGGCTAGAATGAAGGTGGCTCATGACAAGCAAATTTTGAGGAAAAACTTCGAGCCAAATCAGAGGGTGCACCTTTATGACTCTCGTCTGCATCTCCACCCAGGTAAGTTAAGGTCGCGGTGGACTGGTCCATTTGTGGTGAAACAAGTCTTTCCCAATGGTGCTGTTGAAGTCGAGGACCCAAGCGATGGGAGAATTTTCAGAGTCAATGGTCAGAGGTTGAAGCACTACATTGAACGAGTAAGCCAGGCTGAAGATATCATTCTTGCGGCCCCAGTTTATAAGTAGTTTGCTTCCAACTCTTTTTGTATCATATTTTTATTTTGTTTGTTTCTTTTTGTGTGTTTTGTGTGCTTTTATTTTCAGTTTGTCTTTATGTGCTTTTATATTTGTCTGTGTGTTTTGAAGAATCAGATCAGGTTGCTTATCTCTGTTCCTATCGTCATCAACCAGGTGTTCTCTTTCCCTGTCTTCTTCATATTTGTACATCTTTTTAGACATTGAGGACACTGTCTGATTTTTGGTGGGGGGTGGTGAGCATATTCATGCGTGAGTTTAATTTCGGTCATTTTAGAATTTGGATCAAAATTTTTACAAAGTTACCTAAGTGTGATTTCAAAATGTTCGGTTTGAGTCAGTTTTTGTTATCTCAACTATTAAGAAATGATTTCCAGAGTTCTTTTTGTGCACATGCTAAACCTTGTGGTAAGATGGTTGTTAACATATTTAGTTGAGAAAAATTCTCGAGTCTAAGTGTTTTATTGGTGAGTTGTGAGAGTTGAGAAAACAGCTTTTTGAACTTTTATTGATCTTTCGAATTGGTACAATCACTATTTGGAACACCACTACTTAACTTGTACTTTTGCTAGAAGGATGATTTTTGGTTAGATAGAATTGATCTTTTGTAAATAGAGCCTTACATCATTCATGTAGTTTGATCACATATGGTGCTGCATAGCAGTCAAAAGAATTCCTTACTATATTTGTTCTATTAAGCATGATGTCTCTTGCTAAATAAAAAAAAATAAAAAAAAAAAAAAAAAAAAGTTGTTTGTATTTGATGGCTCTTTGTTTATGTAATTTTCTATTTTATCCAAATGAAATCCCAAAAGCTAGTTTATGGTGTAAGTAGTATAATGTTCCAAGTATTTGAGTCGCCTATCATTTGATCAATATTTGTTTATTAGCTTGTCCTTAAAATACCTTCTCTCATTTGAGTGTTGACTGATTTCTTTCCAACTCCATGAGTGAAAACCTCTGCACTAAAACATTTCCAACACCCGTGAGGTAATGGAGTTGAGACTTTTTCTTGATAAATTTTTCGATGCTATCTATGTTATGGATTGTGGTAAGAAGGATACGGTTTGGTGCACACACACACAACTCTGGAGTAATAACTGAAGTAGTTTGATAGCACTTTCTGATTTCTTGCTGATGTTTTGGTTAAGTACTTGGATGATTTTGCAGGTTTTGATTTGAATTTTCAGGTTGACTTGATTTTTTTCTTACGCTTGAAATGCTAGGGACTAGCAATAAGCTGGTTGGGGGTTGTGATAAATGCACAAAAAATATATTTTTATTTATATAATTTATTAAATAAATCACATTTTAAATAAGGATTTTCGTAATATTAATTCATAATATTTTACTTTAGAAATATTTATTATTTTAATTATTTTGATTCTTTCCTATTTATTTTTCCTTTCTTTTTCCTTTTTCCTTCTTTTCTCCACGCGTGCAGCAGCCCACCAAATGCTCCTCCCTCCACGCGAAGTCAACTCCAGCCCGAGAAACCAGGCCCAGTGCGAGATACGGGCCGAAATTCCAGCTCAGCCCTTCAGCTGCTCCCTCCAGCTGCAATCCCAGCCCAAGCGCAGCTGCTTCCTCCACGCCCAGTCAACAGCAAACCAAGCCCGCGATTCCAGCCCGCGAGAATCTCGCCCAAGCCCACGTGCGCGTCCCATCTGCTCCTCCACTTGCACGTAAATTCGGGCCAAATTCTCAGCCAAGCCCGTGGCACAAAATCAAGGCCAGATCCTTGCATCCAGCTGGTGTTCCACGAGTAACCGGCTGATCTACCAATCTGGTTAGCGGATTTGTTGGCCAAAAATCCTCCCTAGCTTGTTGGACTCGAGCCTATATAATGAGGGCTCCTCAAGAGGACGAAAATATAGTTTTTCCATTAATTTTTAGCTGAGTTTTTAGTATTGTTTTATTTTTCATCTCATATTTTCTTGTTAGAACTTTGTGAGATGAATTGCAAATTAGGCTAGAGTTCTTTGGTGAGGCTAGAGATGATCCTAGATGTGTAGTGAATTTATTTGGGTTTTGATTCTCCAATGGTTTCTAAAGCTGATACATTAGAGTGAATAATTTCTCTTTTATCCTATTTCTTTCTCATATCAATATATTTATTGTCAGTTTTTATATAAATCTAGTCAAGCTCTTTTTATGTGAATTATTGCATGATAAAATATATTGATAGCATTATTTTATAAGTAGTCTTTTACTGCAATATTGCTTATTGTATATTGTTGCTTTTGGATTTCTTATAAGATAATTTTTATTAGTTCTTCACATAAGAATTTTATTCACTCAAATAAATTTTAATCCATAAGTTTTTCAAATCTTTATTTTCCGATTGATTGTTTGGGATTTGAAACTTTCAATTGAGTTATTTTATGAATCAAAATCCAAATAGGTACATGAAACATATAGGGGATTCTCGATGCTTTACCACCTTTTAATTATTGAATTTTCTTCATTTCTAAATTACGGTATTTTAAAAATTGTTTTAAAAATCACAAAAATATTTCTTTTCCTTCTTTCTTTGATTACTTTTTCTTCTAACGCTTTTGTTCCGCTAATCTTTTCTTGTTTGTTTTTATCACCTCCTCGTGGGATCGACCGTCCTAATTGTGCTACAATCGACCGCTTGTTTTTGTACACATTTGGGCGTAATCAAGACTTATCCTCTTGTGCTTGGAAGGACGAGAACGCAGCTTCGTCGCTTATGATTCTCACTCCTTTCTCATCTTTTTTGTGTGCCATTTCAAACTCGTCACTTTAGGATAGGAAAGAAGAATGGAACTGGCACTTGTGGCTGATGGATTGGAGTTCTTGAACTTTTTTTGAGAAGAACTGATAGTTGAAAAGCTACCGCGGCACGCCACTGACTTTGTTGTGAGTTTCCGTTTTGTTGCTCTTGGTAGTTTCATATCCGAAAATTGCATCTGATAGTTTTGGCAGTTCAAAAAGCCTGGCTTGTTTTTTTATTAGAACTTAATGAACACGTTTATATTTGACATATGGTTAGTTCTTGTAATGATACTATTAAATCCGTTTTTATTAACTTACCGAGCTTTATGAACATATTTAAATTTGACATATGGTTAGTTTTGGTAATGACCGAGCTTAATGAACACGCTTATATTTGACATATGGTTAGTTCTTGCATTGAGACTATTAAATCCGTTTTAATTAACTTACCGAGCTTAATGAACACATTTATATTTGACATATGGTTAGTTCTTGTAATGAGACTAATAGATCTATTTTATTAAATTGCTGAATGTAATTAAATTTTCAATTAAATTAAATTACTGAAAGTGTAATAAATTAAAGAACATATGCAATTTTTACGAGGTTTGGTCACAACTACTCCTCAGACCATGCTCAACTATCAATTTTTAATGACTTACTTTTCATTTTTTTGGTAAATTAAGGCAATGCTGTTAAGAGATCTTTCTTTGTTTAGTGGTGTAAGTTGGGGTTGCTAACCCGCTAATACTTGACCCCAAACACGTGTGAGTCTATAATTAACAGTTTACAATTACTGCAAAGATTTAGTATTTACATTGTAGACCCTGGAAATAGGGTTAATTTTAGCTTTAGTCCTCAAGCTATGAGATATGTGCTTTGTCCCATTTTGGCTCCTAGACCCTAGAAATGCAATCAAGAGTTTCTCGTTTGAACTCTAGAGTCAACTATATCATCTATTTTGATTGATTAATGAAAGGGTATTTTTAATATATATATATATATATATATATATATATAAGAAAGATCACGCCTAATAATAAGTTTAAAAGTGAAATTTGTGACTCTTATTTGATTTGTGCTCTCTCTCCACGAGCTCGTTGGCTAGCCAAACATTTGGATTAAAATTTTATTTATACTTATTTTTTAGAGCATGATTTTATCTTAAAAAAACCCTTGATTAATCAGGCATGTGTGAGTCAAATGATTGAGAATTTTAAACAATTTTATGACAGATGAGCCCAAAGTGGGACTTCTTGGTCGATCGGGTATTCATTGTTATATTATGAAATTTGGGGACCAAATGGAACAAAAAAATAGTTTGAGATCCAAGGTTAAAATTAACCTTTAAATAATAATAAATCACATAATTGCTTGTGAGGGAATATTTTGTTAATAATATAATTACCTGCAAGGGAATAGTTTGTTTGATTTTAAAATCACAAATTATATATCTATCCTGCAAATAAATATTTTATCCATCCAAAATAAGAGTAAGCTACATACCTTCCCAAATAGTACTTTGAGGACTAAAGAATCAATAGTATAACATAATCATTCTACCTCAATAGGCCAAACTCTATCAAGGAAAAAAGTACTAGTTTATATCTGCAATCATGATGTATATTAATTATTATTACAGCTTTAAAATAGTCTATATCTGCAATAATGACGTTTATTAATTATTACTACGGGATTAAAATAGTCCAATGTACATTACAAAACTCTTTACAAAAAAAAAAAAGTAAGAAGGATGGGCTCAAATTCTGCATTTTTTAATAGTAGAGTCAAATATGAAATTGTCGCTATATTACATTTGTAACAATCAAAATTACATAATTTGGATACTATCATTGTGCCCGAAAAAAATTTATAATATTTGAATGCTTGTTATGTTAAGTTAAATATTAACTTTGAAATCGTATGAAAAACTTTGATAGCAAATTTCAAAAAATTTATTATTCTTTAAATTAAACCGAGAAAACCAATACTTTTTGGTTTGATTGCAAAAATTTATTAAATACAGTGGGTAATATATAAAATAATTTTACCCTCTTAAATAGTACATATCATAGTTTTAATGTAACTTATTTGTTTACTTGTTTATAACTAAATTTCTTGATAAGCCTCTTGATCTTCGTTGCTATTCTCTATTCTCTATTCTCCTAGAGTCAATGGCATGTGGCCAGAAGCTTAACATCATGTTTTGAGTGAGTCTATCCATTAATTTCACGCATTTCCAAGCCTTTATCCATCACATGACCAGTGATACATGAGGGGAAAAAAACGCGGATCAATCAATAACATCTAATTAGAAATGGCGAACGCCGAGACTATAAAGTAAAACGACCTTGGCACACCAATAAAATTGAGTACGCGTATGACTTATTTTGACTAAACGTAAGAATCTTCTAAATTTTTAAGAGTCAATAACCAGTAATAGTAAGGCCATCTATTATACCGTACAAAAACAAATATAGCGGTTCACTGACACCTAAACCACTAAGAAACAACTTAAATGAGTACAACACGCAAGTAAAATCACACCAACTTACTTATTACAAAACACAACAAAAAACACATCAACAATTGACTACACATAGTTTGAGAAAATAACACTGCCTTTATAAAAGTAAACAACCACCAAAAAGAGACACAAATCCTGCAACACAGTTAGACCATTAGGATAGAGTCGGCTAATGTCACCAAAGGGACTTGGAGAAGCAAAGTCATGATGAAACAGAGTCATCGTCAATAATATGCCACCATGTTAGTACCAAAGAGCCACCTTCCACATCCCGGTAAAAAATTGAGCGAGGCAATCACCCACCATCAAGGCTCAAATGCAATAGATTTGCTCTAAGTTATGCACCCGTGAGTAGCATCGCGGCACCACCTCCAACGCAGGACTAACCATGAAGCATTACCCGCCGCCTAGGCCTTTACTTAATTGTCCAAGGCTTCTCTTTAGGGCCAAGAATATGGAAGCCAGCCGAGAGCAAACCTAGAATTTGGCCCAAAGAGAGAAGACAAGCAAACGATCCTAACACACTCAAAAGAGGGATAAAGAGAGAGAAAATCTCGTTGTCTTATGGACGTCACCTCTAATCCTAACTTACCAACTTATATTGCATGTGAGTTATCGTTTTTTTTTTAATTGATAGGTATTTAAAATATAAACTCATTAATTGATTGTATCTACTAATAAAAATATGACACGTAAGTTGATATTTAAAAAAATTTAGGATTAGAGCTTGTATCCCTAATATTGTTGAGTGTAGTTATTATGCTCGAAGCCTTTGGTGGCCACATACAAATGGTAGTATTGGTATTATATATAGCTTGGTTTTGGTAACTTTCACTGTAATCAGTAGTGATCAGTGCCCTGAAAGTAGCGCCCCATGGTTTTGCAAGCTTATCTAGCTGGGCTTTCATTCGCTTTAGCTGCCTCGCCATACAGTACACCAGTGCTTGCGACCCTGTTAGGACATGTAGCTACTTCCAAGGTACTTTAAATGTATAAAGTGGAAAAAAAATTTCCTTGATTTTTTACTTCAATGAATCATTTTCTAGGCTTTTAAGGAGCACTGTGACACATATCTTGGAGATATTTAAGTGCATCGATGCAACTGAACAGAAAAAGAAAACAAATGAACAACGAATTTATTTCTAGTTAGGTTACAAGTACTAATGCTTCCGTAACAGGATCCAGTTATAGCGGGAAGCCTCCTCTTGACCTACACGACTAGGTATATTGCTCCGCTGCTCCTTGCTGCTTCGTTTGCTGGAGCACTACAGGTATATAGTATTTCATTAGCCTGACATCAACTCTATCATATTGCTAAAACGGAAAAAGCTATAGATTTCGAGCACTTCTTGACTTGGATGTCATGATTGATTGCTAATGCTTGCAGTAGGCCCTTACCAATATACGCATAGAATTTGAATTAAACAATGATTGGAATGTCGGTTTAGGGATGCAAATCTAGTTGCAATAAACTGATATTCTTTTCCTAATTTGATGTACTAAAGGGAATTAGGAGCATTTGCACTTTTGCCCCCTAAACTTCTATTGATTGGTAAGTTGCCCTCTGAACTTTGCCTTTTTGCAAAATTACCTCCGGAATTTCATGTTGTGGAGTGCCCTCAAATCATTGATAGTTGATGAAATTTAGACGGAAGCACCTTCCTGCACATCCTGTGAGCTCATTTGAAAGGTAAAGAGACAGAATTTTATATGATAGACAGAGCAAATCCATCACATGTGCATTAGTATACTGCGTCTAAATATCAATTGCTATCATAGTCTTGGGGGATCTTCGCAACACTTCATAAAATTCAGTAGTAATTTATTAAAGTTAAAAGTTCATGGAGCAACAGTCAATCCAAAAATATAATCTAGTGAGTAAAAGTGTGCATGTGTGTATATATATATATGCATCATTATTTTATCAAAGTTTCCTGTGAGCAAAATTTGATCCGATAATTGTGCAGAGTCTACTTTCGTTTCGTAAGTTCTCGGCATGGATCAACCCAGTAAGTAACTTCATCACTCTATTGTAATTATTCGATATTGTCATTCGACTTACATTTGCATATCTTTTAGTCACTAATCCACTTTCTGACCAGTCCCTAGTAGTGATTGAATGAATAATACATATTGAAGCAACTAGAATGTGTTTTTCTCTGCTGCGTTACTCATTTTTCAGAGTCCTAAGCTCTTTTTTCATTATTATTTATTTTTTGACTTTTGCAGTGGTGCTCTTCTATTAGAAGGGGGTGTGTATACTTTCTTGGATAGACTTTTCTCGGCCTCCATGTCCATGTAGAAACTTTGTTGTTGTATTGATTTTCCCAAAAACATAAACCACAGAAAGTGCAAGTAAAATCAGGCGAATTGGGAAATAATCTCGAGTAATCATTTTCATTCCTTTTTTTTTTTTTTTTTTTTTTTTTTTTTTTCATTCCTTTAATAGCACCACCCTACTAATACGAAAATATTATTAACTAAATAAAAAAATTACAAAAAGTCAATACTAGCCAATGCATACAACCCATCGAAAAAAAAAATCGAGGGTGAATGAAACAAAATGAAAAATCGAGTCGGAAGTAATGCAAACAAAAACCAAGGCAGGAAACATTGTTTAAACTACGCATTATAGATCTCATTAAAATTCTTGTTAGTAAAACCGATGGAAAAATCTAAGAAGGAAAAAAGAATTATGCGTTCGCAATGTAACAACCTCACAACAAAGGAGTACATAAATCAACAGAATCAGTAATGAACTAGAAACATCATCGACAACAAACGAGGGAATAAAACAAGGGGCTGCAAGATGTCAATGCCAGGGAACTTTACGAGATCTAAGAGACAAGAAGAGAAATGCGTAAGATGAATCGCTCTCCGGCCACAGCTTTTTCCATTGAAACGACAATACATCAATGGCATGAAGTGTCCCACTTGGCCTCAAATCCAAAACAACATCAAGAGGAATAGCAAAGCAACTTTTGATAAAAGCCTCTATAAGTGCGAAAACCCTACCAAAACTCATAAGATCTAGACTACCAAAAGCAGCACCATCTGTGTTGATCTTAATCCAACTCGAAGGAAGAGGGCATCAAATGAATTTATATTGAAATTAAGTAAAAATGACCAACAATGCATTTCTTTTGTGTCGTCATGTGCAAAAAATTGTCTAAAATTTTATACACATGGGCAAAAGGACCCATAGTGTCAAGAATTGTAAGTTTGAGAGGTTGAATTCCACGGCAAAAAAGTTTAGGTATTAAATTACCAAATTCCAGAAACTTAGGAGATGTTCGTACATAAAAATCATATATATATATATATATTATCTTTATCTCACATATATCCCATTATTTCTAATATTAAAAATATAGTTTCAAGCAAGACGAAAATATTAAATTGATAGTTTGTAGTTAAAAAAAAAAAAAATCATTTACACCACCAATGGATTGAGGTGTTGGTAGGATGCCTCTCACTCTTCTCCTCCCAAGATGTCCCTACTCCTTTTAACACTTTACAACCTAGTGTAGAAGGTCTTGCCAGGTTATTGTATTATTTAGTAGGCCATGTATCATGCAGTATTAAACCCACGATGATTTGCATAAAATTGACTAAGTTTCTAGTAGAATTATTAAGACCCTATTCATTTTATTAGTAGTTATCAAGATTTTTAGATATACCTTGAAAACGAGGATAAGATAAAATTAATAATCCCCTTTTGATCGACAAAAAATAAAACATAAATAAAATACCTTACCTTTTACAAACAATTTTTTAGTATATTAATCATCCATTTTGCTCTTTTTATTAATTTCTTCCCATTTATTTCAATTAAACTATATAATTGATCATTCTCCCAAAAAAGAAAAAACTACAGATTTGATCGAGTCAAGTAGCCAAATAGGGGCACCACCACAGATAATGAAACTTGGGGTCGCTGTGGTACCCTATAATTTAACATTTTTTTTTTATTTTGCTACTTAATGTTTGAAAAATCACATTAAGTACTTATTATTTGAGAAAATAATAACTCCTCTATCTCGAACATCTTTTTGAAACAAAAAATGACAATTCTACTATTTCAATTTAAAAATTAACTAAACAAAATTTACAAGAATAAAAAAATCCATTCATTTATAAGTTTATTTACCATGTTTTAAATATATATGTTCTCTGTTTAAAAAAAAAAAAATTTAAAGGGCATCATTTATGTCTCAGAAAGAGACTGAAGGTACCTAACTGATATTTTTCAAAATAATTGACACCTCAAAGAAATTTCTCCAACATTAAGGTATCAAATTATAAAAATGTCAATACAGGTACCAATATGCTACATCTATATTTATATATATATATATATATATTTTCATTTATTTATAATTTGCTTGGGCTACCAAAGAGACATAGCAAAGGGTTTTTCCTCTCTCTTTTATTTTTTTTTATTTTTAATATTTTTTTGGTCGGGAAAGAACAACTTATGCTCGACTCTTGACTTGAGCACCAAGTACATCGAAGAGGAGGTGGGTTTTTGTTTTTTATGTTTTTATTTCTTTTAATAATTAGGGAGAAGTTTGAATAATTGTTAGTTTTTATTTTCAGGGAAGACGTAAAAGCAAAGCAAACCCCAAAAGAATCCAACTTGGTCCAGAGATAAATCCCTGTTCTTTTTTTGTTCGTCTGAAATTCTGCCTTTGAAATGGAAGAAATCAACTATGCATTTTTAACAGTCTCTTTTTCTGATGTATTTTCCATTTATATTTTTCATTTCCGTTTGGATTTTTATATTTCTGTTTCACTGGGTTTTTTCTTTTTTATTTTTTTCTTTCTATGGTCATGCATATTTCTGATTCCCTGATATGGGTTTTTGAAGAGATTATCTTTTTCAGTGTTTACTTAATCATTTGTCTATTTTCGTTTTTGTTTTTGTTTTTGTTTTGTTTTGTTTTTCGTTTCTTGTTTTTTTGTTTTTGTGTGTGTGCGTGTGCGTGTGTGTGTGTGAGTGTGTTTATATTTTGGATGAAGAGTTTGTATATGTTTATGAATGTTTCTGTTTTCCTGGTGGCTTTTGTAATTACAATTTGATTAGAATTCTGCATTGCTTTCTTATGGCAATAATTTTCTCTCGAGGTATTTATTAGTCATTTTTTCTGGTTTATTTCCTCTTTCAATTTTCATGCGTGTTTTATGTATTCTTCTTGGTCTTTGAATCAAAATTCGTTTGTGTATTTCTATTTCTATTTCTTTCTCCTTGGCTAGTGTCTGAATCGAATTTAAATACATACATACACAGGTTGCCGAAATGGCCATGAAAATAAAAAGAAAGCCAACAATTTGTGGAACCGAGATCAACAACACTGATGGTCCCTCCATAAGTGATCTTCCAATGACCGTCTTTGTCGATATTCTACTGAAACTATGTACGAAGAGCATTGCCTTGTGCAAATGTGTGTGCAAATCTTGGTACGCTCTCATTTCGGACCCTCAATTTGCTAAGCTGCACTTTGAACAAGCAAAGACCTGTCTTTTGGTTCAAGACATGAGTTATTGCCGAATTTCTAGAGCCCTGTATTTGTTGGAGCCTGAAGGTGGTTGCAGTTTTGACACGGGATACTGCTGGTGCGGATCTGTTGAGGAGAAGTGTAATCGTTGTCACCTCAACATAAAAGCGAAAGCCAAATTGAAGATGCCGGTGAGGAATGCCCAGTTATGTTAAGTCATGCGGTGATGAGATGAATGCGATCTTTGGCATAAAGAACAACCGGAATAGGAAGCACTTAATTGGGTTGAAGTCAATGTTGGCTCACAAGTATTTTATTGAGAATTCTTGTAATGGCTTGCTTTGCTTGATTGGTGCAATGGCATATGAAGACCCTGTTGTTTGCAACCCAATCCTAGGGGAGTTTCTATGTCTCCCAAAGTCCTCTAACAAAAAGAATAACGCCACATTTTTTAGTGTTGGGTTGGGTTTCAATCCGAAGAAAAATCAGTACAAGGTTATTAGGATGTTTATTCGTCTGACAAAGGACCCTGCTACGGGCATTTTAAGCAGACTTGGTGGTAGCATGGCTGAGATACATACAATTGGGACAGATTCCTGGAGAAGTGTTGAAATCTCGGCATTTAATCTGTACGTCGAACGCAACCCTGTCTATCTCAATGGAGCTCTTCATTGGATTTATGGGAAGGATGGTTTGAAATATATAGGCTCTTTCGACTTGGAAGAGGAGCAGTTCCACTCCTTCTCTATTCCATCACCACCTCATCTGCCAGGAGCGTATTTGAAAATGGGAGTTTTAGGAGGTTCTCTTTGTGTCTATCATACGGATGCTTATGGTCACATTGATATATGGGTGATGAAAGATTATGGCAACTCCGAGTCTTGGACTAGATTGTTCTCCATTGATTATGCAAGTGATCTAGGGCCACCTTCTTGTTTCCGTTGTCAACCAATAAGTTACTTAAACAATGGAGCTTTGTTGATGTTCGAGCCTCGTCTTAATGATTTGATTTACTATGACGAATTAAGAGGCCTACGATTCAAGCAGCTTAAGTTTATTGGTATTAAGTCGAAATTTAATGCCATTGCTTATACTAAGCTTCATTTCTTTGAAGGATATTGCTATGGCAACTAATGTTGAGGTACTCAATGTCAATTCAAGGTATGGATGAGATTTCTGATTCTAATTGTTAATCGCCACTTTACGTTTGCTTTCGTACCTAGTACTTCATGTGGTTTTTTCTTTTTCTTTGACATTCATCTAGTATGACTTCTGGAAGCTGGTCTGCCTCTTTCTTCTTTGATTTTTTAAGTTTTAATCTTCCTCTGCCCATTTTTATTTGCTGTATATCCAAGCATTGCTTCAAGACTATGTTTGATAGACATACTAATGCAAAGATATAATTATTGAGTGGCTATATTTTGTCCTCGTCACCTTCGGGATATCTTTGCTGACGTGAGATTACCAATAGAGGGGGGAAAAAACATAGCTTATGCAATTTTGGAGTCTAAATCTGTAATCAGAATTTTCTTTCATTTTTTTGGTTGATAAGATATGCATTGATTTATCTCTGAGTTTGATCCTGATTTCTGTTGTTTGCAGTGTAAGTTAAGCAATAGTTTGCTCTGAAACTTTCTTCAATTATCCCTTCTAATGAGATGTTACATATTTTACTGTTGATGATTCAGGTGCGGGAAGTTACGACTCGTGGAAGAGACTTATCCTCTTGTGCTTGGAAGGACGAGAACGCAGCTTCGTCGCTTATGATTCTCACTCCTTTCTCATCTTTTTTGTGTGCCATTTCAAACTCGTCATTTTAGGATAGGAAAGAAGAATGGAACTGGCACTTGTGGCTGATGGTTTGGAGTTCTTGAACTTTTTTTGAGAAGAACTCATAGTTGAAAAGCTACCGCGGCACGCCACTGACTTTGTTGTGAGTTTCTGTTTTGTTGCTCTTGGTAGTTTCATATCCGAAAATTGCATCTGATAGTTTTGGCAGTTCAAAAAGCCTGGCTTGCTTTTTTATTAGAACTTAATGAACACGTTTATATTTGACATATGGTTAGTTCTTGTAATGATACTATTAAATCCGTTTTTATTAACTTACCGAGCTTAATAAACATTTAAATTTGACATATGGTTAGTTCTGGTAATGACCGAGCTTAATGAACACGCTTATATTTGACATATGGTTAGTTCTTGCAATGAGACTATTAAATCCGTTTTAATTAACTTACGGAGCTTAATGAACACGTTTATATTTGACATATGGTTAGTTCTTGTAATGAGACTAATAGATCTATTTTTATTAAATTACTGAATGTAATTAAATTTCAATTAAATAAATTACTGAAAGTGTAATAAATTAAAGTACATATGCAATTTTTACAAGGTTTGGTCACAACTACTCCTCAGGCCATGCTCAACTATCAATTTTTAATGACTTTTCATTTTTTTTGTAAATTAAGGCAATGCTGTTAAGAGATCTTTCTTTGTTTAGTGGTGTAAGTTGGGATTGCTAACCCGCTAATACTTGGCACCAAACATGTGTGAGTCTATAATTAACAGTTTACAATTACTGCAAAGATTTAGTATTTACATTGTAGACCCTGGAAATAGGGTTAATTTAGCTTTAGTCCTCAAGCTATGAGATACGTGCTTGTACCATTTTGGCTCGTAGACCCTAGAAATGCAATCGAGAGTTTCTCGTTTGAACTTTAGAGTCAACTATATCATCCATTTTGATTGGTTAATGAAAGGGTATTTTTAATTTATATATATATATATATATATATATATATATAAGAAAAATCACACCTAATAAGTTTAAAAATGAAATTTGTGACTCTTATTTCATTTGTGTCTCTCTCCATGAGCTCGTTGGCTAGCCAAACATTTGGATTAAAATTTTGTTTATACTTCTGTTTTAGAGCATGATTTTATCTTCAGAAACCCTTAATCAACCAGGCATGTAAGAGTCAAATGGTTGACTTTGAAGAATTTTAAACAATTTTATGACAGATGAGCCCAAAGTGGGATTTCTTGGTCGATCAGGTATACTTTGTTACATTATGAAATTTGGGGACCAAATGGAACAAAAAAATAGTTTGAGATCCGAGGTTAAAATTAACCTTTAAAATAATAACAAATCACATAATTGTTTGTGAGAGAATATTTTGTTAATAATATCCTGCAAGGGAATAGTTTGTTTGATTTTAAAATCATAAATTATATATCTATCCTGCAAATTAATATTTTATCCATCCAAAATAAGAGTAAGCTACATACCTTCCCAAATAGTAATTTGAATACTAAAGAATCAATTGTATAAAATAAACATTCTACCTCAATTGGCCAAACTCTATCAAGAATAAGTACTAGACTATATATGCAATCATGATGTTTATTGGTTATTATTACGGGTTTAAAATAGTCCAATGTATATTGCAAAACTCCAGAAAATAATAATAATAATAATAAGGATGGGTCCAAATTCTGCATATTATAGTAATAGAGTCATATATGAAATTGTCGTTATATTATATTTGTAACCATCAAAATTAAATAATTTGGATATTATCATTGTGGCCGAAAAAACTTTGTAATATTTGAATGCTTGTTATGTTTAGTTAAATATTAACTTTGAAATCGTATGAAAAACTTTGATAGCAAATTTCAAAAATTTTGTTATTCTTTAAATTAAACCGAGCAAACCAATACCTTTTGGTTTGGTTGCAAAAATTTATTAAATACAATGGGTTATTCATAAAAATAATTTTACCTTCGTAAATAGTACATATCATAGTTTTAATGTAACTTATCTGTTTAATTGTTGATAAATAAATTTCTAGATAAGCCTCTTGATCTTCATTCCTATTCTCTATTCTCTATTCTCCTAGAGTCAATGGCATGTGGCCAGAAGCTTAACATCATGTTTTGAGTGAGTCTATCCATTAATTTCACGCCTTTCCAAGCCTTTATCCATCACATGACCAGTGATACATGAGGGGAAAAAAACACGGATCCATTAGTAACATCTAATAAAACTTAGAAAGGATGAACGCTGAGATTATAAAGCAAAGCGACCTCGGCACACCAATAAAATTGAGTACGCATATGGTTTATTTTGACTAGATGTCATAATCTTCTAAATTATTAAGAGTCAATAACCTGTAGTAGTAAGGTTATCTATAATACCATACAAAAACAAATATAGGTTCACTGACACCTAAACCACTAAGAAACAACTCAAATGAGTATAACACACGAGTAAAATCACACCACCCTACTTATTACAAAACAAAACAAAAAAACAGATTAACAATTGACTACACATAGTTTGTGAAAATAACAGTGCCTTTACAAAAGTAAACAACTACCAAAAGAAGACACAAACCCTACAACACAGTTAGACCATTGGCGTAAATTCGGCTAATGCCACCAAAGGGACTTGGAGAAGCAACGTCATGATGAAACAGAGTCACCGTCAATAATATGCCACCATGTTAGTAACAACGAGCCACCTTCTATCCCGGTAAAAATTGAGCGAGGCAATCACCCCGCTACCACTGCTCCACGAGACCCACCATCAAGGTTCAAATGCAATAGATTTGCCCTAAGCTATGCACCCGTGAGTAGCATCGCGGCACCACCTCCAACGCCGGACACCCCCTTCGGCTAACCAGGAAGCATTACCCGCTGCCTAGGCCTTTACTTAATTGTCCAAGGCTTCTCTTTAGGGCCAAGAATCTGGAAGCTAGCCAACAGCAAACCCAGAATTCTAATCCTGACTTACCAACTCATATTGCATGTGAGTTGTCATTTTTTTTTTCATTGATTGATAAATATTTAAAGTATAAGCATATCAATTGATTGTGTAAATACATCAATTAATTGTATTTACCAATAAAAATATGACACATAAGTTGATATTAAAAAAAGTTTTGAATTAGATTTTTTGTCCCTAGCATTGCTCAATGTAGTTATTATGCCAACTCTTTCCAAGTATTTGGTGGCCACATACAAATGGTAGTATTGGTATTATAACTTGTAATCAGTAGTGATTTGTGCCCTGAAAGTATCGTTATCCACCCCATGGTTTAACAGTTTTTTCAATTTGATACCATAATATCTGAAAGAAATCTCATTAGGGAACTTTATTTTGAGAAAATATTATTCATAAATCCTGTATATCTTTTGAAAATGTAAGATCACAATTCTACCATTACGGATTGAAAACTTAATCAAATAAAAAATAAAATGTAAAAAGAATACAAATTTGATTCATATTTAAGGGTGATTTTACAATGAGACCCTCCATCTTTTCCCCATCAATAGGGTAAAAGTTTTTTACCATCGATTGATTTTGAATGGTTAAGATTAAAAAGATACATCAAATAATTATATAATCTATCACACCAGATTATTATTTTACAAAACATTTCAATTTTTTTTTAAATGGAAGCCCATCCCCCACCGGCTGTAACGACCCATCTTACGTGGCCGTTATGTAACTTACTTAAACTACTTAATTTACTTACTTATCTCATAAGACTTAAAAATTTGTGGAATTCTTCTTTCTCTTTCTTTTTTTTTTTCCCCTTATAGAAAGATGTATCTTTCTGTAATTACCACCACAATAGTAATTACCGTTATAATTGTACAACTTATATATGTTGAAAAGACATCATAAAAACTTTTTAGTAGTTTTAGAACTTACTGTCCACGCTTGATTAGTAATAGTTACTTACTAATAGAAATTTAAAGAGCATATTAAAAATACTTAAATGGTATACACTATATAACACTTATATTAAAATATATATGTTGTTCAAAATGTGGAAATAACTGTGCAGTGGAATCCATTACCGTCCTTCACACTTTCTCTGTAGCTTGCTCAGTCCATCTTTTTAAATTGTGGGTTTCTTACCTAAAATATAACATTCTATGATGAGATTTAGCTCAGTAAGTACAAGAATATCCTCGCAAAATAATTAAAAACATATCACAAAACATGCATAATCTATTTATATTTGATTGTGAATTATCCATTATTATTGATTATAGATTTTCTTATCTTATCTTGGCTATGGGCCCTGGTGTATGTACCGGATGTGCGCGATCATTGGACTGTGAGAGTTTGTAAGGTCCCCAACAACACCAAAATCATAAACTGAACTTGCTCCAGATCAACTGAAATTAATTAAACTGATCCTCCCCCTATGAAAAGTTGGTATGACACGCTTAACTTGTCTTATCTTAATCTTGTTTATTATTTTATGGGGAGTATGTAGTATGTCATACTTCAACATAAATTCTCAAAGCTATAAAATTGAGACATATATCATGATAGCTTTAAAACATGTAAGTCATGGCATCAAGCATAAAAGTACGCAATATGTCATACTTTAGCATAAATCTTAAATATAGAACTTGAACATATCATCATGGAACATATTTTTGTAAAACATGTGTTTTAAAAACCTATCATAAAGCATATATTTAATACACAGCTTAAGACTTGCACTTCTTAAAACATATCATACTTAAAACAATTCCTAACTTGCATTGAATAAAACAATTTAAAACTAGCATATTATAAAACTATTCAAACGTATATCACATTAATCATGGAGTGCATTTCATAAAAACATTTAAGATTGAAAACTATAGTTTTCATACTGTACGTAAAGTTTGTACTTATCTGTTTTCACGTCATAGTATTTTTCCCGTCTTGATCTTTTGATGAAATAACAGGTCCACGTCCTGTTTTAAACACCCATAACGATTATAAGTATTTAATTTAGCTAATTAAATTTCTAAATTAGAATTTAATTAGTTATTTATCTATTTTAAATGATTAATCAAATCATCATATTGTTTGGTATGAGAACATTGGGCCTACAAGCCATTTGATTATTAAAATATGTATATAATAAAAATCTCTTGTTAAGGGTTGACTAGGGACTCTCGAGCTGAAACCGAGCTCTTAGTCCTACTTCGACTAATAAAAAAATCTAACAGTCTGACTATCTTAATTTATATGATATCTTTATCCCAAACTATTTTCAACAGTCTGATATAATTAAATGTGAAGATCGATTTATCATATTGTCCCAAAGATATGGGCTTTTACCAATTTTCATGTCATAAAACTTCATGATAAAATGCTATCTTTTATAGAAGCACATTTTGAGAAAACTTTCTCACGCGAACTTGTGCATTTTAAAGTAATTAATATACAAATACCGTGCTTTGCTTAAAATCAAATGTACATAATGAGAGCCATTTAAAATTCTACTTAAAATAAATACATTTTCTTTAAAAAGATTCCTGCTTAAAATAAATACATTACAAAACGCTATTTTTTGTATAGAAACGCATTTTGAGAAAACTTTCTTATGCAAATTTGAGTATTTTAAAGTATTATATAAATACCATGCTTTGCTCAAAATCAAATGCATGTTATGAGAGCTATCTAAAATTCTGCTTAAAATAAATACATTTTCTATAAAAAGATTTCTTCACGAATCTTATAGATCTTAGATAGATCTTTTAACTTTTGTGTTTCAACTAAAAACTTATTAAATATTTGACACAATCATTTGCTTAAATTTCATAACTATGTAGTGTGAATTATGAAAATTTCACTATTTTCAATTGATTCCGTAAATCACATAAAATTATCTCATAAAGTTGTTTATAAAAACTTCTTCATGCATAAAACTTGTGGGTCTCATCGAGATCTAAATCTTTTATGCTTGGCTTAGAGCCTAATTCAAAATCTAACGTGCTTATTTTATGTGAAAACCAAAGCTTGGAAAATCTTGCAATCAAGAATTTTCCTATTTTCCAGCAGTTCATAAATCACCATGAAACTATTCTTTAAAGACATTTTCAGAAAATATTATCTTCATAAAACTTATTTAAAATTCATAGATCTTAAACTTCCAGTTTTGTTCAAAACTTTGTTTGGCTTGTATCTTGCACTTTCCTTTGAAAAACTGAGACAAAACTATTTTATTTTCGGTTTGGGACCAATTTTGTAAATCCATATAAACAATACCTTAAAGGCATTTTTGGTAAAAGTCATTTTCACAAAACTTTTAGATCCCATCAAATCTAAAACTTCCATGTTTTGACCAAAAGATAATTTGGTCTCTAACTTGTTCATTTGTATAAAAACCCGTGGCTAAATCCTTATTCAAGGAACATTGTTCTAGTTTTGCCTGCTTTTAAAAAATTGGCCCGAAACTCAATTTTATCCTCATTTTTAGAGAAAACGATCTGCATGAAACTTCTAGATCTCATCAAGATCTAAAACGTTACTGTTTTGATTTAAATCTAGTTCGGCCTCTAAAATACTCTTTTTGACCCAAACCCATGGGTAAGAAATCCTTTTATCAGGAGATCTCATTTCTTACAGTAGTTTGTAAATCGTCCTAGAAGTATACTCTAGAGACGTTGTTAGACAAAATGATCTTAATAAAACCTTTTGATTTGAAGAGATCTAAAACATTCACTCTTTGAGAAAAAGCTAGCTCGGCCCCTAGGACCCTCGTTTGGACTAAAATCCGTGGCTGGGCAGGTTTACTCAAGTTTCTGTTCAGTTTTGGAAAATAGCTTGAAACGTGATCTTAAATTCCGAATTTGAGAATGGCTATTTGAGAATGAATTGTTCATAACATCCAGATCTAAAACTTTGTAGTTTATGACTGAAGACAAAAACGTCTTTTACATGGTTGTTGGAGCGTAAATCCATAAGTGAAAATTTGGACCAGTTTCGAAAGGTTGTTACTTGGTTTAGACACCTCCAAATATGTCTCTAAGGCGTGAGCATAACCAAAAATCATCTTGAATGTAATCACCCTTTAGCTCTAAAGCCAATCAACATAAAAACTTAAATAACATAAATATAAAACTTATTACAACCCAATAACAAATTCCTATACATTGGTTCTAAGCATAAATTAGTGCTTGAAACTAAGAGGATGAGTTTAGGAGATTTTACCTCAAATAATCCTCTAGATTTAAGTGTGTGGGAGGTGTTCGAGTTTTGAGAGTGTGAGAGGTGAGAGATGAATGTTTTTTTGCTGAGAAAAGAGAGAAAGGGTTGCAAAAAATAAACACTAAATGACTTGATTTGCTTATATATACATAGGGCTAATTGCACTTAATTACTTTTTCTCAACTCACTTAAGCCAAGTTAAACTTGGTTCAATGGCATAAGATTGGCTGATTTCCTTCAGCTAAGGGTGCGGAGTTCTCAGCTGAAAAGTGGCTGAAAATTTTGCCACAAATGCACGTAAATCTAAGAACTATTCATGACATCACCTAAAAATTTTTACCACAAAATTTTGACACCTATTCCTTGATTTAAGGAAGGATGTCTCTTGGCTTTGTTGGCCTTCTAAAAGCCGTGGGTTGGCTGCTGTTAAAGAACTGAAAATGCAGCACAATGCTTGTTTTTGGGTCTAAACTTTATCCAGAAATATTTTTAACAATATTTTTAGACAGTGTAAAATATCCATTTTTCTCTAATTCACAAACAACTGATATTTTTATTTCCTAGCAGTGTCCTAGAGCTCATAGATGTTCTTTGCTTTTTAATTGGTCATAATTCAATATTTGAATACTTGAAACTGTAATACGAGACAAAATTACACAGTCCGTGAAGTTTTTCCGACCAATGACGAAATTGATCTGAATTGCTTATTTAGAGTTCTAAACCTCAAATGCGATCAAATTATGATATTGTTGCATCAAAACCCTAATTTCTTTGGTACTATACTAAATTTACCCGTCTATAAATTATATTGGTTGGGCTAAAGCTTTCCATTGTTTGGTTCTTCTGATTGTTTCCATATTTGTATTCTTAAGCTTATTCATACTATCATTATAATTAGTGTAAATTAACATATTTTTTCACACAGTATGTTAATTTAACTACAAGAAAATCGATTTTTAGCGGCGACAAAAGTCGTCGTTAAAAATTGAAAAGTCATCGTTGAAAGTTATTAACAACAAAAAATCATGTTGTCGGTAGTTGTCGCTGTATATATGTGTCATTGATTGTTTCAACGACAACTTTCTTATATTGTCACTGAAAAGTATTATTTTACGACAAATAATTGTCATTGATTCAGTACAATCTGCATCGTTGATTACTTTTAGACGACAGTGGTGTTTTGTCGCTAAAAGAATACAACGACAAGGTAGTCGTCTTTGAAAGTACAAATTTTAACGACAATGTATATATTTCGACAACCTACTTGTTGTCGCTAAATTCTTTTTTTTTAACCGGCAAGTATATTTTAATGACTTGCTATTGTCGTTAAATGTCTTACTACAGGAAAAATGGTTTTTTGCAACCAAAAATTAGTGGCGATTTTGTTTATTTTGGTCGCAGAAAGTTTTTTTTGTGACCAAAATCCTAGTAGCATAAACTTATTTCATTCCAATCCTTTTAAAATCTTTAGTGACTAAATATTTGATTGGTAATTGTGTAATGACTTTTCATTGAAAATAATAAAAAATAAATAAACTTAAGTAGAACAAATTACATTATTTGATGTAACTACTATCAGTAATATTATAGGTAATCAGTAATATTATAGGGAACCAAACTAATGCACAAATTTCATATTTGCTCTATGTGTAAAGTATTTCACAAAAATATCTAAAATAGCTGAAATCTAATCATCACCAACTTGTACATAGGTTCATTTGGTATAATTTTTTCCTTTTCCAATTTCGTCCAAGTTATACTATTGTGGGAAGTTTCTGAATCACATGGCCATTAATTTCAGTCCAATTATCATCCATAGGAATTTGAGAAAATCTATAAGAGTAGTGTAACATTTCTTGTTAGATTATTATCACTAACATTACTTCAAAGAAAAAGGAATCACTAACAATTTTGCAAAGAAGATCATATTAGTAAACAAAAGTAACAAAATCTATAGACAGAGACCAGAGAGAGAGAAAGAGAGAGGGAGGCTGAAGAAATCCTCGGCTTACTTTTCCTTTCTCCGATCTCTCACTCGAACGTTATCCTCCTCTGTTGATGACCCTCAGTCCACTCGCTTCCCTCCAGCTGCTGAGAGACATGGAGAGTTTTGAATGCTCTATTCTTGAAACAAAACAACAGAATCAACTTTCAAAACTAAAAATATAGAAAAAAAGTTAAAACATATGGAAATTCCTGCATCATTAAAAGTTAAAACATAACATACTTCAGAAAATTACCACTTGATCATCAATCAAAATCTGTTATAAACCACTATTTTATGTACCCTCATAGAAGCAAAAACAGTAGCAATGCGAGGTGCCATCACATTCAGACATGCAACACCTTTGCGTGTACCTCCACATCCCCAAACAATTCCTCTAAGGCCCTCTCATTGTTGGTAATAAAACCCTGCACAAGAAAGAGAGAGTTAAGGAACAAAGATAAAAAAACGAAAACACATTCAGCATCAATAGGGAAAAGAAACAGTCCAGTGAATGCAATCAGCAATATGTATAAGAACTAGGCATTCCAAATCCAACCCCTATCCCCCTTTGAAATTTCTGAATGCTTTCCAATTCAAAAATAACTAATCGTTTGCAACAATTAACTATGGTAACAGAAACATTAAAAGGATATCTCTACTGCCTTGATTTTTTTTTTTAGTTCCAGGGAAATTTTGAGTTTATTTGTTTAACATATAAACACAGACAAGGCAACGTGCATAGAGGAGAATATGTTTAAAATGATTATTCAAATTATAGATAGCGATTTCAACAGTGGACCGAGTGCGACATCACATACCTGGATATCTATGGCAAAAAACTCCAAATTCATCTACACATTTTTACCCAAAATAAGTATTGAAGAAGTTCTTAAGAAATAGAAAACAGGGAGAATTTGCTAGTTTATGAAATTCATCTACACAGTTTCACCCAAATAATGATTTTAACTTTCTTCCAAATAAGAGCAACATTTACCTCTATCAATGCACCTATACTGTAATATCCGAAAATTTACATGGACTCATGATTTCCTTATACATAAGAAATCTATGTTCATATTATGTGTTTTTGTGATGTTTCATGAAAATTGTGAATATCAATGCGAAATTCATAATTTTATCAGTAAATGTTTGAGTTCTCATTCAATTAGCTATGAGACTCAATAAGCAGTTTGCTTAGCCAAGCACGTGACCCTTGAGCAAAAAGGGAAGAAAAATCCTATGATTTCATGTTGGTCAAAGTTTGACCGAAAAAGTCAAAGTTGACCAAAAAAGTCAAAGATTGACTAGAAAGGTCAAATAGATGAAGGTACTGAGAGATGATAAGCAGTATAGGAAATATACTGCGAAAACCGTCTTTACAAATGAGATAGCATGAGTAAGATTTAAAACAGCCATAGAAAAATCAAGCATACCAAGTAGGATATTAAGGGCAAGAAAGGTTTAAAGAAATAAAAAAAATTTTTATACAGTTCATTTTTACACAGATAAATTTTGGACTACAATACAGTATAAAATACTGTTATTAGTTAATAACAGTATTGGAAATATCTGTGTAGCATAAAAGTGGACTGCATTTTAAAGGAAAGGCCAAACAAGGCCTTATGATGACATCACCTTGATGACATCATCCTATCTTGGATTTATGACATCATTCTTCCTTAAAGAAAAATTGGAAAATCCTTGGATGACACCTAGCTAGATATGGCCGGCCATTTTGGAGGGTATTTGTGCAAAATTAGTGCAAATATTCTTGTTCCAAGGGCATCTAAGCAAATTTTGGATTAAAAATAAATCCAAAATTAAAATAAATTTCAGCTATAAATAGGGGTGAAGGGGGGGTCGGTTTTGGCTTCAAAAAAATCTAAAAAATCAGCAAAACCATGCCCAAAAATTTCTCCATCCATTTCCTCTAAAAATCTGAACTTTAGGAAGGAAAAAAAAAAGAGTAGTGCAAGAGATTTGGTGCAAGGGTGAGTCGGATTTTGAACTAGGAACAGCAAGCAAGGTTCAACAAAATTTTTGGAACCCATTTAGAGGAGAGGGCCGGTTGTGGTGGTGCTAGGAAAAAGGGGAAAAAGCTGACCAAACCACTTGAATTGAGTAAGGTAAGCCTATTTGATTTTAGGCTTTTCAATTCAAGTTCCAATTTGGAAATTTAAGTGTATTTCAATGTTGGAATTGTAGAGCATAAGCTCAATTTAATTTTCTGCCCTAGTTTAGAAATTTTAGGGTTGTGCTTGATCATGGTGCTTAGGTGGTTTTAAATTTCAAGATATGCATGCTTATGTGATTGGTTGCATGAAAATTAGGATTATGCATGGTTGTATGTCCCAAATCTGCCTTAGGGTTTGAATGTGATTGTATGGATAAATGATGATGGAATGAACGTTAGAAAGCGCTGCATGACTGGTATAGGCTCTCTGTTGCGGCCGATTGAGGTAGTGTGCGCGTATTAGGACATAAACCGAATCTAAGCATAAAAACTGCCAGTTCGGGTAACACTGGCCAGTTTTCTGGAAAGTTAATTTTGAGGCCTTTAGAGGCCGAATCTGGAAAAACTTAAAACATAAAAGTTGTAGAGAAGGATTTTTCCTAGTGGGTATAAGGCTCCAACGGCCTCGGTTTTCACAAAAATCCGAGCCTGACCGTGTCCAGATTTCATGCACGGCCAGGTGGGTTCAACAAGAAATAAGAGTAGGATAAAGTCCAAAATGGGTTTTAAGTAAAACATGAAAGTTGTAAGGTTTTTCAATGTATAAAACTTTCATGAAGAAAACTTTTTCGGATTCGACCCAGATTTTCAAATACAATTGGATTTCTAGAACTGTGCAGGAAATAGGAAATTCCTGCTCAGGATTTTCTAAAACAGTACAGGAAAAGGACATTCCTACACATACACTGATGGTTCGACTATGGAAAGCTGTTCCAAGGGCAGTTTTCAACACTTAATGATTTTACAAATCCTACTCAAGAATTCTAATTTTTCAAAAGTTGAACAAAGGATTTTTGAATTAAAAAGGACCTAAAATGTTAAGTTTTTCCAAAGAAAAGCCAAAGAAAATTTTGGACCCAAGAAATGGAAACTGGATTAACCAACAGTAATCTGGAAGGATATCCAGGTTATTGGACTGGGCCAAAGCCCAGGGTTACCCAATGTAGCCCAACAAGATACCAAGTTCAAATATGAACTAAGACAAGTAAGATATCATGTAGGGGGCATATAACTATGGTTATGCATGAATGTTGGTTGGATCCCCAACATTTTTAGATCCTTACCTATGTCCTTTATTATAGCAGGAGATAACCTGCTGTTGTGTCCGGACTTGGAGCGAGACACTAGCGGACATAGTAGACGAGGTAAGTACAAACCTCACCTACAGTATGGAAAATAGTAATCTATTTTCAAGTATATGACATGATTACATGTTATGCCAAGTTATGCAATGTCATGCTATGCTATGCCATGTTATGTTATGTCATGTTATGCTATGCCATGTTATGTTATGCCATGTTATGATACGATAAGTCATGTTAAGCCATGATACATCAAGTTATGCCATCTTTAGTTCATGTGCGTCATGACTATTAAGATCACATGTAAAGATTCTTAGTCTTAGAAATGTAACAAGACTAAGACTAAACCAAGACAAGTAAGGTATCGTACCAACCTCCCGTTGATGCGGGAGGATCATGTATGTTTCAAGTTTATGATTATCAACCTTCCGTTGATTCGTGAAGGGTCATATTCATGTTTTCCAGAATGGTTAAGGGCCTTGCAAACCCTGACGTTCTGAGGCTTGCGCGCTTTTGGTACGTACACTAGGGGCCCACATGTTAAATAAGATAATAAGTTCAAGTCAATAATTGGTTATAAAATACTCATAATTGATTCATGCATGAGTTGCACGACATTTGTTATATTTTGTGAGATTATGTTTGTACTTACTGAGCGAAAGCTCATCAGTATATTTACTGTAGGTAAGAGGCCTGCAGCTTAATTGGTGGGCCAGGTGGATGATGCGACGGGTGAAGGGCGGTGTGGGATACCACTACGCAAAATCTTCCGCAAAGTTATATTAAGTTTAAGTTTATATATATTTTAAAGACAGTTACGTTGTATAAAAATTATGAGGATTTAAAGACTCAAGCAAGTTGTAAGAATTATGTATGCCTGATAAGTTTCTATACAAGCAACTCTATTTTATATGTAAGTTTGAAAAAAAAAATTTATTCTCGATTTTCCAAGAAGGATTAAGCAGTTATGTAAGTTCATGTATGTATGGTAACGGCCCTACGTAGGTTGGGGCGTTACA
>CM046374.1:17581413-17612722 GCA_025413025.1 Ficus hispida
GACGTACGGAAATGATGGGAAAGTTTTATATCTTCCCCAAATGTTATATGTACTCCTGTTGCGAAGAGATACAAACAAGAACATGATGAATTCAGAATGTTCATGTTATGCTTTATATGGAATGAAATTATGTTCTATATAAAAGCATGATTCAAGAGCTGAATTTATTTCCTTATTTCCGTACAGAACCATGCCGCCAAAGCGTAGAAGAGTACCAACCCAAGACATCATCTCGCGGCTCAGTTGAATGAG
Source organism: Ficus hispida (assembly GCA_025413025.1). NCBI lineage: Eukaryota > Viridiplantae > Streptophyta > Magnoliopsida > Rosales > Moraceae > Ficus > Ficus hispida. The sequence goes on from CM046374.1 coordinate 17,581,666, forward strand.
CTAAGGCAGATGATGTTAGCACAACAGCAGGAGATAGGAGGACTTAGAGCTCAGATAGCTCAACAGAATCAAGGACCTCCTGATGCTGGGTACCACCAGCACATGTGAATCAGCCTGCGGCACCGGAAATTCCTGATGATGTTCCGGTATCCCAGAGAACCCCATAGCCCCTGAATACCTATTGCCTGCAGCTGTGCCACCAGCGCCTCTGGTTCGAGCTCCAGAAGAACTCTATGACAGATTTCGGCGCATGAAGGCACCGGAATTCGAGGGTCTACAAACCCAATCGAGCTGACAACTGGTTAATTGATCTCCAGGTCGCCCTAAATTTCCTCAGACTCAACGATCAGGAGAAGTCCTTGTGCATCATATATGTTACGAAAAGATGCTCGCCTCTGGTGGGAAACAGTTCAAATTCCGGCGAGATGTTACTCAGATGACATGGAGACTTTGTGGAGGAGTTTAAGGAATGTATTTCAATACTGAAGTCATGGAGGCTCAACAAGACGAGTTCGACAAGTTTCGCCAAGGAAATCTATCAGTGGCCGAAGCTGTCAGGAAGTTTAAGCAGCTAGCCCGTCTCTGCCCTCACCTCATCAGTTCTGAAGGGACAAAGTTAGAAGAATGATGAGAATGTTCCGCTCAGATTTAGCAGTGTAATCAGCAGTGGCCCCCATCCACCACTCACTGTTGCTGAATGTGTCAGCAGGGCAATTCGAGCTGAATATTGGGGTCAGAACAAGGAGCAAAGGACTAAGTTTTTCCAGGAAAAGAGGGAAGAGAAGGCCCAAGCTAAACAGATTCAGGCAAGACCAAGCCAAACTCCGCAACAGAAGGGTCAAGGAGGACCTACGGGCCAGAACAACAACAACAGGCAGTACGGCAACAGCCAGCAGAAAAGGAAGTGGAATGCAGGAGGACAGGGGAATCAACAAAATTTACCCCAGAAGAAAAATACTCCTGATGGCAACAGTTATCCCACTTGTCAGAAATGTGGGAAAAAGCACCCGGGAGACTGCCGTGCTGGAAGTGGTCGCTGTTTTCTATGCGGCAGGGAAGGCCACTATGCGAAAAACTGCAATCTAAATCCCCAGAGTCCGCAGAATCAACAGAGAGGACAGGGATCTCAACTTCACGCTGCACAGATGAAGCTCGAGGGACCTGAAATCTCTCAAGGCAGGCTGGAAGCTCCGGAACCTCAGGGACGTATTTACGCCTATACAAAGGAGGATGTTCAAGCAGGACCTTCTACTGTGGTGACAGGTCAGCTTCCTTTTGCTCAACAAGATGCTATGTGTTAATTGATTCTGGAGCTACGCATTCGTTCACATCACCTAGATTCGCTAAGAAACTAGGTAGGGCAAGTGATAGAATTGGAAAAACATTTAGGACTGCATTACCCTCCGGGGAGATTCTGTTGTCTGATTATTGGATACGTCATGTTCCAATAATTATATGTGGTAGGGAAATGTATGTCAACCTGATCATCATAGACCTATATGACTACGATGTCATCCTGGGTATGGATTTCTTGGGGAAATATAACGCGGTGATTGACTGTCCACGACGAACGGTCACGTTCAAGCCAGTTGGAGATGAGGAGTTTATTTTTAGAGGATCGACTCCAAAACAGCCGAAAATGTTCATTTCTGCGTTAAAGGCTAGAAAATTGTTGGCAGAAGGATGTAAGGATTTCTAGCCAACATAGTGGACAAGACGCAAGAGACCGAGAGCAGGCCGGAAGAAGTACCGATAGTCAAGGAATTTATAGAGGTTTTTCCTGAAGAGTTACCAGGACTGCCACCAGAACGAGAGATCTCCTTTGAGATTGAGTTACTTCCTGGATCAGCACCAGTATCCAAGGCTCCGTACAGGATGGCGCCTGCCGAACTTAAGGAACTGCAGATTCAGTTACAAGAGCTTCTGGATCGAGGATTCATTCGTCAGAGTTACTCGCCATGGGGAGCTCCAGTTCTGTTCGTCAAGAAGAAGGACGGCACTCTTAGGATGTGCATTGACTATCGGGAATTGAACAAGATAACTATCAAGAACAAGTATCCCTTGCCTCGGATCGACGATCTGTTTGATCAGCTGAGAGGAGCTTCAATTTTCTCGAAGATTGACCTACGATCCGGATATCACCAGCTTCGAATTAGGGACGGAGACATTCCCAAGACAGCTTTTCGAACACGATATGGACACTACGAGTTCCTCGTTATGCCATTCGGGTTGACAAATGCTCCAGCAGCCTTTATGGACCTGATGAATCGAGTATTCAAGGATTACTTGGATAAGTTTGTTATCGTCTTTATAGATGATATCTTGATTTATTCAAGATCAAAGGAGGAGCATGAGGAGCATTTAAGGATTGCTTTACAGATTTTAAAGCAAAATCAGCTCTACGCTAAATTCACAAAGTGTGAATTTTGGTTGGAAAAGGTCCATTTCTTAGGACATGTGGTCTCCAAGAACGGCATATCTGTAGATCCGGTTAAGATTGACACAGTAAGCGAATGGCCAGCTCCGAAAAACGTCACCGAAGTACGTAGTTTCCTCGGCTTGGCGGGCTACTACCGACGTTTTGTTGAAGGATTTGCTAAGATTGCAGCGCCACTCACCGCACTTACACGGAAAGGAAAGAAGTACGAATGGACTGCAAAGTGTGAAGAGCACTTCCAAGAGCTGAAAAACAGGCTGACTCGTGCTCCGATTCTCACAATTCCGAATATGGAAGAAGAAACTTCGTGATATACGCGATGCTTCTAAAATAGGATTGGGAGCCGTGCTCATGCAAAATGGAAAGGTGATCGCTTATGCTTCATGCCAGCTAAAGGATCATGAGAAGAACTACCCGACGCATGATTTGGAACTTGCGGCGGTAGTATTTGCGCTCAAAATCTGGAGACACTACCTTTACGGCAGTAAGTGTGAAGTCTACACAGATCATCAAGTTTGAAGTATATCTTCACACAAAAGCAGCTTAACATGAGGCAAAGAAGATGGCTCGAATTGGTGAAGGATTATGACATAGACATCCGTTACCATCCAGGGAAGGCTAACAAAGTAGCTGATGCCCTTAGTCGGAAGTCGTCTTCCGCATTGATGTCCATACAGTCGCTGATTGAACCACTTCAGAAGGAGCTAGTGGGAGCCGGAATAGAGCTCATCACAGGAAGCTTAGCTGCTCTAACCTTCCAACCTACCATTTTAGATGGTATGAAAGAGCGACAAGAAGGAGATGCCTCGCTGCTCAGAACAAGGGACGAGGTCTTGGAAGGAAAGGAGTCGGACTTCAACATATCGGATGAGGGCATACTCTATCGGAAAAATAGATTATGCATTCCTAACGACGACAAGTTGAAGGAACAAATTATGAAGGAGGCTCATGAGACTCCGTATTCCGTCCATCCAGGAGCTACAAAGATGTACCAAGACTTGAAGGAAAGCTTTTGGTGGCCTAGAATGAAGAATGACGTTGCTACATTCGTCAGCAAATGCCTTACATGTCAAAGGGTGAAGGCAGAACACCAACGTCCGGGGGGAGAGTTGCAGAAAATTTCCATCCCAGAATGGAAATGGGACCAAGTGACCATGGATTTTGTAGTTGGTCTACCCCGAACTTCCAGTGGCAATGATGCTATATGGGTGATTGTTGATCGTTTGACGAAGTCTGCACACTTCATCGCCATCAAGCTTAGCTTTTCGGTGGAACAGCTGGCGGAACTATACGTTGCACAGATTGTACGTTACCATGGGATCCCAAAGGCAATCATCTCTGATCGTGATGGTCGTTTCACTTCTAAGTTCTGGAGAAGTGTACATCAAGCCATGGGTACCAAGCTTACCTTTAGTACAGTTTTCATCCTCAAACGGACGGGCAATCCGAGAGGACCATTCAGACTCTGAAAGACATGTTGCGAGCTTCTGTGATGGATTTCAAAGGAACTTGGGATAAGAAGCTTCCTTTGATTGAATTCTCGTACAACAATAGTTTCCAAGCTTCAATTGGAATGGCTCCTTACGAAGCTCTGTACGGAAGAAAGTGTAGATCTCCAGTCCATTGTACGAGACACGGGAAAAAGAACTAGTGTCCACAGATTTTGTTCGAAAAACCACTGAGGCCGTGAAACTTATACGCCGACGGATGGAAACTGCTTTTAGTCGACAAAAGAGCTATGCCGACAAACGTAGAAGGCCTCTAGAATTTCAAGTAGGAGACTTGGTTTTCCTCAAAATTGCTCAATTCAAGGGAGTTATGAGATTTGGAAAGAAGGGGAAATTAAGTCCACGATACATAGGGCCATTCGAAATACTGGAAAGAATTGGTAATGTGGCCTACAGGTTGACTTTGCCTCAAGAATTAGCATATGTACACAATGTATTTCATGTGTCAATGCTAAAGAAGTACATCTCGGATCCATCCCATGTACTAGACCACGAACCAATTGAGGTTCACGAGAATCTGACATATGAGGAGAAACCGGTTCAAATCTTAGCACGAGAAGATAAGGTGTTAAGGAACAAGGTTATACCTTTAGTTAAGGTCCTATGGAGAAATAATGAGATTGAGGAGGCAACATGGGAACGCGAGGACGAGATGAAAAAAGCTACCCCGAATTGTTCTGATTTTCGAGGACGAAAATTTTTTAAGGGGGGTAGATTGTAATACCTAGTTTTTCGATCGTTATGATTTTTGTGTAAAAAAAAAAAAATTCAACTGTACGTTGAGGATATTTATGAAAGAGCCCGGTTAAGGGTTTTTATGATATTTTGTGAGTTTTTATGATTTTATAAGACTCAATAATGATTGCTTAGTCAAGCAAACGACTTTTAGGCAAAAAGGAACAAAATTGCCAAAATTTTTATGTTGGTCAAAGTTTGACCAAAAAAAAAAAACGTCGACGGTTGACCAGAAAAGTCAACTGTTGACCGCGGGAGTCAAATCTTGGCAAGGAAGTCAACTGTTGACAAGAAAGTCAATGGTGGACGAGAAAGCCAAAGATTGACCCCAAAAAGTTAAGAAAAAACCGTAAGAGTAAATAGCCCGCAGTATAGAATTATACTGCATGGGCCGATTTTACTGATAAAATAATATGTTTAAGATTCAAAACCACCATAGAAAGACAAGCACATTAAGTAGAATTAAAGAGCAAAAGGGTTTTAAGAAATAAGGAAAAATTCATACTGTCTATTTTTACACAGATAAATTTTGGACTGCAGTTCGGTAAACCAATACTGAGTATAAGTGAATCCAGTATTGGAAATACCTGTGTTAACTTAAAAATGGACTGTACAATAGCAAAAGAGCCAAACAAGGCCTAAAGGTGGATGACATCACCTTACTTTTTAAATATGACATCATTTCTTCCATTTAAGTAAAATGACAAAATTTTTCCTTGTTCTACAAGGCTTTGTCCGGCCACCTACACCCCCCATTGTGTGATTTCTTGATTTTTTTGGGGTCAAATTCCAATTTCCAAGACTTTCTCCACCTCTATAAATAGGTGAAGCCATAATTCAAAAAAAAAATGAGAGAGAAAAGCAACCAAACTTTGCCAAAATTTTTACCCACTAAAACCGAACTTGAGGGAGAGGGAAAGAAAGAAATTCGAGCCAAGATCAAGTGAAAAAGAGAGTGTGTTAGTCGGTTTATTGTTGGAAAGCAAGCCGAAAAGTTGAAAAAAATTTTGGAACCCATTTTTTTGGCTCAAGGCCGGTTGTGGAAGGAAGAGAAAGGGAGGAGAAGGAAACTTGGATGTGACCGGATTTTGTGAGTTGGAGTGGCCGGAAATCTAGAGCAAGGGTGGTGGAGAAAAAGTTTGGAGCCAAGCAAGCCATAGGGCCGGTTTTGCTAGAACAAGGGGCAAGGAGAAAAACGAGAAATCCTAGCCAAACCCTTGAACCAAATTGAGGTATAATTCCTTGGATCCCTAAGCTTTTCATTTAAATTTCATTTCGAGAAATTTAAATGTATTTAAGCATTGGTTGTATTGAGCATAAGCTCACATTAACTCCCTGCCTTAGCTAAGAAATTTAGGTTGTGTACTTGAATTAAGTTAGGGTTTATGGTTGGTGGTTTCCATTTTTGCATGATAGGTGTTTGATTGAGTGATTAGGTTTTATATGTTAATGCATGATGTGAATTTTAATTTGCATGGTGAATATTGGACGTTAGAAAACCGCTGCATGTGTGTATTAGGGCTCCCGCGGTGGCTGGTCGAGCTAGATTCCACGTCTAGGACGTAAAACAAAAATCGAAACCGAAAACTGCCATTTCGGGTAGAAATTGCCCAGTCTCGGGAAAATCAGATTTTGAGGCCTTTAGAGGCCGAGTTTGGAAAAAATTAAAACACAAAAGTTGTTCAGAACAGTTTTTCCTAGAGGGCAGCGTGAATGGATTTGAAAAATGAGGCTCCAATGGCCTCCGTTTTTACGAAAATCCGAGGCTAATCTGCCCAGACCTAGTCTACACGTCCAGTAAGTTTCAAATTAAAAATGACAAGAATCCAAGCAGAACTGGGTTTTTCTTAAAACACAAAAGTTTTAGAATTTTTCAAGAGCAAGAACTTTGTGAAGACAAGTTTTTCAAAATCAATCTGGATTTTTAAATACAACCTAAACTATGAAAACTGTGCAGAGAGCAAGAAATTCCTGCACAGGATTTTCTAAAAACATGCAGAAAAACTGTATTTTTGCATCAACACTCCTGTTTTGACTATCAAAACTGTTTTAAAAGCAGTTTTCAGTCTTCAATAATTTTTATAAAGTCTTATTTTAAAAACCACGAATTTTGAAGTAAAACAAAAGATTTTCTGGCCAATTTTCCAAATTGGATTTTAAAAGTCAAAACATATTAACAAGACAATGACGAATGGTAACCGGGAAGGATTCCCGAGTTACTAAAACTTAGGCTCGATAATAAGAATAATCTAATACGGGTTTAATACCCAAGGTTACCAACGTTTTATAGGATCCTTATCCTATGTTCTTTCTAATAGCAAGAAGTAACCTGCAATTGAGATCAGGGTGGAAACAACAAAGCCTGGAATATAACGAATCAGGCAAGTATCGAACCTCACCTACAGTATGAAAATAGTAAATACTATTTTCATATATATTATGTTAAACTATACTAGTTACATTACATGTTTAAATGTACATGCTATGTTGTATGATGTTATGTAATGCTATGCGATGATGTGCTATGACATGTTACATATTATGCCATGTTTTCTAAAATGTCATGGTTTTAAAAATGTCATGATTTCAAGAATGCCATGATATGGGAAATGTTAAGTTTGAATATGATATAGTGACATCATGAAGCATGTTCACTAATGTTAAATCACATGGTAAGATAATCAAGTAAGGTGTCGTACCAACCTCCCGTGATCGTGGAGGATACATGTTTAACACCAATTGTGATATTAACCTCTCGTTGATGCGTGAGGGTCACGTTATGATTCCCAGAACTGTTAGGGCCTTGCAAACCCTAGCTTTATCTGGAGGCTGCGCGCTTTCGGTACGTACACTATGGGCCCACATGTTAAGACAAGATAAGTTAAGGATTGAGTCTATAATGAAACATAAGACATTCAATCAATCATAAATGGTTCATGCATAAGCTACATGATGATGGACATGTTTTAAGATGTTTGAATTATTTCGTGAGATTATGTTTGTACTTGCTGGGCGAAAGCTCACTCTTATATTTTATACTGTAGGTAAGATGTGACGCCCCGACTTCCCAAGCCGGGTCGACACCATACTACTTGTACTTAACTTGCTTAAAAATTTGAGAATAAATTTTTTTTATTTTTTTATTTTTTTATTTTTTTTATTTTTTTTAAAACATATTCTCATAAGTTATCTTGTAGAGAAAACTTGTCACTCATATATATACCAAACTGAAAATACCTTCTCGTGTCTTCAGATTCTTTACATATAACAAAACATCATTTACTTTTATCATATTAACATATTTTCTAAAAAATTGGATGCGAAAAATTATGCGTAGTGGTATCCCACACCGCCCTTCACCCGTCGCATCGTCCGCAAAGCCCATCACTTAAATTGCAGGCTTCTTACCTACAGTATGAAATATAAGAGTGAGCTTTCGCCCAGCAAGTACAAACATAATCTCACGAAAAAATTCAAACATCTTAAAACATGTCCATCATCATGTAGCTTATGCATGAACCATTTATGATTGATTGAATGTCTTATGTTTCATTATAGACTCAATCCTTAACTTATCTTGTCTTAACATGTGGGCCCATAGTGTACGTACCGAAAGCGCGCAGCCTCCAGATAAAGCTAGGGTTTGCAAGGCCCTAACAGTTCTGGGAATCATAACGTGACCCTCACGCATCAACGAGAGGTTAATATCACAATTGGTGTTAAACATGTATCCTCCACGATCACGGGAGGTTGGTACGACACCTTACTTGATTATCTTACCATGTGATTTAACATTAGTGAACATGCTTCATGATGTCACTATATCATGTTCAAACTTAACATTTCCCATATCATGGCATTCTTGAAATCATGACATTTTTAAAACCATGACATTTTAGAAAACATGGCATAATATGTAACATGTCATAGCACATCATCGCATAGCATTACATAACATCATACAACATAGCATGTACATTTAAACATGTAATGTAACTAGTATAGTTAAACATAATATATATGAAAATAGTATTTACTATTTTCATACTGTAGGTGAGGTTCGATACTTGCCTGATTCGTTATATTCCAGGCTTTGTTGTTTCCACCCTGATCTCAATTGCAGGTTACTTCCTGCTATTAGAAAGAACATAGGATAAGGATCCTATAAAATGTTGGTAACCTTGGGTATTAAACCCGTATTAGATTATTCTTATTATCAAGCCTAAGTTTTAGTAACTCGGGTATCCTTCCCGGTTACCATTCGTCATTGTCTTGTTAATATGTTTTGACTTTTAAAATCCAATTTGGAAAATTGGCCAGAAAATCTTTTATTTTACTTCAAAATTCGTGGTTTTCAAAATAAGACTTTATAAAAATTATTGAAGACTGAAAACTGCTTTTAAAACAGTTTTGATAGTCAAAACAGGAGTGTTGATGCAAAAATACAGTTTTTCTGCATGTTTTTAGAAAATCCTGTGCAGGAATTTCTTGCTCTCTGCACAGTTTTCATAGTTCAGGTTGTATTTAAAAATCCAGATTGATTTTGAGAAACTTGTCTTCACGAAAGTTCTTGCTCTTGAAAAATTCTAAAACTTTCATGTTTTAAGAAAAACCCAGTTCTGCTTGGATTCTTGTCAGTTTTAATTTGAAACTTACTGGACGTGTAGACTAGGTCTGGGCAGATTAGCCTCGGATTTTCGTAAAAACGGAGGCCATTGGAGCCTCATTTTTCAAATCCATTCACGCTGCCCTCTAGGAAAATCTGTTCTGAACAACTTTTGTGTTTTAATTTTTTCCAAACTCGGCCTCTAAAGGCCTCAAAATCTGATTTTCCCGAGACTGGCCAATTTCTACCCGAAATGGCAGTTTTCGGTTTCGATTTTTGTTTTACGTCCTAGACGTGGAATCTAGCTCAACCAGCCACCGCGGGAGCCCTAATACACACATGCAGCGGTTTTCTAACGTCCAATATTCACCATGCAAATTAAAATTCACATCATGCATTAACATATAAAACCTAATCATTCAAACAAACACCTATCATGCAAAAATGGAAACCACCAACCATAAACCCTAACTTAATTCAAGCACACAACCTAAATTTCTTAGCTAAGGCAGGGAGTTAATGTGAGCTTATGCTCAATACAACCAATGCTTAAATACATTTAAATTTCTCGAAATGAAATTTAAATGAAAAGCTTAGGGATCCAAGGAATTATACCTCAATTTGGTTCAAGGGTTTGGCTAGGATTTCTCGTTTTTCTCCTTGCCCCTTGTTCTAGCAAAACCGGCCCTATGGCTTGCTTGGCTCCAAACTTTTTCTCCACCACCCTTGCTCTAGATTTCCGGCACTCCAACTCACAAAATCCGGTCACATCCAAGTTTCCTTCTCCTCCCTTTCTCTTCCTTCCACAACCGGCCTTGAGCCAAAAAATGGGTTCCAAAATTTTTTTCAACTTTTCGGCTTGCTTTCCAACAATAAACCGACTAACACACTCTCTTTTTCACTTGATCTTGGCTCGAATTTCTTCCTTTCCCTCTCCCTCAAGTTCGGTTTTGGTGGGTAAAAATTTTGGCAAAGTTTGGTTGCTTTTCTCTCATTTTTTTAAATTATGGCTTCACCTATTTATAGAGGTGGAGAAAGTCTTGGAAATTGGAATTTGACCCCAAAAAAATCAAGAAATCACACAATGGGGGGTGTAGGTGGCCGGCCAAAGCCTTGTGGAACAAGGAAAAATTGTTCTAGAACAAGACACTTGTCATCTAATGCTTGGTTCATGGAATTATGATGTCATAATTCCAAATAAGGATGATGTCATAAATATGATATCATCCTAAGGCCTTGTTTGGCTCTTTTGCTATTGTACAGTCCATTTTTAAGTTAACACAGGTATTTCCAATACTGGATTCACTTATACTCAGTATTGGTTTACCGAACTGCAGTCCAAAATTTATCTGTGTAAAAATGGACAGTATGAATTTTTCCTTATTTCTTAAAACCCTTTTGCTCTTTAATTCTACTTAATGTGCTTGTCTTTCTATGGTGGTTTTGAATCTTAAACATATTATTTTATCAGTAAAATCGGCCTATGCAGTATAATTCTATACTGCGGGTTATTTACTCTTACGGTCTTTTATTAACTTTTTGGGGTCAATCTTTGGCTTTCTCGTCCACCATTGACTTTCTTATCAACAGTTGACTTCCTTGCCAAGATTTGACTCCCGAGGTCAACAGTTGACTTTTCTGGTCAACCGTCGATGTTTTTTTGGTCAAACTTTGACCAACATAAAAATTTTGGCAATTTTGTTCCTTTTTGCCTAAAAGGTCGTTTGCTTGACTAAGCAATCATTATTGAGTCTTATAAAATCATAAAAACTCACAAAATATCATAAAAACCCTTAACTGGGCTCTTTCATAAATATCCTCAACGTACAGTTGAATTTTTGTTTTTTTTTTACACAAAAATCATAACGATCGAAAAACTAGGTATTACATAAGAAGCCTGCAATTTAAGTGATGGGCTTTGCGGACGATGCGACGGGTGAAGGGCGGTGTGGGATACCACTACGCATAATTTTCCGCATCCAATTTTTCAGAAAATATGTTAATATGATAAAAGTAAATGATGTTTGTTATATATAAAGAATTTGAAGACACGAGAAGGTATTTTCAGTTTGGTATATATGAGTGACAAGTTTTCTCTACAAGATAACTTATGAGAATATGTTTTAAAAAAAAAAAAAAAATTTATTCTCAAATTTTTAAGCAAGTTAAGTACAAGTAGTATGGTGTCGACACGGCTTGAGAAGTCGGGGCGTCACAATACCTAACTCCACATTAAAGTATAGAAATTGATTATAAATCCAAAATTTCATAATTCTAATATTTTATGTCTGTATTAGCATAGATAGTATAATTTAGTAGCTGTAAGTATTTTATCGAATTAAGTTTCAGTTAGGAAACTTTAATTATACGAACAAGTATAAATGTTTTCATATTCATTAAATTGGACACCTAATTTATGAGAATGTCCAATATAATTCAGAAGTTATAGAATGCAAATTTTCACTTTGTGAAGTGTTAAATTAACATATTGTGTGCAAAAATATGTTAATTTATACTAATTATAATGATAGTATGAATAAGCTTAAGAATACAAGTATGGAAACAATCAGAATAGCCAAACAATGGAAAGCTTTAGCCCAACCAATATAATTTATGGACCGGTAAATCTAGTATAGTACCGGAGAAATTAGGATTTTGATACAAAAATATCATAATTTGATCCCATTTGAGGTTTAGAACTCTAAATAAGCAAATCAGATCAATTTCGTCACTGTTTGGAAAAACTTCACGGACTATGTAATTTTGTCTCGTATTACAATTTCAAGTAGTCAAATATTGAATTATGACCAATTATAAAGTAAAGAACATCTATCAGCTCTAGGACACTGCTAGGAAATAAAAATATCAGTTCTTTGTGAATTAGAGAAAAATGGATATTTTATACTGTCTAAAAATATTGTTAAAAATATTTCTGGATAAAGTTTAGACCCAAAAACAAGCATTGAGCTGCATTTTCAGTTCTTTAACAGCAGCCAACCCACGGATTTTAGAAGGCTAACAAAGCCAAGAGACATCCTTCCTTAAATCAAGGAATAGGTGTCAAAATTTTGTGGTAAAAATTTTTAGGTGATGTCATGAATAGTTCTTAGATTTACGTGCATTTGTGGCAAATTTTTCAGCCACTTTTCAGCTGAGAACTCCGGACCCTTAGCTGAAGGAAATCAGCCAATCTCGTGCCATTTAACCAAGTTTAACTTGGCTTAAGTGAGTTGAGAAAAAGTAATTAAGTGCAATTAGCCCTATGTATATATAAGCAAATCAAGTCATTTAGTGTTTATTTTGCAAGCCTTTCTCTCTTTTCTCAGCAAAAAAACATTCATCTCTCACCTCTCACACTCTCAAAACTCCAACACCTCCCACACACTTAAATCTAGAGGATTATTTGAGGTAAAATCTCCTAAACTCATCCTCTTAGTTTCAAGCACTAATTTATGCTTAGAACCAATGTATAGGAATTTGTTATTGGGTTGTAATAAGTTTTATATTTATGTTATTTAAGTTTTTATGTTGATTGGCTTTAGAGCTAAAGGATGATTACATTCAAAATGATTTTTGGTTATGCTCACGCCTTAGAGACATATTTGGAGGTGTCTAAACCAAGTAACAACCTTTCGAAACCGGTCCAAATTTTCACTTATGGATTTACGCTCCAACAACCATGTAAAAGACGTTTTTGTCTTCAGTCATAAACTGCAAAGTTTTAGATCTGGATGTTATGAACAATTCATTCTCAAATAGCCATTCTCAAATTCGGAATTTAAGATCACGTTTCAAGCTATTTTCCAAAACTGAACAGAAACTTGAGTAAACCTGCCCAGCCACGGATTTTAGTCCAAACGAGGGTCCTAGGGGCCGAGCTAGCTTTTTCTCAAAGAGTGAAAGTTTTAGATCTCTTCAAATCAAAAGGTTTCATTAAGATCATTTTGTCTAACAACGTCTCTAGAGTATACTTCTAGGACGATTTACAAACTACTGTAAGAAATGAGATCTCCTGATAAAAGGATTTCTTACCCATGGGTTTGGGTCAAAAAGAGTATTTTAGAGGCCGAACTAGATTTAAATCAAAACAGTAACGTTTTAGATCTTGATGAGATCTAAAAGTTTCATGAAGATAGTTTTCTCTAAAAATGAGGATAAAATTGAGTTTCGGGCCAATTTTTTGAAAGCAGGCAAAACTAGAACAATGTTCCTTGAATAAGGATTTAGCCACGGGTTTTTATACAAATGAACAAGTTAGAGACCAAATTATCTTTTGGTCAAAACATGAAAGTTTTAGATCTTGATGGGATCTAAAAGTTTTGTGAAAATGACTTTTACCAAAAATGCCTTTAAGGTATTGTTTATATGGATTTACAAAATTGGTCCCAAACCGAAAATAAAATAGTTTTGTCTCAGTTTTTCAAAGGAAAGTGCAAGATACAAGCCAAACAAAGTTTTGAACAAAACTGGAAGTTTAAGATCTATGAATTTTAAATAAGTTTTATGAAGATAATATTTTCTGAAAATGTCTTTAAAGAATAGTTTCATGGTGATTTATGAACTGCTGGAAAATAGGAAAATTCTTGATTACAAGATTTTCCAAGCTTTGGTTTTCACATAAAATAAGCACGTTAGATTTTGAATTAGGCTCGAAGCCAAGCATAAAAGATTTAGATCTCGATGAGACCCACAAGTTTTATGCATGAAGAAGTTTTTATAAACAACTTTATGAGACAATTTTATGTGATTTACGGAATCAATTGAAAATAGTGAATTTTTCATAATTCACACTATATATATAGTTATGAAATTTAAGCAAATGATTGTGTCAAATATTTAATAAGTTTTTAGTTGAAACACGAAAGTTAAAGATCTATCTAAGATCTATAAGATTCGTGAAGAAATCTTTTTATAGAAAATGTATTTATTTTAAGCAGAATTTTAGATAGCTCTCATAACATGCATTTGATTTTGAGCAAAGCACGATATTTATATAATACTTTAAAATACTCAAATTTGCATAAGAAAGTTTTCTCAAAATGCGTTTCTATACAAAAAATAGCGTTTTGTAATGTATTTATTTTAAGCAGGAATCTTTTTAAAGAAAATGTATTTATTTTAAGCAGAATTTTAAATGGCTCTCATTATGTACATTTGATTTTAAGCAAAGCACGGTATTTGTATATTAATTACTTTAAAATGCACAAGTTCGCATGAGAAAGTTTTCTCAAAATGTGCTTCTATAAAAGATAGCATTTTATCATGAAGTTTTATGACATGAAAATTGGTAAAAGCCCATATCTTTGGGACAATATGATAAATCGATCTTCACATTTAATTATATTAGACTGTTGAAAATACTTTGGGATAAAGATATCACATAAATATAGATAGTCAGACCGTTAAATTTTTTTATTAGTCGAAGTAGGACTAAGAGCTCGGTTTCAGCTCGAGAGTCCCAAAAGATATTGGTCAACGCTTAACAGGAGATTTTTATTATATACATATTTTAATAATCAAATGGGCTTGTACGCCCAATGTTCTTAGACCAAACAACATGATGATTTGATTAATGATTTAGAATAGATAAATAACTAATTAAGTTCTAATTTAGAAATTTAATTAGCTAAATTAAATACTTATACTTGTTACGGGTGTTTAAAACAGGACGTGGACCTGTTATTTCATCAAAAGATCAATACGGGAAAAGTACTATGACGTGAAAACAGATAAGTACAAACTTTACGTACAGTATGAAAATTATAGTTTTCAATCTTAAATATTTTTATGAAATGCACTCCATGATTAATGTGACATATGTTTGAATAGTTTTATCAGATGCTAGTTTTAAATTGTTTTATTCAATGCAAGTTATGAATTGTTTTAAGTATGATATGTTTTAAGAAGTGCAAGTCTTAAGCCGTGTATTAAATATATGCTTTATGATAGGTTTTTAAAACACATGTTTTACGAAAATATGTTCCATGATGATATGTTCAAGTTCTATATTTAAGATTTATGCTAAAGTATGACATATTGCGTACTTTTATGCTTGATGCCATGACTTACATGTTTTAAAGCTATCATGATATATGTCTCAATTTTATAGCTTTGAGAATTTATGTTGAAGTATGACATACTCACCATAAAATAATTAACAAGATTAAGATAAGACAAGTTAAGCGTGTCATACCAACCTTTCACAGGGGGAGGATCAGTTCAATTAATTTCAGTTGATCTGGAACAAGTTTAGTTTATGATTTTGATGTTGTTGGGGACCTTACAAACTCTCACAGTCTAATGATCGCACACATCCGGTACATACACTAGGGCCCATAGCCAAGATAAGATAAGAAAATCTATAATCAATAATAATGGATAATTCACAATCAAGTATAAATAGATTATGCATGTTTTGTGATATGTTTTTAATTTTTTTGCGAGGATATTCTTGTACTTACTGAGCTAAAGCTCATCATAGAATGTTATATTTTAGGTAAGAAACCCACAATTTAAAAAGATGGACTGAGCAAGCTACAGAGAAAGTGTGAAGGGCGGTCATGGATTCCACTGCACAGTTATTTCCACATTTTGAACAACATATATATTTTAATATAAGTGTTATATAGTGTATACCATTTAAGTATTTTTAATATGCTCTTTAAATTTCTATTAGTAAGTAACTATACTAATCAAGTATGGACAGTAAGTTCTAAAACTACTAAAAAGTTTTTATGATGTCTTTTCAACATATATAAGTTGTACAATTATAACGGTAATTACTATTGTGTTGGTAATTACAGAAAGATACATCTTTCTATAAGGAAAAAAAAAAAGAGAAAGAAGAAGTTCCACAAATTTTTAAGTCTTATAAGATAAGTAAGAAAATTAAGTAGTTTAAGTAAGTTAAGTAATGGCCACGTAAGATGGGTCGTTATAGCCGGTGGGGGATGGGCTTCCATTTAAAAAAAAAAATTGAAATGTTTTGTAAAATAATAATCTGGTATGATAGATTATATAATTATTTGATGTATCTTTTTAATCTTAACCATTCAAAATCAATCGATGGTAAAAAACTTTTACCCTATTGATGGGGAAAAGATTGAGGGTCTCATTGTAAAATCACCCTTAAATATGAATCAAATTTGTATTCTTTTTACATTTTATTTTTTATTTGATTAAGTTTTCAATCCGTAATGGTAGAATTGTGATCTTACATTTTCGAAAGATATACAGGATTTATGAATAATATTTTCTCAAAATAAAGTTCCCTAATGAGATTTCTTTCAGATATTATGGTATCAAATTGAAAAAACTGTTAAACCATCGGGTGGATAATGATACTTTCAGGGCACTGATCACTACCGATTACAAGTTATAATACCAATACTACCATTTGTATGTGGCCACCAAAGACTTGGAAAGGGTTGGCATAATAACTACATTGAGCAATGGTAGGGACAAAAAATCTAATTCCAAACTTTTTTTAATATCAACTTACGTGTCATATTTTTATTGGTAAATATAATCAATTGATGTATTTACACAATCAATTGATATTCTTATACTTCAAATATTTATCAATCAATGAAAAAAAAAAAAAAACAACAACAACTCACATGCAATATGAGTGGGTAAGTCAGGATTAGAATTATGGGTTTGCTGTTGGCTAGCTTCCAGATTCTTGGCCCTAAAGAGAAGCCTTGGACAATTAAGTAAAGGTCTAGGCAGCGGAAGGGGCTTCCTGGTTAGCCGAAGGGGGTGTCCGGCGTTGGAGGTGGTGTCGCGATGCTACTCACGGGTGCATAGCTTAGGGAAAATCTATTGCATTTGAACCTTGATGGTGGGTCTTGTGGAGCAATGGTAGCGGGGTGATTGCCTCGCTCAATTTTTTACCGGGATAGAAGGTGGCTCTTTGTTACTAACGTGGTGGCATATTATTGATGGTGACTCTGTTTCATCATGACGTTGCTTCTCCAAGTACCTTTGGTGGCATTAGCCGAATTTACACCAATGGTCTAACTGTGTTGTAGGGTTTGTGTCTTCTTTTGGTAGTTGTTTACTTTTGTAAAGCCGCTGTTATTTTCACAAACTATGTGTAGTCAATTGTTAATCTGTTTTTTTGTTTTGTTTTGTTTTGTAATAAGTAAGGTGGCACTATTACAGAATGAAGATTTCACGATGGTTAAAAACCGTCGTGGTAAAATTTCCACGACGGTTTTCAAACCGTCGTGGAATCCACAGTCGTGGAATGTTTTAAGATTCCACGACGGTTTTTTAACTGTCGTGTAAAGCGAAAAATAAAAACTGTAGTTTGTATATTGCAGGACATACCATGACGGTTTTTTAAAAAATCGTCGTGGTAAACTAATTAACCACGACGGTTTCCGCATGAAACCGTCGTGGTTTTCAGGGAAACCACGACGGTTTTACGGAGAAACCGTCGTGGTTTCTGAGGAAACTACGACGGTTTCACTAAAAAACCGTCGTGGTTTCAACAGAAACCACGACGGTTTCCACTTGAAACCGTCGTGGTATCACGGAAAACCACGACGGTTTCGCCGTGAAACTGTCGTGGTTTCTTCATGAAACCATGACGGTTTCATGAAGAAACCCGTCGTGGTTTCACCGGGAAACCACGACGGTTTCACGGGGAAACCGTTGTGGTTTCTCAGGAAACCACGACGGTTTCACGCGGAAACCATCGTGGTTTCCTTCTAAACCACGACGGTTCAACAAGAAACCGTCGTGGTTTATTATGGAATTTAAAAAAAAAAAAACCGGCGTGTTTGGTTTCAGTTCGTTTCTTTATTCACGGGTAGCAAATCCCGTGTTTTAATACGATATTATTAAAACATACAATAATATTTCCTCAAATAATCTATGATTACCTGTATTATATAATTTACAACAATCAATTTAACGAGAGTAAAAATGTTATTTATTTATTGTTTGCAGTCAATACTGTATAAACCGCATGACAAATGAAGCCCACTCCTGCCTAACCAAGATCATCTCAGTATCAGTATAAAAATCCTTCCTTTGAAGCATGGCTAATCCATCAACAGATAAGGTTATTTCTCGCATGAAAGCTAACACAAAATAACCGCACTCAACATAACCTTGCTGTACTGGACACCGAACAGTATCAATCAACGTTTGGCAGTTGCGTCGCTGTTTTATTCCTCTTCCCACCAACAATTTCCAATCGTTAAGTGCCCTAACAATTGACACATTGAAAACAATTACAACAATAATCATTTTATCTATAAGCAGATATATATATGAACATCAAAGAATACTTACGTCGTAATTAGGTCTTTAAAATCATCACCCGGTTCGTTTGCTAGAGGATTAAAATACATGACCGAGTCATCCCACGGATTAATAACTGCCAAGATCCAATGTTGGCCGTTGTTATATGGCATTAGAAACCGCTTTCCTTTTGGTGGGTTTCTTAATATCAGTACGATATATTCGGCCCTCTCTCGAACGTAGGCAACACGATCTACATTTTGTTGAACTGGTGAGACAAGGACTGGAGAAATAAACTCGAACCGTTGATCCATACCTGTTCTTGCATAACCATCCGCTAAGTATCTGCAAAATAATTCGGCTCACTTGTTACGCAAACACTACATATATAAGCTTAAGGATTATATATAATAATGTTTGGTTAAGGATAAATATATTACCTGATGTATACCATTATGCTGTTTGCACTAATTTCTTTAAATGTTATGAAATGGTATACATCTTCATACCCAATATATATTGGCATGTCATCGCCAATGACGCACTGTTGTAGTGGGCACATTATTTGGGTACCGTCACGCATGGAACTTTGTGCGTAATATGCCAAAGGTCTTAATTCGAAGGGAATTTCATTAAAGTCGAACGAAGGTAGTTCTTCTTGTTCCAGTTGTTGTTGTACCTCTGGTTGTGACTGTAATTTCTTCCTCCCTGCTCTTTTTTTTGTTCATTTGCTTCCCTCATCTTCTGTATGAGGAGCATGGCTGGGACCTTTACTTGCCTGGCTCAAACTTGTTTGAACGACGACTAATCTTTTAGGCCAAGCAACAAACCCACCAACAGCTTCTTCAATGAACGTGGCTTCGTTCGTCGGATTAGGTAGGAGTGCACGTTTTAATTTTGGAACTGTAATTGTCACCCTTACATTCTCCTCAACTACAGGAATCCCATGGACTGTGTCAGTAGGATCACAGTCCATGTATGCCCTGCCGTTTGCAACAAGCACATCTCCTCCGTTAACTAAATCAGGAATAAAGAGTTGGCATTCCTTACTTTCATTCGGCATGGGCTTCGGAGCCGATGGCCTAACTTCTTTTTCATTCAGCGTGCAACTAGACTTGACGCTGTTGTGTTGATCAACAGTCGGTGCGGTCATCTCCTCAGCCATAGTCTCCCGGTTGATACCGTGCTTCGCACAAAGTTCCTGTACGGTTCTTTCCAATGCGGCGATCTGCCGTTTCATCATCGATACTTCAGGATTTTTCCTTGGAGTTTGCACAAAATTGAAGTATTGCGCCTGCTTGACAAACTTAGATTGACCCCGAACCCTCCCCGAATGCTCGGCATTGCCTAATGCTTTCGTCAAAATGTCATTTGTACCCACAGATTCGAAACTTCCTTGTGTCTCTTGTTCATTGAAGTCATCCTGTAACAATTAAATAATATTTTATTAACTCTTAATCATAAATGAGTGTACGGGATACATATATTGTAAATGGATTCGCAATCTTACTATTGTATCGGCAATAGATTTAAATGCTTCATTCTTGAACTCTCCATCGGGTTTGGTGCGCATGTCCAGCCACCTAGTATGCCGATCTGCCCATTTTCCCATCTTCTCGAACTGCAGTTTAATAATTACCGTTAGTAAAGATAATGGAATAAATTCGAAGTTCATCCATTTATCAAGAGACACAAGGAAGGAACATACATGAGCTTGGTCACGTTTCCTATATCCGTCTCGGCCACCAGTTGATCCGTATTTGCTCTTCTTTCTTATCTCACTTCCTTGTTCGGATAGTCTTTTGAATTCCGGGGTCCGTCGATACTCAATGAATTTTTCCCAATCCTCCTTGCTTATGGTGGGGTAATTGTGAGCTACTTTAGGCGGTCGTTGCCATATGGTTTCTTCATCAATATGATCTCTGACAAAAGTTTGGTAAAGATCATATCTAAAATTCTTCGCTGACTCTGCACAACACTTTAAAGCTTGTTTTTTAAACGATAGCTCCACGGTGAAAGAAGTTACGATTTCCACCCACACTCTTTCTTTCCTTGGGGCCAAATCGGAACTTCTAAAGTCAGCTATCCAAATGGGTATGTGCTCTCGAGCTAGCATGCCAATCTAACTCTGTAATTCATCTCCTTCCTTCCCTAATGGTTGCCCTTTTTCGTCAAACGAAACTGCAATTCGTTCTCCCCTTGTCCTAACATGGTGTACTCTTCTCATAAGAGTTGCTCTTCGTTTACCATCTTCATCAGGATTGAATTTAGGTGAGATGGTTAGTCGTGGTTTTCGCACATGAGTTTGTGATGAGCATTCCTCTTCATGATCTTGTGACATTTTAAATCAATCCGACGCAAATCCCCCACCGATACTTAGTAAAAAACAAACTTTATTTGTCATCAAACCATAATCAAATCATGCCACTAAAACGCATAAGTATCAAACGAAAGCATACATTAATTTATGATAAATCGGTTTAAGTAACCAAATCCTTAACTTAATTACGGAAATGATTGACAACCCAGTTATAAAAGGATTTTATCGAACATCTGAAATATGCTAACATATCTATGTCACAAAATCCCATTTTTGTCCTTGGCTAAATGTCAAATCCGTATCTCAACCAAACAAATTATATTCAATATAAAACTATTTCTAGAAACCAAGGCATTATGTCGAACATCTTATATGCATTGCATTAACCTACAATGAATAATTTGTCCCGATAATTGACAAATCCGCACATAACCTAAGCAATTTAATCTCATATTTATCTAATTCTATTAAACAGAGACATTTTATCGAACATGTGCTACGCACATAAATTATTACTATAATCAAGCAAAAACACATCCACAAAGTTTTGAGTTAAAGAGAGATGTCGACTTACCAAGAGGTCCAATGTTGGTATGGGCGTGGGCCGACGTGGGCATCCGAGGCCGGGCGAGGGCGGGCGTGGCCGGCCGAGGGCGAGGACGGGCGAGGCCGTGGGCGGGCGGGCGAGGGCGAGGGTGGCCGGGCAAGGTCGTGGGCGGAGGGCGAGGTAGTGGGCGGGGGGCTGAGGGCCGAGGGTGAGGGCGGGGGGCCAGGCCAAAGGCGGGGGGCTGAGGCCGAGGGCGGGGGGGGCGAGGCCGTGGGCAGGTGAGGTCGAGGGGTGGTGAGGGCGTGGGCGGCGGCGAGGGAGGGGGCGAGCTTGGAGGGAGAGATAATGGAGCCGGAAGCCAATGCTAGAGAGATTGGGGAAAATGAGAGAGAAATGGAGCCAAATGGGTGCTTAGTTTGATTTTATACATATATTTGTGGCAAATTGAATCGTAATAATATACGCGCGCACGGTTTCCGCGAAATTTTGAAATTTAAAAATTTTTCGAATTTTGTCAAAACCACGACGGTTTCTTGAAATAAACAGTCGGGGTATCTAAATTTTAATTTTTTATTAAAATTTTTTTTTTAATTTTTTCTAAAAAATTTTGATCTATTGAAAAATTTTCAAAAAATAGATACCATGATGGTTTTAATAAACCGTCGTGGTATATTAGAAACCACGAGGGTTTCTCAAAACCCTCGTGGTTTCTAATATACCACGACGGTTTATTAAAACCGTCGTGGTATCTTTTTTTTGAAATTTTTTTAAAAATATCAAAATTTTTTAAAAATCTGAAAAAAAATGTCAAAAATTTCAAAAAAATTACCACGACGGTTTTCTTGAGAAACTGTCGTGGTATATAAGATACCACGACGGTTTCTGAAGAAGACCGTCGTGGTAGATACCACGACGGTTTACAAAAACCGTCGTGGTATCTAAAATTAAAATTAATTAAAAATATTAAAAAAAGTTTTAAAAAATTTAAAAATATTTTAAACATATAGCAGAAAGATACAACGAATATTTTTGTAAAAACGGTCTTCGTGTAACTTATTTTTAAATTTTTTTAAAAGAATAAAAAATTATGAAATTGCCTTTAATTACAACGACGGTTTTTCAAAATAACCGTCGTATTTGTGAGATACAACGATGGTTTTTAATAAAAACCGTCGTGGTAGTGATACTGACAATAATTTAAATTTTTGATGATCATTAGTAATAAACAAACGGACGGCGACACCTATGTGTTATGCATAAACCTACACATCAATATATATATATAATCTGTTCTTGTTTCGTTTAACAAAAAGGCATACAAAAAAAGATATATACATTAACATACTGAACAACTTATCAATTATATACCTTGGGAAATTAAAAAACATTATTGTCTTTTTTTTTTTTTCCTTTTTTTTGGTCTTCTCAACATGTGTCCACTCTATATCTAAACGAAGCAAGTGTGAGGCATCATCGTCAAAATCATCAAGCTCCTCAATTGGTGGCAATCCATTTGTGAAAGATGGAATGTCGCTGCAATCTTCAACGTCTTCTTGGCCATCCCCGATCATTTTTGGCTTCATTGGCATAACTAAAGATAACTCTAAATTGTCGGGGTCCGTTGTGAAAAAGACTTGTACTGCTTGCGAAGCCATAATGAAAGGATCATTTTTGTATCCCAACCGCCTAAAGTCCACCACTATCACGCCGTCCCTATCAATTTTAACAAAATTATTGTCCGCCCACTTACATTTAAAGAGTGCTATCCGTAAGCTGCAATAATCAAGTTCCCAAATATCTTCAATGAATCCAAAGTAATTCATTGAACCGTAAATCGGGTTCTTATCTTTTGCGGATGAAATATGCAAAGACTCGGCACGAAGGCTGACACCACTATTTTGGACGGGATGCTTCTCATCTCTTCCGCGAGTGTAGAAGGTGTAGCCATTGACAAAATATGATGTATATTTTGTGATTATCGATGACGGTCCTCTCGCTAGCTTAATTAAGTCTTTTGAATGCCCAGCCTACATATGCAAATATTTTCTTATCCACTCCCGAAATGTCCGGTTGTGTTCATCTTGAATCCACTTCTCACACCTTGTTTTTCTTGGATTCGCATCTCGTACTTCCGTCATGTGAACCTCAATAAAAGGCTCCACTTCCTTAGCATTGTGCAAAACATAAAGATAAGCTTTTTCCCATTCGTCTTGATTAACTGGTGAATGAACGCCGACGGATAGTCCTTTCAACGTAAATAGCCCGCTCGTTGGCAACCCTATTGGGTCTGCATTGGACAAATACTCAGAGCAAAATTCAACTGATTCCTCGGCTATGTAGTTTTCCACTATACATCCCTGCGGCCTATTTCGGTTCTTCACATAACCCTTCAAAACCTTAATGTACCTTTCGAAAAGATACATCCACCTCAAATGGACCGGTCCGCATAGCTTAACTTCTCGAACTAGGTGGACAGTTAGGTGGATCATTATATCAAAAAAAGATGGTGGGAAATACTTCTCAAGCAAGCACAAAGTCATCACCAATTCTGATTGTAGCGAATCTAGCATAAGTGGATCGATAACCTTTGAGTAGATTACATTGAAAAATGAGCATAACTTCGTAATTGCATATCTCACATCTTTCGTTAAAACTCCCCGCAATGCAAGAGGTAATAACTGTTGCATCAATATATGACAATCATGTGTTTTCATTCTAATTAGCCTCAAATCCTTCATCGACACCAACCGTTTGAAGTTGGAAGAGTATCCACTTGGAACTTTCACGGATGCAAGCCATTCACAAATCTTTCTCTTTTCTTGTCTAGATAATGTGTGTTTTGCCGGAGGTAAATATGTGCCAGTCGGTCTTTTGTCGGGGAGCAAATTTGGTCTAATCTTCATCTCTTCAAGATCTAACCGTGTCTTTTCACCGTCTTTACTTTTGTTTGGTATGTCAAGCAATGTGCCTACGATCAATTCACAAATGTTTTTTCTCAATATGCATAACATCTAAGCAATGACGAATATATAGTGACTTCCAATATGGAAGTTCATAGAAGATTGACTTCTTCTTCCAAGGTCCATCGATAACTGGAGCCTTACGTTTTCTCTTTCCTAATACTACTTTCACATCTTTAACCATCTCGAATACATCTTCGCCAGACAAAATCCGAGGAGGGGGTCTTTCTTCGGTATTTCCATCAAAAGCCTTCTTTTGTTTGCGGTAGCGATGATTTTTTGGCAAGAATCTCCTATGACCAAGGAAAACGGTTTTCTTACCATGCTTCAACCGAATGGAAGATGTGTCCTACATACAAACTGGACAACCTATAGAACTCTTCACAGAATAACCAGATAGATTGCCAAGTGCAGGAAAGTCATTAATTGACCAAATCAACATTGCACGAACATTAAACGTGTCTTGACGGTGAGAATCTCTAACTTGTAAACCATCTTCCCATAAGCTTTTTAGGTCATCGATTAATGGTACCAAGTACACATTAATGTCATTCCCCGGTTGTTGAGGGCCTGAGATTAGTAATGTTAACATCAAGAACTTCCGCTTCATACACAATTATGGAGGGAGATTGTAATTGACTAGTATGTCTGGCTAGGTACTATGCCGACTACTCATGTTGCTATGTGGGTTCATTCCGTCTGTTGACAAACCGAGACGTCAATTCCTTGGTTCCGCACTAAAATCTGGATGATTGTCGTCAAAAGTCTTCCATTGTGGTGCGTCGGCCGGATGCCTAAGTTTGCCATCGTCAATACGTTTATCATGGTGCCATGTCAATTTCTTAGCATGCTCGGCATTACGGAATAAACGACGTAAACGTGGACCCGGTGGAATATACCATAACACCTTAACCGGCACTCCTTTCCTACCAGACGATGGCATCTTGCCCTTCTTCCATCTTGACTCGTTACAAACCGGACATTCATCTAAATCTTCAAATTCTTTCCAGTAAAGAACACAATCATTTGGACAAGCATGTATCTTTTCATATTCCATTCCCAAAGTACTCAACGTCTTCTTCGCCTCGTACATACTAGGTGGCACTTTGTTATCATCCGGTAGAACATCTTTTAGAAATTCTAAAAGAGCCGTGAAACTAGAATTCGTCCACCCTCCCGACGCTTTCAGATTCCATAATTTAACCAATGCCTCTAATTTCGTATATTTTGTACACCCGGCATACAAGGGTGTTTCGGCATCATTAATCATTGCCTCAAATAACTCCGGCCGGTTCACAAAGTTTTCTTCCAAATCATTTATCATATTGACCATATCATCACGAACGTCTTCCTCAACAATAGGCTCTTTACCTTTACTACTCGTCGATGTATATTTAATATCGAAAAAACCTTCGCCATGTAGATACCATGTTTGGTAAGAACAAATAATCCCATAAGCGCGCAAATGCCCTCTAACATCATCAATGGAATGAGATCTATGATTATCACATATTTGACACGGAAACGGAATCTTATCATCTTGTATGTGAGCTTTGGCAAACGACAAAAATTCTTCAACACCAGCTTCATATGCTTTAAACAATCTATTAAACCACATCCACTTCCTATCCATGATATTTGCAACTCCTAAATAAAAAAAATTACAATACTTATTTAAAAGTGAAAGTACTCTATCATATTCATTAATTAACACCGGCTCATTAATAGATCAACAATTTAAAATCGAAGGAACATATCAAAAAACTAATTAAAATAAAAAACACCATGTAAAGCCATAATATAATTAAGTCTAAATACGGGGCAAAATTAACATATACTGATGACTTAATTTAACACCCATTGCACAATTACTCTAAATCTATCCCACAACATATATACATTAAACACATACAACAAGAAATAATATGTTCATTATTTATCACTTACAGAGAGAGAGCGAATATATTGGTGTACTGAAAATAATCGGAGCAATCTCGAACTATATTTTGGGATATGTGATGTGAAAAACTGAAGGCAACAACTCTCGGCGTTTTGTGTAAAAAAAGTAAGCTTCCACGACCGTTTCTAGAAAAACGGTCGTGGAAGCCTGATAATTCAACGACGGTCAAGTCAAAACCGTCGTGGAAATTTAGCTTCCATGACGGATTACTAAAACCGTCGTGGAAGCATTGGCACGCTTCCACGACGGTTAAGTTAAAACCGTCGTGGAAGCGGGTTACTTCCACGACGGTTACAAAAAACCGTCGTGGAAGTGGCTTGCTTCCACGACGGTTTACAAAACCGTCGTGGAAGCAACGGACTTCCACGACGGTTTTTAAAAACCGTCGTGGAAGCAAGCCACTTCCACGACGGTTTTGTGTAACCGTCGTGGAAGCCACTGCTTCCACGATGGTTTTCGGAAATTCTTTTACGCTCCGTGTTTTTGAGTTTTTTCGATGACGGTTTTTTAAAAAACAGCCGTTGAAAGACAGTCGTGGAATCCTAATTTTGTAGTAGTGTAGTGTGATTTTACTCGTGGGTTGTACTCATTTGAGTTGTTTCTTAGTGATTTAGGTGTCAGTGAACCTATATTTGTTTTTGTATGGTATTATAGATAACCTTACTACTACAGGTTATCGACTTTTAATAATTTAGAAGATTATGACATCTAGTCAAAATAAACCATATGCGTACTCAATTTTGTTGGTGTGCCGAGGTCGCTTTGCTTTATAATCACGGCGTTCCTCCTTTCTAAGTTTTATTAGATGTTACTAATGGATCCGTGTTTTTTCCCCCCCTCATGTATCACTGGTCATGT
This sequence comes from Ficus hispida, assembly GCA_025413025.1. NCBI lineage: Eukaryota > Viridiplantae > Streptophyta > Magnoliopsida > Rosales > Moraceae > Ficus > Ficus hispida. Next base: position 17,608,852 of record CM046374.1, read on the forward strand.
GATGGATAAAAGGCTTGGAAAGGTGTGAAATTAATGGATAGACTCACTCAAAACATGATGTTAAGCTTCTGGCCACATGCCATTGACTCTAGGAGAATAGAGAATAGAGAATAGCAATGAAGATCAAGAGGCTTATCTAGAAATTTATTTATCAACAATTAAACATATAAGTTACATTAAAACTATGATATGTACTATTTACGAAGGTAAAATTATATTTTATGTATAACCCATTGTATTTAATAAATTTTTGCAACCAAACCAAAAGGTATTGGTTTGCTCGGTTTAATCTAAAGACTAACAAAATTTTTGAAAATTGCTATCAAAGTTTTTCATATGATTTCAAAGTTAATATTTAACTAAACATAACAAGCATTCAAATATTAAAAATTTTTTTCGGCCACAATGATAGTATCCAAATTATTTAATTTTGATGGTTACAAATATAATATAACGACAATTACATATATGACTCTATTACTATAATATGCAGAATTTGGACCCATCCTTATTATTATTATTATTTTTTTCTGGAGTTTTGCAATATACATTGGACTATTTTAAACCCGTAATAATAACCAATAAACATCATGATTGCATATATAGTCTAGTACTTGTTCTTGATAGAGTTTGGCCAATTGAGGTAGAATGTTTATGTTATACAATTGATTCTTTAGTATTCAAATTACTGTTTGGGAAGGTATGTAGCTTACTCTTATTTTGGATGGATAAAATATTAATTTGCAGGATAGATATATAATTTATGATTTTAAAATCAAACAAACTATTCCCTTGCAGGATATTATTAGCAAAATATTCCCTCACAAACAATTATGTGATTTGTTATTATTTTAAAGGTTAATTTTAACCTCGGATCTCAAACTATTTTTTTTGTTCCATTTGGCCCCACAAATTTCATAATGTAACAAAGTATACCCGATCGACCAAGAAGTCCCACTTTGGGCTCATCTGCCATAAAACTGTTTAAAATTCTACAAAGTCAACCATTTGACTCTCACATGCCTGGTTAATCAAGGGTTTCTGAAGATAAAATCATGCTCTAAAACAGAAGTATAAACAAAATTTTAATCCAAATGTTTGGCTAGCCAACGAGCTCGTGGAGAGAGAGCACACATCAAATAAGAGTCACAAATTTCATTTTTAAACTTATTATTAGGTGTGATTTTTCTTTTATATATATATATATATATATAAATTAAAAATACCCTTTCATTAACCAATCAAAATGGATGATATAGTTGACTCTAGAGTTCAAACAAGAAACTCTTGATTGCATTTCTAAGGTCTACGAGCCAAAATGGGACAAAGCACGTATCTCATAGATTGAGGACTAAAGCTAAATTAATCCTATTTCTAGCGTTTACAATGTAAATACTAAATCTTTGCCATAATTGTAAACTTTTAATTATAGACTCACACGTGTTTGGGGTGAAGTATTAACGGGTTAGCAACCCCAACTTACACCACTAAATAAAGAAAGATCTCTTAACAGCATTGCCTTAATTTACAAAAAACAAAAAAAAGAAAAGTAAGTCATTAAAAATTGATAGTCGAGCATGGCCTGAGGAGTAGTTGTAACTAAACCTCGTAAAAATTGTCTATGTTCTTTAATTTATTACACTTTCAGTAATTTAATTTAATTGACAATTTAATTACATTCGGTAATTTAATAAAAATAGATTTATTAATCTCATTACAAGAACTAACCATATGTCAAATATAAACGTGTTCATTAAGTTCGGTAAGTTAATAAAAACGGATTTAATAGTCTCATTGCAAGAACTAACCATATGTCAAATATAAGCGTGTTCATTAAGCTCGGTCATTACAAGAACTAACCATATGTCAAATTTAAATGTGTTCATTAAGCTCGGTAAGTTAATAACAACGGATTTAATAGTCTCATTACAAGAACTAACCATATGTCAAATATAAACGTGTTCATTAAGTTCTAATAAAAAAACAAGCCAGGCTTTTTGAACTGCCAAAACTATCAGATGCAATTTTCGGATATGAAACTACCAAGAGCAACAAAACGGAAACTCACAACAAAGCTAGTGGCGTGCCGCGGTAGCTTTTCAACTATCAGTTCTTCTCAAAAAAAGTTCAAGAACTCCAAACCATCAGCCACAAGTGCCAGTTCCATTCTTCTTTCCTATCCTAAAATGACGAGTTTGAAATGGCACACAAAAAAGATGAGAAAGGAGTGAGAATCATAAGCGATGAGGCTGCATTCTCGTCCTTCCAAGCACAAGAGGATAAGTCTCTTCCACAAGTCGTAACTTTCCGCACCTGAATCATCAACAGTAAAATATGTAACATCTCATTAGAAGGGATTATTGAAGAAAGTTTCAGAGCAAACTAATGCTTAACTTACACTGCAAACAACGGAAATCAGGATCAAACTCAGAGATAAATCAATGCATGTCTTATCAACCAAAACAAATGAAAGAAAATACTGATTCCAGATTTAAAGTCCAAAATTGCATAATATATCCACCTCTCTTGGTAATCTCACGTAAGCAAAGATATCCCGTAGGTGGCGAGGACAAAATATATCCACTCAATAATTATATCTTTGCATTATTATGTCTATCAAACATAGTCTTGAAACAATGCTTGGATATACAGCGAATAAAAATAGGCAGAGGAGGATTAAAACTTAAAAAATCAAAGAAGAAAGAGGCAGACCAGCTTCCAGAAAGCATACTAGATGAATGTCGAAGAAAAGAAAAAAGCACATGAAGTACTAGGTAAGAAAGCAAACATAAAGTGGCGATTAACAATTAGAATCAGAAATCTCATCCATACCTTGAATTGACATTGAGTACCTCAACATTAGTTGGCATAGCAATATCCTTCAAAGAAATGAAGCTTGGAGTATAAGCAATGGCTTTAAATTTCGACTTAATACCAATAAATTTAACATGCTTGAATCGTAGGCCTCTTAATTCGTCAAATAAATCAAATCATTAAGACTAGGATCGAACGTCAACAAGGCTCCATTGTTTAAGTAACTTATTGGTTGACAACGGAAACAAGAAGGTGGCCCTAGATCACTTGCACAATCAATGGAGAACAATCTAGTCCAAGACTCGGAGTTGCTATAATCTGTCATCACCCATATATCAATGTGACCATAAGCATCCGTATAATAGACATAAAGAGAAACTTCTAAAACTCCCATTTTCAAACACGCTCCTGGCAGATGAGGTGGGGATGGAATAGAGAAGGAGTGGAACTGCTCCTCTTCCAAGTCGAAAGAACCTATACATTTCAAGCCATCCTTCCCATAAACCCAATGAAGAGCTCCATTTAGATAGACAGGATTGCATTCGAAGTACAGATTAAATGCCGAGATTTCAACACTTCTCCAGGAATCTGTCCCAATTGTGTGTATCTCAGCCATGCTACCACCGAGTCTCCTTGAAAAGCCCATAGCAGGCTCCGTTGTCAGACGAGAAAACATCCTAATAACCTTATACTGATTTTTCTTCCGATTGAAACCCAACCCAACACTAAAAAATACGGCGTTATCCTTTTTGTTAGAGGACTTTGGGAGATATATAAACTCCCCTAGGATTGGGTTGCAAATAACAGGGTCGCCATATCCCGTTTCGTCAATCAAACAAAGCAAGCCATTGCAAAAATTCTCAATAAAGTACTTGTGAGCCCACACTGACTTCAACCCAATTTGCTTCCTATTCCGGTTGTTTTTTATGCCAAAGATCACATTCATATCATCATCGTCATGACTTAACATAACTTGGGCATTCCTCACTGGCATCTTTAATTTGGCTTTCACTTTTATGTTGAGGCGACAACGATATACACTTCTCCTCAACAGATC
>CM046374.1:17612822-17659384 GCA_025413025.1 Ficus hispida
AGTAACCTGCTAAGCCAAGGAAACTACGTACTTCGGTGACGTTTTTCGGAGCGGGCCATTTACTTACGGCTTCAATCTTGGTTGGATCTACCGATATGCCTTCTTTGGAAACTACATGTCCTAAGAAATGGACATTTTCCAACCAAAATTCACACTTGGTGAATTTAGCATAAAGCTGGTTTTGCTTTAGAATCCGTAAGGCAATCCTTAGATGCTCCTCATGCTCCTCCTTAGATCTTGAGTAAATCAAGATATCATCTATAAAGACAATAACAAACTTATCCAAGTAATTCTTGAATACTCGATTCATCAGGTCCATAAAGCAGCTGGAGTATTTGTCAATCCAAATGGCATAATGAGGAACTCGTAATGTCCGTATCGCATACAAAAGGCCGTCTTGCGAATATCTCATTCCCTTATTCGAAGCTGATGATATCCCGATCGCAAGTCAATTTTTGAAAAAATTGAAGCTCCTTTCAGTTGATCGAACAAATTGTCGATCCAGGGTAATGGATACTTATTCTTGATGGTGATCTTATTCAATTCCCGATAGTCAATGCACATCCTAAAAGTGCCATCCTTTTTTTTAACAAATAAACTGGGGCTCCCCATGGTGAGTAGCTCTGACGGATGAATCATCGATCCAGGAGCTCTTGCAACTGAAGTTGCAATTCCTTAAGTTCGGTGGGGGCCATCCTATAAGGTGCCTTGGATACTGGTGCCGATCCAGGAAGTAATTCAATCTCAAAAGAGATCTTTCGCTCTGGTGGTAATCCTGGCAAGTCTTCAGGAAAAACTTCGATAAAATCCTTGACTATCGGTACTTCTTCCGGCCTGCTCTTAGTTTCTTGCGTCTTATCCACCATGTTGGCTAAAATCCCATACATCCTTCTGCCAACAACTTCTTAGCCTTTAGTGCAGAAATGAGCATTTTTGGCTGTTTTGGAGTCGATCCTCTAAAAATGAACTCCTCGTCTCCAATTGGCTTGAACGTGACAATCGACGTTGGCAGTCTATAACCGCGTTGTATTTCCCCAAGAAATCCATACCCAATATGACATCGTAGTCATATAGGTCAATGACAATCAAGTTGACATACATTTCCCTACGACATATAATTATTGGAACATGACGTATCCAATAATCAGACAACAAAATTTCCCCGAGGGTAATGCAGTTCTGAAAGTTCTATCGATCCAATCACTCCCTCTACCTAGTTCCTTAGCAAACTTAGGTGATGTGAATGAATGCGCAGCTCCAGAATCAATCAACACATAAGCATCTTGTTCGACAAAAGGAAGCTGACCTGTCACCACGGTGGATGGTCCAGCTTAAACATCCTCCTTAGTATAAGCATAAATGCGTCCTTGAGGTTCTAGAGCTTCAAGTCTGTCTTGGGAGATTTCGGGTCCTACGAGCTTCATCTGTGCTGCATGAAGCTGATACCCCTGACTCCTTTGTTAGTGCTACGGACTCTGAAAATTAGCATTGCAGTCCTTAGCATAGTGGCCTTCCTTGCCACACAGGAAGCAACGATTAGTTCCAACACGGCAATCGCTCGGGTGCTTCTTCCTACATTTCTGACAAGTGGGATTCATGCTGCTATCAAGGGCATTCCTTTTCTGGGGAAAATTTGCTGATTCCCTTGTCCCCTCCATTCCACTTCCTCTTCTGTTGATTATTGCCGTACTGCTTGTTGTTGCTGTGTTGACCAAAAAACCCTCCTTGCCCTTTCTGCTGTGGAGGTTGACTTGGTCTTGCCTGAATCTGCTTAGCTTGGGCCTTTTCTTCTTTCTTTTCCTTAAAGAACTTAGCCCGTTGTTCTCTGTTTTGACCTACCCAATACTCAGCTCGAATCGCCCAGCTGACACATTCAGCAACGGTGGTTGGTGGGTAGGGGCCACTGCTAATTACGACGGCCAAATCCGAGCGGAACATCCTCATCATCCATCTTACTTTGTCTCTTTCGGAGCTGATAAGGTGAGGACAAAGACGTGCTAGTTGCTCAAACTTCTTTACCGCCTCAACTACTGACAGATTACCCTGGCGGAAATTATTAAATTCGTCTTGTTGAGCTTCCATAACGTCGGTGTTAAAGTATTTCTCCTTAAATTCTTCAACAAAGTCCTCCCAAGTCATCTGGTTAACATCTCGCCTGATCTGGACTGTTTCCCAACAGAGGCGAGCATCTTTCCTTAACATGAAGGATGCACATAGAACTTTCTCTTGATCATTGAGCTTGAGGAAGTTCAAGATAACCTGGAGGTCAATCAACCAATTGTCAACCTCAATTGGGTTTGTTGATCCTTCAAATTCCGGTGCCTTCATGCGCTGAAAACGATCATATAAATCTTCCGGAGTTCGAACCAGAGGTGCTGGCGGAACAGCCAAAGGCACAACAGGCACTTCAGGTGCTATGGGGTTTTCTGGAATCACCGGGTTGGCATTAGGAATTTCCGGTGCAGCAGACTGATTCATAGGTGCTGGTGGTATTCCGATAACAGGAGGTCTCTGATTCTGTTGGGCCAGTTGAGCTCTAAGCCCGCCTATCTCTTGTTGTTGGGCTAACATCATCTTTCTTAATTCATTTAACTGGGCCGCAAGATCAACGTCTTGGGTCTGTGCCGTTCTACGCTTTGGTGGTATGGTTCTACAAAGAAAACTTATGAAATAAGCTTCTTGTTCAATAAAATCATATTTTTTTTATATAGAACCATAATCTTAATTCATATCATAACATAATCATGGAACATATCTGAATCCATCATAATTTTGTTCATACCTACTTCATAACATAAATGCATAAGTATAACATTTAGGAAGGTGTAAAACTTTCCCATCATGTTCATACGTCACTTAATTACCACCACCAAGCGAAGGCACCACCCAACGTCATCCTCGTATCCAATATTGTTCTTATGCGGCCGAGTTCCATAAACATGACATATAACTTCCATAACGTCGATCCAATTCCATAGTGCGAGAAGTTCCCAGTGTGATCATTGACGAGAGATGCTTACCACGCACGCATGATTCTAACTAATTCTAAACATAAGAAAAATAACTTAACTTACTTGGGCCGTGGTGGAAATGATGTGAAGCAAGGTGAAGTAGGCTGCCAGGATACCGCTCTGATACCAAACTTGTAACGCCCCAACCTATGTAGGGCCGTTACCATACATACATGAACTTACATAACTGCTTAAACCTTCTTGGAAAATCGAGAATAAATTTTTTTTTTTTCGAACTTACATATAAAATAGGGTTGCTTGTATAGAAACTTATCAGGCATACATAATTCTTACAACTTGCTTGAGTCTTTAAATCCTCATATTTTTGTACGACATAACTTACTTTAAAATATAAGTGTATATATTCTAAACTTAATAGATTTTACGGAAAATTTTACGTAGTGGTATCCCACACCGCCCTTCATTCGGCGCATCATCCACCTAGCCCACCAATTAAGCTGCAGGCCTCTTACCTACAGTATGAAATATACTGATGAGCTTTCGCTCAGCAAATACAAACATAATCTCACAAAATGTAACAAATGTCGTGTAACTCATGCATGAATCAATTATGAGTCTTTTATAACCAATTATTGACTTGAACTTATTATCTTGTTTAACATGTGGGCCCCTAGTGTACGTACCAAAAGCGCGCAAGCCTCAGAACGTCAGGGTTTGCAAGGCCCTTAACCATTCTGGAAAACATGAACATGACCTTCACGTATCAACGGAAGGTTGATAATCATAAACTTGAAACATACATGATCCTCCCGCATCAACGGGAGGTTGGTACGGCACCTTACTTGTCTTGGTTTAGTCTTAGTCTTATTATATTTTCAAGACTAAGAATCTTTACATATGATCTTAATAGTCATGATGCACATGAACTAGACATGGCATAACTTGATGTATCATGGCTTAACATGACTTAACATGGCTTATCGTATCATAACATGGCATAACATGGCATAACATAACATGGCATAGCATAGCATGACATAGCATAAACTTGACATAACATGTAAACATGTCATTGACTTGAAAATAGATTACTATTTTCCATACTGTAGGTGAGGTTTGTACTTACCTCGTCTACTATGTCCGCTAGTGTGTCGCTCCAAGTCCGGACACAACAGCAGGTTATCTCCTGCTATAATAAAGGACATAGGTAAGGATCTAAAAATATTGGGGATCTAACCAACATTCATGCATAACCATAGTTATATGCCCCCTATATGATATCTTACTTGTCTTAGTCCATATTTAAACTTGGTATCTTGTTGGGCTACATTGGGTAACCCTGGACTTTGGCCCAGTCCAATAACCTGGATATCCTTCCAGATTATCCTTGGTCAATCCAGTCTCCATTTCTTGGGTCCAAAATTTTCTCTGTCTTTTCTTTGGAAAAACTTATCTTTTTAGCTCCTTTTTAATTCAAAAATCCTTTGTTCAACTTTTGAAAAATTATAATTCTTGAGTAGGATTTGTAAAATCATTAAGTGTTGAAAACTGCCCTTGGAACAGCTTTCCACAGTCGAATCATCAGTGTATGTGCAGGAATGTCCTTTTCCTGCACTGTTTTTAGAAAATCCTGAGCAGGAATTTCCTGTTTCCTGCCCAGTTTTAGAAATCCAATTGTATTTAAAAATCTGGGTCGAATCTGAAAAAGTCTTCTCCATGAAAGTTTTAGAGCTTGAAAAACCTTACAACTTTCATGTTTTACTCAAAACCCAGTTCGGATTGTATCCTACTCTTATTTCTTGTTGAACCCACCTAGCCGTGCATGAAATCTGGGCACAGTCAGGCTGGGATTTTTAAAAAACCAAGGCTGTTGGAGCCTTATTTTGCAAAAAGGTCTGCATTACCCACTAGGAAAAATCCTTCTCTACAACTTTTATGTTTTAAGTTTTTCCAGATTCGGCCTCTAAAGGCCTCAAAATCAGATTTCCAGAAAACTTGCAAGTTTTACCTGAACTGGTAGTTTTTATGCTTAGATTCGGTTTACGTCCTATTACGCGCACACTACCTCAATCGGCTGCAACCGAGAACCTATACCAGTCATGCAGCACTTTCTAACGTTAATTCCATCTTATACATCCATACAATCACATTCAAACCCTAAGGCAGATTTGGGGACATACAACCATGCAAACCCTAATTTCCATGCAATCAATCACATAAACATACATATCTTGAAATTTAAAACCACCTAAGCACCATGATCAAGCACAACCCTAAAATTTCTAAACTAGGGCAGAAAATTAAATTGAGCTTATGCTCTACAATTCCAACATTGAAATACACTTAAATCTCCAAATTGAAACTTGAATTGAAAAGCCTAAGATCAAAGAGGCTTACCTTACTTAATTCAAGTGGTTTGCTCAACTTTTTCCCCTTTTTCCTAGCACCACCATAACCGGTCTTCCCTCTAAATGGATTCCAAAAATTTTTGAACCTTTGCTTGCTGTTTCAATCAAGAAAACCGATCAACCCTTGCACCAATTCTCTTGCTATACACTTTTTTTTTCTTCCTAGAGTTCGGATTTTTTAGAGGAAATGGGTGGAGAAATTTTTGGGCATAGTTTTGCTGATTTTTCTGATTTTTTTGAAGCCAAAACCGACCTCCACCCCCCCCCCCTCTCAAGCCTATTTATAGCTGAAAATTATTTTAATTTTAGATTTATTTTTAATCCAAAATTTGCTAAAATACCATTGGGACAAGAATATTTGCACAAAATTTTGCAAAAATACCCTCCAAGTGGCCGGCCATTAGGTGCTAGCACTACTACAGAATGTGGATTCCACGACAGTTTTTAACCGTCGTGGAAGAAATCCATGACGGTTCTCCAACCGTCGTGGAATCCAGAGTCGTGGAATCTTTTAATATTTAACGACGGTCTTTTTCCCGGCGTGGAATAGGTGAAATAGGGCCAAAAAATGGATAATTTAGAACCATACCATGACGGTTTTTGATGAAAAAAACCGTCGTGGAATTAAACATACCACCACGGTTCTTTCGAGCCACCGTCGTGGTTGATTGGTCTACGACGACGGATTTTATCAACTCACCGTCGTGGTATGTAGTATACCACGACGGTTATTTTATGTCACCGTCGTGGTATACTACATATCACGATGGTGATTTGTTAGAAACCGTCTTGGTAGACCAATCTACTACGACGGTTTATGTGAGCACCGTCGTGGTAGTTCTCCTTACAACGACATAGCTCTATGGTCTGTTAAAACCGTCGTGGTATATTGATCTACCACGACGGTTACTATATTTCACCGTCGTGGTATGTAGTATACCACGACGGTTATTTTATGTCACTGTTGTGGTATACTACATACCACGACGGTGATTTGTTTTAAATCATTTTGTAGACTAATCTACCATGACGGTTTATGTGATTCACCGTCGTGGTAGTTCTCCTTACAACGACGGTGGCTCTATGGTATGTTGAAACCGTCGTGGTATATTGCTCTACCACGATGGTCTATATATTTAACCGTCGTGGTAGGTTATGTACCACGACGGTGCTTTTATAAACCGTCGTGTTATTTGTAATTCCACGACGGTTTCTGTTGAAAACCGTCGTGGTATGTTGTCAAGTAAACAAAACAAATTACAAATTGTTCATTTTGAATACCAGTTCATTCATTCATTCCACGGATTAATTACACAGCCAAGAATAAAAAAATAACAAAACTGACATGTATAATAAAATGTCACAATGTACAAAAAAATTAAATATAACGCCTATACAAAATTCAACAGCATGCTAATGTGCTCAATATTGTATGAAGCGCATGACATATGTAGTCCACTCCTGCCTAACCAAATTCAAATCAGCTTCTGTATAAGACGTCTTGTTTTGAAGTAGGGCAAGGCCATCGACAGTCAAGCATATTTCTCGCATGAACCCCAATACAAAATAGCCGCATTGCATATTTCCTTGTTGTATAGGACAGCGAGCAGTCTGAATCAACGTCTGGCAGTTGCGTCGCTTTGTTATTCCTCGTCCCACCAGCAACTTCCAATCGTTTAGTGCCCTAACAATTTAACAAATATCAATACATCCGGTGGTACAACAACAAGAATATCAATCTAATCATTAATACCAACATCAAAGAATACTTACAACGTGATTAGCTGTTGAAAATCTTTACCCGGATCGTTTCCAAGAGGATTAAAATAGAGGATCGAGTCATCCCACGGATTAATAACAGTCAATATCCAATGTTGGCCACTGTTATATGGCATGAGAACAAGTCTTCCCCTTGGTGTGTTTGTTATGATCCGGATGATATTGTCGGCTCTCTCTCTAATGTACGCTACGCGATCTACATTCTGTTGCACTGGCGAGACAAGGAATGGAGAAACAAAGTCGTAACGCTGATCCATTCCGGCTTTTGCACAACAATCCGTTAGATAGCTGCAAAATAATTAAGTCAAACTTGCAGCCCGAAAATAATTGTAATACAGTATCACCATTCTAATTGGAACAATAAGTCTTGTTTACGAAAAAAACCATTACCTGATGTAAACCATTATACTGCTTGCACTTATTTCTTGAAAAGAAATGAACTGGTATACATCTTCATACCCAATATATATGGGCATGTCATCAGCATTGACAGACTGTTGTTGTGGGCACGCGATCTGGGTACCGTCAGTCAAGCACCGTTGTGCGTAGTTCGCCAACGGTCTCATATCAACCGGAATGGTATCAAAGTCAAACCTCAGTTCTTCTTCACCGGTTTGCTGTTGTACCTCCGGTTCTGAGTGTGGTTTCTTCCTCCCGGCTCTCTTCTTTATTCGTTTGGTTCCCTTTGCAGTTGGCTCGGGAGCTTGACTGGGACCTCGACTGGCCTGGCTTAAACTGCTTTGCAGGACGATGTTTTTTTTGGGCCACGCAACAAACCCCCCGATGGCCTCTTCAATATAGGTGGCTTCATCCGTCGGAATCGGAAGGAGTGCACGTTTAATTTTTGGGACGCTGATTGTCACACGCACATTCCCCTCGCCTAATGGAATCCCATGGACTGTGTCGGTTGGAACACAGTCCATGTATGCCCTGTCAATTGCAACCAGAACTTCTCCACCATTAATGACATCAGTCAAGAAAAGCTGGCATTCCTTACTTTCATTAGGCATGGGCTACTGATCCGACTGGCCGGCTTCATTCTCATTGATGGTGCAACTAGCCTTGACACTGTTGTGTTGATCAACAGCAGGTTGGGATGCTTCCTCAGCCATCGTCTCACGGTTGATACCGTGCTTTGTACAAAGTTCCTGCACCGTTCTTTCCAAGGCAGCCAACTGTCGTTTCATGTAGGAGACTTCAGGATTCTCCCTCGATATATTCATGGCATTGTAGTATTATGTCTGCGTGACAAATTTTGACTGCCCACGAATACGACCGGAATGCTCGGCATTGCCCAAAGACTTGGTCAAAATGTCCTCCGTACCCACGGATTCCAAGCTGCCTTGCGTCTGTTGTTGTGTTAAATCGTCCTATAACAAATACACAATATGTTATTGAGCCCGTAAACATAATGGAGACAATCGTAGCCGAATATCAAAAACATTTCGTATACTTACTATTGTGTCGCCAATAATTTTAACCGACGGATTCTTGTACTGTCCATCGGGTTTGAGACGCGTGTCCCGCCAAATAAAATATCGGGCAGCATATTCCCCCGTCTTCTCGAACTGCAGTTTAGCAATTAAACATAAGAAACATACATAAAACACGTAATGTGAATTAACCAATTATTGAGTTGAAGTTGTTTGGCAAAGTAATTAACGTACGATTTCTTGATCGCATTTCCTATATCCGTCACGGCCTGTCGTAGATCCATATTTGCTCTTTTTCCTGATCTCAGTTCCTTGTTGGGAAAGCCGCTTGAAATCAGCCGTCTGTCGATACGTAATAAACCTTTCCCAATCGTCCTGGCTGATGGTTGGGTAATTTCGAACCACTCTGGCCGGTCGTTGCCAAACGGTTTCTTCATGGATATGATCCCTAACAAAGGCTTGGTACAGATCATATCTGAAACCCTTCGCCGACTCCCCACATGACTTCAAAACCTGTTTTTTGTGCGATTCGTCAACAGTGAATGAAGTGACTACTTCCAACCACACTCATTCTTTCCTCGGTTCCAAATCAGCACTTCTAAAGTCAGCAATCCAAATGGGAATGTGCTCCCGAGCAAGCACTCAAACCCAACTCTGTAATTCATCACCTCCCTTGCCTAATGGTTGCCCTTTCGCGTCAAAGGAAACCGGAATTCGTTCTCCCCTCGTCCTAACAACGTGCACTCTTTTAAGGAGAGTTGCTCGTCTTTTTCCATCTTCATCAGCATTGAATCTTAGTGCGTTCGTTCGTCGTGGTTTCGCAGCTTGAGTTTGGGTTGAGCAATCCTCCTCGTGAGAGTTTGACATTGTTAATCAATCTGAAAAAAAACTGCAACACGAACCGTTATAAACAAAGCATCATTGACATTAAATCATTATATATGCTTTGGTTCTGAAACACATTACTATCCAAACATATAACGAACAAAAACATTTAACGAACAAAATCATGACCTTTTAACCTTAAAATGCCCAAAGCCGAGCCAAACACTGTAATACCTAGTTATTTAACGATTATGATTCTTTGTACAAAAAAATTCAAATTGTACCTTAAGAATATGAATGAAAAAGCCCGGTTAAGGGTTTTTATAATGTTTTGTGAGTTTTTATGACTTTAAAAGACTCAAAAATAATTTCTAGGACAAGAAAACGTCCTTTTAGGTAAAAAGGAATGAAAATGGCCAAAAATGTATGTTGGTCAAAGTTTGACCAAAAACGTCGACGGTTGACCAAAAAGTCAACTGTTGACCACGGGAGTCAAATCTCGGCAAGAAAGTCACCTGTCGACAAGAAAGTCAATGGTGGACGAGAAAGCCAAAGATTGACCCCAAAAAGTTGAAGAAAAGACGGTACGAGTAAAATCGCCGCAGTATAGAATTATACTGTATATGTCGTTTTTACTGATAAAATGATATGTTTAGAACTTAAAACCACCATAGAAAGACAAGCACATTAAGTAGAATTAAAGGGCAAAAAGGGTTTTAAGAAATAAGGAAATTTTTATACAGTTTGTTTTCACACAGATAAATTTTGGACTGCCGTTCGGTAAACTAATACTGTGCATAAGTGAATCCAGTATTAGAAATACCTGTGTTAAAACAATAATGGACTGCATAACAAGGTAAAGAGCCAAACAAACCTTAGAATGGCTTACCTCATTCACCTTTTGGATTATGACATCATTATGTCATTTAAAAAAAATTGGAAAGTATTTGGTTGGCATTAGCCATGCAATGGCCGGCCACATGCCCCCCCCCTAAGTCCAATTTCTGATTTTTTTGAGGACTAAAGTGTGCAATTTCAAGAAGTTTCAACCTCTATAAATAGGGGTGCCATAATTCAAAGAAAAATTAGAGAAAAACAACCAAACTTTGGCCAAATTTTCCTCCACCAAATCCGAACTTCAACAAGAGTGAAAGGAAGGAAATTTTGCAAAAACCAAGTGTGTTTTAAGCCTAGGGATAGTCGGTTGTACCTTAGAGAGCAAGCAAGGAAGTTTGAAAAAAAATTGGAACCCAATTCTAGGCCAAGGGCCGGTTGTGTGGGGCAAGAGAAAAGCAAGAGAAAAAAAGTTGAATCCAAAGGGGGATTTAGAGTTTTGAGTGTTGGTTTCCACTTAGAACATCATTTAAGAGCACTTGAGCATTTGGTGCACAAGTTGGCCAAAGGACCGGCTGTTGGAGAGGGAAAAAGGGGAGCCAAGAGCCAATCCAAAAATTCGGATCCAAGGTGAGGTAAAATTCCAAGTTCTTAAGCTTTCATTTAAATTTCAATTGGAGAAATTTAAATGTATTTAAGTATGTGTTGTAATGAGCATAAGCTCACTTTAATTTTCTGCCCTAAATTAAGATTATAGGCTATGTGCTTGTTATGGTTAGGATTTATGGTTTGGTGGTTATGATTTTTGCATGCTAGATGTTTGTGAATTGGTTAGGGTTTATGTACATTATGTTTGATGCTAAATTTGATTTGCATGTTGAATATTGGACGTTAGAAAACGCTGCATGACCACTTTCTAGGCTCCCGCTGAGTTCGGTTGAGGTAGGGTGAACGTTTTAGGACGTAAACAAAATTTTAAACCGAAAACTACCAACTCGGGTAGAAATTGGCCAGTTTCGGGAAAAACAGTTTTTGAGGCTTCTAGAGGCCGAATCAGGGGAAACTCAAAACATGAAAGTTTTTAAGTAGAGTTGTTCCTAGAGGACTACGCGGACAGTTTTGTAAAATGAGGCTCCAATGGCCTCGGTTTTTACCAAAACCCGTGCCTAAGGTGCCCAGGACCCGAGCACGGCCAGGACAAGTTCCTCAGGGGTTTTGACCACGAAAACGCCAGAACTGGGTTTTACCCAAAACATAAAAGTTGTAGAGTTTTTAAATGTTTACAACTTTCATGAAGACAAGTTTTACAGATTCAGTCTGGATTTTAAGATGAAAATGAATTTCGGAGAACTGTACAGGAATTATGGAAATCCTGTACAGGATTTACAAAGTTAACACAGAAAATGCATATTTTTGTAATTACACTGCAAAATTGACATTGAGAAACTGTTCCAAAGGCAGTCTCCAATAGTCAATAATTTTATACGACTCCTTTTAAGGTTTTCAGTTTTTTTAAAAGATTGAACAAAAGGATTTTTAAACCAAAACCTAAGAATTCTTTTCTAAGGAAATAAGTTTGTTTTTAAAACCTAAGTTAAAGATTTAACCGGTTAGGGTTACTTAGGTAACCAATTAAGACAAGGTAAAGATAAGTAAGGTTATATAAGAATGTTGGTTATATTACCAACAGTTCTAACCCTTACTTTTATTAATCTCAGAACGTCGCACGCCGAAGTGTCCCAACGGGATTTAACTCGACTTCTGGACACAGCTTTTACGAACGAGGTAAGTACAACTCCGCCTACAGCATGGGCTTTGTTGTGTATACTTGCCAAAGTATGATGAAAATGCTATGTAGTGTAAATGTTACCTCTTATGTGTTGTAGATAGTTTTAAGTTATAGGAAATGTTATAGAAAATGTCATGCTTTGTAGTATGCTATGATTATGTGTTAAGAGTATGTTATAAAATGCTATGATGATATGCTATGTTATATGCTATGGTATGCTATGTGTTATAAAAAAGTTGAAATGCTATGATTTAGAATGCCATGGAATAGGTTATGATGATAAGATTATAAATTAATTGTGTGACATATCACGATGTATGCTCACTAATTAATACAATTAAGTATGAGATAATGAAAGTTATGATGGCAAATAATTTGCCTGTGTCGTACCGACCCGCGTTAGGTCGGGTTGAACTATGGATTGAATTGGAAATGGTTTGGCCGCCCCAACCAATTCATAGTTGCGCGCCCGGTACGAACACTTACGTTATGGGGCCCACAAGATAAGACAAGATAAGTTATGATAAGTTAAGAAAGCAAGTTACGATTAATTAAGCAAGCATAATGAAGCATAAATGGATCATGCATAAGTTAAGATAAGTTATATTATGTTATGCTTAAGTTATGATTAGTGTGGTATGTGTGATGTGTTTTATTTAAAGTAAATTGCGGTATAGAATAGTTGTACTTGCTGAGCGAAAGCTCACTGTCTTACGTCTGTGCTGTAGGTAAGCAGCCTGGAAATAATTCTTGATGCAAGATGGAGGGCATGGATTGGCGGACTGTGAAATGTGGGAATAAACCGCTACGCGTTTCGTTATATTATGTAATTATGAAATAAGTTTTATTTACACCCAAACAACGTAATTAATGTTCGATATACATTTATATTTCGTATGTCAGTACAGTATAAAAAAAAAAAAATTTCCACTGTGTAAGTTATGTATGTATGTACGATATGTATGTATGGTAACGACCTGTGCTAGGCGGGTCGTTACAAACACATCCAATTTAAGGAACTCTAAAACTAAATATCAAACAAATTAAGAGGCATTTAATCAAACGTGTTATTAACCTAAGCCTTACCCAACTATTTAAAATAAACCTAAATGACTGAGACAATCAACAGCAAGAAATGAATATTTTCGCAAACCACATTCATATGCTTTATGCTGTAACAAACAGAAATTTCATTCCCCGAACTTGAAATTTAGACAAGCAATATAGAGTTCAACTTACCGGTGTGTAGAGCGTGGGCACGGGCAGATTGGTTTCTAGTCTGGGTCAACACGGGTTGTGGGTGGCGAGAGAAACTTGAAAATGACCGAAAAACCTTGGCGTTGGTGGAGGATTGAGCGAGGAATGGAGTGTCAGATGATTGTAAAAGACAGTCGATGGAGTCGGATGGGAGAATTTTTTTTGGGCAAACTTGCGATTTGAGCAGTGAGTGAAAAGATGAGCAGAGGTTTCGAATGAAATGGGTTGGGGAAAAATGGTGTATGTTTGGGTTTTATTAAATTCGGGAAAAATTTAACCTATTCCCAAAAATTTTAAAAGAGCCGCCTTAAGCCTACCACGACGGTCTTTAAAAAACCGTCGTGGAAAGAATTCAAATTTTGAGGCCTACCACGATGGTCTTTTGGTTCGACCGTCGTGGTAGACTTCATGGACAGATTCCACGACGGCCATGCATAAAAACCGTCGTGGTAGAGGAGCATTAAAATAAAATAATACCACGACGGTTTTCTAATTGACCGTCGTGGTATAGAATTAAGGGGTCGGCTAAATCGAAAAGGGTTTTGTATATACCACGACGGTCTTTTAATAAAACCGTCGTGGTATATCAATATATCACGACGGCCCTAGTAAAGACCGTCGTGGTATATGAGATACCACGACGGTCTTTGAAAAAGACCGTCGTGGTATCTTTCGAACATGCAAAATTTGTTTTCAACTTTATACCGTAATCCAGATAAGCTGCTAATCCTGATAGTTGTGCAATTATTCAGCACTGTTGCTATATGCTTCCATACACTTTTGCATGTATAAATAATCAATAATACATATTTCTCGCGTAAATAAAAACCCGTATCGAAATGTTTACAATGTAAGAAACGTGAAATTGTATGTTAAGCAATTTTTCCCTTCTTTTTTTTTGGCTTCTCGACACATGTCCACTCGACGTCCAATCGAAGTAAGTGTGAAACGTCGTCGTCAAAATCATCAATCTCATCCACCAGTGGCAAACCCTTTGTAAAAGGTGGAATGTCGGTGCAATCTTCAATATCTTCTTGGCCATCCCAGGTTGATCTTGGCTTCATTGGCACAACCAAAGATAATTCTAAATTTGCAGGATCCGTTGTATAAAATACTTGTACCGCTTGTGACGCCATGATGAAAGGATCATTTTTGTAGCCCAATCGCCTAAAGTCCACTACTGTCATGCCACGCCGTCACTATCAACCTTAACATAATTATTGTCAGCCCACTTGCATTTAAATAGGGCTATTCGCAAGCCGCAATAATCAAGTTCCCAAATATCTTCAATGAACCCAAAGTAATTCATGGAACTATATACCGGATTCTTGTCCTTTGCGGATGAAATATGCATAGACTCGGCCCGAAGTGTGACACCACTATTCTATACGGGATGCTTCTCATCTCTTGCCCGAGTGTAGAAGGAGTGGCCATTCACCAAATACGATGTATATCTTGTGACTATTGATGATGGACCTCTGGATAGCTTCATTACGTCCTGTGAAACACCTTGCTTCATATGCAAATATTTTCTTATCCACTCCCGAAATGACCGATTCTGCTCTTCTTGAAACCACTTCTCACTTCTTCATTTTCTTGGATTCGCAACTCTTAATTCCGCCATATGAACTTGAAAGAAAGGCTCCATTTCCTTAGCATTGTGCAGAACATACAAACATGCTTTTTCCCATTCATCTTGATTTACCGGTGAATGAACGGCCACAGAGAGTCCTTTCGATATAAATGGCCCGCTCGTTGACAACCCTATTGGGTCCACGTTGGACAAATACTCAGAACAAAATTCAACAGCTTCCTCGGATATGTAGTTTTCCACTATACAACCCTCCGGACGGTTTCGGTTCTTCACATATCCCTTCAAAACCTTCATGTACCTTTCAAAAGGATACATCCACCTCAAATACACCGGGCCACATAACTTAACTTCCCGAACTAAGTGCACACAAAGATGGATCATTATATCAAAAAAGGATGGTGGAAAATACTTCTCAAGCAGGCACAAGGTCATAACCAATTCCGATTGTAGCGAATCTAACATCATTGGATCAATTACCTTGGAGCATATCGAATTGAAGAATGAGCATAACTTTGTAATTGAGTATCTCACATCTTTTGTTAAAACTCCCCGCAAAGCAAGTGGTAATAATTGTTGCATCAAGATATGACAATCATGTGATTTCATTCCAACGAGCCGCAAATCTTTCATCGAAACCAACCACTTGAAGTTAGAAGAGTACCCACTTGGCACTTTCACGGAAGCAAGCCACTCACAAAGCTTTCTCTTTTCGTGTCTAGATAATGTGTGCTTCGCCGGTGGTAAGTAAGTGTCGTTCGATCTTTTATCGGGGAGCAAATTCGGTCTAATCTTTATCTCTTTAAGGTCCAACCGTGCCTTTTCACCATCTTTAGTCTTATTTGGAATGTCAAGCAACGTGCCCACTATCGACTCACAGACATTTTTCTCAATATGCATAACGTCTAAGCAATGCCGAACGTAAAGTGACTTCCAATATGGAAGTTCATAGAAAATTGAATTCTTCTTCCAAGGGCCATCGATAGCTGGATCCTTATGTTTTCTCTTTCCCAAAACTACCTTGACATCTTTAACCATCTCAAAAACATCTTCGCCAGTCAAAATCCGTAGAGCGATTCTTTCTTTGGTATTACCATCAAAAGCCTTCTTCTGTTTGCGATAGCGATGATTTTTCGGCAAGAACCTCCGATGACCAAGGTAAACGGTTTTCCTACCGTATTTCAACCTGATGGAAGATGTTTCCTTCATACAAACGGGACAACCTATAGAACTCTTCACAGGATAACCAGATAGGTTGCCAAGTGCAGGAAAGTCATTAATTGACCAAATCAACATTGCGCGAAGATTGAACATATCTTGACGGTAAGAATCTCTTACTTGTAAACCATCATCCCACAACCTGTTTAGGTCATCGATTAATGGTGCCAAGTAAACATCAATATCATTCCCTAGTTGCTGAGGGCCTGATATCAATAATGTCAACATCAAGAACTTCCGCTTCATGCAAACGTCTGGAGGGAGATTGTAGTTGACAAGTATGACTGGCCAGGTACTATGCCGACTACTCATGTTACTGTGTGGGTTTATTCCATCCGTCGACAAACCGAGACGTAAATTCCTTGGTTCTGCACTAAAGTCTGGATGATTGTCATCAAAGGTCTTTCATTGCGGTGCATCGGCCGGATGCCTAAGCTTGCCATCGTCAACACGTGTATCGTGATGCCATGTCAAACTCTTAGCATGTTTTGCATTACGGAATAAACGGCGAAAACATGGAGCTGGTGGAATGTACCATAACACCTTCACCGGCACTCCTTTACTACCATTCGATGGAATCTTGCCCTTCTTCCATCTTGACTCATTACAAACCGGACATTCATCTAAATCTTCATTTTCTTTCCGATAAAGTACGCAATCGTTTGGACAAGCATGTATCTTTTCGTATTCCATTCCCAACGTGCTCAAAGTCTTTTTCGCCTCGTACATACTAGGTGGCACTTTGTTATCCGCCGGTAGAACATCTTTTAGAAAAGCTAAAAGAGTCGTGAAACTAGAATTCGTCCACCCTCCCGACGCTTTCATATTCCATAATTTAACCAATGCCCCTAATTTTGTATATTTTGTACACCCGACGTACAAGGGATTTCGGCATCATTAATCATTTCCTCAAATAACTCCGGACGGTGCACAAAGTTTTCTTCCAAATCATTTATCATATTGTACATAGATTCACCATCGTCTTCCTCCACAATAGGCTCCTTATCTTTAGTACTAGTCTTACTATACTTAAAACCGACGAAATCTTAACCATGTAAATACCATGTTTGGTAAGAACAAATAATCCCATAAGCAAGCAAATGCCCTCTAACATCATCAATTGAATGGGATCTATGATTACCACAAACTTGACATGGACACCGAATCTTATCGTCTTGTGTATGAGCTTTAGCAAATGACAAAAATTCTTCGACATCATCTTCATATGCTTTAGACAATCTATCAAACCACATCCATTTCCTATCCATGATTAGCGCGCAAATCCTAAATCAATCAATAAAAGTTCTCGATAAGTCAATATAAGGTGTGCATCTTTTTAAAATTTTGGCATGAATATCATTAATTTGCATGCACTTAATTCATAGCTAGTTATATATAAAGACCCCCGGCTCATGCATTAAATAAATCAACAATATATTTACTAAATTAAAACTCCAAAAAACATAACAAAACTAAAAATACCATTATAAATTAAAAACCGGCCCAGGTTATTTAGTTAAAAAAAAAACAAACTATAAATACAGCGTAATATATAGGATTTATATAGAAATAAATTTTTTTAAATATTTAACTAAAAAATCCAAAGTAATTTAAATAAAACCAAATTAAAAATACATTGATCATCATGAGATCACTTAATTAATTAAACACTTTGCAGTATACAACGTATCAAAAGCAATCCAAAAAATTACAAATTTAAATTTATATAATCTGGCCGGGTTCGTAAATAAAAAAATAATACAGAGGAAAACAACTTCCTTGGTTAGTTAATTTGTGTCATCATGACTTACAAAAACGACGGGAGAGCAGTAGAGGCGGTGGGTGGCACCCAACAGCGGTGTATGGAACTATTGTCGGAGCGATCTGATATGATTTTGGTTCACGTCAACAGCTCTATCAATGTGGAAAAAACAGGGCAACTCTATCTGATATATGACTGAAAAAAAGTACGATGTTTCCACCACGGTTTTATGGATACCGTCGTGGAAGAATGGGATTGAACGACGGTTTTTAGACAACCGTCGTGTAATCCACGGCACTACCACGACGGTTCTATACAACCGTTGTGTAATAATCGAGATATTCCACGACGGTGCCCATAAACCGTCGTGGAATATAAACTTCCATGACGGTTTTACACGACCGTCGTGGAAATACAATATTCCACGGCGGGTTTAAACAACCGTGGTGGAAATCTAAAATTCCACGACGGTTTTCGGCTGCCACTTTTTGTTCCGTGTTTTTGCCATCGTTTCCACGACAGTTTTTAAAAAACGGTCGTCCAATCTCCGTCGTGGAAGCGACATTCTGTAGTAGTGTAGGTGTCATCCAAATATTTTTTCCACTTTTCTTTAATCAAGAATGATGTCATAAATTCAAGATAAGGTGATGTCACCCTTAAGGCCTTGTTTGGCCTTTCTTTTATAATGCAGTCCACTTTTATGCTACACAGATATTTCTAATACTGTTATTAACTAATAACAGTATTTTATACTGTATTGTAGTCCAAAATTTATCTGTGTAAAAATAAACTGTATAAAATTTTTCTTATTTCTTGAAACCTTTCTTGCCCTTAATATCCTACTTGGTGTGCTTGATTTTTCTATGGCGGTTTTAAATCTTACTCATGCTATCTTATTTGTAAAGACGGTTTTCGCAGTATATTTCCTATACTGCTTATCATATCTCAGCACCTTCATCTATTTGACCTTTCTGGTCAACCTTTGACTTGTTCGGTCAACTTTGACTTTTTCGGTCAAGCTTTGACCAACATGAAATCATAGGATTTTTCTTCCCTTTTTGCTCAAAGGTCACATGCTTGGCTAAGCAAACTGCTTATTGAGTCTTACAACTAATTAAATGAGAACTCAAACATTTACTGATAAAATTATGAATTTCACATTGACATTCATAATTTTCATGAAACGTCACAAAAGCACATAATATGAACATAGATTTCTTATGTACAAGGAAATCATGAGTCCATGTAAATTTTCGGTTATTACATTTCATGTCATAAAACTTCATGATAAAATGCTATCTTTTATAGAAGCACATTTTGAGAAAACTTTCTCACGCGAACTTGTGCATTTTAAAGTAATATATAAATACCGTGCTTTGCTTAAAATCAAATGTACATAATGAGAGCCATTTAAAATTCTGCTTAAAATAAATACATTTTCTTTAAAAAGATTTCTGCTTAAAATAAATACATTACAAAACGCTATTTTTTGTATAGAAACGCATTTTGCATTGAGAAAACTTTCTTATGCAAATTTGAGTATTTTAAAGTATTATATAAATACTGTGCTTTGCTCAAAATCAAATGCATGTTATGAGAGCTATCTAAAATTCTACTTAAAATAAATACATTTTCTATAAAAAAGATTTCTTCACGAATCTTATAGATCTTAGATAGATCTTTAACTTTCGTGTTTCAACTAAAAACTTATTAAATATTTGACACAATCATTTGCTTAAATTTCATAACTATATAGTGTGAATTATGAAAAATTCACTATTTTCAATTGATTCCGTAAATCACATAAAATTGTCTCATAAAGTTGTTTATAAAAACTTCTTCATGCATAAAACTTGTGGGTCTCATCGAGATCTAAATCTTTTATGCTTGGCTTAGAGCCTACTTCAAAATCTAACGTGCTTATTTTATGTGAAAACCAAAGCTTGAAAAATCTTGTAATCAAGAATTTTCCTATTTTCCAGCAGTTCATATATCACCATGAAACTATTCTTTAAAGACATTTTCAGAAAATATTATCTTCATAAAACTTATTTAAAATTCATAGATCTTAAACTTTTCAGTTTTGTTCAAAACTTTGTTTGGCTTGTATCTTGCACTTTCCTTTGAAAAACTGAGACAAAACTATTTTATTTTCGGTTTGGGACCAATTTTGTAAATCCATATAAACAATACCTTAAAGGCATTTTTGGTAAAAGTCATTTTCACAAAACTTTTAGATCCCATCAAGATCTAAAACTTTCATGTTTAGACCAAAAGATAATTTGGTCTCTAATTTGTTCATTTGTATAAAAACCCGTGGCTCAATCCTTATTCAAGGAACATTGTTCTAGTTTTGCCTGCTTTTAAAAAATTGGCCCGAAACTCCATGAGAAAAAGCTAAGACCCTCGTTTGGACTAAAATCCGTGGCTGGGCAGGTTTACTCAAGTTTCTGTTCAGTTTTGGAAAATAGCTTGAAACGTGATCTTAAATTCCGAATTTGAGAATGGCTATTTGAGAATGAATTGTTCATAACATCCAGATCTAAAACTTTGTAGTTTATGACTGAAGATAAAAACGTCTTTTACATGGTTGTTGGAGCGTAAATCCATAAGTGAAAATTTGGACCGGTTTCGAAAGGTTGTTACTTGGTTTAGACACCTCCAAATATGTCTCTAAGGCGTGAGCATAACCAAAAATCATTTTGAATGTAATCACCCTTTAGCTCTAAAGCCAATCAACATAAAAACTTAAATAACATAAATATAAAGCTTATTACAACCCAATAACAAATTCCTATACATTGGTTCTAAGCATAAATTAGTGCTTGAAACTAAGAGGATGAGTTTAGGAGATTTTACCTCAAATAATCCTCTAGATTTAAGTGTGTGGGAGGTGTTGGAGTTTTGAGAGTGTGAGAGGTGAGAGATGAATGTTTTTTTGCTGAGAAAAGAGAGAAAGGCTTGCAAAATAAACACTAAATGACTTGATTTGCTTATATATACATAGGGCTAATTGCACTTAATTACTTTTTCTCAACTCACTTAAGCCAAGTTAAACTTGGTTAAATGGCATGAGATTGGCTGATTTCCTTCAGCTAAGGGTCCGGAGTTCTCAGCTGAAAAGTGGCTGAAAAATTTGCCACAAATGCACGTAAATCTAAGAACTATTCATGACATCACCTAAAAATTTTTACCACAAAATTTTGACACCTATTCCTTGATTTAAGGAAGGATGTCTCTTGGCTTTGTTGGCCTTCTAAAAACCGTGGGTTGGCTGCTGTTAAAGAACTGAAAATGCAGCTCAATGCTTGTTTTTGGGTCTAAACTTTATCCAGAAATATTTTTAACAATATTTTTAGACAGTGTAAAATATCCATTTTTCTCTAATTCACGAACAACTGATATTTTTATTTCCTAGCAGTGTCCTAGAGCTGATAGATGTTCTTTACTTTATAATTGGTCATAATTCAATATTTGACTACTTGAAATTGTAATACGAGATAAAATTACATAGTCTGTGAAGTTTTTCCAAACAGTGACGAAATTGATCTGAATTGCTTATTTAGAGTTCTAAACCTCAAATGGGATCAAATTATGATATTTTTGTATCAAAATCCTAATTTCTCCGGTACTATACTAGATTTACCGGTCCATAAATTATATTGGTTGGGCTAAAGCTTTCCATTGTTTGGCTATTCTGATTGTTTCCATACTTGTATTCTTAAGCTTATTCATACTATCATTATAATTAGTGTAAATTAACATATTTTTTCACACAATATGTTAATTTAATACTTCACAAAGTGAAAATTTACATTCTATAACTTCTGAATTATATTGGACATTCTCATAAATTAGGTGTCCAATTTAATGAATATGAAAACATTTATACTTGTTCGTATAATTAAAGTTTCCTAACTGAAACTTAATTCGATAAAATACTTACAGCTACTAAATTATACTATCTATGCTAATACAGACATAAAATATTAGAATTATGAAATTTTGGATTTATAATCAATTTCTATACTTTAATGTGGAGTTAGGTATATTATTACCATTAGACTATGCGTGTAACCACCCGATTTTTAGTGGGTATCTGTTAAATGTTGCTTTTTTTTTTTTTAAGAGATAAATTAACTATGCTTTTTTAATCGTCACTCTTTTTCTGATGTGTTATTCATTTATTTTGGCCCTTCAGTCTACATTTTCATTTTTCTTGGATGTTTAAATTTCTGTTTCACTGCCGAATTTGATTATTATTATTATTATTATTATTTCCGCGGGCATGCATATTTCTGATTCCCAGATATGGGGTTCTGAAGAGATTATCATTTTCTGTGTCTTACTTAATGATTTGTCTATTTTCGTTTTTTGTTTGTTTGAGTTTGTACAAGTTTACGAATGTTTATGTTTCCCAGTGGGTTTTTTAATTACAATTTGTAAAGAACTCTGCGGTAACAATATTATTTCTAAGTATTTATTGTCACGTATTTTGATTTTTGAATTTTGACACAAATTAGGGCTAGTGATTTTATTCTCCCGTACGTAAAACTTTTGTCTTCATTTTTCTGGTAAGCTTTGGGTGTAGGGGTATTTTCCTGACATTTATTAGTCGTTTTTTCTGGCCTATTTCCTCTTTCAATTTTCATGTGTGTCTTTATATTTATGTTTCCTTTTTGGTATTAAATCGAAATTTGTTTCTATGTGTATTTTTAGTTCTCTTTCCTTGGTTAGTTCTTGAATCGAATTTAAATGCGTACATGAACATGATGCAGAAATAGCCATGAAAAGAAAAGGAAAGCCAACATTTTGCCGAACCGAGATCAGCAACACTGATGGTCCCTCCATAACTGATCTTCCGACGACCGTCTTTGTCGACATTCCACTGAAACTATGCACGAAGAGCATTGTCTGGTGCAAATATGTGTGCAAGTCTTTGCATGCTCTCATTTCAGACCCTCAATTCGCGAGGCTGCACTTGGAACAAGCAAAGACCTGTCTTTTGCTTTGAGACATGAGTTCTTGCCGAATTTCTAGAGCCTTGTATTTGTTGGAGCCTGAAGATGATTGCTGTTTTGACACGGGATACTGCTGGTGAGGATCTGTTGGGGAGAAGTGTAATCGTTGTCGTCTGGACATAAAAGTTAATGCCAAATTAAAGATGCCGGTGAGGAATGCTGAAGTTATGTTAAGTATGTCGGCGATGACAAGAAAGCGATCTTTGGCATGAAAAACATCCAGAAGAGGAAGCACTTGATTAAGTTGAAGTCGGTTTGAGCTCAAAGGTACTTTATTGAGAATTCTTGTAATGGCTTGCTTCGCTTGATTGACGGAACGACATATTACAACATTGTTTGCAACCCGATCCTAGGTGAGTTTATGTATCTGCCAAAGTCTTCTAATAAAAAGACTAACGCCAGATTTTGTAGTGTTGGGTTGCGTTTCAATCCGAAGAATAACAAATATAAGGTTATTAGGGTGTTTATTCATCAAACAATGGACCTCGTTACGGGCATTTGTAGGACTGGTGTTAACATGGCTGAGGTACATACTGTTAAGGATAAAAAGAAACTCAAATCTCATATCGAAAACATATTATAACAATAACAAACATATAAGGATATTGTGTAACTTCACTTAACAGGTCGACCTTTTAAGATGAAAGCTCAATTTCTTATCAGTCTCAAATTCCTTCTTTCTCTCTCTACCTTTCACATGATATCAGAGTCCAATAAACTCAAACGAGCGATTCGATCCATCGAATACAAGATTAGTGACGCTAAAAAGAGAACCATCTTGCGGGGGTGTGTTAAGGGTAAAAAGAAACCCAAGTTCCACATCAAAAACATATTATAATAATAACATTCTACTTGACAGGTTGATCTTTTAAGATAGAAGCTCAATTTCTTATCGGTCTCAAATTCCTTCTTCTTCTTTCTAACTTTCACAGATACACTTGGGACAGATTCTTAGAGAAGCAGTGTTTGATGTCACAGCATTTAGTCAGGACTTCACACGAAACTCATCGATCTAGATGGAGCTCTTCATTGGTATTGTGGGAAAGATGGCTCACAATGTGTAGTTTCTTTTGACTTGGAAGCGGAGCAGTTCAACTCCTACTCTATTCCATCACCTTGTCAACAAGGAACGGATTTGAACATCGGAGTTTTAGGAGGTTGTCTTTGTGTGTATTTTACTCTTTATGGTCCCTTTGATATATGGGTGATGAAATTAAGACTACGAGACTACAACAAAAATCCTTTTTCATAGCGTGTAAAACATGCTATCGTAAATATACGATAACATTTTTTCGAACGCTATCTTAGCCCATGTTATTAAAAGTGACAAGTTTTAATAGCGTTTGTACAATGTTATTATATAATTTGTCTTTGCAATCCTACAACGCTATACATGAAGTAGTTGGGACATTTTTCATAGCATTTTTGTTATGTTTGGCCATAACATTTAAAAGTGTGTTGTCACTTTTTTCTTGTTTTTCTTTAATTTGATTACAAGTAATACTTACATTTTGTATGGATAATTGATACATTCCATAAATGTATTTTCATTGCTCTACTAGTAATTAATTTGATTGAATACTTCAAGTACACAAACATCCGACATTCATTCCCTAATCTAACAACATTAAAACAACGTTTTCAACCAAACATCATAAGTTCACTACGTTTAACCAAAAATAAATAAAAATATAAAAGAAAGAAGGGAAAAAAAAAAACAACGATGATACTTCAAAGTCCCAAAGGCAACAATTCACGACTCAAAGCTTGCATACATGTCTGCTACTAATGGTTCAAATCTCTCTCTAGTGTTTCAAATTCTGTCCATCAGTAGTTTAGATATCTTCCTTTAAGTCCTGCACACAGAAAAAGAAATTAATAATTACATCCACAAATCACCAATCAAATCTACAATACATCACATAGGTGTTTTTTTTTTTTTAACCTTATAATTTTATCAATGGGCCATGCAATTGTAGAAGCAATAGCGTCTTCAATATGAAGCATCTCTGAATTAGGCCTCCACAAAAATGCATTAGGATTTCTTACAGCATCTACCCAAACTCTTGTAGCATTAGGTCCGATAGGAATGTGATGAACCAAAGCTGTTGGATCACTTGAAGACCAATGCCCTTCGGCTACAATTTCATCAGAACCATTCCAATCCATTATCTTACACTCCTTGCTTTGTAAGCTAGTGTTGACACTCTTTCAAGAAGGAAAAATAGCAAAAACAAAAAAATATATATTTTTCACTTAGAAAACAAAGATGTGTTTAATTTATAAATAAGAAAAACTATGAGCATAATAAATTTACCATGGAAAAAGGCATAGGTGCATTCGATTGTTTCTCTGTTTGGCAAGATAAACTCTATAATAGATCATATAAAAAAATTTATCAGTATATAATTTATAAGAATTAACATATATGAATTGGAAACTAACCTGATTTTTCAATAAAGTATTTATTAAGCCTTGTTGGGTTGCTACTTGTTCTTTCAATTCTCTACATTCTTTTTCTAATCGGATAATGAGCTCGTCTCTTTCCAACACAATTGCCAATTTGGTAATGGTAACTCCTCCGCCATAGGCTCTTAATCGACCACTCTTTTCAGGACCAAGAACTTTCGAAACAGCATCCTCTTTTACATTTGTTTGAGATGACAAAGGCAACTCTTTATGATATTCTTCCATGTTGTCCTGAAGAATGTTAAATTGTAATTGAATTTCTTCATAACATTATGGTTAATAAAAATTAAAATAATAAAAAAGGCATAGATTAGTACAATAGCTTCACCGACGGCCATGGATATAGGTTCACCATTTTTCTTCGTATGTGCCTTAGTCCAAACAGCAACTCTAGATGGTCGTTTTCTGTTTGCGCTAGCTTTACTCTATAAGAAAAAAGAATTAGCATTAAAAAAAATTCTGATCTCATCGATAAAAGCTAAAAGTGCATCACATTACCATGTCATCAATTAAACGAGCATATCCTTTGCGGCTGCCAGTATATGGGAGTTGTTTCTTCTTCATCGCTTTGAATTTTTCACTTTTAACCTAGTAATAAACATGTATTTGAGTATGCATGTACTACATATTTAAAAAATGAGAAAGAAACACAGTTAAAGCTAATATAGTTAAAAAGCCTGACAAAGATGGTCCATCACTTTTCACCTTTTTCATTTTATGATCAAGTTATAAATACGTCTTTACCAAAAGAAGATAGATATTCCTACAATCAATCATCCTTCTTCTATTAAAAGCATAATACGATGATAGAAGTATGGTGTCTGACAGTATCATATGACTTGTATCAATATCTCATGAAAACAATATTCTTTCTCTAGCAAAAGATCCTAGATATGCCACCAAGCTCAAATAGCTCGCCTTATGTTGCACTTCAATGAAAAAGAAATGCGTCAAAAATCATACATTTCAACGTTGCTTTTTATTTTCTACTTTTTTAATTTTCCCCTTCAATTCTTATCGAGTATTCTTTAAGGTCTGCAGCATTGAAACATTGCAGTGTTTAAAGGTTTTAAGCTACCAAATAGAAGAACAAAAAAAAATAAAGCACCTGCAACAAAAAAAAAAAAAAAAACAGAGTACTTGCAACTTTGTTATAGTTCAACACATTTAATTAGTTAGAACCAAGGCAATCAGATTCTATAGTAATTATAACTACACAAATAAAACATGAAAACAATTAAATATATAAGCATGTTAAATACCTTAAAGACTGCACCTAATTTTTCCCTCACAAAAGCTTTCCAATCAACTTCAGATTTGATGTTATCGGGTCATAGCTTTAGTCTTTCAACATCATTTGTTGCTTCCACTATTTTTTTCACTAACCTTGATTTTGAAGCTCTCCAAAGATTAGCCATCACCTTAAAGACATGAGCCTTTTCCCAATCTTTTTGGAGCTTGTATCTTACATGACATACATAGTAAAAAATGAGCTACTAGAGTTTTAATTTCTATCTAACAATATAAAGATAAAATGAAAAAATTATATATCAATTTCATACCTGAACAGATTTCCACAAAACCTCCATCATCCCTTTGGTAAACTTCCTCCAATCAGCAATTGTTACCGGTACAATCTCTCTCACAAGTGGTCCTAAAAATGAAGACAAACTAATTGATCCGTCACCAACTGCTTGACCTATTGCGTTGAACTGGACTTCAATCCGATCACTAGTTTCTGTTGCAACATTTTTCAATCTTGTTAGACCTCTTTTTCGTTTAAGTCTTTGTGGTTCTTCCATAGAATCTACATCTGCAACTTCAGGGTCTTCTTCTGGTGGCTCGACATTACCATTAGCTATTGGCTAATCCATTTCAGAAGAATTTCCTCTTATGGCATCTAAACGAAGGGATTTCCTTTTTCGACTGGTAGGTGAATCATGTCTTTCTCTTACTATGGATCTATCATTGTCAAGTGATCCTAGGAATGATGGCCCCTTTTTGGGTGAAGGAATAATTTATGAAAAATAGCTCATTTTCAATAGTGCTTCGTAGGCATTCTCTCGGATTAGTTGCAGCCATATATTGCCTTTCAACTTCAGGGGAATCTACCAGGGCATCAATTTCCTCGAGTTCAAGAGAGTCATCCCTCACTATCATCTTGCGAAATGACCTACTAGACATGCCTACAAGTGAATTTGTTGCTGCTTTCACTGCGGCTGCATATACACACAGAGAATTTTTCTTACGAGTTGTTGGTCCTTCAAGGAAATATTTAGTCGGGTCAATCTCTCTATCGTCTTCCTCACTCAAGGCTTCAAACTCATCGTTATGACTCAACTTCTTGCGAAGTGATCTCTTTTTCCAATTAAGCATTTCTAACAACTTGCCTATCTGTATGACTGCAGGTTGCTTCCTTATGGCAGAAAATTCCTCAGTTGATTTAACTTTACAAAGTTTCCTCTGCTTTTGATTAGCCATGAATGTGAATCTACAAATGGGGGAAAATGATGTAATCTAAGAGAATAATATACTATTTTGAATGGTTCAATTAGAAGCAAAGAAAAATATTTTACCAATGTTTATGTGATGAAAAAAATTACGAATCACAGAACAAGACAAAGACAAAGAAGAAATAACAATGAGAACTCAGTTGTGAAAGTAAAACCCTACAGTTTCTAATTGCAAACTGCAATAAATTCCTATGACTAATCTAAAGAATGTTAAATCAAACCTATGTAATAGAAAAAACTCATCGATTGAAATGTTGAAAGAAAAATACGTTCTTGATGTGCTGGTTGGCTCCGGAGATGAGAATAGCGAGAGAGGAAAATCTAAGGAAAAGAAAACGAGAGGAAACTGTTTGAGAAGAGGGGTTCTTATTTCACTTGTCTCAAAGACAAAATCCGAGAGAGGGAAATATGTGAAAACAAAATTTGAGATGGAAACCAATTTGAGAGGGAAACCAATTTGAGAGGGAAATCGTTCAGAGACTGACCCATTTGGGAATTTCAATTGGACTATGAAAGATGGAAGAAGTTATGCTGAATCTTGAGAGTGAGAGATTCGGTAGGAAGAAAAACGGTTTGTTGATCATATTTGAATCACACTAGTCGATTACACATTTGGAGCGGAAAGGTTTATTTCCTCTTTTTTTTTTTGTGGAAAAATGTTTTATTTATTTCCTCCTAATGCCGCCAAAAATAAATAAATAAAAGAATTTAGGTTTTTTTTTAAATAGAGATTTGTTTTCTCAGAACAAACAACAATTCACATCTTCAAACAAATGCAAAAAATCTCTTCTACAGTCAAATCACGTTTTCCAAATCCTGATTTTCAGAAGAACAACAGAAAAAGCTAATTGAACCATAACTCGAGCAATAAAATTCTTAGAGAAGAAAATACCTCAAAACTGGAAAATGGGTATTTAGATTGGTGGTGCACGAATATGCGGATGGAGGTCCTTTCTTATCGCTTGGCAACTCACAACGGTGAGGAGATGTCGTGGCTAAGAGCAATAATCATGAAAGATTTAGCAAGTTAAAATTTGCCTATGATTTTGTGGTTTGATGTTTGAGGGAGAGAGTCCTCTGGTTTTGACGAACAGTATTGTGGGAGGATTTCTTCTTCTTCTGCTTGCTCCCACTTTTTTATCGCCAAAAAAGCAATATTGATATATATTGCCAAAAAAAAAAGCGGAAGTAGCTTCCCAAAGTGGTATTGATATTTATCGCCAAAAAAAAAAAAGCGGGAGCAGTATTGATATCGCCAAAAAAGGAGGGAAGCAATATTGATATTTATCGCCGAAAAAAAAGCAGGAACAACTTCCTCCTTTTTTTTTTGGCTGAATGAAAGCTATCCCTGCATTTGTTAAAAAATTCCCCGCTATTGAAAAGGAGTCTATATGTAGAGCGGTTACACTTTTTGAAACACGCTATCATTTAATGCTATTAATGAGCACTTTTGTTGTAGTATGTGCACGAGTCTTGGACTAGATTGTTCTCCATAGATAATACAGGGGAACAACGGTCACCTAATTATCTTTATTGTCAACCAATAAGTTAAAAATGGAGCTTTGTTGATGTTCCAGCCTCGTCATAATGATTTGATTTACTATGACGAATTAACAGGCCTAAGATTCAAGCGTCTTAAGTTAATTGGTATCGAGTCAGAATTTAAGGCCATTGCTCATACTCCAAGCTTCGTTTCGTTGAAGGATATTGCGATGGCAGCTAATGTGGAGGTACTCAATGTCAATTCAAGGTATGGACGAGCATTTTTTTTTTTTTTTTTTGCTCTTTTAATTTATTTTTGATACTAATTGTTGATTGCCAACTTGCATTTGCTCTCTTTCCTAGTACTTCTTAATTTTGAAAACTACCTTGCTTACACAATTTTGAAGATAAAACCTGTAATCAGAACATTCTTGCAAATGTGGAGTGAAAATTTTACCGAAAACTTTTAGAATGAAGAGAAAAGTGGATCCGATAGTCACATTCTTTCATTTGTTTTGGTCGACAAGACATGGATCGATTTATCAGAGTTCGATCCTGATTTCTGTTGTTTGCAGTGTAAGTTAAGCATTAGTTTGCTCTGAAACATTCTTCAATAAATCCCTTCTAGTAAGATGTTACATATTTTAGCTTATTATTAGAACTTAACAAACATGTTTGTATTAGATAATATATGGTTAGTTTTTGTGAATGAAAGGTTTTAAAAATTTCTTTTAGTTTCTGTAAATTGTGGCAATGCAGATGGATCTTTCTTTGTTTAGTGGTGTAAGTTGGGGTGCTAACCCGCTAATACATTAAGTGCCCGTTTGGGGCGCCATCCGAAAATGGTGTTTCATCATCTGGATTTCAAAATTCCAACTTTACATCCAATTTTCCCTCTCTTCCATTATCAAAGAACTCAAACTTTAGAAGTCCACGACTTTCTCATTTCAAATCGAAATGAGATGATTTTTATGTCAAAATCCTCGTAACGATGAAACAAACAAAACAAGATCCATTTTGCATATTTTTTCCAAACACATTTCAAATTTTTGCATAATTTTCTATATCACATAAATTTTTCAAAAGTTTTACTCTAAAACACACATTTCCAACCCAACATTCAAAACACCGTCTCCAGATGTCTCCCCAAACAGGCCCTAAATCTTTTGCCAACCGTTTATGGGTATGATGTACTGTAACTGCTATGCATATCATCTCTACTAATGCTTATATACGGGTTGTTTACAGGAGCATTTGGCTCTGGGAAAAGCAGAGCAGAGGTAATAATTTGAAACTGTCTCAAGTATGATGATTATGATTACTAGAACAAGTATGTGAATAGGCATCGACTCTTTTATAGTTCATGCTTTAAGGAGTACTTGAAATGTGATATATATTTATTTATACAAGGATCACATATTGTTATTATGTTTCCCAGCATCATTCGGCTAGTATGGGTTATGTTTTATCGAGCTGCCCTGATGGCCCGATTGTCTCTTACGTATTATACATGTACACAAGTGTGCCTTGTAATATTTCTTACTGTTTTGTCATTCCTAGTCAGGTCATTGGTAATTCAGTTGCATTCTCGTTGGGATTGGCAACTACACTAGCAATCTTAGGTATAGCCGCCTCATTTGCTGGAAAGGCTTACGGACAGATAGGGCAGGGATTGCCTCTGGCTGCCTCAGGTTTAGCTGTTGTTATGGGTCTTAATCTCCTTGAAGTATTAGTTTAATTCATACTGCTATGGCAGAACGTTTTTGTTCAACTTTTCCCAACTTTTTTTTTACCTCTTCTTTTTGTGACTAAGCTTACTTATCAACTTTGCAGATAATTGAGTTACGACTTCCTTCTTTTTTTGACAATTTCGATGCCCGTGAAGCAGCTTCTAATTTTCCATCAAGTAACCGTCCCTTTTCCTTCTCATCCTAATTTTGGAAGATCTTTTTGTTTGGTTGAAGCTGGTTTTAGCTTTTATCTTACAAAGTTTCAAACGTGAAATTATTTGAAAGGTGTCCAAGCTTATCTAGCTGGGCTTACATTCGCTTTAGCTGCCTCACCATGCAGTACACCAGTGCTCGTGACCCTGTTAGGATATGTAGCTACTTCCAAGGTATTTTAAATGTATAAAGTGGAAAAAAAATTCCCTTGATTTTTTACTTCAGTGAATCATTTTCTAGGCTTTTAAGGAGCACTGTGACACGTATCTTGGACATACTTAACCGCATGTATGCAACTGAACAGAAAAGGAAAAACAAACGAACAATGAATTTTAGCTTATTTATTTCTAGTTGGTTTACAAGTACTAATGCTTCCGTAACAGGATCCAGTTATAGGGGGAAGCCTCCTCTTGACCTACACGACTGGCTATATTGCTCCGCTGCTCCTTGCTGCTTCGTTTGCTGGAGCACTACAGGTATATAGCATTTCATTGGTCTGGCATCAACTCTATCGTATTGCTAAAATGGAAAACAAGCTATAGATTTTCAGCACTTATTGACTTGGATGTCATGATTGATTGCTAATGCTTGCAGTAGGCCCTTACCAATATACGCCTAGAACTTCAATTAACCAATGATTGGAATGTCAGTTTATGGATGCTGGCAAACGTCTAAATCTAGTTGCAATAAACTGATATTCTTTTCCTAATTTGATGTACTAAAGGGAATTAAGAGCATTTGGCACTTTTGCCCCAAAAACTTCTATTGATTGGTAAGTTGCCCTCTGAACTTTGCCTTTTTGCAAAATTACCTCTGGAATTTCATGTTGTAGAGTGCCTTCAAATCATTGATAGTTGATGAAATTTAGACGGAAGCACCTTCCTGCACATCCTGTGAGCACATTTGAAGGGTAAAGAGACGGAATTTTATATGACAGACAGAGCAAATCCATCACATGCGCATTGGTGTACTCCACCTAAATATCAATTGCTATCATAGTCTTGGGGGATCTTCACAACACTTCATAAAATTCAGGTAGCAATTTATCAAAGTTAAAAGTTCATGGACCAACAGTCAATCCAAAAATATAATCTAGCGGGTAAAAGTGTGCATGTGTATATATATATATATATATATGTATCATTATTTTATCAAAGTTTCCTGTGAGCAAAATTTGATCCGATAATTGTGCAGAGTCTACTTTCGTTTCGCAAGTTCTTGGCATGGATCAACCCAGTAAGGTAACTTCATCACTCTATTGTAATTATTCGATATTGTCATTCGACTTACATTTGCATATCTTTAGTCACTAATCCACTTTCTGACCAGTCCCTGGTAGTGATTGAATGAATAATACATATTGAAGCAACTAGAATGTGTTTTTCTCTGCTGCGTTACTCATTTTTCAGAGTCCTAAGCTCTTTTTTTCATTATTATTTCTCTTTTGACTTTTTGCAGTGGTGCTCTTCTATTAGGAGGGGGTGTGTATACTTTCTTGGATAAACTTTTCCCGGCCTCTATGTCCATGTAGAAACTTTGTTGTTGTATTGATTTTTCCAAAAACATAAACCACAGAAATCGCAAAGTAAAATCAGACGAATTGAAAAATAATCTCGAGTAATCATTTTCATTCCTTTAATAACCTTTTTTTTTTTTCCTTTTTCAATTAAAAGAGGTTGTTGATGACGAGAATTAGTGAATACACTGGGATATCCTGTCTTGGTTAGTACCTACTTAGTAGTTAGCACCACCCTACTAATACGAAAATATTATTAACTAAATAAAAAAAAATTACAAAAAGTCAATACTAGCCACAATGCATAACAACCCATTGAAAAAAAAAATCGAGGGTGAATGAAACTAAAATGAAAAATCGAGTTAGGAAGTAATGCAAAACAAAAACCAAGGCAGGAAACATTGTTTAAACTACGCATTATAGATCACATTAAAATTCTTGTTAGTAAAACCGATGAGAAAAATCTAAGAAAGGAAAAAAGAATGTTTGTGTTCGCAATGTAACAACCTCACAACAAAGGAGTACATCAATCGATAGAATATGTAATGAACTAGAAACATCATCGATAACAAACGAGGGAATAAAACAAGGGTTTGCAAGATGTCAATGCCAGGGAACTTTATGAGATCTAAGAGACAAGAAGAGAAATCGCGTAAGATGAATCGCTCTCCGGCCACAGCTTTTTCCATTAAAACGACAATACATCAATGGCATGAAGAGTCCCAGCTAACTTGGCCTCAAATCCAAAACAAACATCAAGAGGAATAGCAAAGCAACTTCTGATAAAAAGCCTCTATAAGTGCAAAAACCCTACCAAAACTCATAAGATATAGACTACCAAAAGCAGCACCATCTGTGTTGATCTTAACCCAACTCGAAGGAAGAGGGCATCAAATGAATTTGTATTGAAATTAAGTAAAAATGACCAACAATGCATTTCTTTTGTGTTGTCACGTGCAAAAAACAGTCTAAAATTTTTTACACATGGGCAAAAGGACCCATAGTGTCAAGAATTGTAAGTTTGAGAGGTTGAATTCCACGGCAAAAAAAGTTTAGGGATTAAATTACCAAATTCCAGAAACTTAGGAGATGTTCGTACATAAAAATCATATATATATATATATATTATCTTTATCTCACATATATCCCATTATTACTAATATTAAAAATATGGTTTCAAGCAAGATGAAAATATTAAATTGATAGTTTGTAGTTAAAAAAAAAAAAAATCATTTACACCACCAATGGATTGCGGTGTTGGTAAGGATGCCTCTCACTCTTCTCCTCCCAAGATGTCCCTACTCCTTTTAATACTTTACAAGCCTAGTGTAGAAGGTCTTGCCAGGTCATTGTATTATTTAGTAGGCCATTGTATCATGCAGTATTAAACCCACGATGATTTGCATAAAATTGATTAACCTTTCTAGTAGAATTAGTTAAGACCCTATTCATTTTATTAGTAGTTATCAATATTTTTAGATAGACCTTGAAATCGAGGATGAGATAAAATTAATAATCCCCTTTTGATCGACAAAAAAATAAAACATAAATCAAATACCTTACTTTTTACAAACAATTTTTTAGTATATTAATCATCCATTGTTCTATTTTTATTAATTTCTTCCCATTTATTTCAATTAAACTATATAATTGATCATTCTCCAAAAAAAAAAAAAAACTACAGAGTTGATCGAGTCATGTAGCCAAATAGGGGCACCACCACAGATAATGAAACATGGGGTCGCTGTGGTCCCTATAGTTTAACATTTTTTTTTTATTTTGGTACCTTAATGTTTAAAAAATCACATTAAAGTACTTATTATTTGACAAAATAATAACTCCTCTATCTCGAACATCTTTTTTGAAACAAAAAATGATAATTCTACTATTTCAGTTTAAAAAATTAACTAAACAAAATTTACAAGAATAAAAA
Source organism: Ficus hispida (assembly GCA_025413025.1). Classification (NCBI taxonomy): domain Eukaryota; kingdom Viridiplantae; phylum Streptophyta; class Magnoliopsida; order Rosales; family Moraceae; genus Ficus; species Ficus hispida. The sequence continues at coordinate 17,647,568 of CM046374.1, forward strand.
AACCATTCATTTATAAGTTTATTTACCATGTTTTAAATATATATGTTCTCTGTTTAAAAAAAAAAAAAAATTAAAACGACATCATTTATATCTCCAGAAAGAGACTCAAGGTACCTAAATGATATTTTTCAAAATAATTGATACCTCAAAGAAATTTCTCCAACATTAAGGTATCAAATTATAAAAATGTCTAATACAGGCACCAATATGCTACATCTATATTTATATATATATATATTTATTTATTTATTTATTTATTTATAATTTGCTTGGGCTACCAAAGAGACATAGCAAAGGGTTTTTCCTCTCTCTTTTAATTTTTTTTATTTTTTATTTTTTTTATTTTTTTGTCGGGAAAGAACAACTTATGCTCGACTCTTGACTTGAGCACTAAGTACATCGGAAGAGGAGGTGGGTTTTTGTTTTTTATGTTTTTATTTCTTTTAATAATTAGGGAGAAGTTTGAATAATTGTTAGTTTTTATTTTCAGGGAAGACGTAAAAGCAAAGCAAACCCCAAAAGAATCCAACTTGGTCCAGAGGTAAATCCCTGTTCTTTCTTTTGTTCGTCTGAAATTTTGCCTTTTGAAATGGAAGAAATCAACTATGCATTTTTAACAGTCTCTTTTTCTGATGTATTTTCCATTTATATTTTTTATTTCCGTTTGGATTTTTATATTTCTGTTTCACTGGGTTTTTTCTTTTTTATTTTTTTTCTTTCTATGGTCATGCATATTTCTGATTCCCTGATATGGGTTTTTGAAGAGATTATCTTTTTCAGTGTTTACTTAATCATTTGTCTACTTTCGTTTTTGTTTTTGTCTTCGTTTTGTTTTGTTTTTCGTTTCTTGTTTTTTGTTTTTGTGTGCATGCGTGTGCGTGTGTGAGTGTGTTTATATTTTGGATGCAGAGTTTGTATATGTTTATGAATGTTTCTGTTTTCCTGGTGGCTTTTGTAATTAGAATTTGATTAGAATTCTGCATTGCTTTCTTATGGCAATAATTTTGTCTCTAGGTATTTATTAGTCATTTTTTCTGGTTTATTTCCTCTTTCAATTTTCATGCGTGTTTTATGTATTCTTCTTGGTCTTTGAATCAAAATTCGTTTGTGTATTTCTATTTCTATTTCTTTCTCCTTGGCTAGTGTCTGAATCGAATTTAAATACATACATACACAGGTTGCAGAAATGGCCATGAAAATAAAAAGAAAGCCAACAGTTTGTGGGACCGAGATCAACAACATTGATGGTCCCTCCATAAGTGATCTTCCAATGACCGTCTTTGTTGATATTCTACTGAAACTATGTACGAAGAGCATTGCCTTGTGCAAATGTGTGTGCAAATCTTGGAACGCTCTCATTTCGAACCCTCAATTTGCTAAGCTGCACTTTGAACAAGCGAAGACCTGTCTTTTGGTTCAAGACAAGAGTTATTGCCGAATTTCTAGAGCCCTGTATTTGTTGGAGCCTGAAGGTGGTTGCAGTTTTGACACGGGATACTGCTGGTGCGGATCTGTTGCGGAGAAGTGTAATCGTTGTCACCTCAACATAAAAGCGAAAGCCAAACTGAAGATGCCGGTGAGGAATGCCCAAGTTATGTTAAGTCATGCCGGTGATGAGATGAATGTGATCTTTGGCATAAAGAACAACCAGAATAGGAAGCACTTAATTGGGTTGAAGTCAATGTTGGCTCACAAGTATTTTATTGAGAATTCTTGTAATGGCTTGCTTTGCTTGATTGGTGCAATGGCATACGAAGACCCTGTTGTTTGCAACCCAATCCTAGGGGAGTTTATATATCTCCCAAAGTCCTCTAACAAAAAGAATAACGCCACATTTTTTAGTGTTGGGTTGGGTTTCAATCCGAAGAAAAATCAGTACAAGGTTATTAGGATGTTTATTCGTCTGACAAAGGACCCTGCTACGGGCATTTTAAGGAGACATGGTGGTAGCATGGCTGAGATACATACAATTGGGACAGATTCCTGGAGAAGTGTTGAAATCTCGGCATTTAATCTGTACGTCGAACGCAACCCTGTCTATCTCAATGGAGCTCTTCATTGGATTTATGGGAAGGATGGTTTGAAATATATAGGCTCTTTCGACTTGGAAGAGGAGCAGTTCCACTCCTTCTCTATTCCATCACCACCTCATCTGCCAGAAGCGTATTTGAAAATGGGAGTTTTAGGAGGTTCTCTTTGTGTCTATCATACGGATGCTTATGGTCACATTGATATATGGGTGATGAAAGATTATGGCAGCTCCGAGTCTTGGACTAGATTGTTCTCCATTGATTATGCAAGTGATCTAGGGCCACCTTCTTGTTTCTGTTGTCAACCAATAAGTTACTTAGACAATGGAGCTTTGTTGATGTTCGAGCCTCGTCTTAATGATTTGATTTACTATGACGAATTAAGAGGCCTACGATTCAAGCAGCTTAAGTTTATTGGTATTAAGTCGAAATTTAATGCCATTGCTTATACTCCAAGCTTCATTTCTTTGAAGGATATTGCTATGGCAACTAATGTTGAGGTACTCAATGTCAATTCAAGGTATGGATGAGATTTCTGATTCTAATTGTTAATCGCCACTTTACGTTTGCTTTCTTACCTAGTACTTCATGTGGTTTTTTCTTTTTCTTTGACATTCATCTAGTATGACTTCTGGAAGCTGGTCTGCCTCTTTCTTCTTTGATTTTTTAAGTTTTAATCTTCCTCTGCCCATTTTTATTTGCTGTATATCCAAGCATTGCTTCAAGACTATGTTTGATAGACATACTAATGCAAAGATATAATTATTGAGTGGATATATTTTGTCCTCGTCACCTTCAGGATATCTTTGCTGACGTGTGATTACCAATAGAGGGGGGGAAAAAACATAGCTTGTAATGACCGAGCTTAATGAACACGATTATATTTGACATATGGTTAGTTCTTGCAATGAGACTATTAAATCCGTTTTAATTAACTTACCGAGCTTAATGAACACGTTTATATTTGACATATGATTAGTTCTTGTAATGAGACTAATAGATCTAGTTTTATTAAATTATTGAATGTAATTAAATTTCCAATTAAATTAAATTACTGAAAGTGTAATAAATTAAAGAACATATGCAATTTTTACGAGGTTTGGTCACAACTACTCCTCAGGTCATGCTCAACTATCAATTTTTAATGACTTACATTTCATTTTTTTTGTAAATTAAGGCAATGCTGTTAAGAGATCTTTCTTTGTTTAGTGGTGTAAGTTGGGGTTGCTAACCCGCTAATACTTGACCCCAAACACGTGTGAGTCTATAATTAACAGTTTACAATTAATGCAAAAATGTAGTATTTACATTGTAGACCCTGGAAATAGGGTTAATTTTAGCTTTAGTCCTCAAGCTATGAGATATGTGCTTTGTCCCATTTTGGCTCGTAGACCCTAGAAATGCAATCAAGAGTTTCTCATTTGAACTCTAGAGTCAACTATATCATCTATTTTGATTGGTTAATGAAAGGGTATTTTTAATATATATATATATATATATATATATATAAAAGAAAAATCACGCCTAATAATAAGTTTAAAAGTGAAATTTGTGACTCTTATTTGATTTGTGCTCTCTCTCCACGAGGTCGATGGCTAGCCAAACATTTGGATTAAAATTTTATTTATACTTATTTTTTAGAGCATGATTTTATCTTAAAAAACCCTTGATTAACTTATTTGTTTACTTGTTTATAAATAAATTTCTTGATAAGCCTCTTGATCTTGGTTGCTATTCTCTATTCTCTATTCTCCTAGAGTCAATGGCATGTGGCCAGAAGCTTAACATCATGTTTTGAGTGAGTCTATCCATTAATTTCACGCATTTCCAAGCCTTTATCCATCACATGACCAGTGATACATGAGGGAAAAAAAAAAGCGGATCAATCCGTAACATCTAATTAGAAACGACGAACGCCGAGACTATAAAGTAAAACGACCTTGGCACACCAATAAAATTGAGTACGCGTATGACTTATTTTGACTAAACGTCATAATCTTCTAAATTTTTAAGAGTCAATAACCAGTAATAGTAAGGCCATCTATTATACCGTACAAAAACAAATATAGCGGTTCACTGACACCTAAACCACTAAGAAACAACTCAAATGAGTACAACACACAAGTAAAATCACACCAACTTACTTATTACAAAACACAACAAAAAACACATCAACAATTGACTACACATAGTTTGAGAAAATAACACTGCCTTTATAAAAGTAAATAACCACCAAAAAGAGACACAAATCCTACAACACAGTTAGACCATTAGGGTAGAGTCGGCTAATGTCACCAAAGGGACTTAGAGAAGCAACGTCATGATGAAACAGAGTCACCGTCAATAATATGCCACCACGTTAGTACCAAAGAGCCACCTTCCACATCCCGGTAAAAAATTGAGCGAGGCAATCACCCCCCTACCATTGCTCCACGAGACCCACCATCAAGGCTCAAATGCAATAGATTTGCTCTAAGTTATGCACCCGTGAGTCGCATCGCGGCACCACCTCCAACGCAGGACTAACCATGAAGCATTACCCGCCGCCTAGGCCTTTATTTAATTGTCCAAGGCTTCTCTTTAGGGCCAAGAATATGGAAGCCAGCCGAGAGCAAACCCAGAATTTGGCCCAAAGAGAGAAGACAAGCAAACGATCCTAACACACTCAAAAGAGGGATAAGGAGAGAGAAAATCTCGTCGTCTTATGGACATCACCTCTAATCCTAACTTACCAACTTATATTGCATGTAAGTGTTTTTTTTTAATTGATAAGTATTTAAAGTATAAACTCATTAATTGATTGTATCTACTAATAAAAATATGACACGTAAGTTGATATTTAAAAAAATTTAGGATTAGAGCTTGTATCCCTAATATTGCTGAGTGTAGTTATTATGCTCAAAGCCTTTGGTGGCCACATACAAATGGTAGTATTGGTATTATATATAGCTTGGTTTTGGTAACTTTCACTGTAATCAGTAGTGATCAGTGCCCTGAAAGTAGCGCCCCATGGTTTTGCAAGCTTATCTAGCTGGGCTTACATTCACTTTAGCTGCCTCGCCATGCAGTACACCAGTGCATGCGACCTTGTTAGGACATGTAGCTACTTCCAAGGTACTTTAAATGTATAAAGTGGAAAAAAAATTTCCTTGATTTTTTACTTCAATGAATCATTTTCTAGGCTTTTAAGGAGCACTGTGACACATATCTTGGAGATATTTAACTGCATCGATGCAACTGAACAGAAAAAGGAAAACAAATGAACAATGAATTTTCGCTTATTTATTTCTAGTTAGGTTACAAGTACTAATGCTACCGTAACAGGATCCAGTTATAGCGGGAAGCCTCCTCTTGACCTACATGACTAGGTATATTGCTCCGCTGCTCCTTGCTGCTACGTTTGCTAGAGCACTACAGGTATATAGTATTTCGTTAGCTTGACATCAACTCTATCATATTGCTAAAACGGAAAACAAGCGAGCACTGCTTGACTTGGATGTCATGATTGATTGCTAATGCTTGCAGTAGGCCCTTACCAATATACGCATAGAACTTGAATTAACCAATGATTGGAATGTCAGTTTAGGGATGCTGGCAAACGTCTAAATCTAGTTGCAATAAACTGATATTCTTTTCCTAATTTGATGTACTAAAGGGAATTAGGAACACTTGGCACTTTTGCCCCCTAAACTTGTATTGATTGGTAAGTTGCCCTCTGAACTTTGCCTTTTTGCAAAATTACCTCCAGAATTTCATGTTGTGTAGTGCCCTCAAATCATTGTTAGTTGATGAAATTTAGACGGAAGCACCTTCCTGCACATCCTGTGAGCTCATTTGAAAGGTAAAGAGATAGAATTTTATATGATAGACAGAGCAAATCCATCACATGCGCATTAGTATACTCTGTCTAAATATCAATTGCTATCATAGTCTTGGGGGGATCTTCGCAACACTTCATAAAATTCAGGTAGTAATTTATCAAAGTTAAAAGTTCATGGAGCAACAGTCAATCCAAAAATATAATCTAGCGAGTAAAAGTGTGCATGTGTGCATATATATATGCATCATTATTTTATCCAAGTTTCCTGTGAGCAAAATTTGATCCGATAATTATGCAGTCTACTTTCATTTCGCAAGTTCTTGGCATGGATCAACCCAGTAAGGTAACTTCATCACTCTATTGTAATTATTCGATATTGTCATTCGACTTACATTTGCATATCTTTTAGTCACTAATCCACTTTCTGACCAGTCCCTAGTAGTGATTGAATGAATAATATATTAAAGCAACTAGAATGTGTTTTTTTCTGCTGCGTTACTCATTTTTCAGAGTTCTAAACACTACTAGAAAATGTGGATTCGACGACGGTGATTTGACGACCGTTTTTTAAAAAATCGTCGTGGAAAATTCGAGAAAAAACACGGAGCCGAAAAACTTTCCGAAGACCGTCGTGGAAGCCAAGTTTTCCACGACGGTCAACGTTGACCGTCGTGGAAGTCTCAGGGTTCCACGACAGTCAACAAAAACCGTCGTGGAATCACCGGGATTCCACGACGGTCAAAGTTGACCGTCGTGGAATCAGATGATTCCACGACGGTTTTTGTTGACCATCATGGAATCTCGGGACTTCCACGACGGTCAACGTTGACCGTCGTGAAAGTCCGAGGATTCCACGACAGTCAACGTTGAAACTGTTGTGGAAGACCTCAAACTTCCCCGACGGTCAACGTTGACCGTCGTGGAAGCTTGCTGTCTTCCACGACGGTTTCAAAAAAAACGGTTGTCGTTTTTTGATTCGACGATCGTTTTTTTTAAACCGTCGTGGAAAATTCGTGATTTATTTGCCGGAACCGTGATGTATACCTCTGATATTCGCTCGTTTATTCAGTACCTGCAGTTAATTATCATTCCAGATTACTCCGAAAACAGTCGATCTGTTCACCACTTTGTGACGCCACCATCTTCCATCGATCATTTGAGCCACTCTTGTAAGTCATGATCCCACAAACTTAGATTTATGTAGTTTTCCATCCTCTGTATTTTATATTAATTTTGTATGTTTTTGAATTACTTTTTAGTACGTTACTGCAATGGGCCGCCCTTATTGTCTTAATTTAGGAACTTATCATGATCAAATTATTATTTTTGCCTGGTAATCATAGTTTTTAACTAAATGAAATGCATGCAAGTTATCTAAATTACGCACCCTTTGACTTCGAAAGTTTTGTTTTATTGATTTAGGATTTGCAAATCATGGATAGAAATGGATGTGGTTTGATAGATTGTCTAAAGCATATGAAGATGGTGTTGAAGATTTTTTGTCATTTGCCAAAGCTCACATACAAGATTATAAGATTCCGTGTCCGTGTCAAAAATGTGGTAATCATAGATCTCATTCCATTGATAATGTTAGAGGGCATTTGCATGCTTATGGGATTATTTGTTCTTACCAAATATGGTATTTACATGGCGAAGATTTTTTCGATATTAAATATACATCGACAAGTACGAAAGGTAAAGAGCCTATAGTTGAGGAAGACGTTGGTGATAATATGTTCAATATGGTAAATGATTTGGAAGAAAACTTTGTGCACCGCCTGGAATTATTTGAGGAAATGATTAATGATGCGGAAACACCCTTGTATGTCGGGTGTAAAAATATACGAAATTAGGGGCATTGGTTAAATTATGGAATATGAAAGCGTCGGGAGGGTTGACTAATTCTTGTTTCACGACTCTTTTAGAATTTCTAAAAGATGTTCTACCGAAGGATAACAAAGTGCCACCTAGTATGTACGAGGCGAAGAAGATGTTAAGCACTTTGGGAATGGAATATGAAAAGATACATGCTTGTCTAAATGATTGCGTCCTTTACCGGAAAGAATATGAGGATTTAGATGAATGTCCGGTTTGTAACGAATCAAGATGGAAGAAGGGCAAGATGCCATCTGTAATACCTAGTTTTTCGATCGTTATGATTTTTGTGTAAAAAAAAATATATATTCAACTGTACGTTGAGGATATTTATGAAAGAGCCCGGTTAAGGGTTTTTATGATATTTTGTGAGTTTTTATGATTTTATAAGACTCAATAATGATTGCTTAGTCAAGCAAACGACCTTTTAGGCAAAAAGGAACAAAATTGTCAAAATTTTTATGTTGGTCAAAGTTTGACCAAAAAACGTCGACGGTTGACCAGAAAAGTCAACTGTTGACCTCGGGAGTCAAATCTTGACAAGGAAGTCAACTGTTGACAAGAAAGTCAATGGTGGACGAGAAAGCCAAAGATTGACCCCAAAAAGTTAAGAAAGACCGTAAGAGTAAATAGCCCGCAGTATAGAATTATACTGCATAGGCCGATTTTACTGATAAAATAATATGTTTAAGATTCAAAACCACCATAGAAAGACAAGCACATTAATTAGAATTAAAGAGCATAAGGGTTTTAAGAAATAAGGAAAAATTCATACTGTCCATTTTTACACAGATAAATTTTGGACTGCAGTTCGGTAAACCAATACTGAGTATAAGTGAATCCAGTATTGGAAATACCTGTGTTAACTTAAAAATGGATTGTACAATAGCAAAAGAGCCAAACAAGGCCTTAGGATGATATCATATTTATGACATCATCCTTATTTGGAATTATGACATCATAATTCCATGAACCAAGCATTAGATGACAAGTGTCTTGTTCTAGAACAATTTTTCCTTGTTCTACAAGGCTTTGGCCGGCCACCTACACCCCCCTTTGTGTGATTTCTTGATTTTTTTGGGGTCAAATTCCAATTTCCAAGACTTTCTCCACCTCTATAAATAGGTGAAGCCATAATTCAAAAAAAAGAGAGAAAAGCAACCAAACTTTGCCAAAATTTTTACCCACCAAAACCGAACTTGAGGGAGAGGGAAAGGAAGAAATTCGAGCCAAGATCAAGTGAAAAAGAGAGTGTGTTAGTCGGTTTATTGTTGGAAAGCAAGCCGAAAAGTTGAAAAAAAATTTTGAAACCCATTTTTGGCTCAAGGCCGGTTGTGGAAGGGAGAGAAAGGGAGGAGAAGGAAACTTGGATGTGACCGGATTTTGTGAGTTGGAGTGGCCGGAAATCTAGAGCAAGGGTGGTGGAGAAAAAGTTTGGAGCCAAGCAAGCCATAGGGCCGGTTTTGCTAGAACAAGGGGCAAGGAGAAAAACGAGGAATCCTAGCCAAACCCTCGAACCAAATTGAGGTATAATTCCTTGGATCCCTAAGCTTTTCATTTAAATTTCATTTCGAGAAATTTAAATGTATTTAAGCATTGGTTGTATTGAGCATAAGCTCACATTAACTCCCTGCCTTAGCTAAAAAATTTAGGTTGTGTGCTTGAATTAAGTTAGGATTTATGGTTGGTGGTTTCCATTTTTGCATGATAGGTGTTTGTTTGAATGATTAGGTTTTATATGTTAATGCATGATGTGAATTTTAATTTGCATGGTGAATATTGGACGTTAGAAAACCGCTGCATGTGTGTATTAGGGCTCCCGCGGTGGCTGGTCAGCTAGATTCCACGTCTAGGACGTAAAACAAAAATCGAAACCGAAAACTGCCATTTCGGGTAGAAATTGGCCAGTCTCGGGAAAATCAGATTTTGAGGCCTTTAGAGGCCGAGTTTGGAAAAAATTAAAACACAAAAGTTGTTCAGAACAGTTTTTCCTAGAGGCAACGCGAATGGATTTGAAAAATGAGGCTCCAATTGCCTCCGTTTTTACGAAAATCCGAGGCTAATCTGCCCAGACCTAGTCTACACGTCCAGTAAGTTTCAAATTAAAACTGACAAGAATCCAAGCAGAACTGGGTTTTTCTTAAAACACGAAAGTTTTAGAATTTTTCAAGAGCAAGAACTTTCGTGAAGACAAGTTTTTCAAAATCAATCTGGATTTTTAAATACAACCTGAACTATGAAAACTGTGCAGAGAGCAAGAAATTCCTGCACAGGATTTTCTAAAAACATGCAGAAAAACTGTATTTTTGCATCAACCTCCTGTTTTGACTATCAAAACTGTTTTAAAAGCAGTTTTCAGTCTTCAATAATTTTTATAAATCTTATTTTGAAACCACGAATTTTGAAGTAAAACAAAAGATTTTCTAGCCAATTTTCTAAATTGGATTTTAAAAGTCAAAACATATTAACAAGACAATGACGAATGGTAACCGGGAAGGATACCCGAGTTACTAAAACTTAGGCTCGATAATAAGAATAATCTAATACGGGTTTAATACCCAAGGTTACCAACGTTTTATAGGATCCTTATCCTATGTTCTTTCTAATAGCAGGAAGTAACCTGCAATTGAGATCAGGGTGGAAACAACAAAGCCTGGAATATAACAAATCAGGCAAGTATCGAACCTCACCTACAGTATGAAAATAGTAAATACTATTTTCATATATATTATGTTTAACTATACTAGTTACATTACATGTTTAAATGTACATGCTATGTTGTATGATGTTATGTAATGCTATGCGATGATGTGCTATGACATGTTACATATTATGCCATGTTTTCTAAAATGTCATGGTTTTAAAAATGTCATGATTTCAAGAATGCCATGATATGGGAAATGTTAAGTTTGAACATGATATAGTGACATCATGAAGCATGTTCACTAATGTTAAATCACATGGTAAGATAATCAAGTAAGGTGTCGTACCAACCTCCCGTGATCGTGGAGGATACATGTTTAACACCAATTGTGATATTAACCTCTCGTTGATGCGTGAGGGTCACGTTATGATTCCCAGAACTGTTAGGGCCTTGCAAACCCTAGCTTTATCTGGAGGCTGCGCGCTTTCGGTACGTACACTATGGGCCCACATGTTAAGACAAGATAAGTTAAGGATTGAGTCTATAATGAAACATAAGACATTCAATCAATCATAAATGGTTCATGCATAAGCTACATGATGATGGACATGTTTTAAGATGTTTGAATTATTTCGTGAGATTATGTTTGTACTTGCTGGGCGAAAGCTCACTCTTATATTTCATACTGTAGGTAAGAAGCCTGCAATTTAAGTGATGGGCTTTGCGGACGATGCGACGGGTGAAGGGCGGTGTGGGATACCACTACGCATAATTTTCCGCATCCAATTTTTCAGAAAATATGTTAATATGATAAAAGTAAATGATGTTTTGTTATATGTAAAGAATTTGAAGACACAAGAAGGTATTTTCAGTTTGGTATATATGAGTGACAAGTTTTCTCTACAAGATAACTTATGAGAATATGTTTAAAAAAAAAAAAAATTTATTCTCAAATTTTTAAGCAAGTTAAGTACAAGTAGTATGGTGTCGACCCGGCTTGGGAAGTCGGGGCGTCACAGTTTGGTATCAGAGCGGTATCTTGCCAGCCTACTTCACTTCGCCTCACATCGCTTCTGCAACGGCCCAAGTAAGTTATGTTATTTTCTTACGATTAGAATTAAGATTTTATGTGCATAGTAAGCATCTTTCTTCAACGGCCACGCTGGAGAATGTTGGATACAGGGATGACGTTGGGTGGTATCTTGGCTTGGTAGTGGCAACTAGGTGACGTACGGAAATGATGGGAAAGTTTTATATCTTCCCCAAATGTTATATGTACTCCTGTTGCGAAGGAGATACAAACAAGAACATGATGAATTCAGATATGTTCATGTTATGCTTTCATATGGAATGAAGACTATGGTTCTATATAAAAGGCATGATTTCAAGAAGCTGAATTTATTTCCTTATTTCCGTACAGAACCATGCGCCAAAGCGTAGAAGAGTAC
>CM046374.1:17659484-17703737 GCA_025413025.1 Ficus hispida
TTTTTGTTCCGTTTGGTCCCCAAATTTCATAATGTAACAAAGTATACCCGATTGACCAAAAGTCCCACTTTGGGCTCATCTGTCATAAAATTGTTTAAAAATTCTACAAAGTCAACCATTTGACTCTCACATGCCTTGTTAATCAAGGGTTTCTGAAGATAAAATCATGCTCTAAAAATGAAGTATAACCAAAATTTTAATCCAAATGATTGGCTAGCCAAAGAGCTCGTGGAGAGAGAGCACAAATCAAATAAGAGTCACAAATTTCACTTTTAAACTTATTATTAGGTGTGATTTTTCTTATATATATATATATATATATATTAAAAATGCCCTTTCATTAACCAATCAAAATGGATGATATAGTTGACAAGAATTCTTATTAACTCTAGATCAACTATATGATATGGATGATATAGTTGATCTAGAGTTCAAACAAGAAATTCTTGATTGCATTTCTAGGGTCTACGAGCCAAAATGGGACAAAGCACGTATCTCATAGATTAAGGACTAAAGCTAAATTAACCCTATTTCTAGGGTCTACAATGTAAATACTAAATCTTTGCAGTAATTGTAAACTGTTAATTATAGACTCACACGTGTTTAGGGCGAAGTATTTAGTGGGTTAGCAACTCCAACTTACACCACTAATAAAGAAAGATCTCTTAACAGTATTGTCTTAATTTACAAAAAAATGAAAAGTAAGTCATTAAAAATTGATAGTCGAGCATGGCCTGAGGAGTAATTGTGACTAAACCTCGTAAAAATTGCCTACGTTCTTTAATTTATTACATTTTCAATAATTTAATTTAATTGATAATTTAATTACATTCGGTAATTTAATTAAAATAGATTTATTAGTCTCATTACAAGAACTAACCATATGTCAAATATAAACGTGTTCATTAAGCTCGGTAAGTTAATAAAAACGGATTTAATAGTCTCATTGCAAGAACTAACTATATGTCAAATATAAGCATGTTCATTAAGCTCGGTCATTACAAGAACTAACCATATGTCAAATTTAAATGTGTTCATTAAGCTCGGTAAGTTAATAAAAACGGATTTAATAATCTCATTACAAGAACTAATCATATGTCAAATGTAAACGTGTTCATTAAGTTCTAATAAAAAAACAAGCCAGGCTTTTTGAACTGCCAAAACTATCAGATGCAATTTTCGGATATGAAACTACCGAGAGCAACAAAACGGAAACTCACAACAAAGCTAGTGGCGTGCCGCGGTAGCTTTTCAACTATCAGTTCTTCTCAAAAAAAGTTCAAGAACTCCAAACCATCAGCCACAAGTGCCAGTTCCATTCTTCTTTCCTATCCTAAAATGACGAGTTTGAAATGGCACACAAAAAAGATGAGAAAGGAGTGAGAATCATAAGCGACGAGGCTGCGTTCTCGTCCTTCCAAGCACAAGAGGATAAGTCTCTTCCACAAGTCGTAACTTTCCGCACCTGAATCATCAACAGTAAAATATGTTACATCTCATTAGAAGGGATTATTGAAGAAAGTTTCAGAGCAAACTAATGCTTAACTTACACTGCAAACAACGGAAATCAGGATCAAACTCAGAGATAAATCAATGCATGCCTCATCAACCAAAACAAATGAAAGAAAATACTGATTACAGATTTAAACTCCAAAATTGCATAATATATCCACCTCTATTGGTAATCTCACGTACGCAAAGATATCCCGTAGGTGACGAGGACAAAATATATCCACTCAATAATTATATCTTTGCATTATTATGTCTATCAAACATAGTCTTGAAACAATGCTTGGATATACAGCAAATAAAAATGGGCAGAGGAAGATTAAAACTTAAAAAATCAAAGAAGAAAGAGGCAGACCAGCTTCCAGAGAGCATACTAGATGAATGTCGAAGAAAAAGAAAAAACCACATGAAGTACTAGACAAAAAAGCAAACGTAAAGTGGCGATTAACAATTAGAATCAGAAATCTCATCCATACCTTGAATTGACATTGAGTACCTCAACATTAGTTGCCATAGCAATATCCTTCAAAGAAATGAAGCTTGGAGTATAAGCAATGGCTTTAAATTTCAACTTAATACCAATAAACTTAACATGCTTGAATCGTAGGCCTCTTAATTCGTCAAAGTAAATCAAATCATTAAGACTAGGATCGAACATCAACAAGGCTCCATTGTTTAAGTAACTTATTGGTTGACAATGGAAACAAGAAGGTGGCCCTCGATCACTTGCACAATCAATGGAGAACAATCTAGTCCAAGACTCGGAGTTGCCATAATCTGTCATCACCCATATATCAATGTGACCATAAGCATCCGTATAATAGACATAAAGAGAAACTCCTAAAACTCCCATTTTCAAACACGCTCCTGGCAGATGAGGTGGTGATGGAATAGAGAAGAAGTGGAACTGCTCCTCTTCCAAGTCGAAAGAACCTACACATTTCAAGCCATCCTTTCCATAAACCCAATGAAGATCCATTGAGATAGACAGGGTTGCGTTCGAAGTAGAGATCAAATGCCGAGATTTCAACACCTCTCCAGGAATCTGTCCCAATTGTGTGTATCTCAGCCATGCTACCACCGAGTCTCCTTGGAAAGCCCATAGCAGGCTCCGTTGTCAGACGAGAAATCCTAATAACGTTATACTGATTTTTCTTCCGATTGAAACCCAACCCAACACTAAAAAATACGGCGTTATCCTTTTTGTTAGAGGACTTTGGGAGATATATAAACTCCCCTAGGATTGGGTTGCAAATAACAGGGTCGCCATATCCTGTTTTGTCAATCAAGCAAAGCAAGCCATTACAAGAATTCTCAATAAAGTACTTGTGAGCCCACACTGACTTCAACCCAATTTGCTTCCTATTCCGGTTGTTTTTTATGCCAAAGATCACATTCGTATCATCATCGGCATGACTTAACATAACTTGGGCATTCCTCACTGGCATCTTTAATTTGGCTTTCACTTTTATGTTGAGGCGACAACGATTACACTTCTCCTCAACAGATCCGCACCAGCAGTATCCCGTGTCAAAACTGCAACCATCTTCTGGCTCCAACAAAGTACAGGGCTCTAGAAATTCGACAATAACTCATGTCTCGAACCAAAAGACAGGTCTTTGCTTGTTCCAAGTGCAGCTTAGCAAACTGAGGGTCTGAAATGAGAGCATGCCAAGATTTGCACACACATTTGCACAAGGCAATGCTCTTCGTACATAGTTTCAGTAGAATATCGAAAAGACGGTCATTGGAAGATCACTTATGAAGGGACCATCAGTGTTGATGATCTCGGTTCCAGAAACTGTTGGCATTCATTTTATTTTCATGGCCATTTCTGCAACCTGTGGATGTATGCATTTAAATTCGATTCAGACACTATCTAAGGAGAAAAAAATAGAAATAGAAATAGAAATACACAAACGAATTTTGATTCAAAGACCAAGAAGAATACATAAAACACACATGAAAATTGAAAGAGGAAATAAACCAGAAAAAATGACTAATAAATACCTAGAGAGAAAATTATTGCCTTAATAAAGCAATGCAGAATTCTAATCAAATTCTAATTACAAAAGCCACCAGGAAAACTGAAACATTCATAAACATATACAAACTCTTCATCCAAAATATAAACACACACACACACGCACACACACACACACACAAAACAAAAAAAAAAAAAGAAAACAAACAAAACAAAACAAAACAAAACAAAAACGAAAATAGACAAATGATTAAGTAAACACTGAAAAAGATAATCTCTTCAAAAACCCATATCAGGGAATCAGAAATATGTATGACCATAGAAAGAAAAAAAATAAAAAAGAAAAAACCCAGTGAAACAGAAATATAAAAATCCAAACGGAAATGAAAAATATAAATGGAAAATACATCAGAAAAAGAGACTGTTAAAAATGCATAGTTGATTTCTTCCATTTCAAAAGGCAAAATTTCAGAAGAACAAAAGAAAAAACAGGGATTTACCTCGGGACCAAGTTGGCTTCTTTTGGGGTTTGCTTTGCTTTTACGTCTTCCCTCTAAATAAAAACTAACAATTATTCGAACTTCTCCCCAATTATTAAAAGAAATAAAAACATAAAAAACAAAAACCCACCTCCTTCCCGACAAAACAAATATTAAAAATAAAAAATGAATAAAAGAGAGAGGAAACACCCTTTGCTATGTCCCTTTGGTAGCCCAAGCAAATTATAAATAAATAAAAAAATATATAAATATAAATATATATGTAGCATATTGGTACTTGTATTAGACATTTTTATAATTTGATACCTTAATGTTTGAGAAATTTCTTTGAGGTAGCAATTATTTTGAAAAATATCATTTAGGTACCTTGAGTCTCTTTCTGGAGACATAAATTATTCCCTTTTAATTTTTTTTTAAACAAAGATCATATATATATATATATTTTTTAAAACATGGTAAATAAACTTATATATGAACGGATTTTTTTTATTTTTTTTTTAAATTGAAATAGTGGAATTGTCATTTTATGTTTCAAAAAGATGTTTGAGATAGATGAGTGATATTTTTCTTAAATAATAAGTACTTTAATGTGATTTTTCAAACATTAAGGTACCAAAATAAAAATAAAAAATGTTAAACTATAGGGTACCACAGGGACCCATGTTTCATTATCTGTGGTGATGCCCCTATTTGGCTAAGTGACTCGATCAATTATGAAATTTTTTTTTTTTTTGGGAGAATGATCAATTATATAGTTTAATTGAGATAAATGGGTATAAATTAATAAAATAGGGTAGAGCAAAATGGATGATTAATATACTAAAAAATTGTTTGTAAAAAGTAAGGTACTTTATTTGTGTTTTATTTTTTTGTCGATCAAAAGGGGATTATTAGTTTTATTTCATCCCTGTTTTCTAAGTCTACATAAGAATATCGATAATTACTAATAAAATGAATAGGGTTTTAACTAATTCTACTCGAAAGGTTAGTCAATTTTATGCAAATCATTATAGGTCTAATACTGCATAATACGATGGCCTATTGCATGATACTATGATCTGGCAAGGCCTTCTACACTAGGGTTGTAAAGTATTAAAAGGAGTAGGGACATCTTGGGAGGAGAAGAGTGATAGGTATCCTTACGAACACCTCAATCCATTGGTGGTGTAAATGAATTTTTTTTTTAAACTACAAACTATCAATTTAATATTTTCGTCTTACTTGAAACTATATTTTTAATATTAGAAATAATAGGATACATGTGAAATAAAAGATTATATATATATATATGTGATTTTTTTGTACGAACATCTCCTAAGCTTCTTGAATTTGGTAATTTAATCCCTAAACTTTTTTTAGCGTGGAATTCAACCTCTCAAACTTACAATTCTTGACACTATGGGTCCTTTTGCCTATGTGGAAAAAATTTTAGACAGTTTTTTGCATGTGACAACACAAAAGAAATGCATTATTGGTCATTTTTACTTAATTTCAATACAAATCCATTTGATGCCCTCTTCCTTCGAGTTGGGTTAAGATCAACAGAGATGGTGCTGCTTTTGGTGGTCTAGATCTTATGAGTTTTGGTAGGGTTTTCGCACTTATAGAGGCCTTTTATCAAAAGTTGCTTTGCTATTCCTCTTGATGTTTATTTTGGATTTGAGGCCAACTTAGTAGGGACACTTCATGCCATTGATGTATTGTCGTTTCAATGGAAAAAGCTCATCTTACGCGATTTCTCTTCTTGACTCTTAGATCTCGCAAAGTTCCCTGGCATTGACATTTTGTAGCCCCTTGTTTTATTCCCTCGTTTGTTGTCGATGGTGTTTCTAGTTCATTACAGAGTATGTTGATTTATGTACTCCTTTGTTGTAGGTTGTTACATTGCGAACACATCTTTTTTCCTTTCTTAGATTTTTCCCATCGGTTTTACTAACAAGAATTTTAATGAGATCTTAATGCATAGTTTAAACAATGTTTCCTGCCTTGGTTTTTGTTTTTGCATTACTTCTGAACTCGATTTTTCATTTTAGTTTCATTCACCCTCGATTTTTTTTTTCGATGGGTTGTTATGCATTGTGGCTGGTATTGACTTTTTGTAATTTTTTTTATTTAGTTAATAATATTTTCATATTAGTAGGGTGGTGCTAACTACTAAATAGGTACTAACCAAGACAGGATGTCCCAGTGTATTCACTAATTCTCGTCATCAACAACCTCTATTAATAGAAAAAGGAAAAAAAAAAAAAAAGGTTATTAAAGGAATGAAAATGATTACTCGAGATTATTTTCCAATTCGTCTGATTTTACTTTGCAATTTCTGTGGTTTATGTTTTTGGGAAAATCAATACAACAACAAAGTTTCTACATGGACATAGAGGCCGGGAAAAGTCTATCCAAGAAAGTATACACACCCACTCCTAATAGAAGAGCACCACTGTAAAAATTCAAAAAAGAAATAATAATGAAAAAAAGAGCTTAGGACTCTGAAAAATGAGCAACGCAGCAGAGAAAAACACATTCTAGTTGCTTCAATATGTATTATTCATTCAATCACTACTAGGGACTGGTCAGAAAGTGGATTAGTGACTAAAAGATATGCAAATGTAAGTCGAATGACAATATCGAATAATTACAATAGAGTGATGAAGTTACCTTACTGGGTTGATCCATGCCGAGAACTTGCGAAACGAAAGTAGACTGCAGAATTATCGGATCAAATTTTGCTCACAGGAAACTTTGATAAAATAATGATGCATATATATATATATATGCACATGCACACTTTTATCTGCTAGATTATATTTTTGGATTGACTGTTGCTCCATGAACTTTTAACTTTGATAAATTACTACCTGAATTTATGAAGTGTTGTGAAGATCCCCCCAAGACTATGATAGCAATTGATATTTAGATGGAGTATACTAATACGCATGTGATGGATTTGCTCTGTCTGTCATATAAAATACCGTCTCTTTACCTTTCAAATGGGCTCACAGGATGTGCAGGAAGGTGCTTCCGTCTAAATTTCATCAACTATCAATGATTTGAGGGCACTCCACTACATGAAATTCCGGAGGTAATTTTGCAAAAAGGTAAAGTTCAGAGGGCAACTTACCAATCAATAGAAGTTTAGGGGGCAAAAGTGCCAAATGCTCCTAATTCCCTTTATAACATCAAATTAGGAAAAGAATATCAGTTTATTGCAACTAGATTTAGACGTTTGCCAGCATCCCTAAACTGACATTCCAATCATTGGTTAATTCAAGTTCTATGCGTATATTGGTAAGGGCCTACTGCAAGCATTAGCAATCAATCATGACATCCAAGTCAAGAAGTGCTCGAAATCTATAGCTTGTTTTCCGTTTTAGCAATATGATGTCAGGCTAATGAAATACTATATACCTGTAGTGCTCTAGCAAACGAAGCAGCAAGGAGCAGCGGAGCAATATACCTAGTTGTGTAGGTCAAGAGGAGGCTTCCCGCTATAACTAGATCCTGTTACGGAAGCATTAGTACTTGTAACCCAACTAGAAATAAATAAGCGAAAATTCGTTGTTCAATTGTTTTTCTTTTCTGTTCAGTTGCATCGATGCAGTTAAGTATGTCCAAGATATGTGTCACAGTGCTCCTTAAAAGCCTAGAAAATGATTCATTAATGTAAAAAATCAAGGAATTTTTTTTTCCACTTTATGCATTTAAAGTACCTTGGAAGTAGCTACATGTCCTAACAGGGTCGCAAGCACTGGTGTACTGCATGGCGAGGCAGCTAAAGTGAATGTAAGCCCAGCTAAATAAGCTTGCAAAGCCATGGGGCACTACTTTCAGGGCACTGATCACTACTGATTACAGTGAAAGTTACCATTGACTCTAGGAGAATAGAGAAGACATGATGTTAAGTCTAAGAGAAGACTAACCATGTGATGGATAAAGGCTTGGAAATGCATGAAATTAATGGATAGACTCACTCAAAATATGATGTTAAGCTTCTGGCCATATGCCATTGACAACGAAGATCAAGAGGCTTATCAAGAAATTTATTTATCAACAAGTAAACAATAAGTTACATTAAAACTATGATATGTACTATTTAAGAGGGTAAAATTATTTTATATATTACCCACTGTATTTAATGAATTTTTGCAATCAAACCAAAAAGTATTGGTTTTCTCGGTTTAATTTAAAGAATAATAAAATTTTTGAAATTTGCTATCAGAGTTTTTCATACGATTTCACAGTTAATATTTAACTTAACATAACAAGCATTCAAATATTATAAATTTTTTTCAGCCACAATGATAGTATCCAAATTATTTAATTTTGATGGTTACAAATGTAATATAGTGACAATTTTATATTTGACTCTACTACTAAAAAATGTAGAATTTGAGCCCATCCTTGTTACTTTTTTTTTTTAAAAGAATTTTGAAATGTACATTGGACTATTTTAATCCCGTAATAATAATTAATAAACATCATAATTGTATATATAGACTATTTTAAACCGTAATAATAATTAATACACATCATGATTGCAGATATAAACTAGTACTTTTTTCCTTGATAGAGTTTGGCCTATCGAGGTAGAATGATTATGTTATACTATTGATTCTTTAGTATTCAAATTACTATTTTGGGAAGGTATGTAGCTTACTTTTATTTTGGATGGATAAAATATTTATTTGCAGGATAGATATATAATTTGTGATTTTAAAATCAAACAAACTATTCCCTTGCAGATAATTATATTATTAATAAAATATTCCCTCACAAGCAATTATGTTATTTATTATTATTTAAAGGTTAATTTTAATCTCGGATCTCAAACTATTTTTTCGTTCCATTTGGTCCCCAAATTTCATAATGTAACAATGTATACCCGATCCACCAAGAAGTCCCACTTTGGGCTCATCTGTCATAAAATTGTTTAAAATTCTCAACCATTTGACTCTCACATGCCTGGTTAATCAAGGGTTTTTGAAGATAAAATCATGCTCTAAAAAAATAAGCATAAATAAAATTTTAATCCAAATGTTTGGCTAGCCAACGAGCTCGTGGAGAGAGAGCACAAATCAAATAAGAGTCACAAATTTCACTTTTAAACTTATTATTAGGCATGATTTTTCTTAAATATATATATATATATATATATATATTAAAAATACCCTTTCATTAACCAATCAAAATGGATGATATAGTTGACTCTAGAGTTCAAACGAGAAACTCTTGATTGCATTTCTAGGGTCTACGAGCCAAAATGGGACAAAGCACATATCTCATAGCTTGAGGACTAAAGCTAAAATTAACCCTATTTCTAGGGTCTACAATGTAAATACTACATCTTTGCAGTAATTGTAAACTGTTAATTATAGGCCAAACCAAGTATTAGCGGGTTAGCAACCCCAACTTACACCACTAAACAAAGAAAGATCTCTTAACAGCATTGCCTTAATTTACAAAAAAAAATGAAAAGTAAGTCATTAAAAATTGATAGTTGAGCATGGCTTGAGGAGTAGTTGTGACCAAACCTCGTAAAAATTACCTATGTTCTTTAATTTATTACACTTTCAGTAATTTAATTTAATTAGTAATTTAATTACATTCAGTAATTTAATAAAAATAGATCTATTAGTCTCATAACAAGAACTAACCATATGTTAAATATAAACGTGTTCATTAAGCTCGGTAAGTTAATTAAAACGGATTTAATAGTCTCATTACAAGAACTAACCATATGTCAAATATAAGCGTGTTCATTAAGCTCGGTCATTACAAGAACTAACCATATGTCAAATTTAAATGTGTTCATTAAGCTCGGTAAGTTAATAAAAATGGATTTAATAGTATCATTACAAGAACTAACCATATGTCAAATATAAACGTGTTCATTAAGTTCTAATAAAAAAACAAGCCAGGCTTTTTGAACTGCCAAAACTATCACATGCAATTTTCGGATATGAAACTACCAAGTGCAACAAAACAGAAACTCACAACAAAGCCAGTGGCGTGCCGCGGTAGCTTTTCAACTATCATTTCTTCTCAAAAACAGTTCAAGAACTCCAAACCATCAGCCACAAGTGCCAGTTCCATTCTTCTTTCCTATCCTAAAATGATGAGTTTGAAATGGCACACAAAAAAGATGAGAAAGGAGTGAGAATCATAAGCAACGAAGCTGCGTTCTCGTCCTTCCAAGCACAAGAGGATAAGTCTCTTCCATGAGTCGTAACTTCCCGCACCTGAATCATCAATAGTAAAATATGTAACATCGCATTAGAAGGGATAATTGAAGAAAGTTTCAGAGCAAACTATTGCTTAACTTACACTGCAAACAACGGAAATCAGGATCAAACTCAGAGATAAATCAATGAATATCTTATCAACCAAAAAAATGAAAGAAAATTCTGATTACAGATTTAAACTCCAAAATTGCATAAGCTATGTTTTTTTCCCCCCCTCTATTGGCAATCTCACGTCAGCAAAGCTATCCCGGAGGTGATGAGGACAAAATATACCCACGACTCAATAATTATATCTTTGCATTAGTATGTCTATCAAACATAGTCTTGAAGCAATGCTTGGATATACAGCAAATAAAAATGGGCAGAGGAAGATTAAAACATAAAAAATCAAAGAAGAAAGAGGCAGACCAGCTTCCAGAAGTCATACTAGATGAATGTCAAAGAAAAAGAAAAAAACCACATGAAGTACTAGGTAAGAAAGCAAACGTAAAGTGGCGATTAACAATTAGAATCAGAAATCTCATCCATACCTTGAATTGACATTGAGTACCTCAACATTAGTTGCCATAGCAATATCCTTCAAAGAAATGAAGCTTGGAGTATAAGCAATGGCATTAAATTTCGACTTAATACCAGTAAACTTAAGCTGCTTGAATCGTAGGCCTCTTAATTCGTCATAGTAAATCAAATCATTAAGACGAGGCTCGAACATCAACAAAGCTCCATTGTTTAAGTAACTTATTGGTTGACAACGGAAACAAGAAGGTGGCCCTAGATCACTTGCATAATCAATGGAGAACAATCTAGTCCAAGACTCGGAGTTGCCATAATCTTTCATCACCCATATATCAATGTGACCATAAGCATCCGTATGATAGACACAAAGAGAACCTCCTAAAACTCCCATTTTCAAATACGCTCATGGCAGATGAGGTGGTGATGGAATAGAGAAGGAGTGGAACTGCTCCTCTTCCAAGTCGAAAGAGCCTATATATTTCAAACCATCCTTCCCATATATCCAATGAAGAGCTCCATTGAGATAGACAGGGTTGCGTTCGACATACAGATTAAATGCCGAGATTTCAACACTTCTCCAGGAATCTGTCCCAATTGTATGTATCTCAGCCATGCTACCACCAAGTCTCCTTAAAATGCCTGTAGCAGGGTCCTTTGTTAGACGAATAAACATCCTAATAACCTTGTACTGATTTTTCTTCGGATTGAAACCCAACCCAACACTAAAAAATGTGGCGTTATTCTTTTTGTTAGAGGACTTTGGGAGATATATAAACTCCCCTAGGATTGGGTTGCAAACAACAGGGACTTCATATGCCATTGCACCAATCAAGCAAAGCAAGCCATTACAAGAATTCTCAATAAAATACTTGTGAGCCAACATTGAGTTCAACCCAATTAAGTGCTTCCTATTCCGGTTGTTCTTTACGCCAAAGATCGCATTCATCTCATCACCGGCATGACTTAACATAACTTGGGCATTCCTCACCGGCATCTTCAATTTGGCTTTCGCTTTTATGTTGAGGTGACAATGATTACACTTCTCCTCAACAGATCCGCACCAGCAGTATCCCGTGTCAAAACTGCAACCACCTTCAGGCTCCAACAAATACAGGGCTCTAGAAATTCAGCAATAACTCTTGTCTTGAACCAAAAGACAGGTCTTTGCTTGTTCAAAGTGCAGCTTAGCAAATTGAGGGTTCGAAATGAGAGCGTACCAAGATTTGCACACACATTTGCACAAGGCAATGCTCTTCGTACATAGTTTCAGTAGAATATCAACAAAGACGGTCATTGGAAGATCACTTATGGAGGGACCATCAGTGTTGTTGATCTCGGTTCCACAAACTGTTGGCTTTCTTTTTATTTTCATGGCCATTTCTGCAACCTGTGTATGTATGTATTTAAATTCGATTCAGACACTAGCCAAGGAGAAAGAAATAGCAATAGAAATACACAAACGAATTTTGATTCAAAGACCAAGAAGAATACATAAAACACGCATGAAAATTGAAAGAGGAAATAAACCAGAAAAAATGACTAATAAATACCTAGAGAGAAAATTATTGCCATAAGAAAGCAATGCAGAATTCTAATCAAATTCTAATTACAAAAGCCACCAGGAAAACTGAAACATTCATAAACATATACAAACTCTTCATCCAAAATATAAACACACTCACACACGCACACGCACACGCACACGCACACACACAAAAACAAAAAAACAAGAAACGAAAAACAAAACAAAACAAAAACAAAAACAAAAACAAAAACGAAAGTAGACAAATGATTAAATAAACACTGAAAAAGATAATCTCTTCAAAAACCCATATCAGGGAATCATAAATATGCATGACCATAGAAAGAAAAAAAATAAAAAAGAAAAAACCCAGTGAAACAGAAATATAAAAATCCAAACGGAAATGAAAAATATAAATGGAAAATACATCAGAAAAAGAGTGTTAAAAATGCATAGTTGATTTCTTCCATTTCAAAAGGCAAAATTTCAGACGAACAAAAGAAAGAACAGGGATTTACCTCTGGACCAAGTTGGATTCTTTTGGGGTTTGCTTTGCTTTTACGTCTTCCCTGAAAATAAAAACTAACAATTATTCAAACTTCTCCCTAATTATTAAAAGAAATAAAAACATAAAAAACAAAAACCCACCTCCTTTTCCGATGTACTTAGTGCTCAAGTCAAGAGTCGAGCATAAGTTCTTCTTTCCCGACAAAAAAAAATATTAAAAATAAAAAAAATAAATAAAAGAGAGAGGAAAAACCCTTTGCTATGTCTCTTCGTAGCCCAAGCAAATTATAAATAAATGAAAAAAATATATATATAAAAATATAGATGTAGCATATTGGTACCTGAATTAGGCATTTTTATAATTTGATACCTTAATGTTGGAGAAATTTCTTTGAGGTATCAATTATTTTGAAAAATATCATTTAGGTACCTTGAGTCTTTTTCAGGAGGCATAAATGATGCCCTTTTAAAATTTTTTTTTTTTAAAACAGAGAACATATATATTTAAAACATGGTAAATAAACTTATAAATGAATGAATTTTTTTTATTCTTGTAAATTTTGTTTAGTTAATTTTTTAAATTGAAATAGTAGAATTGTCATTTTTTGTTTCAAAAAGATGTTCGAGATAGAGGAGTTATTATTTTCTCAAATAATAAGTACTTGAATGTGATTTTTCAAACATTAAGGTACCAAAATAAAAATAAAAAATGTTAAACTATAGGGTACCACAGCGACCCCATGTTTTATTATCTGTGGTGGTGCCCCTATTTGGTTGCGTGACTCGATCAAATCTGCAGTTTTTTTTTTTTTTTTTTTTGAGAGAATGATAAATTATATAGTTTAATTGAAAAAAATGGGAAGAAATTAATAAAAAGAGCAAAATGGATGATTAATATACTAAAAAATTGTTTGTAAAAGGTAAGGTATTTGATTTATGTTTTATTTTTTTGTCGATCAAAAGGGGATTATTAATTTTATCTCATCCTTGTTTTCAAGGTCTATCTAAAAATATTGATAACTACTAATAACATGAATAGGGTCTTAACTAATTCTACTAGAAAGGTTAATCAATTTTATGCAAATCATCGTGGGTTTAATACTGTAATATCCGAAAATTTACATGGACTCATGATTTCCTTATACATAAGAAATCTATGTTCATATTATGTGTTTTTGTAATGTTTCATGAAAATTGTGAATATCAATGCGAAATTCATAATTTTATCAGTAAATGTTTGAGTTCTCATTTAATTAGCTATGAGACTCAATAAACAGTTTGCTAAGCCAAGCATGTGACCTTTGAGCAAAAAGGGAAGAAAAATCTTATGATTTCATGCTGGTCAAAGTTTGACCGAAAAAGTCAAAGGTTGACCAGAGAGGTCAAATAGATGAAGGTACGAGAGATGATAAGCAGTATAGGAAATATACTGCGAAAACCGTCTTTACAAATAAGATAGCATGAGTAAGATTTAAAACCGCCATAGAAAAATCAAGCACACCAAGTACGATATTAAGGGCAAGAAAGGTTTCAAGAAATAAGAAAAATTTTATACAGTTCATTTTTACACAGATAAATTTTGGACTACAATACAGTATAAAATACTGTTATTAGTTAATAACAGTATTGGAAATATTTGTGTAGCATAAAAGTGGACTGCATTTTAAAGAAAAGGTCAAACAAGGCCTTATGATGACATCACCTTATCTTGGAATTATGACATCATTCTTGATTAAAGAAAAGTGGAAAAAATTTTTGGGATGACACCTAGCACCTAATGGCCGGCCACTTGGAGGGTATTTGTGCAAAATTTTGTGCAAATATTCTTGTCCCAAGGGTATTTTAGCAAATTTTGGATTAAAAATAAATCCAAAATTTAATCAATTTTCAGCTATAAATAGGGCTTGAAGGGGGGTCGGTTTTGGCTTCAAAAAAATCAGAAAATTCAGCAAAACTATGCCAAAATTCTCTCTCAAAAACCGAACATAAGGAGGAAAGGAAAAGTGAGAAAAAAAAAATTGAAAACCCAAAGGGAGAAAACTTAGGGGGAGGACGGATTTTGAACTAGAAACAGCAAGCAAGGTTCAACAAAATTTTTGGAACCCATTTAGAGGGAAGGCCGGTTGTGGTGGTGCTAGGAAAAAGGGAAAAAGGTTGAGCAAACCTCTTGAATTGAGTAAGGTAAGCCTCTTTGATCTTAGGCTTTTCAATTCAAGTTCCAATTTGGAGATTTAAGTGTATTTCAATGTTGGAATTGTAGAGCATAAGCTCAATTTAATTTTCTGCCCTAGTTTAGAAATTTTAGGGTTGTGTTTGATCATGGTGCTTAGGTGATTTTAAATTTCAAGATATGCATGCTTATGTGATTGATTGCATGGAAATTAGGATTTGCATGGTTGTATGTCCCCAAATCTACCTTAGGGTTTAAATGTGATTGTATGGATGAATGATGATGGAATGAACGTTAGAAAGCGTTGCATGACTGGTATAGGCTCTCGGTTGCGGCCGATTGAGGTAGTGTGCGCGTATTAGGACGTAAACCGAATCTAAGCATAAAAACTCCCAATTCGGGTAACACTGGCCAGTTTTCTGGAAAGTTAATTTTGAGGCCTTTAGAAGCCGAATCTGGAAAAACTTAAAACATAAAAGTTGTAGAGAAGGATTTTTCCTAGTGGGCAATGTGGACTGTTTTGCAAAATAAGGCTCCAACGGCCTCGGTTTTCACAAAAATCCGAGCCTGACCGTGCCCAGATTTCATGCACGGCCAGGTGGGTTCAACAAGAAATAAGAGTAGGATAAAGTCCGAACTGGATTTTGAGTAAAACATGAATATTGTAAGGTTTTTCAATATCTAAAACTTTCATGAAGAAAACTTTTTTGGATTCGACCTAAATTTTCAAATACAATTGGATTTCTAAAACTGTGCAGGAAATAGGAATTTCCTGCTCAGGATTTTCTAAAACAGTGCAGGAAAAGGACATTCCTGCACATACACTGATGATTCGACTGTGGAAAGCTGTTCCAAGGGCAGTTTTCAACACTTAATGATTTTACAAATCTTACTTAAGAATTATAATTTTTCAAAAGTTGAACAAAGGATTTTTGAATAAAAAAGGACCTAAAAAGATAAGTTTTTCCAAAGAAAAGCCAAAGAAAATTTTGGACCCAAGAAATGGAGACTGGATTGATCAACGGTAATCTAGAAGGATATCCAGGTTATTGGACTGGGCCAAAGCCCAGGGTTACCCAATGTAGCCTAACAAAATACCAAGTTTAAATATGGATTAAGACAAGAAAGATATCATATAAGGGGGGAGGGACATATAACTATAGTTATGCATGAATATTGGTTAGATCCCCAACATTTTTAAATCATTACCTATGTTCTTTATTATAGCAGGAGATAACCTGCTGTTGTGTCCGGACTTGGAGCGACACATTAACGGACATAGTAAGCGAGGTAAGTACAAACCTCACCTACAGTATGGAAAATAGTAATCTATTTTCAAGTATATGACATGATTACATGTTATGCCAAGTTATGTTATGTCATGCTATGCTATGCCATGTTATGTTATGCCATGTTATGTCATGTCATGTTATGCTATGTTATAATACGATAAGTCATGTTAAGCCATGATATATCAAGTTATGC
Organism: Ficus hispida; assembly: GCA_025413025.1. Taxonomy (NCBI): domain Eukaryota; kingdom Viridiplantae; phylum Streptophyta; class Magnoliopsida; order Rosales; family Moraceae; genus Ficus; species Ficus hispida. Next base: position 17,675,917 of record CM046374.1, read on the forward strand.
CATGACTAGTTTATGTGCGTCAAGACTATTAAGATCACATGTAAAGATTCTTAGTCTTGGAAATATAACAAGACTAAGACTAAACCAAGACAAGTAAGGTGTCGTACCAACCTCCTGTTGATGCGGGAGGATCATGTATGTTTCAAGTTTATGATTATCAACCTTCCGTTGATACGTGAAGGGTCATGTTCATGTTTTCCAGAATGGTTAAGGGCCTTGCAAACCCTGACGTTCTGAGGCTTGCGCGCTTTTGGTACGTACACTAGGGGCCCACATGTTAAACAAGATAATAAGTTCAAGTCAATAATTGGTTATAAAAGACTCATAATTGATTCATACATGAGTTGCACGACATTTGTTACATTTTGTGAGATTATGTTTGTACTTGCTGAGCGAAAGCTCATCAGTATATTTTATACTGTAGATAAGAGGCCTGCAGTTTAATTGGTGGGCCAGGTGGATGATACGACGGGTGAAGGGCGGTGTGGGATACCACTACACAAAATCTTCCGCAAAGTTATGTTAAGTTTAAGTTTATATATAATTTAAAGATAGTTACGTTGTATAAAAATTATGAGGATTTAAAGACTCGAACAAGTTATAAGAAATATGTATATATGTTTTTATCTCAGTATGTATGCATGATAAGTTTCTATACAAGCAACCCTATGTTTATATAAGTTTGAAAAAAAAATTTATTCTCAATTTTCCAAGAAGGTTTAAGCAGTTATATAAGTTCATGTATGTATGGTAACGGCCCTACGTAGGTTGGGGCGTTACAAGTTTGGTATCAGAGCGGTATCCTGCCAGCCTACTTCACCTTGCCCCACATCATTCCGCCACGGCCCAAGTAAGTTAAGTTATTTTTCTTATGCTTAGAAATTAGTTAGAAGCTCGCGTGCGTAGTAAGTATCTCTCGTCAATGGTCATGTTGGGAACTTCTCGCACTATGGAATTAGATCGACGTTATGGAAGTTATATATGGTATTTGTAGAACTTTGTCACATAAGAACAATATTGGATACGGGGATAATGTTGGGTGGTGCCTTCCTTGGTGGTGGCAATTAAGTGATGTATGAACATGATGGGAAAGTTTTACACTTTCCTAAATGTTATACTTATGCATTTATGTTATGAAGCAGATATGAACAAGATTACGATGGATTCAGATATATTCCATGATTATATTATGATATGGAATTAAGATTATGGTTCTATATAAAAGACATAATTTTATAAGTTTTCTGTGTATAACTATGCCACCAAAGCGTAGAACGGCACCAACCCAAGACGTTGATCTTGCGGCCCAGTTAAATGAATTAAGACAGATGATGTTAGCCCAACAACAAGAGATAGGTGGGCTTAGAGCTCAACTGGCTCAACAGAATCAAGGACCTCCTGATACCGGAATACCACCAGCACCTATGAATTAGCCTGCTGCACCGGAAATTCCTAATGCTAACCCGGTGATTCCAGAAAACCCGATAGCTCCTGAAGTGCCTGATGTGCCTTTGGCTGTTCCGCCAGCACCTTTGGTTCGAACTCCGGAACAATTATATGATAGGTTTCAGCGCATGAAGGCACCAGAATTTGAAGGATCAACAAACCCAATTGAGGCTGACAATTGGTTGATTGACCTCCAAGTTATCTTGAACTTTCTCAAGCTCGATGATGAAGAGAAAGTTCTCTGTGCATCCTTTATGCTGAGGAAAGATGCTCGCCTCTGGTGGGAATGTAATAACCGAAAATTTACACAGACTCATGATTTCCTTGTACATCAGAAATCTATGTTCATATTATGTGTTTTTGTAATGTTTCATGAAAATTATGAATATCAATGAAAAAATTCATAATTTTTTCAGTAAATGTTTGAGTTCTCATTTAATTAGCTATGAGACTCAATAAGCAGTTTGCTTAGCCAAGCAAGTAACCTTTGAGTAAAAAGGTACAAAAAAAAATGTTATGATTTTATGTTGGTCAAAGCTTGACCAAGAAAAGTCAAAGTTGACCCGATAGGTCAAAGATTGACTAGAAAAGTCAACTATGTGACGACAATGAAGTATGATGAGCAGTATAGGAAATATACTGTGAAAAACCATTTTTTCAGATAAAATAGTTTAAGTTAGATTTAAAACCACCATAGAAAAATCAAGCACATTAAGTAGGATATTAAAGGCCAAAGGGCTTGAAGCAAAAAGAAAAATTTTCGTACAGTTCATTTTTACACAGATAAATTTTGGACTACAATGTAGTATAAAATACTGTTATTAGTTAATAACAGTATTAGAAATATCTGTGTAGCATAAAAGTGGACTACATTATAAAGGAAAGACCAAACAAGGCCTTAGGATGCTTACATCACCCTATTTCCCAATTATGACATCATAATTAATTAAGTAAACTTAGGAAATTATTCTTTCCTTGCTCACCAAGGGATGGCCGGCCACCTAGCATGCTCTTTGTGTAAAATTTTGCTTCTTGAGGGACTAATTTAGCAATTTAGTAAAGTTTCAAAACCTCTATAAATAGGGGTGCCTTTTATTCACAAAAAATGAGAAAAACAACTAAATTTTGCCCAATTTTTTCCTCAAAAATCCGAAACTAGTGAGCTGCCAAAGAGAAAGAAAAAGTTTGAAAACCCAAGGAATTAGACTTAGGAGAGTTCGGATTTCACCTAGAACCAAGCTAAGAAGTTGGAAAAAATTTTTGGAACCCATTTTGGCCAAAGTGGCCGGTTATGGGGGAGGAAGGAAAGGAAGAGAAAAGTGAGGAAGGATTGGTGTGGAGGAGTGGCCGAAAGTGTTGGAGCAGCCCCTAAGTGAGCTGGAAAAATTTTGGTGCTCATTTGGTAAAGCAAGGTCGGTTGTGGTACCAAGGAGAAAGGGAGAAAAAGGTTTGGAGCCAAGCAAACCCATTCCTTGAATTGGTAGAGGTAAAATTCTCTTAGACCCTAAGCTTTCAATTCAAGCTTTAAATTGAGGATTTAAGTGTATTTCCAAGTTAGTTTGTATGAGCATAAGCTCAATTTAAATTTCAAGCCTAGATTAGATTAGAGAGTTATGTGCTTGATTAGTTAAGGGTGGTTTTGATTTATGGTTTGATTATGAGTTTTTATATGCTTATGTTATGTGATTAATAGGCTGCATGCTAGATGCTTGATTAAAGAGTATGTCCCCCAAATCTGTTTATGCATGCTGTAAAAGTATGTTAGGATGCTAGATTGAAATGTGAATGCAATGGTTTGAAGAAAACCAAAACCATGCAAACCCAAACCCTTAGTAATGCAGTTTTGTTGTTAGGCTTGCATGGACATGTTTGAGCTTCATGTAAGTTAAATTGGGACGTTAGAAAAGCGTTGCATATTGATCCTAGGCTCTCGCTGTGGTCGGTTGAGGTAGTGTGCACGAATTAGGACGAGAAACTAATAAAAGAAAGAAAACTGCCAATTCGGGTACAAACTGGCCAGTTTTCTGGAAAACCAGTTTTGAGGCCCTTAGAGGCTGATTTGGGAAAACTTAAAACACGAAAGTTGTAGAGAAGGGTTTTTCCTGTAGGACAACATAGACAGTTTTCAAAAATAAGACTCCAATGGCCTTCATTTTTATGAAAACCCGAGCCTGACTGTGCCCAGACCCTATGCACGGCCAGGTGAGTTCAACAGGGTAAATGAGTGAGTTGGAGACTGATCTGGGTCTCGAGTTAAACACCAAAGTTTTAGGGTTTCTTATGATCTAAAACTTTTATGAAGAAAACTTTTTCAAATTCGGCTTTAATTTTTAAATAAAAAATTGAATTTCAAAATTGTGTAAGAAACAGGAAATTCTTGCACAGGATTTTCTAAAACTGTACAGGAAAAGGGTATTCCTGCACATACACTATCAAATTAGCAGTAAGAAACTGTTCCAAAAGCAGTTTCTATTTTTAATGGTTTTTATAAAGACCCATTCATAAGATTACAAGTTTTATAAAGATTTTAAGGGAAAGTGAATTTAAAACCTTAAGTTTTCCAAAGTAAAGAAAGGATTTTGAACAAATTTGGATGAGCAATAACCGAGAAGGTACCAAGTTATTGGTTTGGGCCCGAAGCCTAAGGGTTATCCAACGTAACCCAATAGAATAATAAGTATGACTAGTTGGGCCTAAAAACCAGGGTTACTCACGAGTAACCCAATAAGATATATTTTTGAGAAAAGTTTAGGCCCAAGGTCAGGATTAGTAACCTACCAAGTTATGATTTTAAGTATGATAAGCCCTAAGTCTTAGGATTATCAATGATACTCAGAAAGTATCAAATAATGTTTTGGGGGGGGGGGGGGGGGACATATAAGCACAATTAAGTATGAATGTTGGTTTGGTTATCAACATTTTATAAGTACAGAATTCTTACCCTATGTCCTTTGGAATAGTAGGAGATAGCCTGCTGCGGTATCATGACTTGGATCAGAATATCTTTGGACATAGTGTACGAGGTAAGTACAAACCTCACCTACAGTATGAAAAATAGTAATCTATTTTCGAATATATGACATGATTACATGTTATGCCAAGTTATGCTATGCCATGTTATGTTATGTGATGCCATGTTATGATATGTTAAGCCACGATACATCAAGTTATGCCATGCCTAGTTTCATGTGCATCATGATTATTAAGATCACATGTAAAGATTCTTAGTCTTAGAAATATAATAAGACTAAGACTAAACCAAGACAAGTAAGATGTCGTACCAATCTCCTGTTGATGCAGGAGGATCATGTATGTTTCAAGTTTATGATTATCAACCTTTCGTTGATACGTGAAGGGTTATGTTCATGTTTCCATAATGGTTAAGGGCTTTGCAAACCCTGACGTTCTGAGGATGCGCGCTTTTGGTACGTACATTAGGGGCCCACATGTTAAGCAAGATAATAAGTTCAAGTCAATAATTGGTCATAAAAGATTCATAATTGATTCATGCATAAGTTGCACGATAATTGTTTCGTTTTGTGAAATTATGTTTGTACTTGTTGAGCGAAAGCTCATCAGTATATTTCATACTGTAGGTAAGAGGCCTGCAGCTTAAATGGTGGGCCAGGTGGATGATGTGGCGGGTGAAGGGCAGTGTGGGATACCACTACGCAAAATTTTCCGCAAGTTATGTTAAGTTTAAATATTTATTTTAAAGAAAGACTCGTTGTACAAAAATATAAGGATTTTAAAGACTCGAACAAGTTGTAAGAAGTATGTATGTTTTTATCTTAGTATGTATGCATGATAAATTTCCATATGATTAACTCTATTTTATATGTAAGTTAAAAAAAAAATTATCCTCAATTTTCTAAGAAAGTTTAAGTAGTTTTATAAGTCCAAGTATGTATGGTAATAGCCCTACGTAGGTTGGGACCTTACAGGGAAACAGTCCAGATCAGGCGAGATGTTACACGAATGACCTGCGAGGACTTTGTTGAGGAATTTAAGGAGAAATACTTCAACACATACATTCTTTTTTCCTTTCTTAGATTTTTCCCATCGGTTTTACTAACAAGAATTTTAATGTGATCTATAATGCATAGTTTAAACAATGTTTCCTGCCTTGGTTTTTGTTTCGCATTACTTCCTAACTCGATTTTTCATTTTAGTTTCATTCACCCTCGATTTTTTTTTTCAACGGGTTGTTATGCATTATGGCTAGTATTGACTTTTTGTAATTTTTTTTATTTAGTTAATAATATTTTCGTATTAGTAGGGTGGTGCTAACTACTAAGTAGGTACTAACCTAGACAGGATGTGCCAGTGTATTCACTAATTCTCGTCATCAACAACCTTTATTAATAGAAAAAGGAAAAAACAAAAAAAAGGTTATTAAAGGAATGAAAATGATTACTCGAGATTATTTTCCAATTCGTCTGATTTTACTTTACAATTTCTGTGGTTTATGTTTTTGGGAAAATCAATACAACAACAAAGTTTCTACATGGACATAGAGGCCGGGAAAAGTCTATCCAAGAAAGTATACACACCCCCTCCTAATAGAAGAGCACCACTGCAAAAAGTCAAAAGAGAAATAATAATGAAAAAAAGAGCTTAGGACTCTGAAAAATGAGTAACTCAGCAGAGAAAAACACATTCTAGTTGCTTCAATATGTATTATACATTCAATCACTACCAGGGACTGGTCAGAAAGTGGATTAGTGAATAAAGATATGCAAATGTAAGTCGAATGACAATATTGAATAATTACAATAGAGTGATGAAGTTACCTTACTGGGTTGATCCATGCCGAGAACTTGCGAAACGAAAGTAGACTCTGCACAATTATTGGATCAAATTTTGCTCACAGGAAAGTTTGATAAAATAATAATGCATATATATATATATATATATATATACACACATGTACACTTTTACCCGCTAGATTATATTTTTGGATTGACTGTTGTTTTATGAACTTTTAACTTTGATAAATTACTATATGAATTTTATGAAGTGTTGTGAAGATCCCCCCAAGACTATGATAGCAATTGATATTTAGACGGAGTACACCAATACACATGTGATGGATTTGCTCTGTCTGTCATATAAAATTCCGTCTCTTTACCCTTCAAATGAGCTCACAGGATGTGCAGGAAGGTGCTTCCGTCTAAATTTCATCAACTATCAATGATTTGAAGGCACTCCACAACATGAAATTCCGGTAATTTTGCAAAAAGGCAAAGTTTAGAGGGCAACTTACCAATCAATTGAAGTTTTGGGGGCAAAAGTGCCAAATGCTCTTAATTCCCTTTAGTACATCAAATTAGGAAAAGAATATCAGTTTATTGCAACTAGATTTAGACGTTTGCCGGCATCCCTAAACCGACATTCCAATCATTGGTTAATTCAAGTTCTATGCGTATATTGGTAAGGGCCTACTGCAAGCATTAGCAATCAATCATGATATCCAAGTCAAGAAGCGCTGGAAAACTATAGCTTGTTTTCCATTTTAGCAATACGATAGAGTTGATGCCAGGCCAATGAAATGCTATATACCTGTAGTGCTCCAGCAAACGAAGCAGCAAGGAGCAGCGGAACAATATAGCCAGTCGTGTAGGTCAAGAGGAGGCTTCCCCCTGTAACTGGATCTTGTTACGGAAGCATTAGTACTTGTAAGCCAACTAGAAATAAACAAGCGAAAATTCATTGTTCATTTGTTTTTCCTTTTCTGTTCAGTTGCATACATGCGGTTAAGTATGTCCAAGATACGTGTCACAGTGCTCCTTAATTTCAAGTTTGAAATTTTGTAAGATAAAAGCTAAAACCAGCTTCAACCAAACAAAAAGATCTTCCAAAATTAGGATGAGAAGGAAAAGGGACGGTTACTTGATGGAAAATTAGAAGCTGCTTCACGGGCATCGAAATTGTCAAAAAAAGAAGGAAGTCGTAACTCAATTATCTGCAAAGTTGATATGTAAGCTTAGTCACAAAAAGAAGAGGTAAAAAAAAAGTTGGGAAAAGTTGAACAAAAACATTCCGCCATAGCAGTATGAGTTAAACTAATACCTCAAGGAGATTAAGACCCATAACAACAGCTAAACCTGAGGCAGCGAGAGGCAATCCCTGCCCTATCTGTCCGTAAGCGTTTCCAGCAAATGAGGCGGCTATACCTAAGATTGCTAGTGTAGTTGCCAATCCCAACGAGAATGTAACTGAATTACCAATGACCTGACTAGGTAAGACAAAACAGTAAGAAATATTACAAGGCACACTTGCGTGCATGTATAATACGTAAGAGACAATCGGGCCATCAGGGCAGCTCGATAAAACATAACCCATACCAGCCGAATGATGCTGGGAAACATAATAACAATATGTGATCCTTGTATAAATAAATATGTATGACATTTCAAGTACTCCTTAAAGCATGAACTATAAAAGAGTCGATGCCTATTCGCATACTTGTTCTAGTAATCATAATCATCATACTTGAGACAGTTTCAAATTATTACCTCTGCTCTGCTTTTCCCAGAGCCAAATGCTCCTGTAAACAACCCGTATATCAGCATTAGTAGAGATGATATGCATAGCAGTTACAGTACATCATACCCATAAACGGTTGGCAAAAGATTTAGGGCCTGTTTAGGGAGACATCTGGAGACGGTGTTTCGAATGTTGGGTTGGAAATGTGTGTTTTGGAGTAAAACTTTTGAAAAAGTTATGTGATATAAAAAGTTGGGGAGACATCTTCATGAAAGTTTTAGATCTCGAAAAACCCGAAAGCTTTCATGTTTTTCTCAAAACCCAGTTCGGACTTTAACCCACTCATTTACCCTGTTGAACTCACCTGGCGGTGCATGAAGTCTAGGCATGGTTAGGCTCGGATTTTTGTCAAAACCGAGGCCGTTAGAGCCTCATTTTGAAAAACTGCCTGTGATGACCCCTAGGAAAATCCCTTCTCTACAACTTTCATGTTTTAAGTTTTTCCAAATTCGGCCTCTAAGGGCCTCAAATTCTGGTTTCCAGAAAACTGGCCAGTTTCTACCCGAACTGGCAATTATCAAACATCTATCATACAAACAATATATATCAAGCAAGCATTATTATCAAACCATGCAAAGCTCATAAAATCAAACCACCCTTAAATCTAATCAAGCACATAACCTAGATTTCTAAACGAGGACACTAATATAATTTGAGCTTATGCTCTTACAATTTTCAACTTAAAATACATATAAATTTCAAATTGAAACTCAATTGAGGAGTTTAAGGCTATGGGAGAGTTACCTTGATTAACCCTAAGAGTTGTTAGGGTTTGGGTCCGAAAATCTCTCCTCCTTGGTTCCTACAAGCAACCGGCCTCCCCTCCCCCTCAAGGCTACCAAAATTTTTTTGTCACTTAGTGGTGGTTCCAACAAAATCTGGTCACTCTCCACCCTATCCCTTTTCACTTTTTTCTTCCTTTTCTTCCTTTCCCACAACCGGCCACTTGGCCAAAAATAGGTTCCAAAGGTTTTCCAACTCTTTTTTTTTTTTTTCTTCCTAGTTGAAATCCGAACACTCCCCCTAGGATTTCTCTCTTGGATTTTGTTTTGCTCTATTCCTTCCTTCCTTCCTTGGGTTCGGTTTTTGGAGAAGAAAAATGGGCAAAGTTTGGCTAGATTTTCCAATTTTTTTGAACAAATGGCTCACCTATTTATAGGTGTTTTGGAACTTTTCAAAATTCCTATTTAGTCCTTGAAGAAACAAGATTTTGCACAAAAAGGTGCATAGGTGGCCGGCCATTCTTGGTCTAGAAGCATCCATATTATTTTCCAATTTTGCTTAAATTCCATAATGATGTCATAAATTTAGGATAAGGTGATGTAAGCCTTATTAAGGCTTGATTGCCTTTTTCCTTAATAGGCAGTCCATATTTATGCCAAAACAGATATTGTCAATATTGTGTTCATTAATACACAGTATTGTATACTGAATTGCAGTCCAAAATTTGTCTGTATAAAAAATGGACTGTACGAAAATTTTTCTTCTTGCTTAAAGCCCTTTGGCCCTTAACACCCTATTTAATGTGCTTGATTTTTCTATGGTGGTTTTAAATCTTACTCAAGCTATTATGTCCAAAAAAACGGTTTTCGCAGTACATTTCCTATACTGCTTAACACACTTCAGTATCGTCATATATTTGACCTTTCTAGTCAATCTTTGATTTTTCAGGTCAACTTCGACTTTCTTAGTCAACTTTGACTTTCTTGGTCAACTTCAACTTTCTTGGTCAATTTTGACTTTCTTGGTCAACTTTGACTTTCTATAAAATCATAGACTTTTTCTACCTTTTTTTTTACCCAAAAGGTCACATGCTTGGCTAAGCAATCATTTTTGAGTCTCATAGGGTCATAAGAACTCATAAAACTCAATAAAAACCCTAAATTGGGCTTTTTCATAAATACCTTCATGGTACATTTTAAATTTCTTTACAAGAAATCGTAACGTTGAAAATTCTAGTTATTAGAATCTATCTTCCTTAAAAATTTTCATCCTCGAAAATTAGAACAAACTGGGGTAGTTTTTCCTTGTCTCGACTTCCAATTCCCAGGTTGCTTCTTCAACCTTGTGTCTCACATGCCTAGTTAATCAAGGGTTTCTGAAGATAAAATCATGCTCTAAAACAGAAGTATAAACAAAATTTTAATCCAAATGTTTGGCTAGCCAACGAGCTCGTGGAGAGAGAGCACACATCAAATAAGAGTCGCAAATTTCATTTTTAAACTTATTATTAGGTGTGATTTTTCTTATATATATATATATATATATATTAAAAATACCCTTTCATTAACCAATCAAAATGGATGATATAGTTGACTCTAGAGTTCAAACAAGAAACTCTTGATTGCATTTCTAGGGTCTACGAGCCAAAATGGGACAAAGCACGTATCTCATAGATTGAGGACTAAAGCTAAATTAATCCTATTTCTAGCGTTTACAATGTAAATACTAAATCTTTGCAATAATTGTCAACTGTTAATTATAGACTCACACGTGTTTGGGGCGAAGTATTAGCGGGTTAGCAACCCTAACTTACACCACTAAATAAAGAAAGATCTCTTAACAGCATTGCCTTAATTTACAAAAAAAGGAAAAGTAAGTCATTAAAAATTGATAGTCGAGCACCACTAAATAAAGAAAGATCTCTTAACAGCATTGCCTTAATTTACAAAAAAAAGGAAAAGTAAGTCATTAAAAATTGATAGTCGAGCATGGCATGAGGAGTAGTTGTGACTAAACCTCATAAAAATTGCCTATGTTCTTTAATTTATTACACTTTCAGTAATTTAATTTAATTGGCAATTTAATTACATTCGGTAATTTAATAAAAATAGATTTATTAGTCTCATTACAAGAACTAACCATATGTCAAATATAAACGTGTTCATTAAGCTCGGTAAGTTAATAAAAATGGATTTAATAGTCTCATTGCAAGAACTAACAATATGTCAAATATATTAAGCTCGGTCATTACAAGAACTAACCATATGTCAAATTTAAATGTGTTCATTAAGCTCGGTAAGTTAATAAAAACGGATTTAATAGTCTCATTACAAGAACTAACCATATGTCAAATGTAAACGTGTTCATTAAGTTCTAATAAAAAAACAAGCCAGGCTTTTTGAACTGCCAAAACTATTAGATGCAATTTTCGGACACTAGCTAAGGAGAAAGAAATAGAAATAGAAATAGAAATACACAAACGAATTTTGATTCAAGGACCAAGAAGAATACATAAAACACACATGAAAATTGAAAGAGGAAAAAAACCAGAAAAAATGACTAATAAATACCTAGAGAGAAAATTATTGCCTTAATAAAGCAATGCAGAATTCTAATCAAATTCTAATTACAAAAGCCACCAGGAAAACTGAAACATTCATAAACATATACAAACTCTTCATCCAAAATATAAACACACACACACACACGCACACACACACACACACAAAACAAAAAAGAAAAAAGAAAACAAACAAACAAAACAAAACAAAACAAAACAAAAACGAACAAAAACGAAAATAGACAAATGATTAAGTAAACACTGAAAAAGATAATCTCTTCAAAAACCCATATCAGGGAATCAGAAATATGCATGACCATAGAAAGAAAAAAAATAAAAAAGAAAAAACCCAGTGAAACAGAAATATAAAAATCCGAACGGAAATGAAAAATATAAATGGAAAATACATCTGAAAAAGAGACTGTTAAAAATGCATAGTTGATTTCTTCCATTTCAAAAGGCAAAATTTCAGAAGAACAAAAGAAAAAACAGGGATTTACCTCTGGACCAAGTTGGATTCTTTTGGGGTTTGCTTTGCTTTTACGTCTTCCCTGAAAATAAAAACTAACAATTATTCGAACTTCTCCCCAATTATTAAAAGAAATAAAAACATAAAAAACAAAAACCCACCTCCTTCCCGACAAAAAAAATATTAAAAATAAAAAATGAAGAAAAGAGAGAGGAAAAACCCTTTGCTATGTCTCTTTGGTAGCCCAAGCAAATTATAAATAAATGAAAAAAAATATAAATATAAATATATATGTAGCATATTGGTACTTGTATTAGACATTTTTATAATTTGATACCTTAATGTTTGAGAAATTTCTTTGAGGTATCAATCATTTTGAAAAATATCATTTAGGTACCTTGAGTCTCTTTCTCGATACATAAATGATTTCCTTTTAATTTTTTTTTCAAACAGAGATCATATATATTTAAAACATGGTAAATAAACTTATAAATGAATGGATTTTTTTATTCTTGTAAATTTTGTTTAGTTAATTATTTAAATTGAAATAGTAGAATTGTCATTTTATGTTTCAAAAAGATGTTTGAGATAGATAAGTGATATTTTTCTTAAATAATAAGTACCTTAATGTAATTTTTCAAACATTAAGGTACCAAAATAAAAATAAAAAATGTTAAACTATAGGGTACCACAGGGACCCATGTTTCATTATCTGTGGTGGTGCCCTTATTTGGCTAAGTGACTCGATCAATTATGTAATTTTTTTTTTGGGAGAATGATCAATTATATAATTTAATTGAAATAAATGGGTAGAAATTAATAAAGGGTTAATTTCACTTTTAACACTTGTGGAATAAATAATATTAAAAATAGTATTACTTTTTTTTCCCTTCATTATTAGCATTTAAAGTGGGACCCAGTAACATTTAATGTATATCAAATTACAGGTTTACTTTCATCTCCTACACACTCAAAATCTCTCTCCCTCGCATGGCCCAAAAAACTTTTTCAAACTAATATGTACAGTGTTTTAGATAGAGAAAACTAAAATTTAGAGAGAGAAAGAGTCACCACCCACCGGAAACTTATTTCTTTTTTCACTTTTCCGCCTAGCCCCCCCACCCATTTTGAAACCTAAATCTTCATATAATAGAGAGAAATTTTCATCTACAGAGAGAAACTTCCATTTAGAGATAGAAACTTTCATTTAGAGAGAGAAACTTCCATCGAAAGTTTTTTTTTTTAAATCTAACATTTTTGACCATTTTTTAGTAAAGGTCATAACTATTATGACTACCCGGTCATAACCGTTATAACCTATGTTTAAAAATGACCAAAAATGTTATCTTAAAAAAAAAAAATGGTCATAACCATTATCACCGGATGGTCATAATGATTATGACCTTTATTTAAAACTGACCAAAAATGTTATCTTAAAAAAAAAAAAAAAAAAAAAAACTTTTGTTGGATTTATAAAAAAAAAAAAAAAAAAAAAATTGGTCATAACCATTATGACCGGATAATGTTATCTAAAAAAAAAAAAAACTTTTGCTGAATTTATAAAAAAAAAAAAAAAAAAAATTGGTCATAACCATTATGACCGGATGGTCATAATGGTTATGACCTTTACTTAAAAATGTCCAAAAATGTTATCTTAAAAAAAAAAAAAAACTTTTGCTGGATTTTAAAAAAAAAAAAAAGATTGGTCATAACCATTATGACTGGATGGTCATAATGGTTATGACCTTTACTTAAAACTAACCAAAAATGTTATCTTAAAAAAAAAAAAAAAACTTTTGCTGGATTTATAAAAAAAATAAAATAAAAAAAAAATTGGTCATAACCATAATGACCGGATGATCATAATGGTTATGATCTTTACTTAAAAATGTCCAAAAATGTTATCTTAAAAAAAAAAAAAAAAACTTTTGCTGGATTTATAAAAAAAAAAAAAAAAAAAAATTGGTCATAACCATTATGACCGGATGGTCATAATAGTTATGACCTTTACTTAAAACTGACCAAAAATATTATCTTAAAAAAAAAAAAAAAAAACTTTTGCTGGATTTATAAAAAAAAAAAAAAAATTTGTCATAACCATTATGACCGGATGGTCATAATGGTTATGACCTTTACTTAAAAATGTCCAAAAATGTTATCTTAAAAAAAAAAAAAAACTTTTGCTGGATTTAAAAAAAAAAAAAAAAAAAAGATTGGTCATAACCATTATGACCGGATGGTCATAATGGTTATGACCTTTATTTAAAACTGACCAAAAATGTTATCTTAAAAAAAAAAAAAAAACTTTTGCTGGATTTATAAAAAAAATAAAATAAAAAAAATGGTCATAACCATAATGACCGGATGGTCATAATGGTTATGACCTTTACTTAAAAATGTCCAAAAATGTTATCTTAAAAAAAAAAAAAAAAAAACTTTTGCTGGATTTATAAAAAAAAAAAAAAAAAAAAAAATTGGTCATAACCATTATGACCGGATGGTCATGATAGCTATGACCTTTACTTAAAACTGACCAAAAATGTTATCTTAAAAAAAAAAAAAAAAAAAAAAACTTTTGCTGGATTTATAAAAAAAAAAATGATCATAACCATTATGACCGGATGGTCATAATGGTTATGACATTTACTTAAAAATGTCCAAAACTATTATCTTAAAAAAAAAAAAAAAAACTTTTGCTGGATTTATTAAAAAAAAAAAAAAAAAATTGGTCATAACCATTATGACCGGATGGTCATAATGGTTATGACCTTTACTTAAAAATGGCAAAAAAAAAAAAAAAACTGGTCATAACGGTTATGACCATCCAGTCATAATGGTTATGACTAATTTTTTTTTTTTTTTTATAAATCCAGCAAAAGTTTTTTTTTTTTAAGATAACATTTTTGGACATTTTTAAGTAAAGGTTATAACCATTATGACCATCCGGTCATAATGGTTATGACCAATTTTTTTTTTTTTTTTATAAATCCAGTAAAAGTTTTTTTTTTTTTATTTAAGATAACATTTTTGGTCAGTTTTAAGTAAAAGTCATAACCATTATGATCATCCGGTCATAATGGTTATGACCAATTTTTTTTTTTTTTTTATAAATCCAGCAAAAGTTTTTTTTTTTTTTTAAGATAACATTTTTGGACATTTTTAAGTATATGTTATAATCATTATGACCATCCGGTCATAATGGTTATGACCAATTTTTTTTTTTTTTTTTTTATAAATCCAGCAAAAGTTTTTTTTTTTTTTTTTTTTTTAGATAACATTTTTGGTCAGTTTTAAGTAAAGATCAAACCATTATGACCATCCGGTCATAATTGTTATGACCAATTTTTTTTCTTTTTAATAAATCCAGCAAAAGTTTTTTTTTTTTTTTTTTAGTTAACATTTTTGGTCAGTTTTAACTAAAGGTCATAACCATTATGACCATCCGGTCATAATGGTTATGACCTTTTTTTTTTATTTTTATTTTTTTAAAGATAACATTTTTGGCCATTTTTAAACATAGGTCATAACGGTTATGACCGGGTGGTCATAATAGTTATGACCTTTACTCAAAAATGGTCAAAAATGTTAGATTTAAAAAAAAAAAAAAACTTTCGATGGAAGTTTCTCTCTCTAAATGAAAGTTTCTCTCTCTAAATAGAAGTTTCTCTCTGTAGATGAAAATTTCTCTCTATTATATAAAGATTTGGGTTTCAAAATGGGTGGGGGGCTAGGCGGAAAAGTGAAAAAAGAAATAAGTTTCCGGTGGGTGGTGACTCTTTCTCTCTCTAGATTTCAGTTTTCTCTCTCTAAAACACTGTACATATTGGTTTGAAAAAGTTTTTTGGGCCATGCGAGGGAGAGAGATTTTGAGTGTGTAGGAGATGAGGGTAAACCTGTAATTTGATATACATTAAATGCTACTGGGTCCCACTTTAAGTGCTAATAATGAAGGGGAAAAAAAGTAGTATTATTTTTAATATTATTTATTTCACAAATGCTAAAAGTGAAATTAACCCATTAATAAAATAGGGTAGAGCAAAAAGGATGATTAATATACTAAAAAATTGTTTGTAAAAAGTAAGGTACTTTATTTATGTTTTATTTTTTTTGTCGATCAAAAGGGGATTATTGGTTTTATCTCATCCCTATTTTCTAAGTCTACATAAGAATATCGATAATTACTAATAAAATGAATAGGGTTTTAACTAATTCTAATCGAAAGGTTAGTCAATTTTATGCAAATCATCGTGAGTCTAATACTGCATAATACGATGGCCTATTGCATGTTACTATGATCTGGCAAGACCTTCTACACTAGGGTTGTAAAGTATTAAAAGGAGTAGGGACATCTTGGGAGGAGAAGAGTGATAGGTATCCTTACGAACACCACAATCCATTGGCAGTGTAAATGAATTTTTTTTTTAAACTACAAACTATCAATTTAATATTTTCGTCTTGCTGGAAACTATATTTTTAATATTAGAAATAATGGGATACATGTGAAATAAAAAGATTATATATATATATATATATGATTTTTTTGTACGAACATCTCCTAAGCTTCTTGAATTTGGTAATTTAATCCCTAAACTTTTTTTGCCGTAGAATTCAACCTCTCAAACTTACAATTCTTGACACTAAGGGTTCTTTTGCCCATGTGTAAAAAATTTTAGACAGTTTTTTACACGTGACAACACAAAAGAAATGCATTATTAGTCATTTTTACTTAATTTCAATACAAATTCATTTGATGCCCTCTTCCTTCGAGTTGGGTTAAGATCAACAGAGATGGTGCTGCTTTTGGTGGTCTAGATCTTATGAGTTTTGGTAGGGTTTTCGCACTTATAGAGGCCTTTTATCAAAAGTTGCTTTGCTATTCCTCTTGATGTTTGTTTTGGATTTGAGGCCAAGTTAGTAGGGACACTTCATGCCATTGATGTATTGTCGTTTCAATGGAAAAAGCTCATCTTACACGATTTCTCTTCTTGTCTCTTAGATCTCGCAAAGTTCCCAGGCATTGACATCTTGCAGCCCCTTGTTTTATTCCCTCGTTTGTTGTCGATGGTGTTTCTAGCTCATTATAGATTCTGTTGATTTATGTACTCCTTTGTTGTAGGTTGTTACATTGCGAACACATCTTTTTTCCTTTCTTAGATTTTTCCTATCGGTTTTACTAACAAGAATTTTAATGAGATCTATAATGCATAGTTTAAACAATGTTTCCTGCCTTGGTTTTTGTTTTTGCATTACTTCTGAACTCGATTTTTCATTTTAGTTTCATTCACCCTCGATTTTTTTTTTCGATGGGTTGTTATGCATTGTGGCTGGTATTGACTTTTTGTAATTTTTTTTATTTAGTTAATAATATTTTCATATTAGTAGGGTAGTGCTAACTACTAAATAGGTACTAACCAAGACAGGATGTCCCAGTGTATTCACTAATTCTCGTCATCAACAACCTCTATTAATAGAAAAAGTAAAAAAAAAAAAAAGGTTATTAAAGGAATGAAAATGATTACTCGAGATTATTTTCCAATTCGTCTGATTTTACTTTGCAATTTCTGTGGTTTATGTTTTTGGGAAAATCAATACAACAACAAAGTTTCTACATGGACATAGAGGCCGGGAAAAGTCTATCCAAGAAAGTATACATACCCCCTCCTAATAGAAGAGCACCACTGCAAAAAGTCAAAAAAGAAATAATAATGAAAAAAACGAGCTTAGGACTCTGAAAAATGAGTAACGCAGTAGAGAAAAACACATTCTAGTTGCTTCAATATGTATTATTCATTTAATCACTACTAGGGACTGGTCAGAAAGTGGATTAGTGACTAAAAGATATGCAAATGTAAGTCGAATGACAATATCGAATAATTACAATAGAGTGATGAAGTTACCTTACTGGGTTGATCCATGCGAGAACTTACGAAATGAAAGTAGACTCTGCACAATTATCGGATCAAATTTTGCTCACAGGAAACTTTGATAAAATAATGATGCATATATATATATACACACATGCACACTTTTACTCACTAGATTATATTTTTGGATTGACTGTTGCTCCATGAACTTTTAACTTTAATAAATTACTACCTGAATTTTATGAAGTGTTGCGAAGATCCCCCCAAGACTATGATAGCAATTGATATTTAGACGCAGTATACTAATGCGTATGTGATGGATTTGCTCTGTCTATCATATAAAATTCTGTCTCTTTACCTTTCAAATGAGCTCACAGAATGTGCAGGAAGGTGCTTCCGTCTAAATTTCATCAACTATCAATGATTTGAGGGCACTCCACAACATGAAATTCCGGAGGTAATTTTGCAAAAAGGCAAAGTTCAGAGGGCAACTTACCAATCAATAGAAGTTTAGGGGGCAAAAGTGCCAAATGCTCCTAATTCCCTTTAGTACATCAAATTAGGAAAAGAATATCAGTTTATTGCAACTAGATTTGCATCCCTAAACCGACATTCCAATCATTGTTTAATTCAAATTCTATGCGTATATTGGTAAGGGCCTACTGCAAGCATTAGCAATCAATCATGACATCCAAGTCAAGAAGTGCTCGAAATCTATAGCTTGTTTTCCGTTTTAGCAATGTGATAGAGTTGATGTCAGGCTAATGAAATACTATATACCTGTAGTGCTCCAGCAAACGAAGCAGCAAGGAGCAGCGGAGCAATATACCTAGTCGTGTAGGTCAAGAGGAGGCTTCCGCTATAACTGGATCCTGTTACGGAAGCATTAGTACTTGTAACCTAACTAGAAATAAATTCGTTGTTCATTTGTTTTTCTTTTTCTGTTCAGTTGCATCAATGCACTTAAATATCTCCAAGATATGTGTCACAGTGCTCCTTAAAAGCCTAGAAAATGATTCATTGAAGTAAAAAATCAAGGAAATTTTTTTTCCACTTTATACATTTAAAGTACCTTGGAAGTAGCTACATGTCCTAACAGGGTCGCAAGCACTGGTGTACTGTATGGCGAGGCAGCTAAAGCGAATGAAAGCCCAGCTAGATAAGCTTGCAAAACCATGGGGCGCTACTTTCAGGGCACTGATCACTACTGATTACAGTGAAAGTTACCAAAACCAAGCTATATATAATACCAATACTACCATTTGTATGTGGCCACCAAAGGCTTCGAGCATAATAACTACACTCAACAATATTAGGGATACAAGCTCTAATCCTAAATTTTTTTAAATATCAACTTACGTGTCATATTTTTATTAGTAGATACAATCAATTAATGAGTTTATATTTTAAATACCTATCAATTAAAAAAAAACGATAACTCACATGCAATATAAGTTGGTAAGTTAGGATTAGAGGTGACGTCCATAAGACGACGAGATTTTCTCTCTCTTTATCCCTCTTTTGAGTGTGTTAGGATCGTTTGCTTGTCTTCTCTCTTTGGGCCAAATTCTAGGTTTGCTCTCGGCTGGCTTCCATATTCTTGGCCCTAAAGAGAAGCCTTGGACAATTAAGTAAAGGCCTAGGCGGCGGGTAATGCTTCATGGTTAGTCCTGCGTTGGAGGTGGTGCCGCGATGCTACTCACGGGTGCATAACTTAGAGCAAATCTATTGCATTTGAGCCTTGATGGTGGGTCTCGTGGAGCAATGGTAGGGGGGTGATTGCCTCGCTCAATTTTTTACCGGGATGTGGAAGGTGGCTCTTTGGTACTAACGTGGTGGCATATTATTGACGATGACTCTGTTTCATCATGACTTTGCTTCTCCAAGTCCCTTTGGTGACATTAGCCGACTCTACCCTAATGGTCTAACTGTGTTGCAGGATTTGTGTCTCTTTTTGGTGGTTGTTTACTTTTATAAAGGCAGTGTTATTTTCTCAAACTATGTGTAGTCAAACTATTTTTTTGTTCCATTTGGTCCCCAAATTTCATAATGTAACAAAGTATACCCGATCGACCAAGAAGTCCCACTTTGGGCTCATCTGTCATAAAATTGTTTAAAATTCTCAACCATTTGACTCTCACATGCCTGGTTAATCAAGGGTTTCTGAAGATAAAATCATGCTCTAAAAAATAAGTATAAATAAAATTTTAATCCAAATGTTTGGCTAGCCAACGAGCTCGTGGAGAGAGAGCACAAATCAAATAAGTCACAAATTTCACTTTTAAACTTATTATTAGGCGTGATTTTTCTTTTATATATATATATATATATATATATTAAAAATACCCTTTCATTAACCAATCAAAATGGATGATATAGTTGACTCTAGAGTTCAAACGAGAAACTCTTGATTGCATTTCTAGGGTCTACGAGCCAAAATGGGACAAAGCACATATCTCATAGATTGAGGACTAAAGCTAAAATTAACCCTATTTCCAGGGTCTACAATGTAAATACTAAATCTTTGCAATAATTGTAAACTGTTAATTATAGACTCACACGTGTTTGGGGCCAAGTATTAGCGGGTTAACAACCCCAACTTACACCACTAAACAAAGAAAGATCTCTTAACAGCATTGCCTTAATTTACAAAAAAAAAATGAAAAGTAAGTCATTAAAAATAGATAGTTGAGCATGGCCTGAGGAGTAGTTGTGACCAAACCTCGTAAAAATTGCCTATGTTCTTTAATTTATTACACTTTCAGTAATTTAATTTAATTGACAATTTAATTACATTCGGTAATTTAATAAAAATGGATCTATTAGTCCCATTACAAGAACTAACCATATGTCAAATATAAACGTGTTCATTAAGCTCGGTAAGTTAATAAAAACGGATTTAATAGTCTCATTGCAAGAACTAACCATATGTCAAATATTAGCGTATACATTAAGCTTAGTCATTACAAGAACTAACCACATGTCAAATTTAAATGTGTTCATTAAGCTCGGTAAGTTAATAAAAACGGATTAAATAGTATCATTACAAGAACTAACCATATGTCAAATATAAACGTGTTCATTAAGTTCTAATAAAAAAACAAGCCAGGCTTTTTGAACTGCCAAAACTATCAGATGCAATTTTCAGATTTGAAACTACCAAGAGCAACAAAACGGAAACTCACAACAAAGCCAGTGGCGTGCTGCGGTAGCTTTTCAACGATCAATTCTTCTCAAAAAAAGTTCAAGAACTCCAAACCATCAGCCACAAGTGCCAGTTCCATTCTTCTTTCCTATCCTAAAATGACGAGTTTGAAATGGTATACAAAAAGATGAGAAAGGAGTGAGAATCATAAGCGACGAGGCTGGGTTCTCGTCCTTCCAAGCACAAGAGGATAAGTCTCTTCCATGAGTCGTAACTTCCCGCACCTGAATCATCAACAGTAAAATATGTAACATCTCATTAGCAGGGATAATTGAAGAAAGTTTCAGAGTAAACTATTGCTTAACTTACACTGCAAACAACATAAATCAGGATCAAACTCAGAGATAAATCAATGCATATCTTATCAACCAAAAAAATGAAAGAAAATTCTGATTACAGATTTAAACTCCAAAATTGCATAGGCTCTGTTTTTTCCCCCCCTCTATTGGTAATCTCACGTCAGCAAAGATATCCCGAAGGTGACGAGGACAAAATATATCCACTAAATAATTATATCTTTGCATTAGTATGTCTATCAAACATAGTCTTGAAGCAATGCTTGGATATACAGCAAATAAAAATGGCAGAGGAAGATTAAAACTTAAAAAATCAAAGAAGAAAGAGGCAGACCAGCTTCCAGAAGTCATACTAGATGAATGTCAAAGAAAAGAAAAAACCACATGAAGTACTAGGTAAGAAAGCAAACGTAAAGTGGCGATTAACAATTAGAATCAGAAATCTCATCCATACCTTGAATTGATATTGAGTACCTCAACATTAGTTGCCATAGCAATATCCTTCAAAGAAATGAAGCTTGGAGTATAAGCAATGGCATTAAATTTCGACTTAATACCAATAAACTTAAGCTGCTTGAATCGTAGGCCTCTTAATTCGTCATAGTAAATCAAATCATTAAGATGAGGCTCGAACATCAACAAAGCTCCATTGTTTAAGTAACTTATTGGTTGACAACGGAAACAAGAAGGTGGCCCTAGATCACTTGCATAATCAATGGAGAACAATCTAGTCCAAGACTCGGAGTTGCCATAATCTTTCATCACCCATATATCAATGTGACCATAAGCATCCGTATGATAGAAACAAAGAGAACCTCCTAAAACTCCCATCTTCAAATACGCTCCTGGCAGATGAGGTGGTGATGGAATAGAGAAGGAGTGGAACTGCTCCTCTTCCAAGTCGAAAGAGCCTAAATATTTTAAACCATCCTTCCCATAAATCCAATGAAGAGCTCCATTGAGATAGACAGGGTTGCGTTTGACGTACAGATTAAATGCCGAGATTTCAACACTTCTCCAGGAATCTGTCCCAATTGTATGTATCTCAGCCATGCTACCACCAAGTCTCCTTAAAATGCCTGTAGCAGGGTCCTTTGTCAGACGAATAAACATCCTAATAACCTTGTACTGATTTTTCTTCGGATTGAAACCCAACCCAACACTAAAATATATGGTGTTATTCTTTTGTTAGAGGACTTTGGGAGATATATAAACTCCCCTAGGATTGGGTTGCAAACAACAGGGTCTTCATATGCCATTGCACCAATCAAGCAAAGCAAGCCATTACAAGAATTCTCAATAAAATACTTGTGAGCCAACACTGACTTCAACCCAATTAAGTGCTTCCTATTCCGGTTGTTCTTTACGCCAAAGATCGCATTCATCTCATCACCGGCATGACTTAACATAACTTGGGCATTCCTCACCGGCATCTTCAATTTGGCTTTCGCTTTTATGTTGAGGTGACAACGATTACACTTCTCCTCAACAGATCCGCACCAGCAGTATCCCGTGTCAAAACTGCAACCACCTTCAGGCTCCAACAAATACAGGGCTCTAGAAATTCGGCAATAACTCGTGTCTTGAACCAAAAGACAGGTCTTTGCTTGTTCAAAGTGCAGCTTAGCAAATTGAGGGTCCGAAATGAGAGCGTACCAAGATTTGCACACACATTTGCACAAGGCAATGCTCTTCGTACATAGTTTCAGTAGAATATCGACAAAGACGGTCATTGGAAGATCACTTATGGAGGGACCATCAGTGTTGTTGATCTCGGTTCCACAAACTGTTGGCTTTCTTTTTATTTTCATGGCCATTTCTGTAACCTGTGTATGTATGTATTTAATTCGATTCAGACACTTGTCAAGGAGAAAGAAATAGAAATAGAAATACACAAACGAATTTTGATTCAAAGACCAAGAAGAATACATAAAACACGCATGAAAATTGAAAGAGGAAATAAACCAGAAAAAATGACTAATAAATACCTCGAGAGAAATTATTGCCATAAGAAAGCAATGCAGAATTCTAATCAAATTGTAATTACAAAAGCCACCAGGAAAACAGAAACATTCATAAACATATACAAACTCTTCATCCAAAATATAAACACACTCACACACACACACGCACACGGACACACACAAAAACAAAAAACAAGAAACGAAAAACAAAACAAAACAAAAACAAAAACAAAAACGAAAATAGACAAATGATTAAGTAAACACTGAAAAAGATAATCTCTTCAAAAACCCATATCAGGGAATCAGAAATATGCATGACCATAGAAAGGAAAAAAATAAAAAGGAAAAAATAAAAAAGAAAAAACCCAGTGAAACAGAAATATAAAAATCCAAACGGAAATGAAAATATAAATGGAAAATACATCAGAAAAAGAGACTGTTAAAAATGCATAGTTGATTTCTTCCAGTTCAAAAGGCAAATTTCAGACGAACAAAAGAAAGAACAGGGATTTACCTCTGGACCAAGTTGGATTCTTTTGGGGTTTGCTTTGCTTTTACGTCTTCCCTGAAAATAAAAACTAACAATTATTCAAACTTCTCCCTAATTATTAAAAGAAATAAAACATAAAAAACAAAAACCCACCTCCTCTTCCGATGTACTTAGTGCTCAAGTCAATAGTCGAGCATAAGTTGTTCTTTCCCGACAAAAAAATATTAAAATAAAAGAAATAAAAGAGAGAGGAAAAACCCTTTGCTATGTCTCTTTGGTTGCCCAAGCAAATTATAAATAAATGGAATATATATATTATATATATATAAATATAGATGTAGCATATTGGTACCTGTATTAGACATTTTATAATTTGATACCTTAATGTTGGAGAAATTTCTTTGAGGTATCAATTATTTTGAAAATATCATTAATTTAGGTACCTTGAGTCTCTTTCTGAAGACATAAATGATGCCCTTTTAAATTTTTTTTTTTTTAAAACAGAGAACATATATATTTAAACATGGTAAATAAACTTATAAATGAATGGATTTTTTTATTCTTGTAGATTTTGTTTAGTTAATTTTTTAAATTGAAATAGTAGAATTGTCATTTTTGTTTCAAAAAGATGTTCGAGATAGAGTAGTTACTATTTTCTCAAATAATAAGTACTTTAATGTGATTTTTCAAACATTAAGGTACCAAAATAAAATAAAAAATGTTAAACTACAGGGTACTACAGCGACCCCATGTTTCATTATCTGTGGTGGTGCCCTATTTGGCTAAGTGACTCGATCAATTATGCAATATTTTTTTGGGAGAATGATCAATTATATGATTTAATTGAGATAAATGGGTAGAAATTAATAAAATAGGGTAGAGCAAAATGGATGATTAATATACTAAAAATTATTTGTAACAAGTAAGGTACTTGATTTATGTTTTATTTTTTTGTCGATCAAGAGGGGATTATTGGTTTCATCTCATCACCATTTTCTAAGACTACATAAGAATATCGATAATTACTAATAAAATGAATAGGGTTTTAACTAATTCTACTCGAAAGGTTAGTCAATTTTATGTAAATCATCGTGGGTTTAATACTGCATAATACAATGGCCTATTGATACTATGATCTGGCAAGACCTTCTACACTAGGGTTGTAAAGTATTAAAAGGAGTAGGGACATCTTGGGAGAAGAAGAGTGATAGGTATCCTTACGCACATTTCAATCCATTGGTGGTGTAAATGATTCTTTTTTTTTTTCACTACAAACTATCAATTTAATATTTCGTCTTGCTTGAAACTATATTTTTAATATTAGAAATAATGGGATACATGTGAAATAAAGATTATATATATATATATATATGATTTTTATGTACGAACATCTCCTAAGTTTCTTGAATTTGATAATTTAATCCCTAAACTTTTTTTATCGTGGAATTCATCCTCTCAAACTTACAATTCTTGACACTATGGGTCCTTTTGCCCATGTGTAAAAAATTTTAGACAGTTTTTTGCACGTGACAACACAAAAGAAATGCATTGTTAGTCATTTTTACTTAATTTCAATATAAATTCATTTGATATCCTCTTCCTTCGAGTTGGGTTAAGATCAACACTGATGGTGCTGCTTTTGGTAATCTAGATCTTATGAGTTTTGGTAGGGTTTTCGCACTTATAGAGGCTTTTTATCAAATGTTGCTTTGCTATTCCTCTTGATGTTTGTTTTGGATTTGAGGCCAAGTTAGTAGGGACACTTCATGCCATTGATGTATTGTCGTTTCAATGGAAAAAGCTGTGGCCGGAGAGCGATTCATCTTACATGATTTCTCTTCTTGTCTCTTAGATCTCGTAAAGTTCCCTGGCATTGACATCTTGCAGCCTCTTGTTTTATTCCCTCGTTTGTTGTCGATGATGTTTCTAGTTCATTACAGATTTTGTTGATTTATGTACTCCTTTGTTGTGAGGTTGTTCCATTGCGAACACATCTTTTTTCTTTCTTAGATTTTTCCCATCAGTTTTACTAACAAGAATTTTAATGAGACATATAATGCGTAGTTTAAACTATGTTTCCTGCCTTAGTTTTTGTTTTGCATTACTTCCTCACTCGATTTTTCATTTTAGTTTCATTCACCCTCGATTTTTTTTTTCGATGGGTGGTTATGCATTATGGCTAGTATTGACTTTTTGTAATTTTTTTTAATTTAGTTAATAATATTTTCGTATTAGTAGGGTGGTGCTAACTACTAAGTAGGTACTGACCTAAACAGGATGTCCTAGTGTATTCACTAATTCTCGTCCTCAACCACCTTTATTAATAGAAAAAGGAAAAAAAAAGGCTATTAAAGGAATGAAAATGATTACTCGAGATTATATTCCAATTCGCCTGATTTTACTTTGGAATTTCTATGGTTTATGTTTTTGGGAAAATCAATACAACAACAAAGTTTCTACATGGACATAGAGGCCGGGAAAAGTCTATCCAAGAAAGTATACACACCCCCTCTAATAGAAGAGCACCACTGCAAAAAGTCAAAAAGAAATAATAATGAAAAAAAGAGCTTAGGACTCTGAAAAATGAGTAACGCAGCAGAGAAAACACATTCTAGTTGCTTCAATATGTATTATTCATTCAATCACTACTAGGGACTGGTCAGAAATGGATTAGTGACTAAAGATATGCAAATGTAAGTCGAATGACAATATCGAATAATTACAATAGAGTGATGAAGTTACCTTACTGGGTTGATCCAAGCTGAGAACTTGCAAAACGAAAGTAGACTCTGCATAATTATCGGATCAAATTTTGCTCAAAGGAAACTTTGATAAATAATGATGCATATATATATATATATATATATATATATACATGCACACTTTTACCCGCTAGATTATATTTTTAGATTGACCGTTACTCCATAAACTTTTAACTTTGATAAATTACTACCTGAATTTTATGAAGTGTTGCAAAGATCCCCCAAGACTATGATACACTACTACAAAATGAAGATTCCACGACGGTTAAAAACCGTCATGGTAAAATTTCCACGACGGTTTTCTAACCATCATGGAATCCACAGTCGTGGAATCTTTTAAGATTCCACGACGGTTTTTTAACCATCGTGTAATGCGAAAAATAAAAACTGTAGTTTGGATATTGCAGAACATACCACGACAGTTTTTTATAAAACGTCGTGGTAAGTGTATCAACCCACGACGGTTTCACAATGAAACCATCGTGATTGATAGGGAAACCACGACGGTTTCCATCTAAAACCGTCGTGGTTTCCCCGAGAAACCACGACGGTTTTCTGTGAAACCGTCGTGGTTCACGGGGAAACCACGATGGTTTCCGTAGAAACCATCGTGGTTTCCCATGAAACCATGACGGTTTTCGTTGAAACCGTCGTGGTTTCACGCTAAACCACGACGGTTCAACGGGAAACTGCGTGGTTTATTGTGAAAAAAAAAATTTTGTGAAAAAAAAACCATTGTTTTTTTTTTTCAGTGCGTTTCTTTATTCACGAGTGGCAAATCCCGTGTTTTAATATGATATTATTAAACATGCAATAATATTTCCTTAAATAATCTATGATTACATATATTATATAATTTACAACAATCAATTTAACAGAGTAAAATGTTATTTATTTATTGTTTGTAGTCAATATTGTATAACCGCATGACAAATGAAGCCACTCCTGCTAACCAAGATATGTCAGCATCAGATAAAATCCTTCTTTTGAAACACGGCTAATCCATCAACAGATAAAGTTATTTCGCGCATGAAAGCTAACACAAAATAACCGATTCAACATAACCTTCTTGTACTGGACATGAACAGTATAATAACGTTTAATTGGCAGTTGCGTGTTGTTTTATTCCTCTTCCCAAACAATTTCCAATCGTTAAGTGCCTAACAAGTTGACACATTGAAAACAATTACAACAACAATCATTTTATCTCTAAGCAGATATATATATGAACATCAAAGAATACTTACGTCGTAATTAGGTCTTTAAATCATCACACCGCGGTTCGTTTGCTAAATGATTAAAATACATGACGAGTCATCCCACGGATCAATAATGCAAGATCCAATGTTGGCCGCTGTTATATGGCATTAGAACCGCTTTCCTTTTGGTGCATTTCTTAATATCCTACGATATATTCGGCCTTCTTCGAACATAGGCAACACGATCTACATTTCGTTGAACTGGTGAGACAAGGACTGGAGAATAAACTCGAA
>CM046374.1:17703837-17766339 GCA_025413025.1 Ficus hispida
AGTGTGATGTTGAACATATAATTGATGTTCTAAGTATTTTTTTTACTAAAAAGAGATATTAATGTCGTCTAAGGATGTATTCAAAATTCTATAAAAACTCTAAGAATTTCAAAATATCTTGTTGTAGAGGAATGATGTCTTAATATCATGTATCCTCTATCACTTATTTTTCATTTTCAGAAAATTCAAATTTTAAAAACCATAACTTTATCTTTTTAAGTTCAAATAAGATGATTCTTTTTATTTCAAATTGCATAGAATTCGAAACAAGATCCATATGTTAATTTTCTAATACATTTTAAATTTTTATACTTTTTCACTCAAACAATTCATTTTCACAAAACGCATATTTTCAAATTCAGTCATCTTTAACCTTCGAAACACCATCTTGACATATAATTTGCCATACAAAATAAATAGAAAAAAATATAAACCAACAATAAACACTAAAGGATAACTTCTAGCAAAAAAACACAAAAACGATTAGACTTTAAAAAAATAAAAAAAAAAATAATAATAATATAATAATAATAATAATAGCATTTTATCATTGAAGTAATAGTAAGCTTTTAAAATATTTTAAGTCTTCAAAATAGTAAATTTATTTAGTAGATAAAAATCTTACTAGTAAACAGTAAATTTTTCGGTAAATAATTATTTTAGGAAGTAAATTATTTATTTGTAAATTGTTATTTTCTCCTATTTAGTACAAAAGTTTTTAAAATATACTGACTTCAACTTTTTTTAATATAATTACTTTAAGACTTCTTTCTCCTTAAAAAATACAATGAACTCAACATGCAAACCAACAAAGGTCAATAACTCCATAAAAGACGAGCAGCAAAACATGAAACTGCAATTCCTAAAACCTCCTAAAATGGGTTAAACAGGAAAGAGATATAAAAATGGGTTAAACGTCCTAAAACCTCCTAAAATCATATTTTTATTGCTGTATATTCTTAATGTGTTTTATGAACTCAACATGCAATTCCTAAAAACTCCTAAAACCATCTATGGTATATGTATGTTGATGCAATGATATATTTATTGGAAAAAATTTTTTTTGAAGAGTAATATTTTCCTACTTTGGATTAAAATCGTGGAACTTATCCATCCTAACTCCGTCATTTGGTATCGCCGCATCCCCCGTCATTCTAATTGTTTGGCTGATTGTATTGCTCGTAGTCGTAGTGTGTTAGGTTTTGGCCTTGTGAATGATTCTATTTTCTTTCATGACTCTTATGTTGAGGAAGTGGATCCCTCTGTGACCACTGCTTTATAGCCTTTTCTGCTTCAATAAAGTCTTCTTTCCAGACACACTTTTAATACAAACATAAACTTGTATCGTCTTACTAAAAGTGGTGCTAGCAAACTGCTGGACCGAAAAACTTTACTACAAAATAATTTAAGTCTTTCTAAAGCGGAATAAATGCAGCAATATCCGCAGCCTGTACTCGCACATGTCTACCGCTGCACGAAGTCTGTCGGACCAACTACATAGGTCTCTTTGCAGCGTTAGCTAAGGAACTAGGTGAGCTTTCGCTTAGTAATAAGTCCAAACATATCTTACAAAACACATTAAGAATATACAGCAATAAAATATGCGAAAATTCTTGTTATTCTTTAGTATGGATATCTTATACTGATCGATGGGCCCAAGTGTTCGTACTAGTGCGCGTGATCAAACAGAGAGAATTGGAGGAGCTACCCACGCAGACCGCTCTCAGCCTTTGACCATTGGTCTTAATGATCTATCCTTGGTGGAGATCCTGATCCTCACCTAGTGGAGGTTGTACAAAACTCAATTAATTAATGTTTAGACCAAATTACAATTTTCTCCCCGAACTTTAGGTATTTTATAAAATGTCTCCTGAACCTCAATTTATAAGCTTATTTCCCCTGAACTTTAGAAAAGTTCACGAATTTCCTCCTCGATTAAATTTTTTACTAAAAAATACACAATATACTCATTCGAATTATGAGTTACGGATATTAAATGAGAAACGCTTATAATTGAGTTAAAAAAGTAAAGGCCGATTGTCATTTTTCCCATAATCCTCTGTTATATGCAACTTCATAATTTAATACTTAATAAAGGTAACGGGTGCCTGAATACTGTCAATGTGTGCATTACATAATTTTATACATAATACCTCAACTCATATTTTCAACGAGTGTTATGTGCATTCTTTCATCAAAAATTTAATTGACGGGAAAAATTTACAAACTTTTTCAAAGTTTAGGAAGAAAGAATGTTACAAATAATTGAAATTCGGGGTTCATTTTGTTACAAAACCTAAAGTTTGGGATAAACGGTGTAATTTATCCTTAGTTTTTTCTCAATTGTCTTAACCTGGTTACCATGGGCTTAAATCAGTGAAATGTTTACATGACATGACACAGTCTTAAAAATATCTTGAAAACTTAAATTCATATTATAGGTGAGCTTCGAATTTACTTCAATCCAATTTGGGGCCCTCAATTTACAATGAACTTAATTTACATATTATATCTTTCCTAAGAATATATCTGTGAAAAGTATAAGCCTAGTACGCTTTCTGGATCTTACAAATTTTTGTTCCTCAATTTCCTCTCAATTTTACTCGCCTTGAAATTAGTTAACTTTTGTTACTTAAACAATTAATTGTTACATTAATTATAATTATGGATTAATTACCTTACTACTAATTATATGTGAAATATTGGTTGTCAGCCTAGTTGTGCAATCGTGAAGTTCAGAAAGTAGTGATGTTTTATGATACAAGTAGGTGCAAAAAAATACTATCCGTAACTCTAACTCAAGTTTGGGGTCTTTAGTTCATTCAAGTCTTAATTTTTGCTTTAAAAAATCTCTGCTCTCCCTCTTTTGATAATCAAGAAATAGCTTCGTCATATATTTGAACTAAAAATCTTGGCATTGATCTCAAACTTCAAATCATTTGCATTTGACCCCAATCGGAAGAAATGTTGAATTTTTTACGATATTCTTACATTATGTGATCCGCAGGTTACATTCAATTAATGGTGACCGAGTATCAGTAAATTAAGCTCTCTCTCTTTATTATAAACCAAAGATAACCATCGCATAAGTGAGAGAGTTTTGTTCTTATAGGTCCATTTCAAGCAAGACCTAAACTGCTTTCAATTCATCTACAAAGACACATTCAAAAAACCGATAAAAAAAATTTAAGGAATATTTTTATAAATGTCCTCTGAATTATACACCCTTTTTCATTTTGCCCCCTGATTTTGTAAAACCGTTCAAAACGTCCATGTTTTATACAAAACCAGTCAAAACTCCCCATTCCGTTTGCTTCCATCTATAAAATTAAATATTAGTTTGGTTAAACTTAATGCCCCCCAAGCAATACACCCTTTTTCGTTTTGCCTCTGATTTTGCAAAACCATTTAGAATGCTCATTGTTAAATACAAAACTAGTCAAAATCTTTATTCCGTCTATAAAGTTGAATTTTTTGCTGATGTGGCACGTCATTAAAAGTTAATAATAGGTATCTTGAAATAAAACCCTAATTATTAAACTAAAATATTAATGAAAACCAATTATTTTTCATATTAATTCAAACAAAGTATCAAAGTATCAAAATTGGTGAAAACCTTAAATTGATGGAGTGAGTTTGGAGGGCTGGGAGTTGTCGTGGGTGTGATGTCGACCGGGGTGGTGATGCTGTTGTAGAAGGTGTGTTTGAGGTGTTGACTTGATGGGCTTTGACTACTTAGGTTTCTTAACAAGTAGTTGGAATATATCAATGGCGAAAATTAACAATTAATTGATGGATGGCTTAGTCTAAGTTTTTTATAGTTCTTTTACAATAAAATAAATTAGATTTGAATAAAGATAATAGTTTTTCTTCTTTTTTTTTTTAATTTTTACAAGTTGGGGCATTTGCAATGGTTTTACAAAATTGGGGACAAAATAATAATGGCTTATGGCTCAGGGGCATTTTTAACTAATCCTAATCTTCAAGGATATACCACATCAAAAATAAAAACAAGAAACATTTCAAGATTAGTACAAGATATCCTTATTCAACGCATTCTTATGTATTGTTATACTAGTTTTTAGGTACGTGCTTCACATGTGTAGATTTAATGTGTTGAATTTTTAATATATATATATATATATATATAAATGCTAATTTTTTTAAAGAATTATTAGGTGTTCCATTTGTTTATTTTTTTTTAAATCAATATCTTTTCTTAATTTATTTATTGTCTCCCAAAGAGTTTAACAAAATTATGTAACCAACGATTAAATAGAACATAATAAGTTGAAGAATTGTAAGAAAAAATTTGTTAAGATATATTTGAAAAAGAAAATTACATATAGGGACAAATTGAAAATATGAAAAGTATTTTAAATAAACTTTTAGGTAGAAAAAGTAAAAACAAAAAAATACAACAAAGAAAGAGGTAAGCAACTCAACCAAAAAAAAAAAAGTGCAAAAAAGACAAAATAGAGAGACCAAATTTTAAAGTAGTGTTAGAAAGACAACTCTCTTACATAATAAAGTTATAGATAGATTATAGATATGGATTATAGAATATAAATACAAATTACTTCTAAAGGGATCTTAAATGACCAGAAATGGAATAATACTAATTTCTCGGGAAGAGAGGTATGAAACCACGCTTTGAACCTACCTCATCCATTATTGGTTTTGGTTCCGATAACCAAAGCAATGTAGGCATGCGATACTACAGAAGACGAAGAGCTTCTTTCTACACCTTCCCTTGCTTTTGCCTCTTATAAAAGGAAGGGCAAATTTGCGAAGAAAATTAAGCTACCATTTATATACCAACATAATTGCCGACTTTGTTTTGTGGCAATGAAGAAAGAAACTCGGTCTGAGAATGTCCCATGGCATGGCATCCTCGCCAAAAATGTCGGCGAGGCAATCGACCGGTTCGTTAACGACGAGGAAACCCGGTCCAAAGTCGCCAAGAAGGTTGCACCAGAGTTGCTCAAGTTTATCCCAGGTTATAATTTTGTCCACTTTTACTATTTTATCATGCCTAAAATATTTCAAGCTTATTATTATTCTTATTATTATTATTATTATTATTTTAATATAAGAGTATTCGAACTCTACACTTTGTGTTATTTTATTTTTAATTTTGTAGGTGGGGGTTTAGCTTATGGCCTCATAACTGGAACATCACTACTACTAGATGATGTGAACAAGTCCGATGATCTTTCTAAGTATGTGAAGGCATTGAATGCAAAATTGGACAGGTTGGAGAGCGAAGTCCGAGAGTTGAAGAGATTGTACGAGAAGCAACATGAGCAAAAACAAAAACGTAGTTGTTCTGTAATAAATTGGTGGATTTTGTTGTTTGCATTTCCCTTTTTAGGTGTTTTTTATACCAGCTTTTTATGGTATTCCAATTAGGTTTCGGAATTTGTCTTGGATTATGGAGTCGTATGTGCTTTGCTCTTAACAGTTCTTTTGTCTGATTTAGTGTTATTTTTTTTGAGTTATTTTCTGGGCTTCATCACTAATTTCTACGGAGGAATTAAATTATGTAGTGGTTTATATAAAACGAATTAAGCTCCCTGCGCATGCTTTTCTTTTTATTTTTATTTTTCTGTGTTTTTTTCATCATCATGATGTTTGATTTTCCTCGACTTTAATATCAATGTCATTTCTTCACTTTGATATTATTAAAAATAAAAAATAAAAAACTGAAGTGTATGAAGAAGAAAATAAGCAAAAAACTAAAAGGAAACAAATTAATTACTAACAAATCCGACAAAACCCAAAACAAAAAAAAAAAAAAAAAAAAAAAACCCCACACGTTTCAAGAGAGAGAGAGAATCACGTCCAGCTAAAATATATTTAAGCAGATGTTGAACAGTTGAAGCCACCTTGATATTCATCAGGTTTCATCTAGTTAATATCAAATTTATTGTTGAAGGATAGGTATTGTTTTACATTGCCCATACAACTTCGAACGGATCAAAATTACTCCTTAAACTTACTATTTAGACCGTCTTTGATTGAGTGTTAAATTGATGTGCCAATAATAAATTTTAGCATTTAGGTGAAAAAGTGCTCTCTAACAAAATGTTATTTTGATCACTAGTAAAAATTGTGGATTACACGACGGTTTTTTACCGTCGTGTAAAGATTACACGACGGTTCACGAACCGTCGTGTAATCTAGTGTCGTGGAAGATAAGACGACGGTCCAGTTACCGTCGTCGTATCTCAATGTTACACCATGCTTGGCGTCATCAAAAACCACATTACACGACGGTTCTTGACCAAACCGTCGTGTAATAAGGACATTACACGACGGTTCTTGGCCGAACCGTCGTGTAATAAGGACATTACACGACGGTTCTTGGCCGAACCGTCGTGTAATAAGGACATTACACGACGGTTCTTGGCCGAACCGTCGTGTAATATAGACATTACACGACGGTTCGGCAAGAACCGTCGTTTAATATGTTAAATGCGACAACTTTACACGACGGTTCTTGGCCGAACCGTCGTGTAATATAGACATTACACGACGGTTCGGCCAAGAACCGTCGTGTAATATAGACATTACA
Source organism: Ficus hispida (assembly GCA_025413025.1). NCBI lineage: Eukaryota > Viridiplantae > Streptophyta > Magnoliopsida > Rosales > Moraceae > Ficus > Ficus hispida. The sequence continues at coordinate 17,710,415 of CM046374.1, forward strand.
CGACGGTTCTTGGCCGAACCGTCGTGTAATCTCAAAATTACACGACGGTTCGGCCAAGAACCGTCGTGTAATGTCTATATTACACGACGGTTCTTGGCCGAACCGTCGTGTAAAGTTGTCGCATGTTACATATTAAACGACGGTTCGGCCAAGAACCGTCGTGTAATGTATGCGTACTTAAGTATATTACACGACGGTTCGATATATAACCGTCGTTTAATGTATACATTACACGACGGTTCTTTATCGAACCGTCGTGTAATATACAGATTACACGACGGTTTTTGTCGAACCGTCGTGTAATGTTTCGGCCGGAATTATTTTGGTTTTTTTGGTGATTTTCCGTGCTAGCCTAACCTGCATGTTATCCAATACACGATCCAAGAGAGTAACTTCAACTATCAAAATAAAAATACATACAAATTTTTACATTACAAGTTCACATATCATATTTAATGAATTGCATTACATGGCTAGCCATTCTCCCCTAATCAAATTCAAATCCTCAGAAGTATAAAATTCTTTACTTTCTAGTACTTCAATTCCATTCAACACTATATCCCTCATAAACCTAATATAAAATAACCACATTCACTACTTCCCTCTTGGAGAGGACAAGGACGGTCCGAGATTATAGTTTTATAATCTTGTCTCCTTCTAATCCCTTGACCGGCTATAATCTTCCAATCCGATAGGGCCCTAGCAAATTGGTAGAATTGAAATTAAGTAATTAAGATACATATATATAATAAATAAGAAGATTAAAAAATTTTTCGGATTAAAATTGACTTACACGCTGATTAGCTCCGTAAAATCGTCTCGTTTCTTCTCTCGAAGAGGATCAAAATAAAGGACGAAGTCCTCCCATGGGTCAATGACTCCCAACACCCAATGTCTCCCTCTGTTATGTGGCATAAGATAAATCCGGCCTTTTGGTCCGTCACGCAAAAAGCTGATAAGATTGTCTGCTCGGTCTCTCATGCCAGCATCTTCAGTATCTGTTCTCACCGGTGAGATTAAGGTTGGAGACACAAACGCAAACTTGTCAGCGAGGCCGTTACTCCTACATAGCTCCTCCAAATATCTGCATATAAGCATATCAGAATTGTTACTATACCTGAGATATAGAAGGATTTCCAGATTATAGAAATTTTAGAGATAGAATGTCGTACCTCATGTAGACTAATATACAATTTGCACTGATTTCTTGTAAATTTATGAACTCATAAATATCTTCAAAACTCAGAAAGACAGGCATTTCAAAAGTCATGATGGTGGATGGTATTGGGATCTCAATCTGATTACCGTCACGCATGATACTATGTGCATAAAAAGCCAAAGGCCTCATCGCCATGTTCATGTTGTTAAAGTCGAACAAAAGTTGTTGTTGTTGTTGTTGTTGTTGCACACCTTGTTGTACCTCCGTCCGAGAGTCGATGGTCTTATTTCGAAGCTTTTTTTGGCGTTTTGTTTTTCCAGCTGTTGGGTCAGGAACGTGACTAGGCCCTCGACTCGCCTTGTTCATACTCGTGTCGAGCTCGACTAATGTTTTAGGCCAAGCAACAAACCCATTAATGGCCTCCTCCACAGTTGTTGCCTCGTACGTCGGTATAGGTAATTGTGCTTTTTTTAATTTTGGCACACTGATTGACACGCGCACGTTCCCTTCCCCCAGTGGTATCCCATGCACCGTATCGGTTGGAAGGCTCTCCATCCATGCTCTTCCAAACGCGACAAGCAACTGTCCACCCTGCACTTCATCGAAAATATAGAGCTTACACTCCTTGCTTTCGACTGCCATGGGTGGCGGATCAGAAACTCCCCATGTTGTTTTTCTTGAGCAGAGCAACTAGCCTTAAAACTGTTGTGTTGGTCCACGGTTGGTACATTGGTGGGATCAACCGACGGCACCACATCTTTGCTCGCACATAGACCACGCACCAATGCCTTTAATTCTTCTATTTCACGTCTCATTGATTGTACTTCATAGTTTCTACTCGAACTTCGATCTAGGTTAAAGTACTGAGACGGCTTTACGAACTTCGATTGGCCACGGACACGCCCTTTGTGTTCGGGTCTAGATAATGCTTGCGCCAACACATCACTAGTGCCAACTGATTCGAAAGTGCCTTGGCTCTGCTGTGTGTTGTACTCCATCTACAAGATAATTAACATAACTCGTTTATGATTAAGGGTTGTAAGTACATATACTAGTGAGTAAAAATTTATTGGTAGTTTGTAAACTTACTATTAACTCGCTAACTTTTTGACATGCTGGATCTTTGAACTCTCCATCAGGGCCTATCTGTTGCTCAAGCCACAAACTATCTCTTTTTTCCCATTTCCCAGTCTTCTTAAACTGTAATTCAACATTGTTAGTATAAATGAGGACATAATGTTCTATAAATATCATATGATTTTGTATGCACACGTTAATTTTGACATACCTTTTCTTGGTCGAGCTTCCTATATCCGTCTCGGCCTCCTCTTGATGAGTATTCGTTGTTTGTCCTTATTCCGCTTCCACGATCCGATAGTTGTTGGAATTGTGATGATGTTCTATACTGAACGAATTTCACCCAATCCTCTTCTTCTATATTAGGGTAGAGTTCAATAACTTTTTGCGGCCGTGTCCAAACACTTTCTTCTGTTAAAGCTCCCTCGACAAACGTCTTGTATAGATCATGCCGGAAATTCCGTGCAGCTTCACCACATGATTTTATACACGAATGCCGAAAGCTTTCATCTACGGTGAAAGAAGTAATGGTTTCTTTCCAAACAATTTCTTTCAATCTGTCTAATTCACGAGATCTCCAATCCTGTATCCATATTGGAATGTGCTCTCGAGCGAGCACACCAATCCAACTCATCAATTCGTCACCGTGCTTTCCTTCGGGTTGTCCTTTCTCGTCAAACGTGACGGAAATTCGTTCACCCCTTTTCCTTGCCATGTGGACACGTTTCATTATAGTTGCCTTTCGCTTGCCATCAACATTGGGCTCCGACGGGTTCATCCTTCGTGCTCGTCCCTTTTTGGAATGTTCCATTGTATTCGTTTACCTATAGTTATTGGCAAAAAAGTGAAAATCAATAACAATTATGTCATACCAATATAATCGATTCATTTTAAATTTAATTAAGAATCACACAATACATTAACTTTTCACCCAAACGCAAAGGTGCAGAAACTTATTTAGTTGGAAATTCGTCCATAAAAAGGCTCTTTAACAACCTGAATTTTTTTAAAAAACCAACGGTCGCTAGGCACCCCCCGGGCGCCCAGGCACACCGAGAGGGCGCCTAGCGCCCCCACCGAGTGGGGCCAGGCGCCCCCATGGCCGCCCAGGCGGTAGGGTCCCCCACGGGCGCCAGGCGCCCCCACCGAGGGGGCACCAGGTACGCCCGAGGGGGCGCTAGGCGCCCCCACGGGCTCGCCGGTGCCCCCACGGGTGCCAGGCGTCCGTCGTTAAAAGTGACGGTCATAGGCCGTTTTGATGCATTATTTTTGTATTTTCATGCTAGAAGACTTCATGTAATCTTGCTATAGTTATGCTGTCAATATTGATCAAATTCTTTTCTCTTTTTCGAAAAGAAAAACTCATTATGGCATTCCGTCGAGCATGTTGTGTGCGAAAAATAAAACATGTTCATAAATGTGTGTAAAGTGTAAAAAGTAACGATCCACAATCATTTTTCTCTGCTACAAAGAGAAATATTAAAAACAAACACACTCATTTGCAACAAGAATTCTTTAACTCCTGAAAGAACCAAATGTGGTTTAGTTTATATACGAAGTCACCTTACTTTTCTCTGAAAAGACTAGTCACGCACGTACAATGCAAGAAGGAGGCGGCGGCGACAATGACGGCAATGGCGGATTGACCGGATTTTAAACGAGAAGTATCGGCGGGTTGGTGAAGTATGTGTGGGTACTTGGAAAAATTAGAGAGTGTTAAGAGAAAAATGTAGATGCGAGAGAAATTTTGAACAGAAATGAAGAGGAAAGTTGTATTTAAGTACTTGGTTTTCGCGCGGAATTTGAAAATGAAAAGTGAAAATTTTTAAAAATTTGAGCATTACACGACGGGTAAGAAAAAACCGTCGACTAAAAACCGTTCATTACATAGGCGCGCGCCCGCGCGGCGCGGGCACCGCATGAGACGCGCGGGCGCGCGCCTAGTTCGGCCTGACGAGTAGCAGGCGCGCGCCCGCGCGGCGTGGGCGCACGCATGAGACGCGCGGGCGCGCGCCTATCTCGGCCTTTTCCCGGTGAATACACGACGGTCCCGGAAGGGACCGTCGTGAAATCCACAAAGACCGGTGGATTTCACGACGGTCCATCCCGGAACCGTCGTGTATTCCCGGTGAATACACGACGGTCCCTTCCGGGACCGTCGTGAAATCCACCGGTCTTTGTAGATTTCACGACGGTCCCTTCCGGGACCGTCGTGTATTCACCGGGAAAAGGCCGAGATAGGCGCGCGCCCGCGCGTCTCATGCGGGCGGGCGCGCGCCTATCTCGGCCTGCTGCGTAAGAATACACGACGGTCCCTTCCGGGACCGTCGTGAAATCCACCAAGCCCGGCCAATTTCACGACGGTCCCGCAAGGGACCGTCGTGTATTCTCACGCAGCAGGGAATATAGGCTATCTCGGCATACACGACGGTCCCTTCCGGGACCGTCGTGAAATCACGGGAATACACGACGGTCCCTCCCGGGACCGTCGTGAAATCGACCAAGCCCGGTGGATTTCACGACGGTCCCTTCCGGGACCGTCGTGTATTCTAACGCAGCAGGCCGAGATAGGCGCGCGCCCGCGCCTCTCGTGCGGGCGCCCACGCCGCGCGGGCGCGCGCCTATATCGGCCTGCTGCGTGAGAATACACGACGGTCCCTTCCGGGACCGTCGTGAAATCCACCGATCTTGTGGATTTCACGACGGTCCCGGCAGGGACCGTCGTGTATTCACCGGGAAAAGGCCGAGATAGGCGCGCGCCCGCGCGTCTCGTGCGGGCGCCCATGCCGCGCGGGCGCGCGCCTATCTCGGCCTGCTGCGTGAGAATACAAGACGGTTCCTTCTGGGACCGTCGTGTATTCTCCATACCATTTACCCAAAATCTGAAACTTCTTTATCTAATAACCCTGTTTTATTTACCAAATTTTCACATATATATGTACTACTGTTGTGGCTTGGATCGAAATTAATAGTCACGGTATATATATATATAAAGCAATGAACATAACAAAATAAATATATAATACTATTAGGAATATAATATAAATAAAGTAATGTTTTGTACAAAATAAAGGGCATAATGTTCAAGTTTTTTTCTTTTTTCTTTTTGCTTGCTCAACACGGTCCATTCAATATCCGGTCGAACCAAGTGGGAAACATCATCATCGAGCACGTCAATCTCCTCAACCGGTGGCAATCCCTGTGTGAAAGGAGGAATGTCGGAGCAATCTTCCTCATCTTCTTGACCATGGAGAATTTTTTGCTGCATCGGTACTACTAGGAACAACTCTAAATTGCTGGGATCCGTTGTATAAAATACTTGGATTGCCTGTGATGCCATAATGAATGGATCATTTTTGTATCCCAATCGTCTAAAGTCCACTACTGTGATGCCATCACTGTCGGTCCATACATAATTATTGTCGGCCCATTTGCACTTAAATAGTGCTATATGTAACCCACAGTAATCGAGTTCCCAAATATCTTCAATAAACCCGAAGTAGTTCATAGTTCCATAAACTGGATTCTTGTCCTTTGCAGATGAAATATGCATTGACTTGGCTCGGATACTAACACCACTATTTTGAACAGGATGCTTCTCATCTCTTTCGCGAGTGTAGAATGTATAACCATTGACGAAGTATGATGTATAACGTATAACAACGGTCGACGGTCCTCTAGCGAGGTTCATTAACTCCTGTGAAAAGCTGTCATTCTGTAAGACATGTCTTCGGAGCCACTGACGAAACGTCCGATTATGTTCATCTACAAGCAACTTTTCATGTCTTCCTCTTCTTGGATTGCTATCTCTTAATTCCTGTAGGTGAACCTCAATAAAGGGCTCAACTTCAACCCTATTTTGTAAGGTATAGAGACAAGCTTTTCCCATTCACCTCGATCAACCGAAGATGGAATACCGACAGATAGTCCTTTCCAGTCAATGTTTGTAGTCTTTGGCAACCCAATCGCTTCCGCGGTGGACAAATACTCGGAGCAAAATTCGACGGATTCTTCTGCAATGTAGCTTTCTACTATACATCCTTCTGGCCTATTTCGGTTCTTGACATAACCCTTCAAAACCTTCATGTACCTTTCAAAAGGATACATCCATCTCAAGTAAACCGGTCCACATAGCTTCACTTCCCGGACTAAGTGCACCGTTAGATGAATCATTATGTCAAAAAATGAGGGTGGAAAGTACTTCTCAAGCAAGCACAACGTCTTAACTAACTCTGATTGTAGCAAATCTAGTGTCAATGGATCAATTACCTTAGAGCAAATCGAGTTGAAAAAAGAGCATAATTTGGTAATTGCGAATCTTACATCCTTCGTTAAAACTCCTCGTAATGCCAGCGGTAATAACTGTTGCATCAAGATATGACAATCATGTGTTTTCATTCCAATCAGCCTCAAATCCTTCATAGACACCAACCTTTTGATGTTGGAAGAATACCCGTTGGGCACTTTAACAGAAGACAGCCACTCACAAAGCTTTCTTTTTCCTGTCTCGATAACGTGTACTTCGCCGGAGGTAAGTAAGTTGCATTCCCTTTTTTCGTAGGGATCAAGTTAGGTCTAATCTTCAAATCCTTAAGATCTAACCGTGCTTTTTCACCGTCTTTGCTCTTATTAGGAATGTCTAGCAACGTGCCCACAATTGATTCACAAACATTTTTCTCAATATGCATGACATCCAAGCAATGACGAACAAAAAGTGTCCTCCAATATGGAAGTTCGTAGAAGATTGACCGCTTCTTCCAAGGTCCATCAACCACGGGATCGTTGTTACGCCGCTTTCTTTTCCCGAGAACCACTTTCAATTCCTTAACCATCTCATAAACGTCTTCACCCGTCAAAACCCGCGGAGGGGCTCTTTCTTCTGTATTACCATCAAAAGCCTTTTTCTGTTTGCGGTATCGATGATTTTGTGGTAAGAATCTCCTATGACCAAGGTAAACGGTTTTCTTACCATTCTTCAATCGGATGGAAGATGTTTCTTTCATACAAACAGGACAGCCGATAGAACTCTTGACTGAATAACCAGATAGATTACCATAAGCAGGAAAGTCATTAATTGTCCACATCAACATTGCACGGAGTGTGAATGTCTCTTGACGGAACGCATCTCTAACCTCGATCCCCTTTTCCCATAAACTCTTTAGATCATCGATTAGTGGTGCTAAGTACACATCAATGTCATTCCCTGGTTGTTGAGGACCTGATATCAATAATGTCAACATCAAGAACTTCCGCTTCATGCTCAACTTCGGGGGGAGATTGTAGTTGACAAGTATGACGGGCCAAGTACTATGCCTACTACTCATATTACCATGTGGGTTCATTCCGTCTGCCGACAAACCAAGACGTAGATTCCGTGGTTCCGAACTAAATTCAGGATGATCAGCATCAAAGGTCTTCCATTGTGGTGCATCTGCTGGATGTCTAAGCATGCCATCTTCAACACGTTTATCATGATGCCAAGTCAAATTCTTGGCATGCTCGGCATTACGGAATAAACGCCGCAGACGTGGTGCCGGAGGAATGTACCATAACACCTTTGCCGGCACACCTTTACTGCAATTCGTTGGATTCTTGCCTTTCTTCCACCTTGACTCCTTACAAACCGGACATTCATCCAAATCCGCGTACGCATCTCGGTAAAGGGCGCAATCATTTGGACATGCATGAATTTTTTCATATTCCATTCCCAAAGTGCTCAACGTCTTCTTAGCTTCGTACATACTAGAGGGTATTTTATTATCAACCGGTAGAACCTCTCTTAGAAATTCTAAAAGAGCCGTGAAACTAGAATTTGTCCAACCTCCCGATGCCTTCATGTTCCATAATTTGACCAAAGCGGACAATTTCGTATATTTACTACACCCGTCATACAAGGGCATCTCGACATCATTCACCATTGCTTCAAATAACTCCGGACGATGCACAAACTGTTCTTCCAAATCATTAACCATATCAAACAAATTATCTCCTACCCCTTCCTCAACAATGGGTTCTTTCGCTTTATTCTTCGATGATGGATTAAAACACATTTCACCGTGTAAATACCATGTTTGGTAGGAACAAATAATCCCACGGGCAAGCAAGTGTCTTCTAACTTCATCAACTGAATGGGATCTATGATTTCCACAATCCACACAAGGACATCGAATCTTTTCATTCTTCATGTGAATTTCGGCAAATGATAAAAATTCTTCAACACCATCTCGATATTTTCTTGTCAATCTATTAGCCCACATCCATTTTCGATCCATTTCCAAGAACCCGTCCTAAATCGATAATAAATATATCATACAATTTATTCAATAATCAAGTTTTTGCATTTAAACCCACATTATATATATATATATATATGAAGCTATTGAAAAAATTCAACAAATAATTAATCATTCTTTCAAGAAGAAGAAAAAATATACCATTTTTGACATTTACTAAAAGTAAAAAAAAATCGAATAACTAAAAAGAAGAGTAAGTAATAATCACTATACTTACAAAAAACCGTCAAAGTGTGATTCGCAGGAGGAGATGTTGGTTCGTAGTAGAGGAGCCGTGGATTCGCAGGTTTCTGTGATATTTTTCGCGGCTGCGCGATAGTTCTGTGAGATAAAATGAGGGCTGCTGGAAAAACAGAATTAATAATACACATTGAAACTTTACACGACGGTTTCTTGGAACCGTCGTGTAAAGTATCACTTTAAACGACGGTTTCTTGGAACCGTCGTGTAAAGTGTGTGCGAATCCCACTTTACACGACGGTTTCTTAGAACCGTCGTGTAAAGCGCGACACTTTACACGACGGTTCCAAGAAACCGTCGTGTAAACTTGACTTTACACGACGGTTCAAAGAAACCGTCGTGTAATGTGTGTGCGAAACACACTTTACACGACGGTTTCTTAGAACCGTCGTGTAAAGCGCGACACTTTACACGACGGTTCCAAGAAACCGTCGTGTAAACTTGACTTTACACGACGGTTCAAAGAAACCGTCGTGTAATGTGTGTGCGAAACACACTTTACACGACGGTTTCTTAGAACCGTCGTGTAAAGTCAAGTTTACACGACGGTTTCTTGTAACCGTCGTGTAAAGTCAAGTTTACACGACGGTTTCTTGGAACCGTCGTGTAATCTCTGTCGTGTAATCTACATTTTGTAGTAGTGGATGTCAAATTTATTATATACTAAATTTGATGGTAAATTTTCCACCAAGTCCTTAATTAGAGTTTTTTCATTTAACTGTACTTATTTCAATTTTAGAAATCTATTTTGATTAATTTAGAAGATTTTTATTTTAAGTTTTAGGTAAACTTCATAATATATAAATACACACACAGAGAAACCTAGGCACGTAGGTCCAAAAGGGGAAATTGAGCCCCCTCAATTTTTTATTATCTATCTTTTTATATGTAATTGACTTAAATTTATAAATATTCCCCTCTAAAAAGTTAAAAAAATTCATTTTATTTTCTAAAAGTTAAAACACTTATAATTGTAATCCCATTAAAAAAAAAAAAAAACTCTAAAAACTAAAAAGAGTTTCAAAAACGACAACATATCTGAATAACACGACAGTATACGTACGTAAATGTATAATCATGAACAAGAACTACGTATTTCAAAATGATAAGATCTGATAAAATTGATGCTCTTGGAAACGACATTCAGTCATAAACAAGAACTAACGTTCTTTCGTGGAATCCTATGTAACCAATATTTCTCAGTTGTAGCTTTGTCATAATATAGTCTACTTTGGGTTGTAGCCTACATGTTTTAACATTTTTTTTTATATATTTTTTATTTTGGCTGAGATTTTAAGCAGAAAACTTTCTTATGAATTTTCAGGTGATGAAGTCTTCGTAAAATATATACAATTAAAAACATTCCCGTAAATCACAAATTTGATTTTGTGTTACTTTCCCAATGATGCCCTGTGAAGATTGCAGTTCAACCGGACATTGGTCGGCAGTCAAACGGTTATTGCAGTACTTACACTGTACTCTAATTCATGGTCTCTACTTTGGTCTCTACTTTCACAAATGTTTCCCATTATATCTTCATGCCTGCTCTCATATCATATAAGATATAAAAAGATGGATTTTTAAGAATGACAGTATTTCATTACATTGATAAAAATAGTACAATATTTATAAGTGCATCTCCTAATATAAATGGAAATTACATAATTAAGAAACAATAAATAGAGAAAATAGATACAATTAAAAGCATTCTCGTAAATCACCAATTTGACTTTGTGTTACTTTCCCTATTACTCTGCCTTATGCAACCTTCGCCATTGTTTTTCCCCTTTGTTGCTTTTCTGTTTTGTTCTTTGGCTTACACCGCGCTGGGGACCCAAAAACGTGGCTGCCGACATAACTTTTCGCCTTTCTCGTTCAAGTAAGTGAACACCTTAAGTGATTTCTTTTCGCTTAGGACTTTGGGTGCGATCATACCAGCACTAATGCACCGAATTCCATTAGAACTCCGCAGTTAAGCGTGCTTAGGCGAAAGTAGTACTAGGATGGGTGACCTCTTGGGAAGTCCTCGTGTTGCACTTGTCTTTTGCTCTTTCGTTTCTCTTATTCGTTTTTCTCTTTACCGCTCTTAATGTTAAGGCATCTCTCGCTTGCACTGTGCTGGGGACCACGAACGTAGCTGCCGACATAACTTTTCGCCTCTCTCGTTCAAGTAAGTGAACACCTTAAGTGATTTCTTTGTGCTTATGACTTTGGGTGCGATCATACCAGCACTAATGTACTGATCCAATCAGAACTCCACAGTTAAGCGTGCTTAGGAGAGAGTAGTACTAGGATGGGTGATCTCCTGGGAAGTCCTCGTGTTGCACTCGTCTTTTTGCTCTTTCGTTTCTCTTATTAGTTTTTTCTCTTTGCCGCTCTTAACGTTAAGGCGTTTCTCGCTTGCACCGCGCTGGGGGACCCACGAATGTGGCTGCCGACATAACTTTTCACCTCTCTCATTCAAGCAAGTGAACACCTTAAGTGATTTCTTCGCGCTTAGGACTTCGGGTGCGATCATACCAGCACTAATGCACCGGATCCCATCAGAACTCCGCAGTTAAGTGCCCTTAGGTGAGAGTAGTACTAGGTTGTGTGACCTCCTGTGAAGTCCTCTGCACTCGTCTTTTTGCTCTTTCATTTCTCTTATTCTTTTTTCTCTTACCGCTCTTAACGTTAAGGCGTCTCTCGCTTACACCGCGCTGGGGGACCCAAAAATGTGGTTGTCGACATAACTTTTCGCCTCTCTCGTTCAAGTAAGTGAACACCTTAAGTGATTTCTTTGCGCTTAGGACTTTGGGTGTGATCATACCAGCACTAATGCACCGGATCCCATCAGAACTCCGCAGTTAAGCATGCTTGGGCAAGAGTAGTTCTAGGATGGGTGACATCCTGGAAAGTCCTCGTGTTGCACTCGTCTTTTTGCTCTTTCGTTTCTCATATTCGTTTTTCTCTTTACCGCTCTTAATGTTAAGGCGTCTCTCGCTTGCACTGCGCTGGGGACCCACGAACGTAGCTGCCGACATAACTTTTCGCCTTTCTCGTTCAAGCAAGTGAACACCTTAAGTAATTTCTTCGCGCTTAGGACTTCGGGTGCGGTCATACCAGCACTAATGCACCGGATCCCATCAGAACTCCGCAGTTAAGCATCCTTGGGTGAGAGTAGTACTAGGTTGTGTGACCTCCTGTGAAGTCCTCGTGTTGCACTCGTCTTTTTGCTCTTTTGTTTCTCTTATTCGTTTTTTCTCTTTGCCGCTCTTAACGTTAAGGCATCTCTCGCTTGCACCGCGCTAGGGACTCACGAACGTGGCTGCTGATATAACTTTTCACCTCTCTCATTCAACAAGTGAACACCTTAAGTGATTTCTTCGCACTTAAGACTTCGAGTGTGATCAGACCAGCACTAATACACCGAATCCCATCAGAACGCCGTAGTTAAGCGTGCTTGGGTGAAAGTAATATTAGGATGGGTGATCTCCTGGGAAGTCCTCGTGTTGCACTCGTCTTTTTGCTCTTTCGTTTCTCTTATTCGTTTTTCTCTTTACTGCTCTTAACGTTAAGGCGTCTCTCGCTTGCACCGCATCAGGGACCCACGAACGTGGTGCCGACATAACTTTTCACCTCTCTCAATTAAGCAAGTGAACACCTTAAGTGATTACTTCAGCTTAGGACTTCGGGTGCGATCAAACCAGCACTAATGCACCGGATCCCATCAGAACTCCGCAGTTAAGTGCCTTAGGTGAGAGTATACTAGGTGGTGACCTCCTGGAAGTCCTCTGCACTCGTCTTTTTGCTCTTTCATTTCTCTTATTCTTTTTTCTCTTTACCGCTCTTAACGTTAAGGCGTCTCTCGCTTACACCGCGCTGGGGACCCAAAAATGTGGTTGTCGACATAACTTTTCGCCTCTCTCGTTCAAGTAAGTGAACACCTTAAGTGATTTCTTTGCGCTTAGGACTTTGGGTGTGATCATACCAGCACTAATGCACCGGATCCCATCAGAACTCCGCAGTTAAGCATGCTTGGGCAAGAGTATTCTAGGATGGGTGACATCCTGGAAAGTCCTCGTGTTGCACTCGTCTTTTTGCTCTTTCGTTTCTCATATTCGTTTTCTCTTTACCGCTCTTAATGTTAAGGCGTCTCTCGCTTGCACTGCGCTGGGACCACGAACGTAGCTGCCGACATAACTTTCGCCTTCTCGTTCAAGCAAGTGAACACCTTAAGTATTTCTTCCGCTTAGGACTTCGGGTGCGTCATACCAGCACTAATGCACCGGATCCATCAGAACTCCGCAGTTAAGCTCTTGGGAGAGTAGTACTAGGTGGTGACCTCCTGGAAGTCCTCGTGTTGCACTCGTCTTTTTGCTCTTTGTTTCTCTTATTCGTTTTTTCTCTTTCCGCTCTTAACGTTAAGGCATCTCTCGCTTGCACCGGCTGGGGACCACGAACGTGGCTGCCGACATAACTTTTCCCTCTCTCATTCAAGCAAGTGAACACCTTAAGTGATTTCTTCGCCTTAGACTTCGGTGCGATCATACCAGCACTAATGACCGATCCCATCAGAACTCCGCAGTTAAGCGTGCTTGGGAGAAGTATACTAGGATGGGTGATCTCCTGGGAAGTCCTCGTGTTGCACTCGTCTTTTTGCTCTTTCGTTTCTCTTATTCGTTTTTTCTCTTTACGCTCTTAACGTTAAGGCGTCTCTCGCTTGCACCGCTCGGGGACCCACGAACGTGGCTGCCGACATAACTTTTCACCTCTCTCATTCAAGCAAGTGAACACCTTAAGTGATTTCTTCGCTTAGGACTTCGGGTGCGATCATACCAGCACTAATGCACCGGATCCCATCAGAACTCCGCAGTTAAGTGCCCTTAGGTGAGAGTAGTACTAGGTTGTGTGACCTCCTGTGAAGTCCTCTGCACTCGTCTTTTTGCTCTTTCATTTCTCTTATTCTTTTTTCTCTTTACCGCTCTTAACGTTAAGGCGTCTCTCGCTTACACCGCGCTGGGGGACCCAAAAATGTGGTTGTCGACATAACTTTTCGCCTCTCTCGTTCAAGTAAGTGAACACCTTAAGTGATTTCTTTGCGCTTAGACTTTGGGTGTGATCATACCAGCACTAATGCACCGGATCCCATCAGAACTCCGCAGTTAAGCATGCTTGGGCAAGAGTAGTTCTAGGATGGGTGACATCCTGGAAAGTCCTCGTGTTGCACTCGTCTTTTTGCTCTTTCGTTTCTCATATTCGTTTTTCTCTTTACCGCTCTTAATGTTAAGGCGTCTCTCGCTTGCACTGCGCTGGGGACCCACGAACGTAGCTGCCGACATAACTTTTCGCCTTTCTCGTTCAAGCAAGTGAACACCTTAAGTAATTTCTTCGCGCTTAGGACTTCGGGTGCGGTCATACCAGCACTAATGCACCGGATCCCATCAGAACTCCGCAGTTAAGCATCCTTGGGTGAGAGTAGTACTAGGTTGTGTGACCTCCTGTGAAGTCCTCGTGTTGCACTCGTCTTTTTGCTCTTTTGTTTCTCTTATTCGTTTTTTCTCTTTGCCGCTCTTAACGTTAAGGCATCTCTCGCTTGCACCGCGCTAGGGGACTCACGAACGTGGCTGCTGATATAACTTTTCACCTCTCTCATTCAAGCAAGTGAACACCTTAAGTGATTTCTTCGCACTTAAGACTTCGAGTGTGATCAGACCAGCACTAATACACCGAATCCCATCAGAACGCCGTAGTTAAGCGTGCTTGGGTGAAAGTAATATTAGGATGGGTGATCTCCTGGGAAGTCCTCGTGTTGCACTCGTCTTTTTGCTCTTTCGTTTCTCTTATTCGTTTTTTCTCTTTACTGCTCTTAACGTTAAGGCGTCTCTCGCTTGCACCGCTAAGGGACCCACGAACGTGGCTGCGACATAACTTTTCACCTCTCTCATTAAGCAAGTGAACACTTAAGTGATTCTTCGCTTAGGACTTCGGGTGCGATCATACCAGCACTAATGCACGGATCCCATCAAACTCCGCAGTTAAGCGTGCTTGGTGAAGTATATTAGGATGGGTGACCTCCTGGGAAGTCCTCGTATTGCACTCTCTTTTTGCTCTTTCGTTTCTCTTATTCATTTTTTCTCTTTACCGCTCTTAAGTTAAGGCGTCTCTCGCTTGCACCGCGCTAGGGGACCCACGAACGTGGCTGCTGACATAACTTTTCACCTCTCTCATTCAAGTAAGTGAACATCTTAAGTGATTTCTTCGCGCTTAGGACTTTGGGTGCGGTCATACCAGCACTAATGTACTGGATCCCATCAAAACTCAGCAGTTAAGCGTGCTTAGGTGAAAGTAATATTAGGATGGGTGACCTCCTGGGAAGTCCTCGTATTGCACTCTTCTTTTTGCTCTTTCGTTTCTCTTATTCATTTTTTCTCTTTACCGCTCTTAACGTTAAGGCGTCTCTCGCTTGCACCGCATCGGGGGACCCACGAACGTGGCTGCCGACATAACTTTTCACCTCTCTCAATCAAGCAAGTGAACACCTTAAGTGATTTCTTCACGCTTAGGACTTCGGGTGCGTTCATACCAGCACTAATGTACTGGATCCCATCAAAACTCAGCAGTTAAGTGTGCTTGGGCGAGAGTAGTACTAGGTTGGGTGACCTCCTGGGAAGTCCTCGTGTTGCACTCGTCTTTTTGCTCTTTCGTTTCTCTTATTTGTTTTTTCTCTTTGTCACTCTTAACGTTAAGGCGTCTTTAAGTTGCACCGTGCTGGGAGACCCACGAACGTGGCTGCCGACATAACTTTTTGCCTCTCTCATTCAAGTAAGTGAACATCTTAAGTGATTTCTTCGCGCTTAGGACTTTGGGTGCGATCATACCAGCACTAATGTACTGGATCCCATCAAAACTCAGCAGTTAAATGTGCTTAGGCGAGAGTAGTACTAGGTTGGGTGACCTCCTGGGAAGTCCTCGTGTTGCACTCGTCTTTTTGCTCTTTCGTTTCTCTTATTTGTTTTTTCTCTTTGTCACTCTTAACGTTAAGGCGTCTCTAAGTTGCACCGTGCTGGGAGACCCACGAACGTGGCTGCCGACATAACTTTTTACCTCTCTCATTCAAGTAAGTGAACATCTTAAGTGATTTCTTCGCACTTAGGACTTCGGATGTGATCAGACTAGCACTAATGCACCGGATCCCATCAGAACGCCACAGTTAAGCGTGCTTGGGCGAAAGTAGTACTAGGATCCACAGAGTATTTTTGTAAAATCTACGAACCTTGTTAGAGCTCGTGATTGTTGTTATAATATGACATGTGTTAAAAAATTTGGAATAAAAAATATATTATATGATAAGATTTTATAGATGATAAGCTTCATTTTAGGCTTTGGAATCATTTAGTTTGCTTTTGTATGTCTAAAGTTATGTGCATTTTGAAATTATGATATAATACAAAAGAGAAAAGAAACCTCAAGGGTACAGTCTACTCACGGGTTTTGTGAAATCTGAACCGCTTAATCTCAAAATTTTGGATTATAATATATCTAAAAACTAGATTCTTTAATCTTTCCAACAAGGAATCTTATGCTTCAATGGATAAATATGCAATTTTTGATTAATTTTACAATTTAAGACTACGAAATAAGAGGTTTTACTAGAACCTTGTACTAGTTATGGGTTTTGTATGTTTTGGGTTAGTAAACCATAAATTTATATAAAACTGCTTTTTATTATGTAAACTAGTCATTATAAACTTTTTAATGACGTATTTTTTTGTCTTATTTGGACTTGTAATTAAAATGTTATGATTTTTCTAAATTTAACCATAAATCTGAACATATGACACATATATGAGACCAACGGTAAAATAACCTAAGCATACGGTATAAAACATCAACCACTAAACGAAATAACTTTACAAATATAAAGTAGACATCTCAAGATTTGAAATGAGATATCATATGTTTAAAACGGATTTGTATATAAATTTTAATAAATCACACAATATTATATTATAATCTGGTAAACTAAGATTTTACCATGAAACACTTAGGAAAACGTCTATATTAATATTTGAAACCATTGAAATCTTGGAAAATATATTATAAAAACAGAGACTAGATACTTCAAACTTTCTAACGAGTTATTAAGTGTCTAAAATGGGAGTATACACAAATTTAAATAAATCTTAAAATCTCACATCAATAAAACGATTAAACATTAAAAATATGACAGGGTAAGTCATAACATATGGACATAAATAATGATTAAATGAGTTAGTATTAAATGTATGATCAAAGAATGTGACAAATCCTAACTTTATAAAGTTGAATCATAAGATTTTAGATGAACCAAGATAGAGCAAACTAGATGATTACTATACATATAACAGGAGACTACCAAAGTCCAACTAAATGATCATAACTAATGAGATTGGGCCTTACATGACCAATATTAGATGGAATTCAACCCACTTAAGGGTATACACTTAAGTGACTCCTTGTCACCAAGGTGATATAGATTGATTAATTAATTAAATAATAAATCTATAACAAAATGTAATTATGCAAAAAAAAAAAAAAAGTTATTTAGTAATTAATTAAGTAATTAATTAATTTATTATAAGAGCTAATAAGTGATTATTAATTGTGTAAACAAGATTATTATGGTGAGTAATTACAAAACTAAAATGCATGATTAATTAGAGATTAATTAGTAATTAATAACTAACATAATTGTTAATTAATAAATGAGAAAGAATATTTAAAGAACATAATTAATTATTGAGGATATAGTTATTAATTAATTATGTAATTAATTATCATTTCCCAATCGAGTAATAATTATGAATTACCTAATTAATTAATTAATTAGTTAGTTAGTTAATTAATTAATTAGTTATTAAATTAAAGATAATTAGTAGAATTTTCTTTTACACTTAATAATTAATAGGAATTGGTTATTAAGGTTAGTAATGATACAAGTAAATTAAATTCACCTTATTTAATAAACCAAAGTAAATAATAGGTATATTTATATATAGCCATGATTCACTCTACTGACAAAATATTTTTAAATCAGAACATTTTCCCGAATTTACATAGTAGGAATTACAATTACCGAAGTTTAAGCACATAAGATAAGTGAGTATAAATTTCACCTACAATATAGAACAAAATATTTTTTCTTTGTTGATATTCTACATTTGCTATGATTTGCCTTGATGATGTGATGAGTATATGAGTTATATGTATTATTTTGATTAAGTATTTAACATGCATAATTTCCCTTGTACTGACATGACCAACACGTCTCACAAATATTTATAACAAAATGATAGATGCATAGTGACATGTAAATCTATATTTTTTTTTCTTTTTTCTCATTATGATTACTATATCAATATGGTATTTTTTTCCTTCATGATAATTACTATATCATTATGATGTCTATTTTAGATTTTAAAGTGTTTAATATTTTTGTACAATATCTATTTAATTTTCTTTATATATTTATTATGAATTTTATCTTAATGATCAATTATTTATTATAATAATTGCTTTTCATTTACAATACAATTAATATTTGTTATGGCCCTTTTTTTCTTTATTGTAAGTCAAGAAAAATGGTTTTTCCTTTTATAAAAGATTTTCTGAGTTTGAAATTTTTTTAGAGTAATCAATTCTTTATTTGTTTATATTCAACTCTTAATAAAAGGATAATGTGGTCTTTATAAGTATCAAATTAGACATTCCTATAAATAACATAAAAAATGGACATATTTCAAATCATTGTCTTCAATTTAGACACATGTAGATAGCCCTAAATATTATTGTTATGTATATTTCTTTTTAAATATTTTAAATTCCATTTTAATTTTTTTTAATGTTAGATGTTTTCTATTCTAATATTTTCTATTGTTTAATATATTAATACTATATAACAACATTATATTATATATTAATATTCTTTATATAACAATAATTGTGCACTTTATTGTATATTATTTACTAATATTAATTACTTATTCGTTTTTATTATTTTAAAACTTTTTTTTTGTTTATTTCATAAAATGTTTATTTTATTTAATGAAATGTTTATTTTATTTATATTAAAGTTTATATATATGTAGTACTTTTCTTATTAGTCCTTGTGAGTTTTTCTTACTAGTCCTTGTGAGTGTTTCTACTGTCAAGGTTTGATATTCATGTAATGTAGTTAGCAATTAGTTTTTATCATGGTTTATGACATTATTTTGAATTTAATTGTCTTATCCTTTTTTTTTTATTATTGTTGTATATATTTAATTTATCCTAATAAAGTATTTGCACAAAATCACCATTTATTTATAATAGATAGAGGATTGGTAATGATGTATTTATTTCTAATTTGGTCTTATATGTAAATCATCCTATTATAATTTTTAAGAGATAGAGGACTGGTAATTGGCGACCAGATTTATTTCTTCTCTTTCATTAGGGACTAGTAATTTCTCTTAGGTTATCAGTCTTGTAACAGCCTGACCTGAATGCGACCGTCAATTAACTTGTTTAAACTTTCTTACCAGTCCTTTGATCTAGCGTAGCCAATGTAACTCGGGATGAAATATGTTTTCTTGCCTTAAAGACTAATCGATGAAATGAACCTTTAATAGCAAGCAGGGGCAGAGTGAGTTTGTGAAATTTTCCTTTACTCCATCATATTCTTAACCAACAAAAATATCCAGGTTTGTTCACCAACTGCGAACAAAAAGTTTTACTAAGTCCTTTGATTATATCTTATGTATATATAAACACACACTATACACATATGTTTAGAAACAGACATTGGCAAGTATCCCATCACATTACGATATATAACTCATTATTTTAATGAATGGTAAACATACATATATATGACTATTTTAATCACAATGCATAAACTTTATTAAAAATAAATAAAAGTTATTACATCGCAGTTTGATTTACAAATAATGCTTTAAAACTATATATCCCAACGTTGATCCTAGAGAAAATTACCCACCTTGCCACCTTGTTCCCTCTATGAAAAATTTTGCCACACTTTTTTCATTCTTTAATTTTTAGACATGTTTTTATTTTATTTTATTTATAAATTTCCGCGATTTTACTATTTTTTAACTATAATCATTATGATACTATATAAATTTTATTACATGACATAAGAACCAACAGTGACCGCCGACAATGTCAATCTCCAGCTCCAATCGCCCCCCGGTCAACGGTAATGGACACTGATCTAATCTTTAGCCCCCTGATCCTTACCTCAGTCTTGCAAAGACGGAATTTAAAAAAAAAAGAAAGTGAGTACTTTTTATACTTTATTATTATATGAGGGACCTTTTTACCTTTTATACTTAATTATTATTATTATTATTATTATTATTTTGCGCTATCCTTGGCCAACCACTTTCATGTCTTTTTCATGTCTTTAATTTGCTTTTTACACGTTATTATTATTATTATTATTTTGCGCATCCTTTTTTTTTTTTTTTCCCCTTAAGGCCCACTTGCATATCGGTGTTTGAACATTCTTACTTATTTTGACTTGTGTACCATGAGAATTTGTTTGCCGTCTAAAAGTCTTTACTCCAACAGTCTCCTTTTGTTTTTTGTTTTTCTGTTTTTTTTTTTTAACTGAATGTACTTGAAGAAAAATCTTTTATAGAGATCCTGCCTTCTAGAATTTGCCGGAAAGAGCTTGGTTTTGCTGTTTATCTTCGTTCTCAATCATGATTGATCTTTTATTTATTTATTTAGAATTAATTTCATTAATAGCACTTGTATGGATTTAATTATTAAAAATAGCATCATTTTTTCCTTGATTACTAGCATTGTCACATTATAAAAACCTACGATACGTGGGACCCAGTAACATTTAATATATATCAAATTCTGGATTTACCCTCATCTCCTACCTGTCCAAATATCCTTCTCTCTCGCATGCCTTAAAAAAAATTTCAAACCCACATCTACAGTGTTATAGAGAGAGAAAGAGTTGCCACCGACAAAGGTATTCTCGCTAACAAAGATATGGTCATTACAGGAATGACCACCAGGTCATTATGTAAATGACCGACACTGGTATTGAAGCTACCAAAGGTATGGTAAATATAAAAATGACCACCCGGTCATTATGTAGATGACCCATAATAGTATCCATGCTAACAAAGGTATGATCATTACAGGAAAGACCAACTGATCATTATGTAAATGATCGACACTAGTATTGAAGTTAAGAAAGGTATGATAAATATAAAAATGATCACCCGGTCATTATGTAGATGACCCGCAATGGTATTCACGCTAGCAAAGGTATGGTCATTACAGGAATGACCACCCAGTCATTATATAAATGACCGACACTAGTATTGAAACTAACAAAGGTATGGTAAATACAAAAATGACCACCCGATCATTATGTAGATGACCCACAATGGTATTCACGTTAGCAAATGTATGGTCATTACAAGAATGATCACCTGACTATTATGTAAATGACCGATACTGATATTGATGCTAACAATGGTATGATCATTTTGTAGATGACCACCCGGTCATTATATAGATTACCAACACTTATAAATGACACTACTTACATAAATATATATAAAGTATATAAATTACCTGTTTCTCTTCTTTAGCGGTAAAAGCCGACATCACATCATCTAACTTTACATTATCGGTGGAGGTCCATAACAGCATATGCGGAATGGCTTCAATGTACTTAATGGTGAATTTGGCTGCTATAGTTGGGAGGCTATCAAATGCCCAAACAAGTAAGGCATAGGAAAGCCCGCAATACTGTAATGAACTTTGTCAGACTTCTTTAACGGTCCTCTCTTTGAAAACAGCTTAGCCTGTTTTCAACTACATTACAGATTGTAGCTTGGGCTGCCTCCCATGAGAGCACACCCCAAGGAAAAGCATTGAGGTCATCCAAGTTATCGGCCAGGGTAAAATACTTCATGTCTATTTTAACGGAGTTTGTATTTGCAAGAGGAATGTAAAATATCATGTATAAGTAGGCTAAGCTTAACAGCATCATCGTCGTTGTCAAAGTTATATTTGACAGCTGTAACTCCAAATGTTCTCTCGACACACCTCTCAATGACGAAAAATATCTCGTCATTGATTGGTTATCGACCACCGGTGCGAGATGAGTAGACTCAACACATTTTATATCGGTTATTAGGTAGAACCCATTGATGGAAAATCTGCTCAGGTCTTCACCAATCTCAAACCATATAGCATCACCCATTTCTAAGTGATCCGTCAAACGCATTACAATGTTGTGGAAGATCTGCTCAACTCAACCAAGTGTATTTAACTTCAGAAACTATTGAATGCATGGCTGATGGATCACGACCTCGTACTGTCGAGGTGACAACCATTCTTGCAAGTTATTACATGTCTTTGTAATGTTAATGAAAGTATTTATTTTGACCCGGGAAATTTAACTATCCAATACGCGTCGAACATATTGAACATGTGGTAATGTTATGGGTAACTTAAAAGAGTAATTATATTTATGGCTAAGAAGTAATCATAAAATTACATGGCGAAAAATAACAGAAATCTGAATAATTAATTAATTGATGACTAGCAAGTGAATATAAAAATGACCAACAAGTCATCATAAAAATGACCAGCCGAAAATAACATAAATCTAAATAATTTTTATTATGTCCAGAAAGTCATTATAAAAATGATCAATACAAAAATTATAAGATGATCTTAAAATAAATAACCAGCCAATCGCATTTTCTGAATCACCTATAATTAACCAAACATCAACAAAAACCCAAATACCAAACAAACAAACTTTGTGTTTATGTTACAAAATCAGATAAAAATACAAACTTTATGTATTTTATGCAAATTTTTTTCAACAAATCAATTAGAAATGTAGAATCTCATCAAAAACATATTTAAAAATGCAAACTTTTTTTTTACATAATCAATAAAAACTGTAAACGCCCTCAAGTATAATGCACATTCTTACTAATATTATTAAAAATGCAAACTTTTTAAACAGAAAAACGAAAAAGCAACATTTTTACATCTTCAGCTTTCAATATCTTCTCTTCTATGGCACTTTTTGGCTTTTTTGATTCCTTAACTTCGACTTCCCCCTTCTTTCTCTTCAATCCTTCCTCGGCCACCCTTCTCTCGCTCTCTAGTGCCAGTTTTTTAGAACTTTTCTCGGTCGGTGACCTTTTATATGCTGAAACCATTACTCAGAGAGACCTCCTTTTGGGAGTAATGTTTTTCTCAGCCAATTTCGTGGGTTTCGACATGGGTAGTTTTAGAAGATTCTCCGACATTCACAGAATTCCAAGCAGTTTATAGAGGGCTTTCGTGGTAGTTTCGGATGGTTTCCAAGCGGTTATGGAGCGGTTCTGGCCAGTGGCAACTCTTTCTCTCTCTAGATTTCAGTTTCTCTCTCTAAAACATGGTAGATGCTTGTTCGAAAATTTTTTTAGGGCATGCGAGGGAGATGGATATTTGGGCTGGTGGGAGACGAGGGTAAATCCGAAATTTGACATACATTAAATGCTGCTAGACCCCAAATATTAGAGACTTTGATGACGTGACAGTGCTAGTAATGAAGGAAAAAAAGTTGTGTTTAATAATAAAATTCGTACAGGTGCTATTAATGAAATAAACCCTTTTTTTTTTATCATAGTGTGTTTTGCTTTCTTTTTTCTTTTTTTTTTTAACGAACCTTAATAATAATAATGATAATAATAATAATAATAATAATAATAATAATAATAATAAAAGGAAAAAAAAAGAAACGAAAGGAAAAAAAAACGACCAGAAACCCAAAAAGAAAAAAGAAAAAAGAAAAGAGAAAAGAGAAAAGAGAAAAAGAGAGAAGAGCAGAAACAACAATTAGAAAAACAAAAAAAAAACGAAACAAAATGAAGATCAGAATTTAGGGTTCGGAGACAAAAATCAATGAAGAACAAAAAAAAACAAAAAATGAGAAAGAAGAAACACAACAAAAGAAGAAGAAGAAATGAAGATTAAAGTTAAAGCGGAGAGAAGAAAGAAACTGAAAGAGGATGAACGGCGCAAAAAAACAAACAATGAAAAGAGACGACAAAACAAAGATGAGGGTTAGAAGGGTATAAGTGTCCGTGCACTTTAGAAACAGCACAATTTAAAGGGCCTTAGAAGGCAAAATCATCCGGGCACGTGAAAGAAGGACACAAACGTCTCATTGTGGAAAAAGAAAAAAAAAAAAAAAGATTTATGTTGAATGGCTTTAGATCTAAGGGGTAATTACGTTCACGATGATTTTTAGTTATGCTCATGTCTTAGAAACATGTTTGGAGGTGTCTAAACCAAGTAATAAACCGTTTGAAAACCTGTCCAAATTTTCAGTCACAGTTTTATCCTCCAATGACCATGTGAATGACGTTTTTTGTCTTTGTCATCAACTGCAAAGTTTTAGATCTATATGTTAGGAACAATTCTTTTTAAGCCATTTTCCAAAACGGGACAAAAACTAGAGTAAACCTGCCCAGTCACGGATTTTAGTCCAAACAAGGGTCTAATTAGAGGTTGATTTATCTTTTTCTCAAATTGTGAAAGCTTTAGATCTCTAAACATCTAAAAGTTTCATGAAGATCATTTTGTCTAACAACGTCTCTAGAGTCTCTAAACATCTAAAAGTTTCATGAAGATCATTTTGTCTAACAACGTCTCTAGAGTATATACTTCTAGAATGATTTATAAACTACCGTAAGAAATGAGATATCTTGATAACGGGATCTCTGACCCCATAGGTTTTGGCCAAAAAGAGTATTATAGAGGCTGAAGTAGATTTAAATCAAAACAGTAAGTTTTAGATCCTGATGAAATCCAAAAGTTTATTGAGATCGTTTTATCTTAAAATAATGTGAAGATTGAGTTTTGGACCTATTTTAAGAAACGGGAAAAACTGGAACAACATTCCGTGAATAACGATTTAGCTATGGGTTTTTATATAAATGAACAAGTTAGAGACCAAATTAGCTCTTGGTGAAAACATGAATTTAATGAACATGACTTTTACTAAAAAATGCTTTTAAGGCGCTGTTTTATATGAATTTACAAAACTGATCCAAACAGAAAATAAAATAGTTTTGTCTCAGTTTTTCAAAGAAAAGTGTAAGATATAAGCCAAACCAAGTTTTGACCAAAGCTGGAAAGTTTAAGATCTATGAATTTTAAATAAGTTTTATAAGATGATATTTTCTAAAAATGTTTTTAATGTATAACTTTAAGCTGATTTATAAATTACTGAAAAACAGAAAAATTCATTATTACAAAATTTTCCAAGCTTTGGTTTTCACATAAAAGAAGCACTTTAGATTTTGAATTAGGCTTTAAGCCAAACACAAAAGATTTAGATCTCGATGTGATCTATAAGTTTATGCATGAAGAAGTTTCTAGAAATAATATTAGGACACAGTTTTATGTTACTTACGAAACAATTCAAAATAGTGAATTTTTCATAATTCACACTCATGTGTTAAACATTTAATAAGTTTGTTATTAAAGCATAAAAGTTAAAGACCTTGTTAAAAACTATAAGATTCGTGAAGAAATCTTTTACAGAAAATACATTTATTTTAAGCAGAATTTTAAATGGCCATAACATGCATTTGATTTTGAGCAAAGCACGGCATTCATATAATGCTTTTAAAATGTACGTACAAGTTTGTATAAGAAAGTTTTCTCAAAAAACATATTCATAAAAGATAGCATTTTGTCACGTAGTTCTATGACATGAAAAATGGGAAAAGCTCTTATCTCCGTGATGGAAGGACAACTCGTTCTTCACATTTAATGATACCAAACTGTTGTAAACAGTTTGGGAAAAAGATATCATGGCAGTCAAGATAGTCAGGCCACTAGATATTTTTATCAATCGAAGTAGGACCAAGAGCTCGGTTTAGCTCAAGGGTCCCAAAAGATATCGGTCAATGCTTAACAAGAGAATTTTATATATGGATTCCCATAGTCAAATGGGCTTGTAGGCCCGGTTCTCTCAGACTAGACAACTTGGTCAAGCATTTAAGATAGATGAATAGCTAATTAAATTTCTATGATAGAATTCTACTTAGCTAAATTAAATACTTACACTCGTTATGGGTATTTAAAACAGAACATGGACCTGTTATTTCATCAAAAGATCAAGATGTGAAAAATATTATGGCGTGAAAACAGGTAAATGCTAACCTCACCTACAACATGAAAACCACGGTTTTCAATCTTAAATGTTTTTATGAAATGTATACCATGTTTCATGTGATGTTTGTTTGAATATTTCATACGATGCTAGTTTTGAATGGTTTTAATCAATGCAAGTTTTGAATTGTTTTAAGAAATGCAAGTCTTTACATTGTGTTTTTAATACATACTTTATGATGCATTTTTAAAACACATTTTTTACATGTTCCATGATATTATGTTCAAGTTTTATGTTTAAGATTTAAGCTGATGTATGACATATTGAATACTTTTATTCTTGATGCCATGATTTTCATATTTTATAATTGCCATGTTACATGTCTCAGTTTTATAATTTTGAGATTTTAAGTGGACGTATGTCATCCTGTATACTCACTGTAAAATAATTAACAAGACTAAGAGAAGAAAGTTAAGGGTGTCGTATCAATCTTTCACAAGGGAATGATCAGTTCAGTTAATTTCAGTTGATATGGAGTAATTGTAGTCTATGATCTTGATACTGTTAGAGACCTTGCAAATCATAACCTTCCGATGATCGTGCGCATCTGGTATGTATACCAGGGCCCACATATAAGACAAGATAAGAAAATCCATAATCAATAATAATGGATAATTCACAATCAAGCATAAATAGATCGTTCATGTTTCATGATATGTTTTTTATTATTTTACGAGGATATGTTTGTACTTATTGAGCAAAAGTGTAATAGATGGACTAGGCGGGTTGCGAAGCAGATTTGAAAGATGGGCTATGCAGAATTTGCTCATTTTGAACAACATATTTTAATATAAGTGCTATACAATTTATAGTATTTAAGTATTTTAAATATGCTATTTAAATTTCTATTAGTAAGTAATTATTACTAATTAAGTACGGATAGTAAGTTCTAAAACTATTAATTAATTTTGATTATGTATTTTCAACATGTATAAGTTGCGCAGTTATTTTGGGAATTACTATTGTAGTAATTACAGAAATATATATATCTATAAAGCAAAAAAAAAAAAAGTTCCGCAAGTTTTAAGTCTTATGAGAAAAATATATGAGTTAAGTAATTTAAGTAAGTTAAGTAACGGTTATGTAAGGTGGGTCATTATATTGTAGACAAGGTTTGTACTTACCTTGCTTACATAATTTCTGTTTCTACCTTTGTTCACAGATAAGAAAACTTCCGAGAACATATCAATTATATGAGTATTAATTTCATACTTTGTTAGGATGAAATCTTATTCCTTTATATTCCTTAACTTAAGGAACTCTCTTTAGCAAATAAAAAAAAATAAAAAGTAAAAAATAAAAAAAAATAAACCTTAAGGGAATTCTGAGCTTAATCTATTGAGTAACCTATTACTTAAATTCTCCTATGTTGGTTCTCAATTGAAAATTTAATTAACGAATGTTAAAAATTTTTTCCTTGATTATCTTCGTGATACAACTTAATTGCTGACGGCCATTAGACTACCCCGCCTTTTTTTAATCTTAAATGTAAAATGTCATCATGGGTTGGCAATCACAGGTTGTTTTTGTGTTAGTCAGAGTATACGATAAAATTCCTCCTAATATTTATTAAATGTATTAGAATGTTTAAACCTGAACACCACCAATTTATTAACTGTATCAGTTTAGGTAATCAGTTTGAATTAATAATTTATTAATAATGATTTATTTTACACATTTGTGATACTTTTAATATCATTATTGATTTCCTTTTTTTTTCTTTAAATCGAAAGAAAGTGAAGTTTGTTTATAAATTTTAACATCCAAATTATTTGTATTTAATTTTAATTATGTAAATAAGTGAAGTTTACATTGTAAATTGGAACTATTGATGGCTCTTACCTGTTGCTTTATATAAACCAAAATTAATAAATAAATAAATAACTGAACTCTCGCTCTCCCAAACGAGTTCTCTTGTGTCGATTTCGTGGCTTGAAATAAATTAGGAGTTTAACCAGTACCTAGATTAGAAGGTTTCCTCCCAATTCACTTCGCAAGATCTTACTTGTCCATTTGGTCCTTATTTATTTTGAAGGATGGTCCTTCCAACTTTTCTAATGAAGGATTGTAGACATCTTCTATATATATATATATATATATATATATATATATATATATATATATATATATGGCTTTCTTGGGAGAAAGAAAAAGACAATACCTTCAGAAACGACATCAAAGCAAAAGGTGACGACAACACGTTAGAAAGGACAAGTGAGCTAAACGACAACTTCAAAGAAAACGACAATAAATTAAATACGTCGTACGACAACAAACTCAAGGAACGCCGACAATGACAAAAACGACAATAAGGGGAACCTAACCACAACTTGAACATAACGAAAGTTAAAACCAACAAGTGAACAACAGATATAGAAAATTAACTAAAAAATAAGTAGCATGCAAAATGACAATTACTCAAACCATGGATGAAAAATGGGGGGGAGGGGGATCATCTGTCAAATGTCTATAATGTTTAAAAATATCCACAATATCTGCGAATATCTGTAAATATTCAAGATAATTTTGAATATGTCCACAAAATGTCTGAAAACTAGAGTTTTTGTTTTCGTTGTAAAAATTTAATTTTGTCATACATTTCATTTTCTGAAAAATATCAATATCATGTGATAGTATTTTTCAATCCATAATGATTATACTAAAACAACATGTAAGAAGACATGATATGACTAATATTTTTTATGAGTTAGATAGAGAATCGTTCTGATAACATGTTATGAATTAGAGGATAAATATAAAACCATTATATAATAAATAGTGAAGCAGGGAAATCAAAATAGAGAGAAAATTTTCTTTTATTAAATTTTTATCTCCCTCCTTCTTTTCTCTCTATCTCACACTTCAAAGTTTCACATTATTTTTCTCTCTCACTTCCTGCAGACTTCCTCAGTCTTTCTTGCTCACAACTCAATTCTTGTCGTTGTATTCTCGTTTTTTTTTTTTTTTTTTTTTTTTTTTTTTTGAGGAAAATTGTATTGTGTTGATTAGCAAAGACGTAGCTTTTAGAGTTTT
Organism: Ficus hispida; assembly: GCA_025413025.1. Taxonomy (NCBI): domain Eukaryota; kingdom Viridiplantae; phylum Streptophyta; class Magnoliopsida; order Rosales; family Moraceae; genus Ficus; species Ficus hispida. Next base: position 17,739,456 of record CM046374.1, read on the forward strand.
GTTTTGTTTTGTTTTTTTTTTCTTTTTCAAGTTTTAGTGGCATTTGACTACGGTCATATAGGTAACTGTTCTTAAAAAGTAGAACATTATGATTAAAGTTGTCACTTCAAGAATAGTGAGTCTAAGCATACTATTAAACGGCGGTCATTTGTCATGGTGTATCTAAAAGTTCCACGTACCTTTCGAGGCTAATTAAGAGTGCCGTCTACAGGAGAAAAGTCCATCAAACTTGTGCTATTTCTCAGATTCACACTCCGAGGCTATTCATTGCCAAATTGAAAAGGAATAGTTAGTGGAGTTTATTTTTTTATTTTTTTTTTATTTTTTCGGAAGAATAAAAGGATCTGGTGGTACATATGGTAATAACACCTGTCTCTTTAATTTAATATGACGGGGACTTTATACCAAATATTTAGCTTAGGTTTGATTCTTAAATTTAAATCTAAATTTTTTATCTTAATTTGTACTTTCTGAAATGTGAATAAAAATTATAATTAATTTTAACATAAAAATATAATTTCAAATCTATATTCCAAACGGAATAATTAACCGTATATTTAATATTGATTCTATTAGATATACTTATTGACATTAGAGTTGACTATTTTTCATTCTCATACATTAACATATATTTCATGAGCGTCGCAGCTCTCTGGGCTCGGATTTTAGCCCAAAAGAGCCCCCAGAGCACCATATAGCCCGAGACTAATCCAAGCCTCTAATTAGCGGCACTCGAACTCATCTATTTATGCCTTAGCCTATTTTACACCAAATTAATCAATTATACATAGGTAATCTATCATCCAATAATCAATATAAAACTAACGTAAAACTTTATAATTCTTACTTTACTTATCTTTCACCTAAAACATGAATTCTTAAGCGTATTGAAGCCGTTGTCGCTGTCACCTACAATTAACTTAACAACATGTTAGCAATATCAATATATACTAGGCCCTAGGATCACTTAGGAAATCTATAGTTATTAACTTATTGAATGAATACTTGGGTGTTAACTATTTCAAAGCAGCGTGAAATTGCGCAACTTACATTTTTTCTTGTATGGATAAGTGACTGTTACAATCACCCCTTCTTTTAAAGGCCAACGTCCTTATCGGCCATACTTCCAGTTGAGTATAAGTTCTGATTCTATTTATAATTAATGACCAATGCCTTTTTTTATTATGATATTATCCATTTTGGACCTCGACTTACACGGTTTTACTATTAAACTTTACTCTTTAAAAGCCTCATACTATTAAGAGATAGTTTCTTTACTTATGAACAATCACATATATATATATATTCTTAAAAAATGTGAGACTACACAACTTAATTTATTAGTAATATTTATGTGCAGAGTTCCGTCAATGTTTCACATAACGAACAATCCTCATAGGGCTGTACATCCTCTAAGGCTTCTCAACCCAAAACCTTCCACATTATTCTCTTCTCAACTTAGAAAAAACGGTTTGTGGGCACCAGCCAATTCTCGCTTTATCAGTTTTCTCCATCCAATCCTTGAGGTTTCTTTTCTATAAAAGGGAGAGCCGGAATCCTAGATGGACGTAAAAAGTAATATGTACTAGGAGACACTTATTAGGGTCTATTTACAACACCAGTCTAGGGGAGAGTAGACTCACGCACATCCCCATGTGCATGTGACATCACGATGTATACTACCATTAATTAAAAACTTATAATTATTTGTTTCAAATAATAAATAATAATTTTTTATAATCCCTGTAATTAATCTTCATCAACCCGATAAAAATCAATTACTACACAGTACTTGTTTTATCATATAAAACAAATTTTTGCCCCGCACAACTGATATTTAATTTGTTACATAAATATAAATTCAATGTCATATGGTAATTGTCATCCAGATGTCCCGGAGTTTTTTTTTCAGGCGATTTTCAACTGTATAAAATTATCCCGTCAATGGCTAATTTTACAGCAACGATTCCAAGATGTTATGACCAACTAATTAGCTGACAATATTCTTATGTTTTAGCAAGAGAAATGTAGAGCTTGCATGGGGCCAGGTGGACCTTTGTACTCAAAACTCTATTTGCCGGTTATCAATTAATTAAATTATTTAATTAATGAATTGTCGTTGTTATTCACTGGTTGATTAACAAATATTTTATACTTTTATTTTCGAGATTATAGCTATTTGTATATTGTAATGATTACTTGAAAAAATAGACACCAATCAATAATAATTAAACATTAAATTAAACATTTGTTATATTTTATTGTAAATTATTTTCTACAAACTTTAGCATTTGATAACTTTAATATCAAAAATAACAATTTATTAAAGAGTTTTTTTATTCAAATCTCAAAATTTATTATTAATATAATAATTTAATATTATATTAGAGATACGCTCGTACTAATACAATACTCGTTAGGCGTGCTTTCGTAATTTGCGTTACACAAATTATTTTCTCTATGCCAAATGACATTGGCCAAATGACCTGTCACCAGTCAAAAGACGAGCAATTTTTTTTTTTTTGGTTGGTAGACTAGTCAACTAGACACACTTGCAGAACGGGATAAACGGTCAAAACGAAAGCAGGAAGAGAAGGAGCGAAACTGTATTCGAAAATGCATTAGAGGTGTCCTAAGTTGACCATAGTTCACTAATACAAAATGTAAATTTCATGACGTAGTTTTCACGATTATTTTAAAAAAACGGTCGTCAAAAGTATGCCAAAAATATGATGCTAAACTGGGTTTTCGAAAATGATTGCGGAAGCTTCAATGCGAAACTGGGTTTTTGAAAACGATCATGGAAACCGAAGCTTCCGTGACCGTTTCCAGAAACGGTTGTGGAAACGGGAATTTTCAATTTTCAAATTTTAAATTTTTTTTTTTTCAGATTTTCTGCCATGGGTTTTAGAGCATAAATTTAAAAAAAAAAAATCCTCATTCTCTCCCAAAACCCATGCTCTCTCACGCCTCTTTCACTCTCGCCTCCAATCTCTCCCTCAAAACCCATCTCCTCCTCTGTGACTCCTCCCTCCATTATCTCTCGCGTCTCTCCCTCTCTACCTCGCCTCCAATCTCTGCCGCCCTCCCTCCATTCTTTCTCGCCCTTCACCCTTTATCTCTCGCCTCTGATCTCTGCCGGCCACGATTCCACCATTCATTCTCTCTTTCGCCTCTCCGTCTCTCTCTCTCGCCTCCAATCTCTTTCTCGAAACCCATCCTTCGCCGCATAACCCACTATAGCGCAGCCTGCACCCACGCCCATGGAATTGGTAAGTCTCTATCTTTCTTGCTCTCTATTGCGCCGCATATATTATGATTTTGAAGACTATTTAGTTGATTATGTTTGTGATTTTTGGTGATTGTTAATTGTGCTTGTGATTTTGGGTGATTGTTTTCCCGAAAAAAAAGTTTTGATAACTTGATTATTTTTTTGCATATTACATGTTCAACAAAATATCCGATTGTATGATATTTATGTGTTTGGGTAAAGACTAGTTTTAGATTGATCTAAAATATATGTGTGAGGATTTGATTTAGATTGTTTTCCGGAAAAAAAAAGTGTTAATTTTGTAATTTATACTTTTGCATATTATATGTTTGACAAAATACCTGATTGTATGATATTTACATATTTGGGTGATGATTAGATTGATTTAAAATATTTGGGTGAGGATTTGGTCTAGACTATTTTCTGAAAAAAAAAGTGTTGATTTTGTGATTTTATGATTTTGCATATTATATGTTTGACCTAATTAAGTTATAAGCATATTTTTATGTTCCAAATTGTGATTTGACATTACATTATTCTTGTTTTAATTGTTTTGAACTTTGTTAAATTATTAGGGCACTTAATGACTAGAAGATTTTGGTGGGCAAAGGAGTAAGCTAGAAAGCTACACAACTATGAAACATTGTTTGATACTGTTCGATGTCTCTATAAGAAGGTTATGTTCAATACGGATATTTTGTTTTAGCCTTTATGCAAGAAATAACCTTGACTCTTGATGGATTATCTTTACTTCAAAGTAAGGATTTTTACATCAACGTTGAGATGAGTTTAGTAAGGTTAGAGTGGGCTAATTTGGTAATACGGTTCATCCAATATAGTTAGAAGAAAATCTATAAATTTTGTAATGTAGTGTCTGTTTTTGTAATAATCGTTGTATATTGCGACACAAAATTAATTGAAAATTAGCTATTTTTTTATCTGGGCTGTGCAATGTATAACACACGGGATTTGCCACCTGTGGGAAATCACATGAATTGTGAATTCTTTTTTTCCACTACTACAGAATGTCGCTTCCACGACTGAGATTGGACGACCGTTTTTTAAAAACCGTCATGGAAACGATGGCAAAAACACGGAACAGAAAAGTGGCATCCGAAAACCGTCGTGGAATTTTAGATTTCCACCACGGTTGTTTAAAACCGTCGTGGAATATTGTATTTCCACGACGGTTGTGTAAAACCGTCATGGAAGTATATATTCCACGACGGTTTATGGGAACCGTCGTGGAATATCTCGATTATTACACGACGGTTCTATACAACCGTCGTGGTAGTGCCGTGGATTACACGACGGTTGTCTAAAAACCGTCGTGTAATCCCGTTCTTACACGACGGTTTCCATAAAACCGTGGTGGAAACATCGTACTTTTTTTCAGTCATATATAAAAAGTGTTGTCCTGTTTTTTCCACATTGGTAGAGCTGCTGCCGTGAACCAAAATCATATCAGATCGCTCCTTCAACAGTTCCATACACCGTAAAGGATTCTAACCACCGCCTCTACTGCTCTCCCGTCGTTTTTGTAAGTGATGATGACACAAATTAACTAAACAAGGAAGTTGTTTTCCTCTGTATTATATTTTTATTTACGAACCCGGCCAGATTATGTAAATTTTAATTTGAAATTTGTTGGATTACTTTTGATACGTTATATACTGCAAAGTGTTTAATTAATTAAGTGATCTCATGACGATCAATGTATTTTTAATTTGGTTTTATTTAAATTAGTTTGGATTTTTTAGTTAAATAATTAAAAAAATTTATTTATATATAAATCCTATATATTACGATGTATTTATAGTTTGTTTTTTTAAGTTAAATAACCCGGGCCGGTTTTTAATTTATAATGGTACTTTTAGTTTTGTTATGTTTTTTGGAGTTTTAATTTAGTAAATATATTGTTGATTTAATTAATGCATGAGCCGGGGTCTTTATATATAACTAGCTATGAATTAAGTGCATGCAATTAATGATATTCATGCCAAAAATTAAAAAAGATGCACACCTTATATTGACTTATCGAGAACTTTTATTGATTGATTTAGGATTTGCACGCTAATCATGGATAGGAAATAGATGTGGTTTGATAGATTGTCTAAAGCATATGAAGATGGTGTCGAAGAATTTTTGTCATTTGCTAAAGCTCATACGCAAGACGATAAGATTCGGTGTCCGTGTCAAGTTTGTGGTAATCATAGATCCCATTCAATTGATGATGTTAGAGGGTATTTGCTTGCTTATGGGATTATTTGTTCTTACTAAACATGGTATTTACATGGTGAAGATTTCGTCGGTTTTAAGTATAGTAAGACTAGTACTAAAGATAAGGAGCCGATTGTGGAGGAAGACGGTGGTGAATCTATGTACAATATGATAAATGATTTGGAAGAAAACTTTGTGCACCGTCCGGAGTTATTTGAGGAAATGATTAATGATGCCGAAACGCCCTTGTACGTCGGGTGTACAAAATATACAAAATTAGGGGCATTGGTTAAATTATGAAATATGAAAGCGTCGGGAGGGTGGACGAATTCTAGTTTCACGACTCTTTTAGCTTTTCTAAAAGATGTTCTACCGGCGGATAACAAAGTGCCACCTAGTATGTACGAGGCGAAAAAGACTTTGAGCACGTTGGGAATGGAATACGAAAAGATACATGCTTGTCCAAACGATTGCGTACTTTATCGGAAAGAAAATGAAGATTTAGATGAATGTCCGGTTTATAATGAGTCAAGATGGAAGAAGGGCAAGATTCCATCGAATGGTAGTAAAGGAGTGCCGGTGAAGGTGTTATGGTACATTCCACCAGCTCCACGTTTCCGCCGTTTATTCCGTAATGCAAAACATGCTAAGAGTTTGACATGGCATCACGATACACGTGTAGACGATGGCAAGCTTAGGCATCCGGCCGATGCACCGCAATGGAAGATCTTTGATGACAATCATCCAGACTTTAGTGCAGAACCAAGGAATTTACGTCTCAGTTTGTCGACGGATGGAATAAACCCGCACAGTAACATGAGTAGTCGGCATAGTACCTGGCCAGTCATACTTGTCAACTACAATCTCCCTCCAGACGTTTGTATGAAGCGGAAGTTCTTGATGTTGACATTATTGATATCAGGCCCTCAACAATCAGGGAATGATATTGATGTTTACTTGGCACCATTAATCGATGACCTAAACAGGTTGTGGGATGATGGTTTACAAGTAAGAGATTCTTACCGTCAAGATACGTTCAATCTTCGCGCAATGTTGATTTGGTCAATTAATGACTTTCCTGCACTTGGCAACCTCTCTGGTTATCCTATGAAGAGTTCTATAGGTTGTCCCATTTGTATGAAGGAAACATCTTCCATCAGGTTGAAATACGGTAGGAAAACCGTTTACCTTGGTCATCGGAGGTTCTTGCCGAAAAATCATCGTTATCGCAAACAGAAGAAGGCTTTTGATGGTAATACCGAAGAAAGAATCGCTCCTCGGATTTTGACTGGCGAAGATGTTTTTGAGATGGTTAAAGATGTCAAGGTAGTTTTGGGAAAGAGAAAACATAAAGATCCAGCTGTCGATGGCCCTTGGAAGAAGAAGTCAATTTTCTATAAACTTCCATATTGGAAGTCACTTTATGTTCGGCATTGCTTAGACGTTATGCATATTGAGAAAAACGTCTGTGAGTCGATAGTGGGCACGTTGCTTGACATTCCAAATAAGACTAAAGATGGTGAAAAGGCACAGTTGGACCTTAAAGAGATGAAGATTAGACCGAATTTGCTCCCCGATAAAAGATCGAACGGCACTTACTTACCACCGGCGAAGCACACATTATCTAGGCACGAAAAGAGAAAGCTTTGTGAGTGGCTTGCTTCCGTGAAAGTGCCAAGTGGGTACTCTTCTAACTTCAAAAGGTTGGTTTCGATGAAAGATTTGCGGCTCGTTGGAATGAAATCACATGATTGTCATATCTTGATGCAACAATTATTACCACTTGCTTTGCGGGGAGTTCTAACAAAAGATGTGAGATACGCAATTACAAAGTTATGCTCATTCTTCAATTTGATATGCTCCAAGGTAATTGATCCAATGATGTTAGATTCGCTACAATCGGAATTGGTTATGACCTTGTGCCTGCTTGAGAAGTATTTTCCACCATCCTTTTTTGATATAATGATCCATCTTTGTGTGCACTTAGTTCGGGAAGTTAAGTTATGTGGCCCGGTGTATTTGAGGTGGATGTATCCTTTTGAAAGGTACATGAAGGTTTTGAAAGGATATGTGAAGAACCGAAAGGCCGGAGGGTTGTATAGTGGAAAACTACATATCCGAGGAAGCTGTTGAATTTTGTTCTGAGTATTTGTCCAACGCGGACCCAATAGGGTTGCCAACGAGCGGGCCATTTATATCGAAAGGACTCTCTGTGACCGTTCATTCACCGGTAAATCAAGATGAATGGGAAAAAGCATGTTTATATGTTCTGCACAATGCTAAGGAAATGGAGCCTTTCTTTCAAGTCCATATGGCGGAATTAAGAGTTGCGAATCCAAGAAAAGGAAGAAGTGAGAAGTGGTTTCAAGAAGAGCAGAATCGGTCATTTCGGGAGTGGATAAGAAAATACTTGCATATGAAGCAAGGCGTTTCACAGGACGTAATGAAGCTATCCAGAGGTCCATCATCGATAGTCACAAGATATACATCATATTTGGTGAATGGCCACTCTTTCTACACTCGGACAAGAGATGAGAAGTATCCCGTACAGAATAGTGGTGTCACACTTCGGGCCGAGTCTATGCATATTTCATCCGCAAAGGACAAGAATCCGGTATATAGTTCCATGAATTACTTTGGATTCATTGAAGATATTTGGGAACTTGATTATTGTGGCTTGCGAATAGCCCTATTTAAATGCAAGTGGGCTGACAATAATTATGTTAAGGTTGATAGTGACGGTGTGACAGTAGTGGACTTTAGGCGATTGGGCTACAAAAATGATCCTTTCATCATGGCGTCACAAGCGGTACAAGTATTTTATACAACGGATCCTGCAAATTTAGAGTTATCTTTGGTTGTGCCAATGAAGCCAAGATCAATCTGGGATGGCCAAGAAGATATTGAAGATTGCACCGACATTCCACCTTTTATAAAGGGTTTGCCACCGGTGGATGAGATTGATGATTTTGACGACGACGTTTCACACTTACTTCGATCGGACGTCGAGTGGACATGTGTCGAGAAGCCCAAAAAAAAGAAGGGAAAAAATGCTTAAGATACAATTTCACGTTTCTTACGTTGTAAACATTTCGATACGGGTTTTTATTTACGCGAGAAATATGTATCATTGATTATTTATACATTCTGTAGTGTATGGAAGCATATAACAACAGTGTTGAATAATTGCACAACTATCAGGATTGGCCGCTTATTTGGATTACGGTATAAAGTTGAAATATGATTTTTCATGTTCCTAAGATACCACGACGGTCTTTTTCAAAGACCGTCGTGGTATCTCATATAACACGATGGTTTTCATTAGGACCGTCGTGATAGATTGATATACCACGACGGTCAATACAAAAACCGTCGTGGTATTATTTTATTTCATTCTCCGATTCCACGACAGTTTTTTTCATGGCCGTCGTGGAATCCGTCCATGAAGTCTACCATGACGGTCGAACTAAAAGACCGTTGTGGTAGACCTTGAAATTTGAATTCTTTACACGACGGTTTTTTAAAGACCGTCGTGGTATGCTTAAGGCGGCTGTTTTAAAATTTTTGGGAATAGGTTAAATTTTTCCCGCATTTAATAAAACCCAAACAGACACCATTTTCCCCCAACCCATTTCATTCGAAACCTCTGCTCATCTTTTCACTCACTGCTCAAATCTCAAGTTTGCCCAAAAAAAATTTCCTCATCCGACTCCATCGACGGTCTTTTACAATCATCTGCCACTCCATTCTTCGCTCAAAATCCACGAGGTCATCCTCCACCAACGCCAAGGTTTTTCGGTCATTTCCAAGTATCTCTCGTCGCCATTTTACCCGTGTTGGCCCAGACTAGATACCAATCTGCCCGTGCCCACTCTCTACACGCCGGTAAGTTGAACTCTATATTGCTCGTCTAAATTTCAAGTTTGGGAAATTTCTGTTTGTTACAGCATAAAGCGGTTGAATGTGGTTTGCGAAAATATACATTTCTTGCTGTTGATTGTCTCAGTCATCTGGGTTTATTTTAAATAGTTGGGTAAGGCTTAGGTTGATAACACGTTTGATTAAATGCCTCTTAATCTGTTTGATATTTAATTTTAGAGTTCCGCAAATTGTATGTGTTTGGCTCGGCTTTGGGCATTTTCAGGTTAAAAGGTCATGATTTTGTTAGTTATATGTTTTTGTTCGTTATATGTTTGGATAGTAATGTGTTTTAGAACCACGACCTTTGTAATGATTTAATGTCAATGATGCTTTGTTTATAACGGTTCGTGTTGCAGTTTTTTTTCAGATTGATTAACAATGTCAAACTCTCACGACGAGGATTGCTCAACCCAAACTCAAGCTGCAAAACCACGACGAACCAACGCACCAAGATTCAATGCTGATGAAGATGGAAAAAGACGAGCAACTCTCCTTAAAAGAGTGCACGTTGTTAGGACGAGGAAAAACGAATTCCGGTTTCATTTGACGCGAAAGGGCAGCCATTAGGCATGGGAGGTGATGAATTACAGAGTTGGGTTGGAGTGCTTGCTCGGGAGCACATTCCCATTTGGATTGCTGACTTCAGAAGTGCTGATTTAGAACCGAGGAAAGAACGAGTGTGGTTGGAAGTAGTCACTTCATTCACAGTTGACGAATCGCACAAAAAACAGGTTTTGAAGTCATGTGGGGAGTCGGCGAAGGGTTTCAGATATGATCTGTACCAAGCCTTTGTTAGGGATCATATCCACGAAGAAACCGTTTGGCAACGACCGGCCAAAGTGGTTCGAAATTACCCAACCATCAGCCAGGACGATTGGAAAAGGTTTATTACGTATCGACAGACGGCTGATTTCAAGCGGCTTTCCCAACAAGGAACTGAGATCCGGAAAAAGAGCAAATACGGATCTACGACAGGCCGTGACGGATATAGGAAACGCGATCAAGAAATCGTACGTTAATTACTTTGCCAAACAGCTTCAAGTCAATAATTGGTTAATTGACATTACGTGTTTTATGTATGTTTCTTAACTTTAATTGCTAAACTGCAGTTCGAGAAGACGGGGGAATATGCTCCACGACATTTTATTTGGCGGGACACGCATCTCAAACCCGATGGAGAGTACAAGAATCCGTCGGTTAAAATTATTGGCGATAGAATAGTAAGTATACGAAATGTTTTTCATATTCGGCTACGATTGTCTCCATTATGTTTACGGGCTCAATAACATATTGTGTATTTGTTATAGGACGATTTACACAACAATCGACGCAAGGCAGCTTCGAATCCGTGGGTACGGAGGACATTCTGACCAAGTCTTTGGGCAATGCCGAGCATTCCGGTCGTATCCGTGGGCAGTCAAAATTTGTCACGCAGGCGCAATACTACAACGCCATGAATATATCGAGGGAGAATCCTGAAGTCTCCTACATGAAACGACAGTTGGCTGCCTTGGAAAGAACGGTGCAGGAACTTTGTGCAAAGCACGGTATCAACCGTGAGACGATGGCTGAGGAAGCATCCCAACCTGCTGTTGATCAATACAACAGTTTCAAGGCTAGTTGCACCCTCAATGACAATGAAGCCGGCCCGTCGGATCAGCAGCCCATGCCTAATGAAAGTAAGGAATGCCAGCTTTTCTTGACTGATGTCATTAATGGTGGAGAAGTTCTGGTTGCAATTGGCAGGACATACATGGACTGTGTTCCAACCGACACAGTCCATGGGATTCCATTAGGCGAGGGTAATGTGCGTGTGACAATCAGTGTCCCAAAAATTAAACGTGCACTCCTTCTGATTCTGACGGATGAAGCCACCTATATTGAAGAGGCCATCGGGGGGTTTGTTGCGTGGCCCAAAAAAAACATCGTCCTGCAAAGCAGTTTAAGCCAGGCCAGCCGAGGTCCCAGTCAAGCTCCCGAGCCAAGTGCCCAGCGAACCAAACGTATAAAGAAGAGAGCCGGGAGGAAGAAACCACACTCAGAATCGGAGGTACAACAGCAAACCGGTAAAGAAGAACTGAGGTTTGACTTTGATACCATTCCGGTTGATATGAGACTGTTGGCGAACTACGCACAACGGTGCTTGACTGACGGTACCCAGATCGCGTGCCCACAACAATAGTCTGTCAATGCTGATGACATGCCCCATATATATTGGGTATGAAGATGTATACCATTTCATTTCTTTTCAAGAAATAAGTGCAAGCAGTATAATGGTTTACATTAGGTAATGTCATTTTTCTTGTTCCAATTAGTACCGTGATACTGTATTACAATTATTTTCGGGCTGCAAGTTTGACTTAATTATTTTGCAGCTATCTAGCGGATTGTTGTGCAAAAGCCGGAATGGAGCAGCGTTACGACTTTGTTTCTCCATTCCTTGTCTCGCCAGTGCAACAGAATGTAGATCGCGTAGCGTACATTAGAGAGAGAGCCGACAATATCATCCGGATCATAACAAACACACCAAGGGGAAAGCTTGTTCTCATGCCATATAACAGCGGCCAACATTGGATATTGGCTGTTATTAATCCGTGGGATGACTCGGTCCTCTATTTTAATCCTCTTGGAAACGATCCGGGTGAAGATTTTCAACAGCTAATTACGTTGTAAGTATTCTTTGATGTTGGTATTAATGATTAGATTGATATTCTTGTTGTTGTAGTTCTGGATGTATTGATATTTGTTAAATTGTTAGGGCACTAAACGATTGGAAGTTGCTGGTGGGATGAGGAATAACAAAGCGACGCAACTTACAGACGTTGATTCAGACTGCTCACTGTCCAATACAACAAGGAAATGTGCAATGCGGCTATTTTGTATTGGGGTTCATGCGAGAAATATGCTTGACCGTCGATGGCCTTGCCCTACTTCAAAAGAAGACGTCTTATACCGAAGCTGATTTGAATTTGGTTAGGCAGGAGTGGACTAAATATGTCATGCGCTTCATACAATATTGAGCACATTAGCATGCTGTTGAATTTTGTATAGGCACTATATTTAATTTTTTTGTACATTGTGACATTTTATTTAAGATATCAGTTTTGTTTTTTTTTCTTGGCTGTGTAATTAATCCGTGGGATGAATGAATGAACTGGTATTCAAAATGAACGATTTATAATTTGTTTTGTTCACTTGACAACATACCACGACAGTTTTCAACAGAAACCGTCGTGGAATTATAGATAACACGACGGTTTAGAAAAGCACCGTCGTGGTACATAACCTACCACGACGGTTAAATATATAAACCGTCGTGGTAGATCAATATACCACGACGGTTTTGTTATACAATAAAGCCACCGTCGTTGTAAGGAGAACTACCACGACGGTGAATCATATAAACCGTCGTGGTAGATTGGTAGACCAAATTGGTTTCAAACAAATCACCGTCGTGGTGGCATAAAATAACCATCGTGGTATAATACATACCACGACGGTGAAATATATAAACCGTCGTGGTAGAGCAATATACCACGACGGTTTCAACATACCATATAGCTACCATCGTTGTAAGGAGAACTACCACGACGGTGGATCACATAAACCGTCGTGGTAGATTGGTCTACCAAGACGGTTTCTAACAAATCACCGTCGTGGTATGTAGTATTCCACGACGGTGACATGAAATAACCGTCGTGGTATACTGCATACCACGACGGTGATTTGATAAAACCCGTCGTCGTAGACCAATCAACCACGACGGTGGCTCGTAAGAACCGTCGTGGTACATTCAATTCCACGACGGTTTTTTCCATCAAAAACCGTCGTTGTATGGTTCTAAATTATCCATTTTTTGGCCCTATTTTACCTATTCCACGACGGGAAAAAGACCGTCGTGGAATATTAAAAGATTCCACGACTCTGGATTCCACGACGGTTGGAGAACCGTCGTGCATTTCTTCCACGACGGTTAAAAACCGTCGTGGAATCCACATTCTGTAGTAGTGTTCATTGAAATCTTTCCACGACTGTTTTTAGCAAAAATGGTCGTGGAATCTTCGTTTCTATGACCATTTTTGCAAAATATGGTTGTGGAATCTTCCTGGCGAAGTACTTTCCACGACCGTTTTTGTTGAAAACAGTCTTGGTATATGGTTATTCCATGACGGTTTTGTCTAAAAATTGTCATGTTATCTTAATATTCCATGACGGTTTTTATTGAAAACCGTCATGGAATAGCCCTCTCTAACCCGTATTTGGTGTTAGTTTTGTCTATTCCATGACAGTTAAAAAACTATCATGGAATCTAAATAGATTCCACGATCCTGGATTCCACAACTTAAAAACCGTAGTGGTATCCTCTTTTTGTACCAGTAGGTGCTAATTACAGATTCTGTCAAAAAATTAACATAAAAGATTACTGTAGTAATGTTTTTAATAATTTATAATCATTTCAGCTACCAAAAAAGGAATAGACAATGCACTTAAACTATTAAAATGTTGTTGCAATAGTCATTTATGTTAATTTTTAAACAGAATCCATTAGTAATTTAGTCAAAAAGTGATGCTAACTAACAGATTCCGTCCAAAAATTAATGTAAAGGACTATTGTAGTTATATTTTAATAATTTAGGGGTATTTCAACTACGAAAAAAAGTTTAGGGCCCTAGTAAAGTTAAAAATTCAGGAACTAACCTAGTTATTTACCATTTTCATTTTTGCTTTTTATGTTGTCCCACTTTCCATCCTCGGTTTCTATGAAATAAATTCTGTGTAATGACCTGACTTACGTGGGCGTTACTTAACTTACTTAAACTACTTTATTTGCTTACATATCTTATAAGACTTAAAATTTACGGAACTTCTTTTTTCTTTTTTCTTTTTCTTTTTTTCTTGTTTCCTTATAGAAATATATATATTTCTGTAATTACCGCAATAGTAATTACCGTAATAATTTTACAATTTATATATATTGAAAAGACATCATCAAAACTAATTGATAGTTTTAGAACTTACTGTCCATACTTGATTAGTAATAATTACTTTCTAATAGAAATTTAAATAGCATATTAAAAATACTTAAATGGTATAAACTGTAAAACACTTACATTAAAATATCACTACTACAAAATTCGGATTCCACGACGGAGCTTCCACGACAGTTTTTAAAAAACGGTCGTAGAAAGTTAGGAAAAAACACGGAGCGGAACACAATTTTCAAAAACTGTCGTGGAAGCCGAAGCTTCCACGACGGTCTCCAAAAACCGTCGTGGAAGGCCGTGATTCCACGACGGTCTTTGGAGACCGTCGTGGTAGTTCCCAAAAATTAAAAAAAAATTTGAAAAAAGACCCTACCACGACGGTTTTCCTAATAACCGTCGTGGTAGGTGTTAAGGCGGGATTTTTGAAAATTTTTGAATTAAATTCAATTTTTTGGAACATGTATTAAAACCCAAAAAATACCCCATTTCCCACCCCATTACATTTCGAGCATTTTTCACTTTTTCACTCTCTAATACACACTCTAACTCCATACCCAAAGCCGCTCAATTTCCTCCCTCCATTTCTCTCTCTCCGCTCCCTCCCTACTTAAAATCTCCAAAAACTCTTTCTATCTCACCGCTCTTCTTCACTCTATCTCACCTCTCAAATTTTTCTCTTAGCTCCATTCTCCGACGGCCTCCTCCACTACTCATGCGGCCTCCTCCATTCTCCGACGGGTCCACCAAGGAACTCACGTAGCTTTCTCTCTCTCTTTCGCCGTATTCCGCCCTTACCCACACTCAACAAGCCGGTAAGTTGTAGTATATATTGCTTGGGTAATGTACGGATTTGGGAATTTTTCGTCCAAAATGTTGATTTTGTTGATTGTGGTTGTTGATTGTGAATTTTCCATCCAAAATGTTGATTTTGTAGGTTGTTGAGTTGGGAATATTCAGTCCGAAATGGCCAAAATCCGTCCCCTACATTTTCGGTGATTGTTCATTGTGGTTGTATTTTAGATTGAATTAAATTGGTTGGGTAAGGTACGGATTTGGGAATTTTAGATTGAATTAAATTGGTTGGGTAAGGTACGGATTTGCGAATTCGTTTCATTTCTTCAAAAACATTTAAACCACAAAATCAACACTTTTTTCTGGTAATTTTCCAGAAAAAAGTGTTAATTTTGTGGTTTAAATGTTTTTGAAGAAATGAAACGAATTCGCAAAATTTTTTTTTTTCGTTGTTACCTACCACGACGGTTTTTTGGAAAAACCGTCGTGGTAGGTTTAGATACCACGACGGTTTTTGCGTAAAACCGTCGTGGTATGTCCTTAAATGTCCATATTTAAGTCCTATTTTTGCCCATTCCACGACGGTTAAAAAACCGTCGTGAAATCTGAAAAGATTCCACGACCCTCGATTCCACGACGGTTAAAAAACCGTCGTGAAAATGTTACCACGACGGTTAAAAACCGTCGTGGTATCTACATTCTGTAGTAGTGTATGTTGTTGAAAATGCAGAAATAGCTACGCAATGGTATCCATGACCACCCTTTACACTCGCTCTGTAGCATTTGAGTCCATCTTTTTAAACTGCAGGTTTCTTACCTACAGTATGACTATTTTATTATGAGTTTTCAATTAGCAAGTACAAACATATTCTCGCAAAATTATTAAAAACATATCACAAAACATGCTTGATCTGTTTATGCTTGATTGTGAACTATCCATTATTATTAATTATGGAATTTCTTATCTTGTCTTATTTGTGGGCCTTGGTGTACGTACCAAATGCGTGTGATCATCATGTTGTGAGGTTTGCAAGATCCCCAACAGCACTAAGATCATAGACTAGACTTGCTCCAAATCAACTAACTAATCCTCCCCTTGTGGAAGGTTGGCACGATACCCTTAACTTGTCTTGTCTTAGTCTTGTTAATTATTTTATAGTGAGTACGCAATTCATACTTCAACATAAATTCTCAAAGCTATAAAACTAAGACATGTATTATGATAGCTTTAAAACATGTAAGTCATGGCATTAAAAATGGAAGTATGCAATATGTTATACTTCAGAATAAATCTTAAACATAGGACTTGAACATATCATCATGGAACATATCTTTATAAAACATATATTTTAAAAACATATTATATAGCATGTATATAAAACACAACTTAAAAAGACTTACATCACTTAAAACATATCATTCTTAAAACAGTTCAAATCTTGCATTGAATCAAACCATTCAAAACTGGCATTTTATAAAATTGTTCAAACATACATCACATTAATCATGGAATACATTTCATTAAAAAAAAAAATTAAATATTGAGAACCGTATTTTTCATATTATAGGCGAGGTTTGTACTTACCTATTTTCACGCCATAGTATTTTTCCCGTCTTGATCTTTCGGTGAAATGACAGGTTCACATCTTGTTTTAAACACCCATAATGAGTGTAAGTATTTAATTTAGCTAATTAGAGTTCTACCTTAGAAATTTAATTAGCTATTTATCTATCTTAAATGATTGATTAAATCATCTGGTTGTCTGGTCTGAGAGCATTAGGCCTACAAGCCCATTTGACTATGGAAATCTGTATATAAAACTCTCCGGTTAAGCTTTGATGAATATCTTTTGGGACTCTTGAGTTAAAACCAAGCTCTTGGTCCAACTTCGACTGATAAAAATACTAGCAGTCTGACTATTTTAATTTCCATGATATCTTTTTCCAAAAATATTTTCAACAGTTTGGTACTGTTAAATGTGAAGATCGATTTACCTTATTGTCCCGGAGATAAGGGTTTTTTCGAATTTTCATGTCATAAAATTTCATGACAAAATGCTATCTTTTATAGAAACACATTTAAAAAAATATATATATTTTCACAACTTTAAACCTTCAAAGTTCGCAATTATCAAAATTTCCTGTTTATGCTTATACAACTCCAACGTTTAAAATTCGTCAGTTCTGTGAGTGACCGAATTCTAGGCACCATTTGAGAAACCCAAACTGGAGAGTAACAGTCTTAGGAGCATCATTGCATGAGGTACTTATCTAACCAGTCGCTGGCTTGTTTTACCATCTCCGGCGTCATCTGGTGCCAAATTCTGGGTTGCACAATCAACTGGATGTTTGCAAGAAAATTTAGTGGTAAATAGCTATTTCAAAGATCAGGACAACTTGAGAACATTTCTTGCGTTTGTGTTTGGAAAATAGACTACAGGTTTAAGTGATTTTGCTGAATGAATAAATAATGATCTCGGTTAGCACTATCCATGAACTTCCCTACTGTTTGAGTAGAATAATTCAGTGATATTTTTTTGTAAGTTTTTTGTTAAATTTTTTAGATTTTCAATGATAAATTTGGTGTTTTTTTTGTTAAAATGTTCCAGTGGCGGAGTCCATAAAATCCGGAGGAATTGGAAATTTCCAGACAGTAACCAACTGGTTACCAAATGGATTACCAATTGATTATCTATCCGCGGTGGTGGTTACCAATTAGTCACTCATTGTAAATCGGTAACTTATTGGTTATCATTTGGTAACCCAGATGGTTGCATTATGGATATCAATTAGTAATTATACTTGTTATTTTAAAATAAATAAAAAAAATCAATATTTATGATGATATCTATAATATTTCTTGCAAGAGTTTTTTCTTGTGTGGCAGAAATCAATCCAAGGCATAATTTTGTAGTATTTATCAAAAGTTACTGTTTTAGAGATGTAGTTATTGGAGACCAGTTAAGTTTTGGAGACTTATGTTCAAGGTAAAAAATTTTGGAAAAGTAAGGGATAATTTGCCGGTTTAGTCTCCCCCCCCCCCCCCCCCCCCCCCCCCCGAAAGGTCCTCAATGTGATTTTCAAACACTAAGGTATCAAAATACCTCATATATTTAGTCAAAATAGAGGGCACTAGAATGACGTTTTCCCTAGTAATAAAAAAAAGTGCAACCACAAATATTATAGTTAGCAAAGAGAAAATATCAAAAACAACTCATGTGCTTACTCAAAATATCACTTTTTTATATAAAAAATCGACGAAAATTTCACGATTTAAATTGAGTATTGATTATAACAAGGAGAACTTATCTCGCCAAGAAATGCGACTGAAGTACTAGAAAATCAAGAAATTATTTACTACAATTTGTTCTACATTGCATAATCTAATGCAATCTAGAAATTTTAACACTCTATCTACCACTTAGTTGAGTGATGGTCACTCTGTTCTCTGTTATTGAGCCCTTGTTAACATTATCTGAGCTTCTTTCCATGAAAAACCCAGGTTCTTTCGGCGGGGGCAGTTTTCCTCCTTCGTTAGCCAACATTAGAACAACTGAATTCATCGGTGGCCTATCCTCGGAAAATTTCTGAACACACAACAAGCCCACGTGAATGCATCTAAGTAGTTGAGATTCAACTATAGAATCCTTATCAAAGCGCGCATCCATTAGTTCCATGGCTTTGCCTTGATTCCATAACAACCATGCCTACAACAATTCGATCGAATATCTTTAGTAGTTTGTAAAAATCAGAGATTATAGAAGATGGTAAATAAATATTGCTTCAACTTACATGTCCAAGAAGATTATGATGGTGATCTGGGTGACTGAATCTAGTATTCCGCTTTCTGCTCACTGTCTCTAGTAAAAGCACACCGAAGCTAAAGACATCAGATTTCATTGAGAATTTTCCCTCTACTGCATACTCCGGTGACATATAGCCACTGCACCAAAAGAATTAGCACCTAAGTTCCGAACTGAACTTGTTGAATGCTTGAGATAGCATGTGATTATAACTTACTACGTTCCGACGACTCTCCTAGTTGTAGTTTCTTTTTCGTCGCCATCGAAAATTCTTGCCAAACCAAAGTCGGAAATCTTAGGAACCATGTCGATATCGAGTAGAATATTACTTGCTTTGAGATCCCTGTGTACAATTTGAAGTTTGGAATCTTGATGGAGGTAGACAAGTCCTCTAGCTACTCCCATGACAATCTCAAAGTTCTCTCTCCAAGACAAAATTGTACTCCTTCTATGCTCCAACCCATCATCTTCACGCCCTATCAAATTTCGGAAAAAAAAAAAGGCAGAGCATTGCTCAAAGATCAAGTAACTAAAGTCAAGGAAGCTAAGTATGTGCGAAAGGTCGAGGAGTCGAACCAAAAATAAAATGATCCAAACTCTTGTTAGGCATATACTCGTAGATCAACATCCTCTCGTCTCCTTGAATGCAACAGCCTAAAAGAGCAACAAGATTCTTGTGTTGAAGCTTTGCAATCAAGTTTACTTCGTTCTTAAACTCTGTAAAACCTTGATTTGATTCATTTGACAGCCTCTTAATGGCTGCTTCTTGTCCTGTTGAGAGATTCCCCTGCATTTTAAAAAGGATATGCAGATATCTTTGGATGTAAGAGGAAAAAGTACCATTTTTCCTTACGTTAATAATGGAATTAAAATATATGATAGTTACCCTGTAAACAGGACCGAAGCCACCTTTTCCGATAATATTTGCCGGAGAGAAATTATTGGTTGCGAGAGTAATTGCAGCGAGGTCAAACAAAGGTAATTCTATATCTTCATCCATGTCTTTGCCTATTACATTTCATAGATAATTAAATTAGTTTGTTAATAATATAGCAATAAAAGAATTAAAATCTTTGTGGGAAGAATTTTTATACCTCTTACTTTTCTTCTTAGTCTCCAAATTACGCACAAAAATATGACAACCAACACGAACATGCCAGAGACGATGGAAGCTATTAGGATGACCTTTAAGTCCGTCTTATTCGCAGCACGGATTGATTCTATGAAAATAAAAATAGATGAAAGGTAACATTTGGGAATCGAAAACTAGACCGATCGAATGAAAAATCATAAGGTTAATAACTTACTCATTTCGGAGGCAGATAACCTTACATACAAAGGCTGTTCACTGCCTTGCACTTTGAATTCTCGGACATCAATCAGGTCACCGAACCACATCAAACATCCACTTCCTCCTCTTCTGATATCCGAATTCGCATAAGCTGTGCAAGAACAGTTCTTCAAGCACGCTTTTTCACACTCTTTAAGGCTCATACTTTTGTCCAACCAGAACTCCACCAAGTCGGGTAATTTCAGCCCCTCAACTTTTAAGAATCCTTCTCCTTCCACGCAACTTAATGGCGTCTTCCTCTTGCACCCTTTGGATAAATCTGCCACATTCCAATCTTCTTCCGACACCGGAGTAAACCCTTCCCAACAATCACATATGGGATTTCCATTTATTCTACAAACACCATTAACAGCACAGTAACCATAATTCTCACATGGTTCATATGGCCTTGAGTACATGAGAGACCATTTTGTGCTAGATTTCTCCAACAGAAATCTTTGAAGCAACCCTGAATTACTCAAAGTCAAGCGTGAAACTACGTCTGAGACGACCGTGGACTCGAACATATAAGATGACTCGGTCTCACTAAAAACAAGTGTGAATTTCAAGCTTGAAGAATCATTATTCGACAGCACGGAAACACCACTAAATCGAACTCCATTCCATGCACCTGTCCGAAACTTTTTGGTCGACCCCGTAGCAAGAACTAATTGAGGTAACCCTTTGGTGCTCATTTTGTAAGTGTAATCTCCAGTTGATGGATCGTCGGAGCTTTTCCACGAGCTTAGACATCGTTCAAAACCGGTGTTCAAGTCCCATCCGAGCTTCATCTTTTCTAAAACTGTGTCAGTTGGATAATCAAAACTCTGCCACAAAAACCCTTCAGAGCTCGTGCTGTCTCTCTCTCTGAGAACAAGATTTCCGGTGTCCAAAAGATGCGCAACAGGGTTTTTCACGAAAACTCTTGATGACGAATTCGATGACCAAATGACGTTCTTCTTTTGGTTGAGAAGAACAAGGTTTCCATCTCCGGTGATTAAGAATTCCCCAAGCGAATCAGTGAGTGGACTGTTTCTGTTTGCGACCCACACAACTACATCAGGAGTCCTTTTGTACCATATTCCGACGTACCTATTCTCGGATTTGCCGGGAGAGAAGAAGCCTAACTCAAAGATTTGGCTAGAGGAAAGTAAAGTAGTTTTGTTTATGTCTATCAGGAACTGGCTTGGAGTTATGGTGTCAATATGAGCAGCAAATGATAATTTCATGTAGTGTGGGAGAGATAGGAGCACAAAGAATAGAAAATAATAGTGGATTTGCGTATATTTTTGAAGGAGAAAGTAGATTTGGTGGATTTCCATTTGCAATTTTGTTCGAGAAGAAAGTGGGATATTAGTGATGGGTCCCTGAGACTCAGAGACTTTGTGGCGGTGACTTGCACACAAAAGATAGAAAATAATAGTGGATTTGCGTATATTTTATAAAAATGAGATTCAACCTGTCCTGTTGAATTCTGTATCTCGCAGCAGGTAGGCCCTACCATTTTGGGAGGTTACGAATTTTCTCTCTCCTTCTACTTTGTCCGTTTTAGTCAAATCAATTAAATTATTTTAAGAGATAATGGTTCAATTGATATATAAATTATAGCGTTTGTGATGTTTTAGACCCCAATATTTTTCTGTTTTGTATTGAAACCTCAAATTTTATTGAATTTACAAAATTAAACTTGAGAAAATAATTGTATAAAAAAAAAATTAGAACTTGATGACACGTACGTGATCATCTCTTTGAAAAGTTTGGTAGGCAAAAGGGTGATAAGTCTGAAAATCAACAAATGATAGATATATTTCTCTCTTTTAATCCAAATATTATATACATATATACTGTATGACCTGCTATTCGGACCCTTACAAAACGTTGTTTGTATTTTTTATTTTTTTTAATATATTATAACAACTAAGTGATTTTTATATAACATTTTTCAGTGTTATTTATAATTGCACCAATATTTAAATGGTAATATGTAACAAGATTCTAATAAAATTTATCCAATATCTAAATTCGTCCCAATTCGCACTTTCTTGCTCTCGAAGTACAAAATTTCCGGAGTCCAAAAGCAGAGCAATTGGACTATTTGCGACGTTTCTGTATACATTTGAGGGTAAAACAATGCTCCTTGTGCTGTTGAGAAGAACAAGGTTCCCATCCCTGCAGACAGTCAATTTGCTGTTTGAGTCGGTGAGCGGGTTATTTCTGTTGGCAACCCAGACGAGTGTTTCGGGTTTCCTTTTGTACCATATTCTTAAGTACTGGTTCTTTGATTTTCCGGGAGAGAAGAAGCCTAACTTAAAGGCTTGGCCAGGGGAAATTAAGGTAGTTCTGTTACCATAATTTTTAAGTGATTGGATTGGAGTTATGGTCTCAATATGAGCAGCCCAACAGAATTACAAAAATTGTACTTTTAAATTTTAAAAAATTGTCCTCGAAAAAACACAAAACTGTTTTTCACATACCGCATAGTCAAATTAAAAAAAAAAATTCAAATGAAAAAAAAAATGTACTGTATTTTCAGTCAATCTTTTTGTTATTTTAGAGATGTCAATCATGCCGTGTCATGTTAATCCGGCCCATAATATGCTTCATGTTGTGTCGGGTTTGGTCCATCAATGTTTTGTGTTGCTTGTGTCAGTTTAAGATTAAATCCTTAGGCGCAATATGGCCCATTGGTGAAGACAAATCTCATTCTAATGTCGTGCTTAATATCATGTTGTGTCGTGTGAAGCTTACAACCTTAAAACTGTGAGCCTAGCACGACATATATATCTTAGTCATGCTTAGCCCGATCCAATATAATCATGTGTCATGTCATATCATGTCTGACTCAAAATTTTTATTATCATATCATCATGTTTTTATTTATTTATTGTTTGGATTTGGGTATACATTATTTGTATTTAAGTAATTTGAATAAATTAGATTTTGTACTAGTTAAATTGATGATTTGTAAATGTATTTTTTTAAAAAGCTGTTACCGTATTCTGGTTTTTTTTTTTTTTTTCTCTGAGGAAACTCATATTGTGTTGATTAGCGAAGACATAGTTTTTTTTTTTTTTTTTTTTTTTTTTTTTTTTTCCAAATTTTAGTGGCATTTGGCTACGGTCATTTAGGCAAGCTGTTGTTAAAAAGTAGAATATTGTAATTAAAATTGTCACTTCAAGAATAGTGTGTCCACGCATACTTTTAAACGGTCCTCATTTGTCATAGACTTACGACATCGACTTATGATGACACTAACTGGGTGTTTAGTGTGTA
Organism: Ficus hispida; assembly: GCA_025413025.1. Taxonomy (NCBI): domain Eukaryota; kingdom Viridiplantae; phylum Streptophyta; class Magnoliopsida; order Rosales; family Moraceae; genus Ficus; species Ficus hispida. Next base: position 17,763,051 of record CM046374.1, read on the forward strand.
AGTTTGAGTTAAAATTTTTAAGTTTAAATAGTAAATTATGTTGACTTTTCAGAAAAGACAAAAAACTTTTTGAGAAAAATACAAAAACTTTTGAAAAAAAAAACAAAAAAAAAATTTAAAATGATTAGTTTAAACTAACTAAACCAAACGGACCATAAAAGTTCCATGTGCCTTCCTTGTTCCTTTCCTTTTGACCGCAAATCTCGTAAACCAAATTGGGTAGGCTACTATGAGTGACGTTTTACAGGTGTTATTTCTCAGGTTCACACGGCGAGGCTATTCATTGCCAAACGAAAAGGAATAGATAGTGGTTTTCTCTCTCTCTCTCTCTTTCGGAAGAATAACAGGATCTGGTGGTACATATGGTAATAACACCTATGTGGTTTTGAGCTCTCCCTTTGATTTCATATGAAATAGACGTTATATCAAATAATTAGCTTATGTTTCATTCTCATAATCAAATTTAAATTTTTCATTTCAATTTTTATCTTTTCTTAAATATCAATAAATATTATAACTAATTTTTAAAAAATCAAATAACTTAAAATTTTCATTTCAAATTTATGTTAGAAACAGAAACCCTAATTAACTGTATGTTCAATATTGATTCTATTAGATACGCATATTGACATTAGAGTTGAGTATTTTCATTCTCAAAAGAAAAAAAAAATTTTGAAGTTGGATATTTTTCCAAACTAATTTCTTGTCCACATACTACATATATTTAATGAGCCTCACAGCACTTTGGGCTCGGATTTTTGGCCCAAAAGAGCCTCTGGAGCGCCATGGCGCATATATGTCGACGCCTGAGGCTCGTACAAGCCTCTAAATTAACGGCGTTCGAACTCATCTATTCATGCCTTAGCGTATTATACACCAAATCAATTATACATGGGTAATCTATCATCCTATAATCAACATAAAACTAATGTAAAACTTTATAATTATTACCTTACTTATCTTTTACCTAAAAATTGAATTCTTAAAGCCCTTGTCGCTGTCACCTACAATTAACTTAGCAATATGTTAGCAATATCAATATATACTTGGCTGTAGATGCTGGATATCTACTGTCAAATTTTAACCGGAGTTAGTCAATATCGATAAATCAAAATGTATTGGGCCCCTGGGAATTGTAATGAAATTCATAAAAACAACCCAATATGAACATAATGAAATAAATAAAAACAGCATAGAATTGATGACACCACAATTTAGAGAGGTTCGCCCAACAAGTGCTACGTCCTCTGTGAATGATGCTTCTATGTATACGAATGCTTTCGGGATACAAGAAGAACTGTGAATTTTAATTGGAGAAAGATACTGTAAAAGGATGCTTTTCTATTCTGTAGAAAAGAAAGATTTCGTCCCCCCTGGTCAGGGGGGTCTTCCTCTATTTATAGAGGAAGACTGATGGGTCTGATCCCATAACTGATAGCAAACGGTTATTGCTTATTATTCGTGGGACACGTGTCATGACATGGAATTGGCAGTTACCCATATGAATCGCAGATAATGGGCCTAGCGGTTACTCGTATGAGTCACAGATAATGGGCCTCTGCGGTTACTGATATACAGCCATTGATAATCATGTATTTGTCAGTTTTCATACAGACATATCACGTCATATATCCATCGTAGGTTCGATTGTAATAGGAGATGCTCCTTATGATTTGTATTATAAACGAGCGACGAACGGTAAGAAGGAAATAAGACTTCGTCATCGTAATCCATCGTTCGTGGCTTATTTGAGATTCCATCAGCTAAGAATCATATTTGACACGAACGTTCGATGCTCGATTGTAAATGTTCGTAAATATCAAAATGACTTGGAATCATTGCATGGGTCCGGCCCATTCGTGAGATCGATCGACGTTCGAGGCTCGAACGGATCAGTGAATTGAGACTGGCCCAACTATGAGGTCCGAAATGTAATCGGGGGTTCGCCGTTCGTCAGATAAACTGTTAAAGCTAACGTTTTAAAGGGAAGACGAAGTCTAACCCCAACAGATAGCCCCCCAGTCTATCGAGCGATGGATCCTCGATAGAGTGTTTAATCATACTCGATAAAAATTCGCATCAGTCGTTGTTACATCAGATCAGGAAGATCAGAACGGACTGACGAAATACTCGATGGGAAATCTCGAGACTTGTGAGAGATGAAATCTCTATACACATGGCGAGTACTGACTGGATGCTCTGTAACGGCATTGGGATTCGTACCGTTATGGCGCAGGTCTGAGCTGGCGTGCGCGAGATTTCAGGGTTTGCTACGATGCGATGTACGATCGTTTGAGCGGGAATTCGAAAGGTTATGTTACCCCAGCCGTTTGATCAGAAATTCCCTGGAAATTAGGATCGTTGGTTATACAGTCAAGCTATATAACGATTCACACGATATCATTTCCCCTTATATTTGCATTTGAAGCGTCTGAGAAAATCCAGAGCGTCCGAGATATTCCGAAGTCACAGAAATTTTCAGGCAAGATTTCTCTCCGTTCTCTCTCTCTTTTGAGCAATTTTGGTTCGGTAAAACTTTATTTCATCTTGTTTTTGAGTCTTTCCGGTCGTTTTTGGCATTTCTTTCGGGTAAATATTCTGGTTAGAGGTTTTAGTGAGGTTTTGTTTGAGGGTTTTTCTCGGGTTTTATTCTTCGTGTTCTTCCGAAACTTCAAGAAGGTTTTGATCCGTTAGGATTTTAGATCCGAAACTTCTCCACCGTTCGTCGACAATTCAGTTTGTAAATTATGGACAAGGAAAAACAAATCGTCGAAGACATAGATGTAGAAGTAGAGTGGACGAGCACAGACTCTAGCGATAACAGTTCTGATGACGAAGAGTGGACATCTGCGATTCGTCAGTCGAGAGTTGAACATGAGATTTCACAAGGTCGAAGGGATGCTGAAACGAGCAATCAGGCATCCGAAAGGAATCGACCGGCGAGCACTTCAGAGACTGAGGTTTTGACGATTCCTCCCATCGCTCGACTAACGAAACCACCGCGTCGTCTAAGTACCGAATCTCTTCTTCGAACGTCGAACCCAAGATCCGTCTTGACAGAAGACGATCTGACAGAGATTCGAGGTCGTTTTGGTTTTCCAAACGAAGTCCAACTCCGACTTCCATTCCAAGACGAGCGAGCGGACTCCGTGTCTGAAGGATGGATATGCATGTATACCATCTACTTTGAGTGCGGTCTAAGACTTCCTCTTCCTCCTCTCCTTGTCGAGTGCATGCATCATTACCAGCTTGCCATCCCGCAGTTGATGCCGAACGGGATGAGAGTTTT